>JAWMAG010000006.1:24545000-25180000 GCA_037013455.1 Ceratitis rosa
GCGAAATATGAAAAAATTGCAAACAACGCTGTAAATGGTCTGCCAATCTACACGAGTGCACTCTTTGTGTCAATTCGCACATTAAATCGATAAAAGAAGGCAAATAAATATTTAAGATGGAAACATTTGTTTCGAGCATGAACTTTTTCAATGCACAGCCGCTGATATATGGAATCTTATTTAACTGAGAGCTGGAATATATTTGGCTGTGCTTTTGTTTTTTATTCAGTTGTATATTTTTTCCTTCGCTAGATATCTCGTAGCTATAAAAACTTCAATTTACGATTTTTGGATTTGTATTTAGGTATATATGCGTCTATCCGTTCGTATTTATCTTTTGTTTTGATTTATTGTAAGTATTCCTATATACATATGTATTGCTTGTTTCGACTTTTTATTGCACTTTTTTGTGATTTTCTACTTTTCGCTTCATAAATACAAAATCTTCATCAAATGAAGGTAAACTCGTAAACTTTTGAGCTTATGACTATTCGAAGGTGTTGATCAGAAATATTTATGAAAAAAAAAGAATTCATTAAAATTGATTGGCTAAAACGCGCCCTTAACTTTTCCGGTCTAAATTATATTGAATAAAATGAAATAATTAAAAATAGGTATATTTGTATGGTTTAACCTTGTTCGATTACGTTTGTTATTGAAAACTATAGAAAATCTCTTATATACATTCAATTTAAACAAAAAATAATAAAAAAAACCGATTTTGTTCAATATGAATTGCATTTTATTAATTTTTGCTGTTTATTAAATTTTTTTTATTTTCTTTGTTATTGTCGTAGTTTTTGTTGTTGCTGTTATTATTGTTGTGGTTCTTTAACACTGCTTAGGAGCAGGCGAGTGTAGTCTAAGGCAGGAGGCCCGGGAAACGAGCTGCTTCGGGTTAGCACCAAAAGGAAAGGAAGGTCAGACGTGTATATTTTATGGGCACGCAAAAAGGTGACTAGCGTCGGACGGAGTCACATTGCATGTAAAATAAACGTTGAAAACAAAAGAAATTTCTTATGAACATTCTTTGAAGAATTATTTAGTTAAAAACGGTGGGACTAAAGAAGAAGAGTGATATTAACAAATCACTTTTATAATTTATTACTGATATTAAGAGAATAAGGCTCGCTACTTTTTTAATTTATATTGATTTATAAAATTTTTTTTTTAATATTTTCCATTTATTTATAGTAATTTTGGCCAAAGATTTGTACTTTTATATAAATCAACCTGATGATCCCTTAGATTTTAAAACGAAATATTAGGCTTAAGAAAATAAATATATTCCAAATCAATTTTCAATCAATTTTAGCTATGAAAATAGTAAAAAAATAGTAATATGAATGCCTCGAATTAAGCCAAACAAACCATTCGGATGTAATCTTATTCATTCAGAAGATGGACGTAAAAGAATAGTTTGTTACCTGTAGCCGCAAAATAAATAAAAAACGAACGCATATACCTACGCACGATCTATGTCAATATTTTAATCTTATAAACTCTTGCCAAGCTGTCGAAAATCTCTTTCACGTAATGAAAGTATTATTTATATTTCGAGCAAACCGATATTGCCTCCAAGTCTCTAGTCCATTTCCAGGAAAGAAAATTATATATTTTATCAAATAAAGCTTGTCAATTCTCGTAAAAACAAATTTCAAGCAAATCGATTTTTTCGAATAGTTCCACTACTAGTCTACTTCCTGGTATGCCATAACTTTTATTTTATTTAATTTTTTTATTTTTATTTTTATTATTTTACTTTATTTTATTTTATATTATCTTATTTTATTATATTTTATTTTATTTATAATATTTTATATTAGGTTATTTTATTTTTTTTTATTTTATTTTATTTTATTTTATTTTTTTTTTAGTTTTTTTTTATTTTTTTTTAATTTATGTTATAAGTATTATGTAAACTGAAGGCCCGTTTTTTTTTGTATGAATTATAAATATATAATAATACCACAACATATTACATGGCTGATGTTTGTCGCCGAGGTAGAGCACTCCCCGCCAGGATCCGTTGGTTTGATCTCTGCCATAAGAAGTTTGATGAAGAACAGCTTCTACCATTTTCCTTTGTTGTATAACAAAAATATTCAATTCATTCATACCTATAACAAAAAATAATAATATGGCCGCAAAAACAATTATGAATTTTTTTTTTCATTTTCTTTAAACTAATTTATTTTAGTTGAAATTGATTTAATTTAACTTATTTAATTTAATTTAATTTCATTTAATTTATCTAAATTTACTTTAATTTAATTTCATTTCATTTAATTAATTTAATTTCATTTAATATAATTTAATTCAATTTTAGTTAATTTAATTTAATTTTATTTTATATTTTTTTTTTTTTTTGTTTTATTTTATTTTAATTTATTTTATTTAATTTCTTCTATTTTATTTTATTTTAATATTTTTCATTTCAATTTTTATTCAAAAAATAAAAAAGTCAAACTATAAATAATACTTCTTCGACTATGTCAGCCACTGGCCTATTTCCCTAAATTTTATATTCGTATAAGCCTTTCTAGGAACCATAGCAACAATCTGACAAATTTTCAATCGGTCGAGATTTGCATATCTTTATAAACGAACACAAAATTTTTTATATATATTTACAAACCAATGTTTATTCTATTTCCTGAATAATATTTTTGTTTTCCTGCTTTCCGCTTCACAGTATTTTTTTCTGTGATGCTCGTTTGGCTGAAAAATTCACAAGTCATAAATACTAGAATTTATGACCACTCACAGGCGTTCGGGTTCTTTCATTCATGCCTAAGTAGTCGAAACCAACAGTAAATAAACACACTCAATAGCTAATCATACTGAAATACTGCGAAAAGAGCCACTTCATAGAGCAAAAAACAACACTTCACGCGACTTAAAATATTTTTGGCCAACTTTTTTTAGAATTTCAGGCGAGTTACATAAAAATGCTCCAAAAACATCAAACTGTGTGTAAATTATTAGCGTTTTGGAATAAAAATATATATAAAAATACATATGTATTTATTAATGTATATATGTAAGTAAGTATAATTGTTAAAAAATTCAAATTACAATTTAATATAAGCGCGACACACAAAATTCAAATTACAATTTGCGCGTGTTCTGCCTGAAGCTTTTTCTCGTAACACACCATTATAAATTTGTTTATTATTATATACATTAGTACTCGTTTTTTTTTTAAGATTTTTTTTTTTTTTATTTGTGTTTTCATTGCGTTTGTTTAGACTGAATATATATTTTAAAACTTATTATTTTTTAATTTATATTTTTTTCTCACCTCAAATGAAATTTATATATCACCAAATATGTATTATGTATATATTTATATATATATACATATATATATCCTTTTGTATGACCACATATTATTATTCTTGTCATCACTCATTGTTGAGCATGTTTGTTTGTTTTGTTTTAATATCTAATCCTCAACTGCCACCACTTATTCCTTTTTTATAAAAACTAACATATGTTTAAATTTATCCATCATCGCATTAGTACACAACAGATACTTGATTTCTTATCAAATATGTTTCCGTTTATGCGCCTCAACGCCTCGACTTCCATTGCGTTTACGGTTCTAACTCGCATTTGCGTTTTCACACAAGAACACACACACACAGACACACATTGACTTTTTTATATAAGTCCAAGAGTTAAATGGTAGTCCACAAGTGTCCCAAATACATTTTACCCATTCACATTTACTCCTTTATCACTGCCAAAGGATTCACACCCGCTTTGGTTGCCAATTTCCGTTGTGTTCCTTTCGGCGTTCTTGTCAATACTGAAGCGCGTACGATGCGTATTTCGCATTTTATGTGGCATTACTGTGGTGAAGGCGCATATTCTTCGTTTTTGCCACTTTTTGTTTGTTTTCCTCAGCTGTTTTGTGGTTTAACGAAGCTTTCTTATCAGTAGAGCTTTCGCGTAAGCTTTTTTAGCCGAATTATGCCGGGTACAGTGTGACATTTTGGAAAGTTTCAACTGGTAGTTATGTGTGCATATACATAAATAAATATTTGTTCATGTTGTAAATATGCCCAAGTTCTATTAGATATTTATGCAACTACACTAGAGTTTGTAAAATACTGCATTGAAAATTTAATGAATTTATTCATTTTGCATCTTCTTAAGATTCGTATACCTAAATGTGAATCTTGGATTGTCGGACTCACGAAAGGAAAGCTTCGTGGCATTTGAGACGACTGATGCAACGAACGTTTCGTTTCAGCCATGACTATAAAGCTATTATTTTTTTCTATTTGCTATTACTTTCCAGGTCCATTGATCTCGTGTGTAGGGTTCACTTGTAATATTGAGGAAGCAAATCTGTTTATCTTCCTTTTGCAATTTGAGTTGATGTGCTTACCTTCTAAAACCTTAGGTGTATAATTCAAATATGTCAGCGCCCCGGTGGCTGGAGATCACTGCCGACTTGGTGACTTTGCCAAATGAGTTTCGCAAAATAAGTTAATAAAAGAATATTCAGGGAAAGCCGTTATGCCGATGCCGTTGACTTTTCAATTGCGTTTTATATCACATAGTTCTTTCACTGTTGAGTTATAAGTACACTGAATCAAACAACCACATTTTTACATCACCAATCACAGCAAGCCTCTGCGCCTCACTAATAGAATTACATGTTTGTAAGATAGTTTTCTCAAGTCTGCTTTAGAGGCTTCAAAACATGAATTTTTTCCTTAAATCTATTCTAAAACTGTCCAAGAATATGTCTTCAAAATTTCAGTGGCCAATTCGACATATTTTAAAAGCTAGTGCAGTTACAAGGCTCAGAAAATGGTTCCGGTAATAGCAGAAAGAATATACACGTATGTCCGATCGAAAAAGTCAAAGTGATCTCACTTCAATATTAAATTATCTTCTATTTGAACTAAAAGTTGGAACAAATATAATAAATAATACCTTTTTTGCATCTTTTTCTTTTCAAAAGTGAATTTTTTTCATGCTTCAAACTAGATTGGAATTTTCCAACTTCTTCGGTATATTTTTAGTTCATGCAAAGTAGACACTCATAAAAATACAATATAAATAAAAAAACTTTTCGACTGTTTCAGATGCATCGCTCGACCTCCATCACCGGCACCTTTTGACGAGTTGAGACTGCAGCCGCTTCAGTAAACTCATTACAACACTGGAAAATTTCAATATTTTTTGGTATTAAAAATTGTTTTTGAAGCTTAAATATAGTACATAATGGTCTGAAAGTTTCTTTTACCGCAATAGTTTTATTTTCTTTCAAAAAAAAATGCTGAAAAAACGCTTTCTTTTTGCGTTATAAAGGAGACTAAAACTACCAAAGAGAATAGTGTCGTCGAGAATATCGTACAGCTCATCGTTCCATCGTCTACGGCATTCGCCGTTACTAATGCGCAAAATCTTTTTCTAAAAAACTCCAGACTCTTGCTGACCTATAAGAGGATACGACCTCTATGGATTCTGTACCATATATGCAGTAGAGCGAGAATGATGAGTAACTTAAAGAGTAAAGTTATTGTTTGTCTAGAGAGGACCTTACCAGGATGGAAAAAGTGATTACGCGTTGAATTTCAAGACTAATAAGGATAAAGAGTCACCTTGCCTGAAACCTCGTTTACTATCGAACAGGTCAAAGAGGTAATTCTCGATCATGACGAAGCTTTTGGTGTTGTTCAACGGCAGCTTACAGACTTATAAGTTTTGCAAGGATAACAAATTGAGACATAATGGCGTAGAGGTGGTCTAAATTGATTTATATCTTTCGGGTCTTTTTCAAGATTCTACGTTTGGTGTATACCTGGCCAATGGTGGATTTACCAGATGTAAAGCCACACTAATGAATTCAAGACAATACCTAATTCCTATTCTTCCGTCCCCGTCGCACGCTCGGGAAACGTGAGCTATAAGATGGGTTTTAATCTTTCACACAATAAGGTATTTAAGACTTTATATACGATATTGATTAGGGTAATCTTAAGGTAATTGGGGCAGACTGTGGGAACTTCATTGGTCTTGATCATAGTCGGGTAGCAGGGTGTCTATTCCATCATCATCGATTCATCTTTTCCGAATTGGTCGCGAGATTACCTCCTTGCTTCCTACATGAGTATACTTTCACATCTTTTCATAGAATTTTCTTGCAATACCTTGTCGGTTGGGCATCTATCTTTTTTACATACAAGGGCATCTTACTTCCCTCTTAAGCTCTTAATAACCATACTACCTCCAACGTGCTGTGGTACCAGCTCCGTTTTCTGACATTTTTAAAACCAATTTTTTCTGTTGCTGCGGCATATATTATATGTATATATCTTGAACCATATCTCCACAGTTCCCTTATACCGAGCTTCTGATGAATGCTCCATTTTTCGGCATGTTTTTCGATCCGGAGACAACTTGATAAATTTTCCTGTGCCAGAATCTGGTGCCACAGACAAACATATTTCGGTCCCGCTAAGTCTATCAACTTCATCCCGTTTGGCCTTATTTTATTAGTATTGATATTAAAAGAGCACTATCTACACTTCTGTGCGTCCAATAAAATGTTATTTTATTTTTCATATACAAATGTATGTATGTATGCATTTATATTACATACCTTCATATTCACTGAAATGGCTTGCCGTGCCTCATCTAAGCCAATATATTAGGCAAAACCAATCAAACGCATTTGACCAAGTTTTGCGACAAAACAAAAATTTATTTGTGGGTGTATGTACGAGTGTGTGTGAAATTTTACAAATGACGGTGCTTTACAACAAAAGCTACAGCTGCAGGCTGAAATATCTGAGATTAACAATTTATGGAAACAAATATTTCATATGATTCTATATGTATGTACGAGTACTCGTACGTAGTGAAAAATATTATCACACCCACACATGTGTACATACATACGGAAAGAAGTCAAAAAGAACGTCTATGAAAAGATTGAAAATTAATTATAAAAAAAAGGTTTATAACTTCTCTTTGAAATATAATCTTCCTGCATGTATTTATTAGACCGACTTGATTTGATTCGGTTATTCCCCATAATATTCTTCCTTAACCTTTTTATACGGTAATGCTAGTATTCTCTGGTTATAGTGAACTGGTGAAATTAACTTGTGAATCAATTAACACGCCTATTCTCACTGCTGCCGATAAAATAAATTTTGATACTTTTTTAACACCCGATATTAAATATGGTATTCTTTCCCACAGGTTACATTGTTTGAAAAAAACTTTGCAACACTGCTTGTCAAATTACATTTGCCAGTTAGTAAAGTTAAAAAAAAGAATATTACCATCGAAATGGAAGACGACCGACCCTAATTATCGAAGACATGACAGGGCGACAAAAAAAAAAGCTCTGAATGAAAACGCTCTATTCCAAATTAAAACTTCTTGTCATGTGTCGTTTTGCACATTTTTCTTCATCTTCAATGAATTTTAGAGGTAAAAATTTTTATTTTTTTTTTTTATTTATTTAAAAGAGAAACAATTATTAATAATTATTCCACTTACAAACTAAAGCACTGGCTGCCAGGGCCTTCGGCTTATTTTTAAACTAATGTTAAAGTGTTATACAATTTAAGGTTATTAAAGTATCAAAATTATAGATTATTTCTAGCTTATGTGGTAATAATAAAATACTACAAAATATCAATAATATTTTATATTGGATAATGATTTTTTTTTTTTTTTTTTTATTTTATTATATGGTTATTTTACAAAGAGATACAAATTTTGCAATTAGTTTAATGTTACGGTCACTAGGGATTTTAAGATGATCAGATGGCTTGGAGTTGTTGAATATTCCACTTCTTATTACTTGTGAGTTTGGGCAGTTGTCGAGGATATGGATGACATTGAATACAGTACAACCACAATGCGGACAGCTTGGTTTAGGTAGGCCTTTCAAAAGATGTTCATGAGTAGCTAGTGTATGCCCAATGCGAAGACGCATAAATGTTCTTATATCCTTGGAAAAAGGGTATGAAGGGTAGACTGGCCTTGTCCCTGACGTATTAAAATATTTGTAATGATGGTTGTAGCTACTCCACTCGTTAATGAATTTGTCACTGAGAACTTGGTTAGCTAAATTTTTAATATCGTTATCGGTGAAGTGTCCCGATACGTATAGTGGTTCAGCGCAAGCTTGTTTAGCTCTTTTATCAGCTATTTCATTGCCTTGAATTCCTATGTGCGCTGGTACCCACATTATTTTTATTTCATTGGAGCTTTGGAACAGAACGTTTCTGATCTTTATTATAATGGGGGTTTCGTTTGATTGGCAGAGGACAGCTTCAATGGCAGATTTGCTGTCAGAGCAAATAAGGGTTTTCCTATTATGTTGTGATGAAAAAAGTACTGCTTCTAGTAGGGCAGCGGCTTCGGCTGTAAATGCAGAGCAGTATGATGGAAGAGAGTATGCAGCGATGGTAGCACCTAGTATGTTTGTCACAGCAAATGCAGTACCGGTGTCTGATTTAGATCCGTCTGTATATAGTACCTCCCAACCTATTTTGTGGTGATCTAGAATTTCGTTATGTAGTTGGTGATATTCACTATTGCTGGTTGCATTCTTAAGGTGATGTTGCAAAGTATTAATAAACGATGATGTAAGGTTAAAGTAGGATGGGAATGCCGCTGTTTCGACCAATGATGGAGTTGCAACGATATGTAGTTCTTTTGCTATCGTTAGAGCGCGGATTATGGTAGATCGTCTTTTGTTAGTGTTTAAGTTACTAAGAGCGTTCTTTACTTGTGCCAACAACAATTTGTTCCGGATATTTAGTAACTTAGGTATAAGCGCCATCGTATTTTTGGCAGTTCTTTGGGCAATATTAGGTAAACCGGCTTCCGATAAGATAGGTATGATTGGTGAAGTTGCGAAGGCTCGAATACAGCTTCTAGCTGCCGCATGATAAGGTGCATAAAGAAGTTTGATATGGCTTTTTGCGCAATGCCCGTATATTGAAAGTCCATAGTCTATTTTTGATAGTAGTAATGCCTTGGTTATATTTACAAGTGTATTTGTATGACATAAGGAGTACTTAGAAGACATAAATTTTATAATGTTAAGTCTAGTACATAAGCTTAGTCTAATATATTTACAATGTTCTTTAAATGACATACTTTTATCAAATACTAAACCTAATATTTTTAAGCAATTAGTGTGAGGGATTTCAATGTTACGAAAGGAGAGGGATGGAAAGGAGCATTGGTGTTTTCTGCAGATGTGAAAGGTGGTACATTTGCTTGTGGAGATATTGGCTCCAGATTCTTCAGACCATCTGCTGATTTCGTTTAGAACTTTAAGAAATATTTGCTTCACTTGTTGTAAGTCTTTATTTTTGGTAAAGATAATTACATCATCGGCATAAGCAAAATGGTGAATGGACGGACTGGAAGAGATTAAGGAGGTCACTTTGTTAAAAGCTATTATAAAAAGAGTGACCGATAATGGTGAGCCTTGGGGTATACCATTATATAGGTGATATATTTGTGAATGATGTTTATTAGCAGAAATAAAAAATTTACGGTGAGTCAAAAAAGATTTTACAATGTTATAGATTTTGGTACCAACTTGCCAACGCTTTAGTTCATCAAGTACTACATGCACTCCAATTTTATCGAAGGCCTTTTCAAAGTCTAAGCTTAATACGGAAATGTGATTACGAGTTGACATAGCTGTAGAGACAAAGTGTTCAAAATAAAGTAGAGGGTCCATTACCCCTAAGCCTTTTTGGAATCCGAATTGATGGGGGTCCATAAGGCCACTCGCTTTTGCATACCACATGATTCGAAGTGATATAATTTTTTCTATAACTTTGGACATACAGGGGAGAAGGGAGATTGGTCTGTAATTTTCGATAAGATGGGGAGATTTGTTAGGTTTGAGGACGGGTATAATAGTGGCAATTTTCCATTGTTGCGGATAAATTCCGGAATCAAAGATGCTATTATACAGGTTAACGAGTCTATTTTTAAGAACTAGTGGGATATGTTTTAAAATGGGATACGATATTCTATCAGCTCCAGGCGTTTTTCCTGAAAGCGATGCAATTGTGGTATCAAATTCTATTGCAGTAATCGGTGAGTCAACCATAAGGGCTTTTGGAGGTGGGTAAGGGTTGGTATAATTTTCATTTAAAACATTTTCTTTTTTAAGGGTAAATCTGTTATGAAAATTGTGATCATTTGAAAGGGATGACCATGTTTGGCCAAACTTTTCAGAAATATCTTTTAGCGAGTAAATTGGACCTTCTACTGTCTGGATATGATGTATACTAAATCGTTGAGTACCGGATGTCAGATATTTTATATCTGACCATATTTTCTTGGGACTCGAGGACGGATTTATATTCTCCGTGATTTTTTCGAACGATTTACGTTTAGCTGATTTTAGCTCCTTTCTAAATACGGCATTGGCTTTTTTATAATTTATTAGGTTGGTATCAGTCCTATTTTGTTTAAATTTAGACCACATTTGCTTTTTGTTGTTTCTTAGATAATTTAAGTTGTTGGACCAATAAGGAAGTTTTGATGAAAATTTTTTGGAGCTAGACTGAGGAATAGATAAGTGCGCGGCAGAGAGAATAATCGATTTTATCGCAGAAGTTTCGGCATTTACATTTTGGGAAGTTTGTTTTTTATTAGACAGAGATGTGGAAAGGGATGAAAAGGTTGACCAATCTGCCTTATCTGTAAGGAACTTGGGTCTGGGTTTCACATTATAGGTTTTAGGGATAGAAAGGGTAGTTATGATGGGAAAATGGTCACTGTTGTGGAGATCATCGATGGTATGAGTGGAAAGTTTAGGGGCTAATGTAGCTGAAGCTAGAACAAGATCGGGATGAGTGAATGTTCCATGGGTCGAAAAATGCGTTGGCGCACCATCGCTAAGTACAATAAGGTCATGTAATAGTATTACGTCTTCCATTATTTCACCTCGTCTGTTTGTATTTGTTGAACCCCATAAGGGACTCCATGCATTAAAGTCACCTACTACTAGGATAGGGGTGACGATGCAGTTTAATATATTCGAAATATCTCTGACATTAAAGTTTTGGTGGGGGGGAATGTAGCAATTAATAATTGTAATTTTAAAACCAATGTCTATCTCGAAAGCTAAACAAGAGATGTTTGAGCTGATTTGGATACGTTTGTGGCTTATTGTTTTTTTAATAAAGAGAGCTATCCCTTGTTTACACGAAGTATTTTGTCTATTGTTGTGGAAGTAACTATAATATTTATTATGAGGGTAAAAGGTTTTATTAAAGGGTAGATGAGTTTCTTGTATTGCTACAATTTCAGGAAAATATTCGTTAATTAGTATATTTAAATCTGGGTAATTATTGAATAGACCGTTCATATTCCATTGCAAAATTTGCATTATTCACTCTATCATTGGGGACTCCGTTGAAGGAGCTGTAAGTTGGGAAGGGTCTAATGCTGTAGAAGTAAGGTGAGAAAGTAGTGCGGACAACATTGTATGTGTAGATGTGTCATCGACTGATGTTGACATTGTTGCGTTGAGCATAGGCACTGTGGTGTTGTTTTCTTCGTTTCCTTTTTCGTTTTCATTTGTTTGTTTGACTGGTATATTGTTATTGTTGTAGTTAGTTTGATCGGCGTTGTTAAGTTTGTTGTTTTCTTGAATATTGTTAGTTTTTTGTTTTGTTATGTTAGCATAAGAAGTAGTGGTTGAAGTTTCTTTAAGGGTGGGAGGGATTTGCATTTTGTACATTCGCATTGCTTCACGCATAGAACATTTGTTGTCTGTTTTTATTGTAATTATTTCTTTCATTTGTATATACTTGGGACATGACTTGCTGGACGCTGGATGACTACCTGAGCAATTTGCGCAAAATTTTCGTGAACAAGGCGAAGAAGAGTGGGGTGGGAGTGCACATTCGTCACAAACAGGGACATTTTTATTGCATCGTTTGGTCGTGTGTCCAAGAAGTTGACAAGACTTACACCTCATAGGATTGTCATAATATGGTCTTACCTTTGTAGTATACCATGAGATTTCAATTTTTTCGGGTAGACGGTACATGTCAAACGTAAGAAGAATAACACCGCTTGGAGTTGGTATATTGTTATTATATTTAGGGAATTTAAAAATGTTTACAACACCCTGTTCTTTCAAATTCTCTATGATTTCTTTATCTGGTACTTCGTTTAGGCATGGTGCGTAAACTGTACCTTTTACACAATTAAGATTTTTGTGGTAGTCACATTTTATTTCGCAGATTCCGAATAATGATTTTGTTGCTATGAACTTTTCAGCAATCTGAGTATTTTTTACGAATAGCAACAAACTGCCATCTCTCAGTTCAGATATATTAATGATTTCCGAGCTTATATTTTTTAAAGCTTTATGTACCGCAAAACAAGAAAATTTGCTCAAGGGCTTAGCTGTATTCACCGCACTAACTACCAAATATTTGGGGTTGTCTTTTTTCACTGTTTTTAAATTGGGAAAATCTTCTAATATAATGTGTTTAGTTTTTTCTTTTTTCTTTTTGGGTTTTGAGCTTGAAGATAGCAGGGCAAACCTGTTATCCCCAAGAGGGGGGCGCCTGGGAGGCATTGTTTATTTTCTTTTATTAACACCAATAAAAGTCTATTTTTTATCACAAAAAAAAAAAAATAGAAATAGAATTATGTGCACTATGCGAACGAAAAAGATAAACGAAAGAGGGTCACTCAATACACAGTCGACACAACCGTACGCAACGAATATCAGTCGATGTTTTGAGAGGTAAAAATTAAAAACATAAAATCAAACAGCATTTTATTTGTTACATCCTATTTCGCGGATTAAAAAAATTTCAGGATGTCAGTGATCTCAGAATATGAAATAGTAACAAAATTAACTGAATGGTAAATTTTAATACCAAAGTAACTTTTATTACCTCGACAGAACAGACCTGTCGGTGGTAAAGTCATGAAGAGTTCACATCTGGTTATGAACCAGCGGTCGCAATAGCCAGGTGGTTAGCAGTGCGTACTACCATTCGTAAGACTCGAACCCAGTTTTGATCCGGCCAGCATCCAGAATGATAAAAAATTATTTTAAATAAAAAATTATGTTAAGTTAAGATCCATTCAGGATGTGTAAATAATAGATTACTAATAATTTTTCAATAACATTTTTCTCAACAGACAACCCAAAGCGAAAGTCCCCTTTAATCGACTTCGAAGCGGTTTAAAAAATTCTTCGTTTATGACCTTCATTCCACAAACATTCAAACTTTCCCTCGTATTTATGTCCCCACATTTGGACTATTAAAAGCTTTGAGTTCTCTTAAATATTTGTTGGTGTAGGTTAGTTAAAGTTAGAAGAGAGAATAAAGTAGAAATTTGTGTAAATATTGTACACCATAGGCGGTTCTTGTTGCTGGTTTTTAAGGGTAGCGTTAGATATAGTCATACTGGGGTTTTGTCAAATATGCTTTGTTCTGGTATGAAGCATGTAGAGTAAAAAGAGGATCTAAAAAACTCCAGAAGAACATCTTGATTGGAGTTCAATGGGCATGAAATAAAATATAATTGGCGGTTTGTAACCGCTGTGAGGAGCCTTGGAAGGGTTGACATTCATGGGCTATGATAAAAGCTTATAACAAGTTGAAGTTGCAATAGCTTTCGAGCCATCAAATTAGTATGCTTTAGCAGCAAGCCCTCCAAGAGTCTGTGAATATCATCTCTCGGTTAAGAAAGAGCTTTCAAAGAAAAATTTTCCACAAACTTTTCTATCGAACTTCGTTTTAAACTTTAAAAGCATGAAGTTAGTATCGAGGCTGTAGAGTTTTATGCTTTTACAAAGAGAGTCCAAAGCTGTGAAAATTCTATATCAACTTTGCTTTTGATTTTACTGCGTACTAAACTGTTTCTTGGATGCAGTTTTAAATGAATTCAGTGTCTATTAGCCCCTTTAGTTTAGAAATCCTACTTTAAAACAAAAATATGATTGCGCCACCACAAAAAAAAACCTTTCAAAATATTATTGACACTCTACTGGCAACACTAACTCCAATACCTAAAGCCCATAAAGTGCACTACCACTCATTAATTACTGTTATTAATAGTTAACAGGTGTAAGTACAATGAAAGCTACAAAAACAGCAGTCACATTTGAGCTATGATTTATGTTCACGATTAGATAAAATAAAATGTTATTGTGACATTTGCTGATATAATTTAATTTGGTTGAAAAGGAAGCGACCACCTAAATGAAATTAATGGTTGTCGGATATTAAACGAATTTAATTTGCTGCACGCACAATCAACACACCTTTCAATACAACACGTGTACATATGTATGAGGCAAGGTATGAGTATAAACTATGTATTTTTAGTTATGTGTTTAACACCAAAGGTTCAAGCCATTAAATGACCTTTGCAAAAATTCACGACGTGTTGTGATTTTAAATGTTTTTTCTAAGCAATTTGTTTGTGTAGAATTGTGGTTAAATATCTTCCCATAACGGTTTGTACGTTCCGGTTAACTGTGCGTAAAAATCCTGCTTGATAATGGTCAGTTGTTCGTTCCATTAGACGCTAATGCATAAATAATTTCAGTTTTAAATTCGGTTCATTCACATCATTAGTGTCATTAGATGTAAACCCTTTTGGTTTTTGTTTGTTAGGCGGAAAACTTGCGGAACATTTATTTTGCGCAACTTTCAGGGTTTAGCAACTTCTGACTTTTTGTTGGAATTTAAGTAAAAAATTTAAAATATTCAACTACTAGACTATTCTGTAATTGTGGAATAAAATGTCGAATCGAAAAAATTATGATTTAAAAATATTTTTTTTTTTGCATTTGCACTACTTAAATTTTGAAAAGATAACTTTAGAATAAATGAACAATCATGCAATCTTTCATTCAATAATTCATATGTAATTATATTCATACATATGTACATATACTTCACATGTGAGTACTGAAAGCAGCAAATATAATATTAAAAATTGGAAATCCAAAGTGTTTGCCACTGACACCTGACGAGAAGGATCTGAAAACGTGTGATGAATAATATTAAAAAGATATTGTGTACAAATTCAAGCCTAAAGTAATATTATGTATGTGTATAATGGAAAATATCTTAAAATCTACATATGTATGTACATATATTTACATGTATGGTACATAGTATTTGCAAGAAAGGGTCATTTTGTTGGCATATTTTACTATTATTGCTATTTTTCCCAGGTAAGGTCTCCCCTGCTAATAAAATAAAGTAAAGAAAAAAAATTAATTTAAATCAAAGTAAATAAAATTAATTACTCAAAATTGTTTTTTGCGGCCATACATACTATTAATTTTTCATTAATTCATTATTAACCAACAACTTTTAAGTGTGCAAATTTAGCCGCTATTTTTCTGAATAGAATAGTTAGTGCAAGCTTTTGAATCCTACATACTAAATTAATTACAATAAATGAAAAAAAAATAAAAAAAAATAAAAATTAAACTATACAAAAAAAAATTTTAATATAAAAACAAATCACAGGAAACAAAATAAATTAACTCAAAAAAAAATTAAATAATTAAAATAATTTAACGTAAAATTAAATTTGCTTGTTAAGTTTTTTAATTAAACTGAAATCAAATATAATAAGAGGAAGTAAAATAAAATAGCAGAAATATATATAAAATAAAATAGAATAAAAAATAAAATAAAATATTGTAAGTTAAAACAATAAAAACAATTAAAATAAATAAATAATAAAATAAAATGAAAAAAATAAAGTAAAATAAGACAAAATTAAATAAAATCAAATAAAAATATAGGGTGTATGCATTAATTCGTGGGGTTTTCTAAGAGAGGGCTCTACTAGTATTATTTCGCGTCGTGTTCATCTGTGGCTATATTCATTTGAAAGGCACTGTCATTTCGCGTCGTTTTCAGTAGATGTCATTTGTTTTAGTGTGAACAACAATTTGTTTCATTCATTTGAAAATGTCGAAATTTTTACCAGAAAAAGTGTTTTTGCGGGGAGTTCTTCTTCATTACTTTAACATGAAGAAAAGTGCTACCGAAAGCCATCATATTTTACTGGACGTTTATGGTGACCATGCTTTAGCCGAACGAACGTGCCAAAAGTGGTTTGCACGGTTTAAAAGTGGCAATTTCGACTTAGACGACGGACAGCCAAAAAAATTTCAAGACAAAGAATTGGAGACATTGCTCAACGCAGATGCATGCCAGACGCAAGAAGAACTTGCAAAAGTATTAGGAGTTGATCAAGACTATTTTTTCACAATAAAGTCTTAATTTTCGAAAAAAAAAAACCCGACGAATTAATCCATACACCCAATAATTATAAAATAATCTAATAAAATAATGTGAAATGAAATAAAATAAAAATAAAATCAAGTAATAAAAATAAAATAAAAACAATAATAACAATTAAAATAAATAAATAATAAAATAAAATGAAAAAAATAAAGTAAAATAAGACAAAATTAATTAAAATCAAATAAAATTACACGTATATATAAAATAATCTAATAAAATAATAGGAAATGAAATAAAATAAAAATCAAATCAAGTAATAAAAATTAAATAAAATACAATAAAATAAAATAAAATAAAATAAAATGATATAAAACAAAATAAGATAAAATAAAATAATATTAAATTAAATTAAAAAAATAAAATTAAATTAATTAATTAAATTAAAAATTAAAATTAAACAAAATTAACTTCAACTAAACAATATGAAGCAAAATAAAATAAAATTATTTAATATAAAATGGCACAAAATAAAATAAATTTAATTGAATTCCATTAAATAGATTAAAAAAATAATAATTTAAGATAAAAGAAAATAAAATAGTTAAAAAGTATCGAATAGAGCACAATAAAAAATAAAATATAATTAAATAATATAAAAATAAATACCTTTCATGAACCTCTCATATTTATTGAAAAATGCAATGTTCGATTTCGATGGTCAATATTTTTTTGAATTAATGTGGAGAGAATACCAAATTGTCCGCTGTTAGATACACTTTTGACGGATTACAGTGTTTCGATCTAGCCCGTTCCGATAAATCATCGTTTAAATTTAAAACTGAAGTATTAGGTGGCGTACTAACAAGAGTTTAGGCGGATATGGCTAATTCAACACAACTCGACATTCTGATCATATCGTCATTTATTTATATGGATCATCTCTTCTCTTTCATTTACTATTTCATGTACATTGAAAGTATAAAAAGTTAAAATAAAAGAAACTGAAATGCACTAAAAGAAATTAAAATAAAATATTTTACAAATATATGTAATTTAATGAAAAAAGAGAGTAATAGCCAAGTGGCAAAGCTTTGGTTCAGTTGGAAGGCCAAGTTTCGAGGCCTGATCCAACCAATATCAAAAATTTTAGAAAATTAGTGTTTGAAAATGTAAATTTTCTAATTCTGGTCGCCCTTTGGCAGAGAACGTCAAACCCTCTGAATGTTTTTGTGGCATGAAATAAAAGCGCCCCATAAAAATCCATCGGCCGTTCGAAGACGGCTCTGGATAAATTCTAGGTCCCTTTATTTTGGAGGATGAGCTCGTCCGAAAATCGCTTCAGCGGTTATAAAGCGCCAATTATATACAAATAAGACAGCCAAATAGAAATGTTTATTTATCTTTCTAACACTGTGTATTCAAAATAGAATAGTAAACTCAAGGCAAGTATTTGTAAACATTTTGTTATACTTAAATGTGTCGCAATCAGTTAAAACAATAAAAACACTTGAAAGCGAGGATATTCACATACTCGTACGTATGTATGAGCGCAGTGTAAATACAGCAATAGGGAAAAAATTGCCAGCCCAAAAACAACAAATGAGAATGTACAGTCGCTCGTCATACTCATACAGACAAATATATACATACAAATCTATTTATAAATATATACGTACTCTTTCCGCGAATACCATCGCCAGGAAACTAATGTTAAGTCAACACATATACACATCCTGTTATTTTTTGTTGTTGTTGTTTTTTCTCTAGATGCGGGAGGGGAAATGCACAATTCCAAAGCCAACTGTTGCGATTTCCCAAACTAATATTTTATGATTCACTGAGCAATTGAACGGGCGAGAATGACAAAGTGGAAATTTCTTTTATTTTGCTTTCATTCTTTTTTTGTGCTTTGCTTTTATATGTGCTTATTAAATTTATGTGAGATTGTTAGAGCTTTCATGAACGTACTTATGTATGTATTGTATGTAGGTATGCATGTGAGAGGAAACCAGTTTTGTTGTGAACAATTAAAATCAATAAAAATTGTTTTAATATTTAATCGAAAAAGTGAAACTGTGGAATTTGTAAAATATATATGTATTTATATTAATACTGTTTTCTATTAAGCCTGAGCTATCAAATAATAGAAGATTTCTTAGTTGTAATTATTTTCTTCACTACATTGGGTCGAAACCTTGGCAGCCGAAGTTATTATTTTGTTTTGTTGAAATATATTTATGCACGTCAGGCGACTTTAAACATATTGTAAATACTGCAACTAACAATGCTTCACACACAGTGCCAATAGGGCACTTGTTGAAGTGGCAAAAAGCATTATTGTGCGTAGTGGATTAGACGGGTGCTTTTGGCTCAAGGCAGTAGCAGCCTATATAGGTAATAGACGTCAAAATCACTCACGAGCTGTACTTCTAATGAGGCGTGGACGTCTAAAAAGCCTAATGCATCATATTTTCAAATATTTAGTCAATTAGTTATTGCGATTGATAAAACATAGGAGAAAGAGAGTTCCAGCCAAAGGTTAGTGAGATGGTCATGGTACCGCCTACGGAGTATATGATTCTTTATTCAGGAAGTTTATCGTGTGTCGGGATGTCATTTTTATTGATGGTGTGTATATTTGAAGAAAATAATACGAGCAGCAGAGATGAATAGAGAGGGTACAATCTTCTATAAGAGTGTACAACCGCTGGCGTACGCCAATGATATCGACATTATTGGCCTCAACAACCACGCCGTGAGTTCTGCTTTCTCCAGACGAGGTCGTAGATTATTTCGTCTATCTAGGAACCATCATCCACACCAATAATAATGTCAGCCTTGAAATCCAGCGCAGAATCGCTCTTGCCAACAGGTGCTACTTTGGACTGAGTAGGCAATTGAAAAGTAAAGTCCTCTCCCGACGAACGAAAACCAAACTCTACAAGTCTCTCATCGTTCCCGTCCTGCTATATGTTGCGTAAGCGTGGACGATGACAACATCTGATGAGTCGGCGTTAGGAGTTTTCGGGAGAAAAGTTTTGCCTAAGATTTATGGTCCTCTACGAGTTGACAACGGCGAATATCGCAGACGATAGAACGATAAGCTGTACGAGTTATACGATGACATTGGCATAGTTCAGGGAATCAAGAAGCAGCGGCTACGTTGGCTAGGCTATGTGGTCCGGATGGATACGAATACTCCAGCTTTGAAAGTTTTCGATGCAGAGCCCGCCGGTGGAAGCAGGGGAAGAGGAAGACCTCCACTCCATTGGACAAGGTGGAGAAGGACCTGGCTGTATTTCCAATTGGCGTCACACAGCAAAAAGAAGAAACGAATTACGCAATGCTGTTAACTCGGCTAAAATCGCGTAGGCGGTGTCTACGACAGTAAAGTAAGTAAGTAAGAATGCTCTCTAAGAAAACAATTTTAATAATATTCATACTTTTTTTTACTTGCTGAAGATATAGTGACCGTAATTGATTCTTCTTTGAAATCCCGAGAACAATAAGTGAAGCCATGAATAGTAAACATGCCAATAGGCAAGAGCACAATGTACACGGTTTTGATGTTTGGAGAATAAACGTAAATAAATGCATTTAAAAGAAATTATTTCATGAATTCTTTTTTATTATAAATATTGAAAAGTGAATTTTGACAAACTACGGTCCGTTTGAGATCATTTTCGACCACTTTTCGGCAAATATTGGGCGGTATCTCAACCATAACTTGACAAGCGTTGGGTTCAAGTGCTGAAGAGTTAAAGCTTTATCCACATAAACACAATCTTTTTCGTAGCTCCACTAAAAATGCAACTTCGAAATCGTACGATCACGATAGCCAGTCGCTGAAGAAAATTTTATTCGAAAAATCGCCATCCTTTGCTTGTTGCTCAAGTGCCCACGACCTTGCGAATGATCCGCTGGCTTCAGTTGTTGTGCGATTTATTTGGATCTATCTAGGTGTTAGTCCAAGTGCAAAATACGTCTTAAAGTGCCATAAGAATTCTTTTTCAATCACGGCGCCGTTTTTTAAGACTTGTAAAAAGTAAAACTCCAAAAAAAAACGCGCTTCAAAGTTCTGGCCGAGCATTCGAATCTGCTTGACGATCGGTCATTAAAACTGCTCAAGCTTCACTATACTACGTCGAATGGGCCACTGAAATTTTGATGACATATTCTTGGATAGTTTTAGAATTGATTTAATAAAAAATATTTAATTAAATAATGCATTTTTTCAAGCCTCTAAAGCAGACTACTGCCCTAAGCGATCGATTTTCGTAAATGTCTGACTTTTAACTAAAACAAAATATGTTTAGTTTGGCAATAGGTTTGACAGATAGCAAAATATAACTTTACTGGTTATTTCAGTGCTTCATAACATGCTAAAAATTACAGACGAATTTTCTACTATAAAAACAAAGAACTAAGTAATTTTTGATATTATTTGATTTTAATGTTTTAAAAAGTAATAACGTACAGCAATAGAAGAAACTTTTTTGTACATGAAAATTTTATTTTTATTGTCCACCAGAAATAATAATAAACAATTTGCTACTTAAATAAATGACAAGTTTTTATATTATATCCAAAAAACACACATATTGACTTAAATAAAGTGATTAAAAAAAAATTGTAAATATACAGGTTGTTATGCCAACAACTAAATAATGTAAAAAAATTAATCCAAGTATAAAAAAATAATATATAAATAAATATAATAAAAAGTTCAAAAATATGTGTAATATACTCGATGGAATCACAACTACATTGAAACACTTAAATATACTTATTTGATAAAAAATTTAATTGAAATCAACAATCATAATCTCGGTTTTTATGTTAAAGAGAGAAAAATTAGGTATTAATAATAGTAATAACAATAGAAAAAGATAGTACGGCATTATCTAAAAAATCTTCGGGTACAGTTTTATTTGAACTAAATTCTTGTCATGAAAACCACATAGAGTCTTGCGAAACTAAAGGCAAGAGAAGAAACAATCATTACTCCTCTCCGTACTTATTTTGATAAAAGCGAGAACTTCCTCTCAGAAATCATAATCCAGCGCTTGCATCGTACTTTCCGTACTTTCCAAAAGATATGTAGAAGGGTCCATAAAAGATTTATATAAAATTTACCTAAGCCCCCAAAGCTGTTTTTCGATGATCTGTGGGTTATAGAAGGAAGATTGATTTTCATGGGATTTTATTCTTTCTGTGTGTTTATTGAGTACTTTAAGGAATAACGATAATCGAACAGAAAATTCTAATTATTCGTAGGTATGTATAGTTGTGGAGAACAGAGTACGCTGAATCGTTAAGGAATAAAAATCCTTGTCTCTATACGACTTAGTTTGTGTGAAGGCATAATTATATACACATATTTATATTTAAAGACAGTGCGCCAGAGTATGAGCTATGAGCAAAAAAATAAACATAAATCAATTTCAAAATTCTTACTCTCTAAAAATTTCAGATATATACATTTATATACTATATAAGTATGAATCTCTAATTTGAAACATAAGTTTCTAAAATTAGAGACTCTAACCAAAATGTTACTACTAAGTGATTATGTGTGTATATATAGATATTTATATTAGTATTAACATAGAAATTACATTTATGAACTTAAAACTTCTGACTATAAATCAATACATATAAAATACATAACAAATTTATTTTTTTTTTTACTTCCACTTCACACCTACACAATATTTCCGATTACCTCTGCATAAAACCGATAGTAACGCACATAATACACACGCAACACGTTGAGTAAATAACGCCAAGATAACTGCTTCAGCTATTTCAGTCGTTTACTTATGGTGTCCAAGTAATTGCCGCCATGGTATGCCTTACTTGTGGCCCAGTCTTTTCCGTTAACTTCATGAATACCGCCACCAGCGCCGCTATAATAGGAGCCAGGAAAGCTACTGCCAATGAATGAGGAATAATCTGTCCGCGTGTGCCATCATCAAAGTGTACCGTTTATGTGTAAGAAAATATAAAGAACAAAGTAAAATAATTAAAAATTTAATGAATCATAATTGGTAATTTTTCATAAAAATAAAATGATAGATTTTATGCTCTATTCAAAATGTACGAAACATTAAGTGAGGAAAGAGAGAGCCTCACTCTCCACTTACCAGCCGGATCCGAGTCGTAGACATGCGAATGCGATTGCACCAAATGCGGGTGTATTTTACACAATGTCTTGAATTTCAGATAATGTATCAACCAACCCATGCCGCCCACCAACAGCACATTGAGACCAAGCACGCCCAGCAATAACGTAACCACAGACATTTTGAGGTGGGCGATTTTCAACAGAATGATTAGTGGCAATATGACCAACCATTTACGTCGTTTGCGATCACCGCGTGCACGTCCTTCTGTACATACCATAAATAAATTACCAAAAAATATTAAACAATATTCAATTTTGTAAGCGCATTCATTACAATAAATAGGTATATATATATATACTACGAAACTAACCAACTTCGGAGTCAACAATGCGCGCACCTGTTTCACTGGATACCTTTACTTGTATGGCATGATTGCGGCTGAAGGTCTCGACTGCGCGCTTAAGAAACTTCAATATGCTCACGAATTCACTGTCGTCTGGAGTGTGAGAGAGGAAAGATAGTGGATATTAGTTGTATGTGCATTTGTATGTATGACAATACAAGTTTATGTATATATAGAAATAGGATGTACATTTCGATCTTCGAAAAGTTCAAAGTTCAAAGTAAAATTGTTAAAAACTACTACAAAAATGGTGATTCAATCGTATACTAAGAGGAGATTATGGTGTATATAATCGTCCAACCACTCAAGCAATTGATGCAGTTTTAAAGAAGTTTTAAGGGACTTGATCGGTTACACATATTGTAAGACCCGTGCGTTATCGTTTGCTCATTCCCCCTCAAATATTGAATGTGTCATTGATTTCATCGGTGATAACACATATCTCGTTATCACGATTGAGATTTTTTTTTTGATTATCATATGTACGTATACTTTGATGTGTGGTCCTATATAAAATTTAAAAAATAAATAAATAAAATAAAAAACAAACAGTATAACAAAATAAGTGTATACCAGAGTAAAATCCGACCATTCGCGAAATTAGTGTCAGCAAAAACGTCGAGTTTTCATTTTTTGTTTGGTGCCAACAAAAGTTTAAGAACTTAGTAATTAAGGGCTAAAAATTTATTATTATTATTTTTTATTTATTATTTTTTGCTCAGAATAAATATTATAATTTTTTCTGAAAACTGTGGTCTAAGCTTTGGTGTTCTAAGACAACATCGTGTTGATGCAACCGCTATTTCACTCAAGTCTCTAAAGGTTGACACCCTAGAGATAGCTACCTAATCCACCGAGTTGAGAGACATTCACAAAGGCAGTGCTTTAAGATTTCAGGTTCTTTCCCTTTTCCCAATTTCTGCGAATGTCGTTTATTGGTTTCCCTACGTACCTTACTGATAAAGATGGATTGTAAGAAGACCCATAATTGTAAATACCTTCTTTCTTCTTGGAGGGAAGTATCCATCCTTGAAGTTTCTCCGTCCTATTTCATTACCCGGCATGTCACCATATCCAGATATTCATACTAAGTTCAGTGGATTGTTTAGCCATCACTTTCCGAGTTAAATTGTTACGTATTTCAGGGCTCTAAATACAACATGGCTATTCGAAAAGATATAAATACAATTTACAAGGAATATCATTGAGCCAAGACAATTGACAGCCTCATGTATAGCCGTCAGTTCTGCCTGAAAAGCACTAGAGAGATCCAGAAAACTAAACTATTTACTAATACCAAACCCTTGAGTAGACCCTGCTGCCGACCCTGTTAACCAGTTTTGATAAAGATTAAAACAGTAAATTTTGTTGGATAAATGTGTAAGTCATATTTTCATACCAAACGAGAAGATCTGAGTTTTCAAGATATTAAAATCCGTATAATATAATGTATTTTAATATCTCAAAACGAAAATGTATGTATCTTAATATGGCCGCTATAGCCAATTGGTAAACATTGCGTACTGCCGTTCGGTAGGCCAGAGTTCAAAAACTTGTTTGACCAGTTCGTTTTCCAGCCAAATTTTGCCCAGCGATGAGGCCTACTTCTGGCTCAATGGGTATGCAAACAAGCAAAATTGCCGTAGTTGGGACAAAAAGCAACCTGAAGAGATTCAAGAGCTACCATTCTTTTAGAAAAAACAACGGTTTGCTGCCGTTTGTGGGCCGGTGGAATAATCGGTCCATATTACTTCAGAACTTACGTTGGTGAGAACGTAACCAGCCACCGTTATCGCGCCATGATGCCTGAAATTGAAGCTCGTGATCTCGACGATATTTCGCTTCAACAAGATGGCGCCACTTATTATTGATTCGATTGGCTATCAAGATTGTGTGATATCACATCGTTAAACTAAAAATCTAAAGTCTATGCGGATATTCCCGCTTCGATACAGGCCTTGGAGCAAAACATCATGCGTGTCATTGGCCAGTTACCACTCATATACTCGAATGAGTCAACGAAAATTGGACTCAAAGGATGGACCATCTAAAACGTAGCCGCGGCCAACATTTGAAATATATAATCTTAAAAAAATAAATTCCGAAGAATATTATATTGTGCTTTTTTCTTTAACAAAGCAGGGAACCTCGAAATGCTTCTCCCTGATTTCTTATTTAAGGTATAAAATTTAAGCTTTTAATTCAAAATTAAATTGACTGGTTTTCAGAGAAGTGTTTCATAGTTTCCTTGGGGATAAAAAATCTGACAACAACCCACAAATAATTTGAGAGCTTCATTCCGCTAACAATACTTGAGGTCACAATATAACAGCTACTATATTCCCGTCGAAGCGATTTTCAGTCGAACTCCTCCTCTAGGTTGTGCATCTTAGTGTTTTTTTCTTTCTTTTTTTTTGCACAAATAGAGAGGCTGTTTATTCGAAACTGCCTTCAAGCTGATGATCATTTTCATGGGGAAATTTTAATTTTTTAAAAGAAACATTTTTTTACTTAGTTTGGATGACTAAATGTAATAAAATTATGTTTGAAAACAGTAAGGACAAACAGTCTTATAAAGGACATTACACAAATTGAATTTTGTTCGGTTCCTCAATACTAGTAAATCAAAATTATACTATTTCATATCTTATTTTCAATGCGTTACTCTCAACTAATATGACATCACCATTTCATTGGCATACCTACTAAACTCCTGGCATCATTGAACACCACAATATCGGCCGGTTCACCCAACTGAATTACACGTATTCGACGTTCATCCTCTACCAAGGCGCGGCTGTACTCATTCGGAAAATAGCCCAGCTTATTGGTCGCCAACATCCACACAATTTTCGAAGCCTTGTACTTGAGGCAGGATATCAAATTGTGTTTCTCCAGGCAACGGCGTTGATTGCGTATTAAATACTCATCGGTGTGGGCGATGATATTGTGTTGGTAAGAGGTTTCGGCGTTATCAGCAGACGTAGACGTGGCCTTTGTGTGCGCAACAAAGGCATTTAAGTCACGATGAGGTATCACATTATTCTGTATATGCGTATTGGACGCATTAAAGTCATTAGACACATGCTGAGCAGAATTTTTCTCGCTCTCACTTGCACTCAGCAAAAGTGCCTGAATTAGTATTAATGACGTTAAAAGGTTAAAAGAACACATTATCAAAATAGCACTTGCGATGGGTGTGAATTTATTAAAAGAGCACAAAAACCAGAGCACACGCGTGTATACATGTAACGCCTGCGAATCGTAAAATTTGAAAAGACAGAAAAGTTAAAATAGAGTGCTGGACCACTCTGCGCTTTATGGACTTGAACTTGGCCTCTAGACTAGCGTATACCCGGCGATCAAATGCCAAGCCTCGACGTTAAGTGATTCCTTTTATCACAAAACATAAGGCCGACAAACAAACAAACACACACAAATAAATGACAATCTGATGATGTGAGTATCATTCACAGTCAGAGATGCTATGAGCACCGGAACCGGTATCATAGGAGCAGAGCAAACAAAAGCAAGCCAATAAATGCCTTTGGCTAATACCAATTGGTCGTTTTATTCTCTAGCAACAACAATAGGCTCCACATCAACAGCAGGAGCAAAACCAAAGTGACATATAAACATATGTATACGGGCATATGGTATGTATGTACACACAGTGGCTTGTGAATGTAGCATTCAAAGCATTCAGTTGCCACTTCTCTACACAAACTAGGTCAGTGAGTAAAGCGAGCAGGCGGGCAAGCAAACATGCGTATGCACAGCTGAATATGTATCCGAGTTTTTATGTGCAACAACGGAATTGTCTCTGGGAGTGCTTTAATCACATGATCATGAATTTCAATCACCTCATCGCACAGCAGCAACTATGAGTCTATCAACAATAGCAATAATGATTAATATGAGTAAATATCAGCTCAAACTATCAAGAACCCAACTGCGTGTTGACGAAGCAGGAGCAAGTTAGGATATCAAAAACTTCATACAGTGCAAATTAATATTTTGATCTCACCTCAGCATTTTAATGAGACGTTAGAGACAGCACAGTAGGTTTTATAGAAGAAAATGGTCCTTTTCTCGATTAATTTTTACCAAAAAGTTTTAAAGAGGTACCGGCGATCGATGGATGAATTTCATTCAACTATGGCGTAAGTATCGGGCTCGATCTTAATATTCGTCACATTGGTTTCAATCTTACAATCATTGAGCAAACTATTTCGGTTCGGGAGCTTTCTTCAATAACATGTCTCATACGAACAAGGCTTCACGCAGCGGATATTCGAAATCTTAAAAAAAATGCGTTCTAGACTAAGAAATTTTCTTTTTAAAACGGATATTTTTCTTCTACTTTACTAGCGTAGACACCAGTTAGTCGATTATAGCCGAGTTAACAGCATTGCACCATTCAATTCTTCTTTTCGCTATTTGGCGCCAATTGGAGATACCAAGTACAGCCAGGTCCTTCTCTACCTGGTCTTTCCTCTGCTTGCGCCGGCGTGTACTGCATCGGAAACTTTCAAAGCTGGAGTATTCTTATCCATCCGGACCACATGACCTAGCCAGCGCAGCCGCTGTTTCTTGATTCGCTGAACTATGTCAATGTCGCCGTACAGCTCTTCGCTCCTTCGATCCGGGTATTCACCGCTCCTAACTCGTAGAGGACCATAAATCTTACGTAAAACCTTTCTCTTGAAAACTCCTAACTCTGAGCCTTCAGAGGACTGTCAACGGCGACGTGGGAGCCGAGTCGCGAACGCGATGACTGTTTACTTATGACAGGAGATATTTCACCTTGCTCTCGTTCATGTCCTATGTCCTTCGCTTCCTTATCCAGCCTAGAGAAAGCAGAGCTCACGGTGCGGTTATTGAGACTGATAATATCAATATCATCAGCGTCCGCCAGCAGCTGTACACTGTTATAGAAGATTGTACCTTCTCTATTCAGTTCTGCAGGTGATAAATCACCTTGTCTGAAACCTCGTTTGGTATCGAACGGCTCGGAGAGGTTACTTAGTTTATATAACCATATAAGTTTTGCGGAGATATCGAAGGCTGCTTTAAAACCGACTAAGAGGTGGTGCGTTTCGATACTCTTTTCACAGGTCTCTTCCAAGATTTGGCGCATGGTGAATATCTAGTCAATGGTCAATTTACCAGGTCTAAAGCCACACTAGTAAGGTCCAATCAGTTTTTTGTCGATGAGTTTTTGAGAAGAGAAGCGAAATGAAGTGTTTTAAGCTCGAAATTGCCGCGTATGGAATGAAAAAAGTTGCCAAAAAACTGCTGGACCCTATTTTGACGCATAAGCTAGAATATTCTACTAAAGTAGTACTGAATTGGTGGAGAGCGCTGTTAGGATTGTGTGGGTCTTTTATATCTACACATTAAAATGGGATTTACATGGGTGGACTCTGCGAAAAGACACATCCTACCACCATTTCTCTTTTGGAGTTCATCGTTTTGAAAAAAACGGTGATGAAAACTCGAAATGGAGGATTTTTTTATTTCATTTATTTTAAAAAACTAAGTTGGTGAAACTCAAGTTTTCCATAACCCCACTGTAGATCACACTCTAACACCGAAAGACATTAAGAGCGGGAGCGACGATATCTGCTGTTACATGCATGAGCCGAGGGAGCCGAAGCCGGAGAATTTAAATAACAACAATAGACGACCCACAAAACAAAAAAAAAAAACAATATATGAATTAAAGAAAATTGACTGATAGCATGGGGCAGAAACGACAGCAATGACATATTGCAGACATCAAGAAATGCGCACATTCATACTGATTGTACGAGTACTCGTATATGTTCCATTTGTAAGATCAACGAGCGCAAATTGCCGCAAGGAAATGAAAGTAAAATTAATAAAACCTGATACTCGTTTGTATTTATGCTCTCATGGTAGGCAGCAATTGTAGTGCAAAAAAAAAATCGGCCAACAAAGCGAAACAAAAGCAAAAGCGTTTGCGCAAAGCAACCATTTTTTCTATTTTCTTTTTTCATAGTTACTATCGATTAACATAAATTGTGCCAATAATGCAACTGTTGAAGCTGCAAATGTTTATTAAAGACTTAGATTGCGGTTGTTATTGTTGTTGTTTGCCTCACATATCTCGTTGCTTTGGTTAGTGATATCAATGTCCGTATCGACGAACGTTATTCTCACTTTACCACAAAACACTAGCGACCAACGACTAACGACTAACGCACTGTGGTCCACGGACCGCTTTTTTGTGTGCAAAAGTCAATTTTCCAAAGCGGCTAAAATAATATATTTTTGGCAATCGCACATTAACATAACATCAAAAAAAGACGTCCTTTGAAAGTTGTGCGTTTTGCTCGAATTTGAAAGTGTAAAATATATTTGTTGTAATTTTAGTGGCTTGTCCTCTCACCAAACAGGCTTCAGTGGAAATTGATTGCAGTTTCTCTTTCCCATCAGCTCACCGAACAATACTTACGTGCCTATGTGATGAAAACTAGTTTTCGAAATTATATAAATTATGTGTCCAATCGAATCCATCGATAAAATATATTGCCTGTTGTAGGAAATTTAAATCCTGTTCACTGCGTACTGCCATTCGGAAGGCTCGGGGTCAAATTCTGGTACGACCACCATCCAGAAGTTATAGAAAATGAATTTAAATGGAAAAATAATTTAAATTTTCTAATTGCGGTCGCTCTTCGGCAGGGAATGTCAACCCCTCCTAGTGTATTTCCGACATGAAAATCAAAAAGCTCCTCATAAAAACCATTATCCGTTCGGAGGCAACTTAGTATAAACTGTAGGTCCCTCCATTTGTTGGAAAATCACGAATTGAATGAGGAGCGGTTACAAAGTGCCAATTATATAACCTCAAATATGTGATCCCTTTCCGTTGTTTAAACTATTTCATAATACAAGCTGAGTACATTACACACATTTTCAGTATATTTAATTTTATTTAACTTAAATTGGAAGTTTATCAAAGAGTGGCTCTTTACTCTTGCGTTAAAATTTTAAAAATATAATGTCCGTTTGGAAAGATCCAGTAATCTTCAAAAACCTTCAAAAGTTATTGGTCGATTGACTCTAAATTTCGTCAGATTGTTTCTGTAGTCCATGCAAAGGTTTATACGAAGAAAACTTTCGAAAAGTGGACCGCGGGCTGACCTACTCGAAAAAATCTTATTTATGGTAAAAAAAATTAATTGAAACAAGAAAGAAGAGCTGAATTTTTTGTCGTTATAGCGGCTATTCGACCCCGCTTAGGAGCAGTAGAGCCTAGTCTAAGTCATCGGGGTCATCTAACGGCAGGTCCAGAAAACGAACAGCTTATAGGGCTTCGGAATAGTGGTAAAGAATTGTTAGATGAGTAGATTTTAGGAGGCCTGCAAAGGGATGGTCAGTGTATTCGAGGAATCGCATAACATGCAGGATAAACGTTACAAATGTCGCAGTCAAGTCTATTAAATGCAATTTTTGACGAATTTTTTTACCTAAAATATCATATCTGAAGAAATGGGTTGTATATTTGTACTTTCAATTTCAATAATTTTCAGTATCAATGTTTATTTATGTATAGATACCATATTTCACACTTCCAGATGCTTTTTTGACCTCTTTTCTGAAAAAATCGGTGTAGAGTTATATGTTATAGTCATCACATTTCGACAGCTTTCAGCATTAATATGTGATCCATTATATGAATGCGAAATACCAAATTTCAAGCGCATAGTTGGTTTTTTGACGAATTTATGACCTAAAATCTTAAATTGAAAAAAGGGGCCGTATATATGCTGTAGAGGTCTGATCTGGTCGGCTCTAATAAATCATCGCTTAAAAGTACCAGCGTATCTATGTACCAAATTTGATTGGAATATCTCAAAATCTGAGGGACAAACAGATGGTCAGATGGACAGACGAACATGGACAAATCAATTCAACTCGTCATTCTAATCCGCTTCGTTTAAATTTTAGTGGACCTATCTATTCTCCATCTTGTACTTACATACTTCGGACCAAAGGTAATATACCATTGCATGTTTACAAAGGTATAAGAAAAGAGGGATGGGAGACATGCCGTATTTTATAAAGAAAAAATCTGTAAAAAATTTCAGCCGCAAATATTAACTAGTTTTTTATTTTGGGCCACAAAAAGTTGTCCCCTGAACCATAGTGCAACCGCGCCAGCAACGAAACTCCATTGCGATTCTAGTCATTGTTCGCTTGTTGTTGTTATTGTTGTTGTTAATGCCTCACGCATGGCAATCGATACAACTTTGTTGGCCACAGACCGCATAACAATGCGCTAATAACATTAATTATCATACTTACATATATTTATATACCTATATGTACGAGTAGAAGTGGCAAGGATCGTTAGATGTGCATATGTACGAGGGGATTAACAAAAGTTCGGTAAGTTGACCAGAAAAAAAATTTCTTTTTGTATTTATTCGTAATCTTTGTCCCTTTATATCCTTTCTAGAAAATCGCCATTGATTTCAATGCATTTTTTAAGCCTATAGATCTATCATACTTCTGAAAACAGTCTTCAGGCTTATCAAGTTCCGCATTAACCGCATTAATTATCTCCTCGTTGCTATTAAAGACCGTTCTCTTTAAATTTTTCTTAATTTTTGGAAATAACCAAAAATGACAATGTGCTATATCCGGGAAATAAGTTGCTGGGCTTATTTCTTAGATCCCGGAGATCGCAATAAAATTACTCGTTGACTGACCCGTTGTGTTGGAAAAAGTAGCACCGCAAATCCTCTTTCTTCCTGTTTTCCAACAAATTTTTGCTACTATTTTAGATCGGGTGGGCTTGCTCCTGTTAGGCTCCATACCATGGACTGCTGTTTAATGTCTAGATCGTGCTTATAGAATCAAGATTCGTCACCAGTAACGACTTTACAAAAGTTGCTAGACTGACCATTTTCGAATTTGTTTGGGAAAAATTGAGCAAAATGAACTCGAGTCTATTTTTGGGTCTTATGTAAAATTCATGGTACACATCGATCAGATTTCTTCGTGTATCCCAGATGATTACTTAATATTCACGATACAACCATGGCATTCAAACCCAATTCATTAGCAATCATTTCTTGTGTCAATCTAGGTTCTTGTCAATTTTGGACTTCACCAGGCTACAGTGACGTCATCAGTGGAAGATTTTGGCATAGTAATTGCAAAGGATTTGGTATTTTTAAATTTAAGAAAAACAAATCGAAAGTCGCCAACTAACCGAACTTTTGTTAGCCCCTCGTACTTATGGGAAATTGTATACAATATATTAGTAATATTTGTACTCTTTTCGTTTGTATTTTTTAAACTATTTTAACCACTACACTTTCGATTGGTAGTTGATTAAAGCGATTTGTGCGAAAGTTTTCGGCTTTTTTTAATTACACCAATTGCCTTCAATCACAGATTGGCTCCATGATGGGCACCGCTAACATACCATAAATACATACATACCACCAATTTGATCATATGAAGTTATTTGTTGTTTGATTACTGTTAATACGAGTATATATAGGTAAGACAACACCACGTATATAATTTTGTGCATAAATTGATAGCAACTAAAATTCTATGCCGCCAAAATTAATTTAATTTTCCATTGTTAGCCGTGTTGGTAGACCGTGTTTGAGCATTTTGATTTTGAACTCAATTATTTTTAAAGTTTTGCTTAAAAAAGCTAAGGTTTCACTAAATACGAAACTTTTTCAATTAGTACAAACCATCAAAAGAGAGCTGTTAGCATTTCATGTTATTCTAATCACAAGCTTGTGATATTATATATTGGGTTGTAAGTGAAACTTTTTTAGTTATTTCCAAAAAAATTTCCTAGTTTAATTTAGTTTAAACTTGACGAAGGTAAACGACATTGAAGCTTGACAAGTTTTAAAAGAACTCCATGATATCAAAAACAATAAGAAAAAGTTGGTTTGATCACTTCAAACGTGTCCGTAGAGACAAAACTGTATTGATGATTCTGAGCGATGTTTATTCAAACCGGATCTATTTGTGACAATGGATTAATCACTCCGGCATTAAAGCGATATCCCTCTGAGTGGGCAGCAATTGATTGGTCGCTCATAAAGTAGCCGAAAGCACAACAATCGGTTGAAAAGGTTATGCTCTCGGTATTTCAACAACAGGATATGGTTAACCTTCTATTGACAAATTCATTTTGGCGAACAGATCGGTGTCACACAGAGCTTTTTATTTTTGGTTCCCTCATTTTCGCCAAAAGCGTATTTTCGATTTCTATGCACTTCATGTACCTGAAACGTTATATTAACTTTGGTCCGAAGTATGTATTTACCGGAAGGAAAAGTGATAGAAAAATGTGATCAAAATGTATACCTAAATGTGTCAGAAAGACGAATTGAGTTGTCATGGTCATGGTCTGTTCTATAATTTTCATCAAATACCTTAAATTTTTTTAGGTATAAAGACTTTGGCATGACCGAAACCTGATCATTTTTCTTGGATTTTCACATAATCCGCTATACATACTTTCAATCATAATTGCTACTTCTATACTTCTGAAACGACTAGACTTGGCGTCCAACTAGACTCATCATGCTTATCATCAAAAGGAGGAGGACACATAGAGATCAGAGATCGTAGATGATCCCTGAAGAGAAATGACATCCGAGTTACAATGAGTACATCTTGTCTACAAGAGTTAATATTTCCAACTCGCATATAAAACTAGTCAGAAGAATACCTTCCACTAATTTTAAACAGCTAGCTAACGAAGGGTATAGTAATACAGGCATACCTATATACATAAGTGCATATGTAATTCGATCATCGTGCATATGGGTTGGTCTTTATACATTACGTAGGTACGGTAGTTGAACTTTCTAGACCATAAAACTTTATTTGTTCTGTTTATGGATGGTGATCACTGTTATGTTCGCAAGTGTTAACGAAAAGAAACCCCACCCCACCAGGAAGACGGCTATATACAGAGGTTATTCTATTTCTACTTTTCATTACAAATGTACTCAGATACAGATACTTATTTTACAGCAGACGAGGACACTGCCCGGCGCCATCACGTGACAGCGGGATGCACTTGCGAATATATGTATATAAGTATGTACATATGGAACATACAAGTATATAAATAAAAAAGAAAGTAATTTTATATTTACGTAGTTTAAAAGACTTTCATGTATAAAGTCTGCAGCAGTTTCCATTAATAATTTTTTCTATACTTATAATTTTGCTGTTAATATAAATATATTTTCAGGCATATGTACATATGTATATATGTAATGCATGCGAACTATACACAGCTGCCCATTTGGTTGGGCAGATTTTTATTACGAATGCTTGAAATTGTCTATACGTACCAGTAATTGCTAGGCGAGCACGCAATTGAACGGACTCGGACTCAGACTCTGTGATGATAGCGCAACGAGTGCTGTGCGGCGCTATGACGGTTCTGTAATTATAATATATGCACTTTCTTTTGCAAATGCGATTCGTTAGATGTGACACGAATTATTTTAAAGAATTTAAATTGTTTTAAAATACCAACGCATCAGTTATTGTATGGAGAAGATTGAAAGAAAAGAAAAAATACAAAATTTATGATTTTCACTGTGATCAAGTGAGTGGAGTGTGAGCTTTTATTATATATTTTGTTTATAATAAATATCATGCAATGCAAATAAAATATTTATGTATATGTATGTTTAAAACAAAGCGGATGTACTTCATCTAAAGCGAAACGTTGACTTCTGAGGGTTTAATCAGTTTTTATTGTTTTTGTTTTTTACTTTTTATTTATTTCGTGCTTTCTACTATTAATTATGTTAAATCGTTAATTTTAAAACGCAAATTTAAAACTTAAAATGTTAATTTTTGTATGTAACAAAATTTTAAGTAAATTTTTAATACACATTTTGTATATATGTATCTCGACATTTTCACTAAAAGACTACATTTTTTTATAGTAGATGTTGTTATTAAGATTGTTTTTTTATTTTATTATTTATTTTTTTTTCTACATACATAAATATGCATATACAATATAACTGGTAGTCTATAACCGCATAAGCAATTTTTGGCCGAGCCCCTTTTCCAATCAAACCTTCACGATGGTACAACACACTTCAAACAACTGCGCTATTTCTTATAATTAACAATAAAGATCGTGAATGAATGCACTTGTAGGATAAAATATTTAAAAGTTTTACGAATAAAAAATCGTATTACATTACCAATATCAACACTTATGTAATTCATAATATTGAAATATTTTTCCGGTTTCTTTAATAAAATTTTAAATCATAATGAAATTGAAATGTTTTTATTTTTAGTATTTAGTGTAGCCACAAACCGCAAACAGCTGATCCAAAGCAACCAAAATGTACAGTACGAATCGAATGCATTCATACAACTTACCATCTATCTCTTTCACCCATTGTTCTTCGCTTTTCTTTGTGTGGAGATTGACAATTCAAAATTGGAAGAAGAAGCATACAGTAAGAAAGTGTAGAAAGATTTAGTGAAAAATTTAAGGCTTGCATATATTTTTATGGAAATTTGTGAAATATTGTAAAGCAAAAAGTGATTTGAACTTGTCTTTATATTGTATAAAAGCAATAGGTTTGTTCTCAATCAAAATTTAAAGTTATTATTGGTTTCGCCTAGCGTAGATGTAAAATAAATGTCTCTACATCGACCAATAGTTTTGGATTTTCCACAAACCAGCAATAAAAAGATGAGCCCGTCAAAGTGCTATTAAATTCTTTTATTTACGTTTTATTCATACTATAAATGTTAAATTTATGCAAGTAATAATGTTATTTTTATATTACAGAAAAAAGAAGATGTCGCAAGGTTTAACCTCGCTACAGGGCGGCTCCAACAAGGTGTTCATACAACGCGATTATAGCGAAGGCACCTCGGTCAAATTCCACACTCGACTCCCCAGCGAATTGGAAGGCCTGGTGAGTAAGCAGTTCACGACCTTGCTAGTTAAATGCAATAAAGATTATAGTTTTCTTATTATATGTCATTTGTAATATACACACGCATATGTATTTAGGTTGAGCGGCAGGTTTTCGAGTCGACCATCACTAGATTGAATGAATTTTTTGCGGAGGCCGAGAAAGGCTCTTGCAGTACATATTGTGAGGGTTGTATTGGTTGCATTACGGCGTATCTAGTGTACATGTGTTCCGAAACGCACTATGAAAAGGTACTTTCCTTTTGTTTTGATTTTAATTTTTATTTATACATACATATCTGCATTATTTCAATTAGACTCTACGAAAAATATCCAAATTCATTGCTTCCCAAAATGAGCGCATATACAATCCAAAAGGATTGCAAGTCATCGACCCAACCTACCGTGGCTTACGTGTTATAGAGATATCTGTGCTAGATCGTCCAGGACGAACGTGACTTCCGCTTTCTCATTCGACCGAAGAGTTCTTCATGTGAAATGAACTGTGAGCACGATTTATTACACGAAAAAGATTAGCTCCGTTATTCACATAATGATAATTATAATATGTTATAGCATTTTCTAAGCTGTATTGGATTAGTATGAAAGCCAACTTTAGTTTAATGTTTTTAGTTACACCTAATTGTAATTGTGTATAACTAATTAAATTGAGCTAGTGTAACCTACAAATGCGAAATAACAACAACTGATCTAGGTATAAAAAAACGCCGTAAAAAATTTAAGCGTTTTAAATTAACCCACTAAACTATAAAAATAGTTACGAATATTGTACGAGTAGCATTGAATTTATACATATATAAATTGAATTAAGCAAATATTGCATTTTATGCCCTATTTATATGATTTGTACTGAATTTATATACCCGAGATAACCACAAAAAAAATCAAAAGTTTAAATAGGTAAATATGTAAAGGATGTTGATGGACACAAAAAATCCAAAACGTCCAAGCTAAACTCATTAGTGCATGAAAATAGTGAAAGTTGTGTAAATTAATTATTTCTGCAAAGGCATTATTATACACTGCTAGCTGTAAGCGCAATATTATAACTCGGCTAATGAAGGAGGGGAAACCCATTCTAATTGTATGTAGCGGATATGTAAGTCACCGTTTAAAATTGAACAAACTAAATGAGAAAAAACTTAATATTTAAGCGTTAGTAGTAAAGCGTACATGTGTATGTAGATATGAATGTGTTTACTACAAAAACTGATAATGTTAATTGAAGAGCTAAAAACAAATAAATCTGAATATTGAAAGTAAAATTAAAATATTTATTTGTCTGCATAATTTCTCTTAGAATGGTATTCGTGGTTCATTCGTCCATTTATTGTGGGCATATTGTGCTATCCCTTGCATAAATAAAACCACAGATTTGTATTTTTATTAAGTGTGTTCTATATTTCATTTGATTTCAAAAGTTTTGTTTAACAACTCTTTGCTTAAGGAAACTGTATTAATTTTGATTTGAGAAGAAAAACTGAAAATAAATCTTAATTAATTGTCGAAGTAAAGATGAATTTTAAACTATCTTCAAAAGATTTTGTTTCCAATTATAACATATTATTTCTTCTAAAATAAGTAAATAAACTAAGTTAACTTCGTAGACGATTTCAATGTAAATATTTATAATTGTCGTTTGTTCTGGACTAACTGTTTGACAAAAAAAATAATAATGGAAAGATATTTATACATAAATACGTATTAGCTTTCATATTTATTTATGGTACAATCATTATTTTTGTAGAATACTAAGCTTGGAATTGTTTATTGAATTTCGACATTAAATCACAAAAAACGCTCTAGAGAATCATTTCATAAAATTTACACATGCATACATATTCATTTGGGGGAAAATAAAGTTTTCGAAAAATTTCTAGCCTTGAAATGATTTTGAAATTATTTTAGAATTATTTTTAATCAATTTCATTATTTTTTAAATACAATTTCTACAATTATAAAATGAATCAATCAAATTCGCTTTTACAAAAACAATAAATAGTTACTTATCAACGTTGTGGGATTTTGAATGAACAAATTTACAACACCTTATATAAAAAGATAAGATTGAGATTATCATATATAATTTTTATTGCAGTATATATGCCAATTCAGTGCATAATTGTAAATAATTATTATTTTTTCTTTTTTTTCTCTCTATTTCATTTCAATTTACCCTGCCTTCGACTTTTATTTTTTTGTTTCTCAATTTCACATTATCAAATATTTCTCTTGCACAAAGTACTTCGTTTCAATACTAAAAATCTTATTCATACATAGTTACCAACTTAGTTTTATATATTCTCATTCGCTGATTTTTGTTCTATTTTTTTGCTCTTGCAGATTTAATATACATTTTTTTTTGTGTAAGTTATGCCTTAAATTAAAAATTGACATGCACATTTAATAAATTGTGTTTTTTTTATTGATTCGCAACAAATTTGTGCGATTTTTAGTTACAAATTTTTATTCTCTTACTGAATTATGCTCCAAAATTGTTTCTAGTAAGCTTTGCCGTTTATGAGAACAAGTTCTAGAACAGCTTAAATTTTTTTTTTAATTTATTGTATATTATTTTGAATTTTGCTCTAAACTACTTTCTATAGACTATAATCTATAATATAGTAGCTTTAAAGTGCTTTGCTGCAACACTACTAACCATCATTATTTATACCATATATGTATGAATGTATGTAGTTTTATCATATTGTGGAATCTTAGCAAATACTAATAAATAGTTTGGAAATAAAACTATGATTTTTTCTTTTAATATGCTGCAAAATATTAACAATAACTGTTTATTGTGCACACATTTATGTTTTTATAAAATTATTTTACTCTCTTAATGCTTTAATTTACAGTACATACATATTATATATATGGTATATGTATGTAAAAATAGAGTTTTTTCAGAAATTAATTTTTTTATTTTTATTTTTATTAAGTTCACATTAACATGCATGGATCCCAGCTACCTTTAATATTCCACAATATCATGATTATCGTATGAGTTTTTTTTTTTTATTGCTATAATAGGAGTTTGCCGCCGTTGCCAGCTTAAAAGTGTGCGCGACCAAATTTTACATACAGAATTTGATTAAACATTCATAAATATATGTATATATGTATATAGTTAATATATTTTCGCTTTGCATTCATCTAACTTTATAAAGTAATATTTTACTATTTAAATGGTATTTTGTGCACGTATCCTTGCTGCTTTTTGAAAGTAAAGTTCCTTAAGCATTTTCTTGCACTTCTCTAAGTTTGATTTTTTATCAATGCTTATACATAATACATATAGTTTATAAATTTAATTTCATTTGATTTGTTTCTTCTATCATATGATGCGACTAGAATAAATACTCACACTGTTGAAGCAATAATGCTGCGATAACTTAATTATTATTATGTTTTTAAGAAGAGATTGACTAGTTTACAATTTGTTGAAAAAATACACACAATTAATATTTATATCGTTTGACTTTTCATTTTTCCTGCACAAATGAGATTGACTAAATAACATTCATAAAAAATTTAGTTTTAAAGGATTTATTTTACTTACATACATAAGTGCTTTTAGGAAACTTAGTAATCATTTTTTCATAGTTCAGTTTATTGACGACTTTTAATAATTTGTAAATAGCGATATGTGAGTTAATATTAAATCAATCGCTTAGAAAGAAACATAGTCAAGCATTGAGCTCGTCATACAGCAACTCCAAAATACTGGTTATCACTTCAATTACTCTGTAATCAGTAGTGCAAAGTTTTGGTACTCTCAAAGTCAGCACTGGGAGCAACTTTGATGACATTCATTATGGTTCTAATCTATCCCATTTTCTACTATCCTACCTTCTGCGTTGAACGTAAAAATTTTCGACCAATATAAAGGAGACTTGAAACTTTACATGGAATAGACAAAAGTAAAAGGATATTGATTCCGAAAAAAAAATGATAAATAAAACATATTCTATAGACCAAAAGCAGTTATTTGATAATGGTTGAAAAGGTTATGAAATTATATTTACATCAAATCGAACGAATTTCGTCACAAAGCTCTCAAGCCCAACTTAAAATTAACTCACATATGTACATATGTATGTAGCTCTGTTCTGAAAATAAAAAGCTAGAATAGGTAAGAGAATAGCTCTGTTCGGTTTTCCATTTAAAAACGCAAGGGAAATGAAAAACTTTAGTAAAAGTTAAACAAAATATTGACTTAAATTGGTGACGTACATAAGTGCCAGCGGCAAAAAGATTCCATTAAATCAATACATTCAGTCAAAATTATACTATGTTGCTCTGCTTATAATTTCAACATGTTTAATAGGTATATGCCTAGACATTATAATTTCTTTAATAATTTCTCATTTTTTCCTTTTTTAATATACAAATATTGTTTTGGTTTCAAATAAATGTTTGCGTTTGAGTGTTTTCTTTTATGGTTTTCATCTTTTTTGTTTTGATTTGTCTGCTGTGATCGAAAAATTTCCCATCAGAATTAAAGAAAACAGCGATTCGCATGGTAATTGAAAATGATTTACTCACTTTTGGCGTAAATTCGCTCTCAAAAAATTGTACCCCGAATATGGAGTGTGAATTTTGTGCACCCTCGTCACTTTCGGAAGCTTAAGATTGCATTATCTTCACAGTGACCATAGCAACAGCTTTTCTTTGCAATGGTTTGCGGTTAATTTGGTAACACTATTTCTAGTAAATTAAAAGAATCCTCAAATATCTGTGCCTTCAACTTCCTATGCCTCAATGTAGGCTATGGGGTGCGAGGGCGGCGATTTCACTTCACTGCCACCGAGTTAAATTTAACAAAATTACCTGTAAGTTTAATTTAGTATTTTTATTCAAAATATTTTTTGTTCTATTGACAAAAAGCAATCATATTATCACTAATCAGCTGTTTTTCTTAAATGCTAGTTTTTATTGCCTGAAATTTTCTTAGTACGAATTTGTAACTTTCTCTCCAAACTCACCGTACAGAACTATTAGTGTGAGTTTTAAAATTTTAACAGGCTAATTGTTATTAACATTTCTCACCGAACAGAGCTTAAAAATAAATACCAATTATGTCAAGAAAAAAATGTCTAGTTTTTATATTTGCAAGCTACATTATACTTTGAGTATCGTGTAAGCATTAGTATAAGTTCTAATCACTTTATAATATCTTAGATTTTATTAATCACATCATGAAAATATATGGTTTGTTTTTTTTTCACATTTATCGTACTGACTTTTGATTTTTTTGATTTTAATTTATCATTATTTGAATTTTTCTCGTGGCTTTTCACGATTTTAATGTAGCGTTATTTGCACTTTATTTGACATTTTTATTATACTAGTATTTATGTATGTATGTATTTTGCTCAAAATTTTGATTTTTCTTCATTTTGATTTTGTTCTTTGGTACATTGGCCTACTTTTATTATAAAATTACCATCTCGGTATAATTATAGTTTGAAATTTACTCCAATTAGACATCGGTCGACCCTCCAGCGGAATTTTGTTTCTCGTTGGAGGTCACCAAATTCTAATTGGAAGGTTTTCGTCACAACAGCGAACACAACTTGGAGCGTTTCTTCGACTTATCGGCTGTGCCGACAGTGCCAGCCGAAGATGTAGAGGACGAAGCTGAAATGTGACCAGGCCCAGTCACCATTGGTTGTGAAGGACTTGTCGGACTTTTATCATCTAAATCTTCGCTCACATGTGAGTCGAGTAGTTTAAATGATGATTTCTGTTTAACGCCATCCATGCTGTTGTAGAGTGTCTTCGTCAGTTTCGAACGTACTGCTTTGCCCAGTGCACCTGTCTTCTTGATGCTCAAACGTGTGCTACCACGTTGATGTTCCGGTGTTCCGGATGTTGCATCATCTCCATGCACGTGGCAATTCAGTGTTGTCACAGTGAATTCTATATCTTTAATCTCCTCATCGGCACAACCTGATTTTTTTTTCATGAAGAAAAGATGTTTGGAAAAATTAAGAAACACCTAGAAAGATGTGAAATATGAGTAAAATTGAAAATACTCCTACCCGCAAACTCTTCCACCGGTTTATCGATTGTATCATGATCTATCCAAGTTAAACCCATTTCCACCTTCTCAGCCAAGTCCTGCCAATTGCGTCGATTCTCTAAAGTACCCTCGTAGAGTGGCGTTATCCAAGGGAAGGTGTCACACAGTACCCGGTAGAGTGGCAAACAAATAACATCTATGAAACCCACTTGCATTTTTGGCAATTCATCCTTGCGTTCGCTGTAAAAGTTTTTTAGTTTTTTATTTGTATATTGTATACACTTAGCATTAATACTCCTCAACTCACCGATCCATCATGGCGATGGGCTGTGTATTTAGCTGCAATTTCTCGAGATCACCTTGATCGAAGAACTCATCGGCCACCAGTTTGGCCAACCGATGTTGTACTTCCCAAGGTTTGGCTATGGCACTCACATCACAGGCCGTCATCATCATGCCGCAGAGCACTGAAAATGTTAATTGAAATAGTCCAAATAGATTTTTGGCTATGCGTTTTAAATTTTACGGTAAGACTTACATTCCTTCTTCTCTTCACTCTGCCAATCGAATTCACCATTTTCAACGAGTTCCAAAAATGCATTGCGCTTCTTAAAGTACATCGCCAGATCGGTTGAGAGTATGGCATTCTCCACCGTTTTCATAACAGAACGATAATCTTCGGGCGAAAGTGCCTGGTTGTTGAGGGATATTAGTTATTTTAAAGGTTAGGTCGATTTCTCTAAGATATTTTATTTGATATGAGACCTTTTTCAAGATAGCATGAACTGTTGGCCTATTCTTTTTGAACTTTATCGCATATTAGATTCGCTGTAACTACATTGCAAGGGCAGTTAACATAAAAATGCTTCTAAGGCCTGTACATAAATAATCGAAATGGATAACTACAGTAATTTTGTCCCTAACCTCAAAAAAAGGATTCTAATCCACTTTTCTTTCTTTTAATTTAATAGATACACAGAAAGATTTGAGAGAAAATAAAAATTTTGGTTTCGAAATACGAAAAAAGTAGTATTTCTAATTCTTACAGTCCGATACCAGAATCTCAAACCTCTGCCCTAGAAAAGCTAATTGGCACGCTGGTATTTTTGAAATCATTGAATCTTCTACAGCAAGCAATTTTAATTAATATCTATAAAAGCGCGTGTGCTTCCGACAAAGCACGATCCACTGAATGAAATTTACACTGATCTCCTTCGTTTTCGACTCTACGGATTGGGCTCGCTGAGAAGGTATGGTCAGTACTTCTCACCATCAAGCGCGTCGCATCTTACCTGAAATATATTATTACCCTCCGAATTCAATATCATCACACACTGATCGAAATGATGATGTTCCATTGTACTTGTTGTATACAAAATAGCCAACGGCGATTCGGTTTTCGTTTGGAATGCATTATTTGTACCACGATGATCCAGATCGTGACATAAGCACGCCACCAAAAGACCCAATATCTCTAAGTCAGTCATAAAACGTTCCATTTTGCCAGTCTTTAACATGGCGAACATTGTCTGTGCCACATTGAGGGCGTGACGCCAGTTGTGATATTTAACAGGACGGTAATTCTTGCGTACACTCAGCACCCAACGGCAAAGGACCTGCGGAGTAAAATATATTATGTTATAAAAGCTCATGTATCGAATAGAGTAGGCATACTGGTTAACTTACTTCATAGGGTATTTGGAATTGGTTGACTAGATTGCATTGCAGAAACATGCACAAGACGGCGCGGCAAGTGTCGTCATCACAGAGATTAAAGTCTGTTGGAAGTTATTATTTTATACAAAATTAGAATAATTGAATAAGTTTTCGCAGCTTACCAATAAACTTAAAACTATAAAGATCATATTTTTCCGCGGACTCTATTTTATCATTAACCAACTTCATTGTCTGATCCGCACCCGCGGTTGCATGATAAGACAGACATTCCAAAGCCACTTTTTGTTTGGCCATCAATTTACAGGCATTCTCATACATTTGCGTATTATGAATGCCCAGACCACAAAATATAGCGAAAGCCTCGAAAATTGAGACATCACAGTCGGTGAAGGGCAGACCCGTGCTCTGTAGGAAATAACGAAAAAGTTTGAATAAAATTTTTTTTTTAATAAAAATCAGATTCTAAAAATCGAAAATAAACAGTTACTCTCCCCATACCTTGTTGATCAGCTGTGCCACACCGATCACCGTCTTCTGCGCATTCACAATCGGCATACACAAGATCGCCTTAGTCGCATCAATCTCATTCTCAGTGCGTATTTGATTATGTTCCTGTACCCACTCGTGTACATCACTAATATTCACTGTCTGTGCGGTGGTTGCAACAAACTGTGCTATCTGCGCTAAAGTGGAATTGCAGAGATCATTGACGGAGGGTCGTGAGATGTTGGCCGATTGATTAGAAGCACCAAGTTCAAAAAGAACTGTGAAGCGGGTGCGAGTCTTCTGCTGAAAACAAAGAGTCAAGCAAAAGAAAACATATGTATTTTTATTAAAATTGATATGCCTTCACACTCACTTTATCATCTCTTTCATCGTCATCCACATCCTTAATTGCACGATTTAAACGATTTTGCAGTTGATTTGGCTTCTCAATAATCTTCTCTAAATGGCTCTATTGGGAAAGAAGTTTTACATATATTCCATTTCATTGTATGCTGCTTTTGCTTACCGCCTCACAGCAATCCAAATCTACCAAAAACACAGCACATCTCTCACATTTTAGAAGTTCCCGCGCCTCGGTCATAATTTTCGTCACTAAACATTCCAAATTATTCTGTTCCTCGAAAATATTGCGTGCCAAGCTTAAGAGTATCTGATTACGGCGATATTCCTGGACGGACATCTCAAAAAGTTGCGCATTTTGTATACCAATGCCGCAAAAGGTTAGGTAACGGCGAAAGATTTCAACATCATGTTCGTCGAATTCCATTGAACCTGCAGAAGGAGTGTAAATTCCGTGATTATTTAAAATTGAAAAGACGTTCCTAATGTCCATAGCTTGTGTCTTAATTCTTGAAAACGAGACGTTTTCGTCATTTTCTATTTAGTCTACTACAACTCTCAGGGAAGTATATATGTATACATATCGATTTGCGTCAGCACCGGGTTGGCTCGACTAGACAAGGATGAAGACCGAATGGTTCTAGCGGTGAACAAAAGCAAGTCGACAATCTCCTGGCATAAAAGATAATCACTACACACGTGTATTCTGTAACAAGTACAAACACCTATGCGGTCACTTTAGTCGAGTGGTTAGCAGTGCTAGAAACAGGAATTGAACCCTTACCTTCCGCATGCAGTACAATGCAATGCTAACCATTCGCCTATTAAGAGTGTTCATGGCAAAACATAAGCCCAGGCCTAAACACCGTCGACTTAGAAAAAGCCCATCAAAGGTGTTATCAAAATCATATTTCACTGATTTTGTGAAAATAAATAAAAACTCTGTTCCATGAGAAATGTCAGTAAGACTAAGCCAGTAACGAAATGCAAATTTTACTGGCTTTTTGCCCCAGCAAAGGTCTATCACGAATAAAAAAAAGCGGCGTCGCGCTGAGCAGGTTTTGGTTGCCGAAGGTTGTTGTTGTTTTGAAAAGTTGGGTTGGGTTTCAAGGTTCTATAAACCACAAAGGATCTTTAAATTCCAAAGTTCGCTACCCTCAGCCTGAAACACATAGCAATTATTGGGTAGTCTGAGAGAGGACTTAAAAGTTGGGCCACTTTAGAAAAAATCTCCTCCAACTCTTCCATAAAATCCCGATCCATCAGTATACTCGTATATCTCAAAAATGTCAATTGGTAAAATATTGAGAACCCCTTTTGAGGCCTCACTATTCGTGATCTTTACTGCACTATTTATGCTAATCATCGCTGATCTCTGAACTCTATTTAACCCACGCCACCATATAGCTACCACCTACAAAAAAATGTTATCACAACAGATCTAAAGATCCATTGACAAACCTTAGGATTAATGACAATGAAGCTCTTTTTATATCTGCGTACTATGTCGGTTTTCTAGCTCAGCTGTTTGACCAGAACTACGCTTAGAAATTTTTCAACCCCAACCCCATTTAAAGTTGACAAGTTTATTGTCAGTACTTTATTACTCATAGCGAACAGGGCGACTATTTGAGTTGACGCAAAGTCCACAACGGTTTGACCAGTTAGCCGGTTAGAGTTTGTCATTGACCTGTGCAACAATTTTAGCTCCTCTCCAGTGAGTTCCTGTTAAAAGCGAGCTAATCGAAAAATTTCAAAGCATTGGTAGATTGGACGCCATTTGATGCGCCACTTGAGGCGCCCTCTGCTTAGGCTCGCAGCTACAGTTTTACTTAAGAATAGCTGATTTATGAATTCACTCAGAGGGGTTAATTCCCACACTCAAAAGCTTGTTAATTTTTTTTTTTAAAAATTACCAGTTACGAATTTATTCTAAAAGCACTTTATAATTACGATATTCAAAATATTAAGCCGACTTTATCAAGAGTTCACTAAATAAGTTAATGTCAATCATTATTTCTGAAAATTTTGTGAGATAGAATTAAGAAGAATCTGCTATGCCTTATTTCGTTTCATAACTTCATTGCCAAATTTTTTCCACTCTACTTATTACATTCTCAAAATTTCTCATTAGCTTACCATTTGTTTTGTTAATAATTTGCGCCACACCTATGACATCGCCTTCATAATTGCATATTGGCATCGATAATATCGCATTCGTTTTGTAGCCAGTCTTTAAATCAATCTCGCAATTGAAACGCGCATCCTTGTAAGCCTCCTTTATGTTGATCATCTCCTTCGTTTGTGCCACCATACCGGCAATGCCCACACCGAATGGAATGCGTATCTCTTCCAGTTTGGCCTTCTTAACAGCATCCTTGAGCGCTGTAAATGACAGTCAGGTAGGCAGGCCGGCGGGCAGGCACAGAGAGATCAACCAATAATCAATTGCAGCAGGCATTGGAATAATTGCATTCATTGGGCAAAATGAAAGGAAGAAAACAGAAAACAAAAGAAATAAAAACGATTTCATTTTCTGTACTTTTTCATTACACTTCACTTGCATACGAGAAAGATAAATCCTTTCGTACTCAACAACAAAGTTCTTTTTATATTATTGTCTACAAACATACTCGTACATACTCGTACTCAAATTCGCTTATTATATAACTTTGAATCACCTGTCTTTTGTGTCACATCGAAGAGCTTCGCAACCAGGTATTTATTATTCGGCGGTCCCTTGGCCAAAAACAATGAGCCACGATCCGCATGAGTAAGCAGCCCTACATTGACGAGAATTTTATGACACAGCACATCAATGTCCAATTCATTGGCCACATCACGAATCAACTCCATGAATAGTTCACCTTCATCCAATTCCATTAGATGACGTCGACTATCCAGCAGGGGATTGCCAGAGGAAGTGGATAGAGAACGGGATTGGGATTTCTGTAAAAATAGAAAGTAGCGCAAAAAAGATTAAAGAAGACAAGGAAAAATATAAAAGTTGATGATATGAGTAAGCTATTTTAAGAATAGGTATTGCAAAATGTCACCGTAAGCTACGTACTTATGCACATGAATGTAATAGAATGACTATGCACTTTAGCACTTTAGCACTTCAATTGAACTGAAGACGTTAACTCTTACTGACAACCAAACGATACATATATACATAAATGGTTATTAAATGTATAAGAGAAAGATGAATATTGGCTTTTAAAACAAACAAAAAATTAAAATAAAATTTTATTTTCCGAACCATCGAACCAAGCCCTAGCTCACTTCCTGAATGAAAAAGTATTCCCTATATCAATTCAGGAAAAGAGTTACCTGTAAACCAAATTTCATGTAAATCAAATAATTTAAAAATAAATTAAATTTTCAAATTCCTGAAAAATATGCACCCAATAAGAAGTGCATATCTCATACGAAAAAGTCACCCTTCAAGTTTCAGGTCACTACGTTTAGTGGTTTAGACTGCAGGTTGATCATTCCGCACAGTGCTTTTTATATACATAAATAGATGTATAAGATATAAAAAGAGGGTCATAAGGTTTCTGAAATAGGAATGTTGCAGTAAATCAAAATCTTCATTGCCTCTGCTTAATATGAATATGTGTCACATACAAGTAATCTAAAAATTTGTTTGCGTCTTAAGCCTCAATTTGGTCCAGACTCCAATTGATCTAACCCACGGAGAGGAGGTCTCACGTTTCCTTTGCATCCACCGGTGGATACTACATCGAAGACTTTCACAACTGCTATCCCTTAATTCGCTGAACTTGTGCGGTACTGGCCGTTGCCAATTCGCAAAAGAGCATAAACCTTACGGAAAGACTTTCTCTCGAAAAATACTTAAGCCAACTCATCAGATGTCGTCCGCCTCTCCATTTTGCACCATGCAAACTAACGAGAATTATGATGAAATTCTAGAGTTCGGTCCTTGATTGTAAAGAGAGGAAAATTGAAAAGTAATTGTCTCAGTTCAAAGTAGTACCTTTTGGCAAGAGTAATTTTACGTTGTATTTCGAGGCTCATGTTATTATTGGTATTGATGTTGGTACCCAGATAGATTAAATTGTCTAAAACTTCAAAGTTATGAATGCGAATGCACTGAATGTTTGTTTGATGACATAAGATTTCGATTGAAAGCTTTAGTTAACATATTTAGAATTAGCCGATTTATATCAAATATGCAGCGGTTTGCTTGATAATTTTTTGTAGTTTTGAAGGTAACGCCATTATGCCTCTATCTTAGAAACCCTTATTCTTATGGACAATCGATTTTCACAAGCTTTTTTTGAGGACAAGACTGAAGTCAAATCATTCTCAATAGACAACAACAGATTGCATCACTTAGTGCGAGGTCAGGACTATAAGTTAGATCCATACCACCCAAACCAGCTCTCGGAGCTTTTGGCGAGCCACTATCGATGTGTTTGATCTGACGTTGTCCTGTTGAAACGCATTTCTCCTCCTGTTACCAAAGCTGGGCGCTTCTAGGCGATTGTTTCCTCCAGATGGTCCAACTGTTGATAGCACAGGTCATTTGGCTATAAAACCTTCCTGGATTGGAGACTGTTTGCGTCACCTCATTGCCCTTCGACCACGACGGATTTCATTGGACTTTTGCTGTAAGTGATCCACTCTTCATCATCATCACTCACCAACCGTTTCAGAAACGAGTCGATATTGTAACGATTCAACAGCGATTTGCAAATGGAAATTCGTCCATGAGATTTGCTCTCGTTAACTCGTGTGGCACCCATATATCGAACTTTTTTGTGGATCCCGCTTTTTTCATGTGGTTTCAAACTTTTTTTTTTTGCAAAGGAGATAGGCAATCAAAACAATGCTTGCATGATGGTCAGACTCGACGATTTCCATTACTTTATCGACATTTTCAACAATCGGTCTTTCACACGGTGGAATATCTTTTACATCAAAATAACCGGAAGGAAATCGACGAAACAAACGAACATTTACAGCTGCCTGACTTGCGTTTTTGCATTTATCGAAGAAAAATTTGTCGGTGTCCATTTTTAACATGCCCTCAAACACTACTGAGTTAAGTGATCAGCACTTCTCCTGTTGTCTTTTTCTAGTACAGTTAGAAGTCACACGATTGAGGAGTACTCTGGATGAAATGTGGGGATATCGAATTCATTCAGCTGTAAAGTCGACAAAGATTGTCGATTCCATTATCGCTTGCAACTCCTAGTATTTGGCCCATTTGTATATCTCATATCTGGGATTCTAAATGTGATATTGAGAAGACTTCTTTTACGAAAATTTGTGTCTTTCTTCCTATACATTGGGTAGAGCAAATTCTGCTTCCAAATCTCAGGCTTGTTTCATCTCCCACATTTCGTTAAGAACCTGCTGAATTTTGTCATATCCAGGTGATGATATGACTTTCTCTGGAATCGGTTCTCAACGCCAACTGTTTTTATCAATTTTTATAACAAGTTTATAACTTTTGCTTGTATTGGCGAGAAACCTGAATTGGCATCTTCAGCCGACGTCTGATCTACATGATTTAAAAATAAACACATTTTGCATTCGCTAAATAAGTTTTCAACAAAAATTACATATGTATGTATGTACAAGTACACATACCATATTTACTCACTTATTTGTATGTGCTCTCAAATTTTTTATATTTTATCATTCCTATTTCTGACATTTATTGACATTGCACTGAAAACAATCAGCAGCAGATACGTGACCTCGCTTTCGGAATGGGAAACTTCATAGAACTTTTAGCCAACATTCATTGCGCGCAATTTCACATGTTTCCAACTTCATCTATTATTGATGAGCTGTCAGTATTTTTGCAGTGTGAGTAACACATATATATGAACATTGTCACCAAGAAATCGTTGTTGCTCTGTATGGCACTTGTTTTGAACTTTGCAAAAGTTTTATGGCATAGAAAAATATGTTTGTAGCTTTTGTGCAGGAAATGCGGTTACTTTTGTTATTGATTTACTGTTTATAATATGTATGTATGTATGATTCATTTTTTTTAAATACGATTATTTCAAATACTTACTACGGCAAGAGAATAGGAAATTGCGCTACTAAGAGTTAAATAAATTAATATTAAATTAATAAAAAAGGATGCTTTTTAAAATTCTCTACAATTATCTCTACAATTACTCAAGGAAGAATTCAATGAATTATAAATAGAGACAGATTATTTGCTAAAATAGTTAATTAAATTTAATTAAAACTTCTTGGATCAATTTAATGGACGATTATTTGTCAGAACCGGTCATAACATATGTCGGAATCAGTATAAAATATATATACGAGTATATATATATCATCGATTTTTTCATGTTTCAGATTTCGGGTCATCAAACGCTTCTAAGGGCGTAAGATTTGGTATTATGAATTCACATGATATATTAGACATTGTCCCCGAAAATCATCGAAATCGGAGGACTATAACAGATAAGAGGCTTTGGTTAAAACACCATTAAAAAATCATAAAAGAATATGAAGTCTGGTGTTATACAGTTGTAGCCTCATATAGACCCCTTGAACCAATTTTTCACATATGAGAAGTAATATTTAATCCTAAAATGAGGTACAATAAATTTGAGAAAGAACTCAGGCGAAAATCGTTTCGGCGGCTATACAGTGTAGGTCATTTCTTAGATGCCCAACAAAATTTGCCAATATCAATACCTCAAAGTAAGCCAAAAGTATATTGAAACCCAAGTTTTACGTATAATAATAGCTTCTAACCGGCCACCGCAGAATTATCACATTACAAGGCGAATAAATTTCCCCAGTATCTTTGCTTATATCTAAGTCATCCTAATTTTAGTCAATCTGATGATAATCCCTTTCCTGTAAAAGAGGTATTATTTATATTTCGAGCAGGTTCTATGCCCTTGGTTCATTTTAAGGAAACAAAAGTATTCCATTTAGGCATATCATTCAAAAAGAATTAACTACAACTAACGATGAATATGTTTTTTTTTTAAATAGATCAGTCCACTTACCGTAAAATTAATTTCAAGTAAAACGAACTATAAAGATGATTTTTTCAAATAATTTCGTCTCTGGTCCAGATAAGGGAGAGAAAAGTAGAATTTGTGTTAATCTCAGCAGAAAGCCACTTACGGAACGAATTTGAAATAAATTGGCACAATCAATTATGTCGGCCCTTAGTCCACTTCCCAGAGAGAAGAATCTCAGCAAAAAGCCACGTATCTACCTATTTTAAGTAGATCTAACCATAAATACGATTTTTTCTTATAGGTAGTCCCCTTTCCATGAATCGTAAAAACAAACTAAATAATTTTCAGTATAATCTGCCAAGTAGTGACCATATGAAGTTGTTGAGTGATTCGGACAAATTCGGAAAGAAAAAATTTACTTGAGATTTGATAGTTAGCTTTTCGTTCGGATTTTCATGAGCATTACTTTTTTTTTGGGCAAGTGTACCAGGGATAGGAATATTCCAAAACATCGTAGATAAAGTTCTATTTACCTTTGGCTATCACTTATTTTATAATGCCATTTGCCAAAACTAAATTGAACGCAATATATAAATTATCAACAACGTGTGGTCGGGTTATTCGTAAATAAAACTGTACATTTTTTCTTAAATATTTTTTACAATAGAACCTGGTTTTTACTTGATATTTACGAAACTCGAAACTTTTCAGTTTTTAAATATATTAACAAAAAACCCTTCAGCGATTAAAGCAGAATGGTACGACTCGTCGTATGAGTAACCTCACTGTCAGAGTCAAAATCTTGCGCGTTTTTAATGCATTCTTAATATTTTTTTTAATAAAAATATAATTAAAAAGCAGTAAATTAAGGTTTCAAAATAATAATATCACTTAAAAAATATACATTAATAATAGCCACACATTATATTGTATTATGGTTTCATGTCGTCTCGTCGCAATAAAATTGTGATAAAATACTAATTGGTTTACATACATACATATATCGTATTTAAATAAACAATATATGAGCACACAAATATTTACATTAGTCTTTAATATATTTGTCGACCCTTTGCTACCTTGACTATATAGTAAACAATGTATTTCATTTTTTAATTTGACAAAAATCAATTTGGATAAGAGTAAAATTAAATTGAATAAAATTGGCTAAAATTATTACGCCCTTATTTTTTTTTTTAATTTTGCTTGTGAACTTTAACGAATTTCCAATTAAAAAAAATTTGCATAAAATAATTTTTATGTGATTACGATAGTCTGTTCTACAAAATATATTTATTTTTGTATGCGAGTTATTGAAACACACCTCTTTCTTCTGCTTCTACATCCACATAGAAACAACCATTCCTTCTCTTTGCCTGGTTACTCTCCACCTGGTCTTTCTACCTTGTATTTCCCTTCCTCTGCTTACACCAGCGGCTACTGCATAGAATACTTTCAAAGCAGGAGTGCTTTCATCCATTCATCGTATAACTCGTACAGTTCATCGCTTCATCGCCAGTGGTATTCGCTGTTACAAAACTTTTCTCCCGAAGACACTCAAGGCATGTTTAGTTTGGTATTGGTTCGTCGATAGAGGACTTTACTTGAAGCCTACTGAGTTTAAAATAGCATATATTGGCCAGAGTGATTCTGCATTGGATTTTTATACCGACATTATTATGAATGGTAATGTTAATCCCTAAAGAGACGAAATTATCTATGATCTGAAGTAATGACTTTCAGCCAAGACGCAAGTTGCGCCGACTGGTTGTTTGCTAAGAGGAGATATTTCGTCTTGCCCTCGTTCACTACCAGACCCATATCCTTCAGTCTAGAGAAAGTAGAGCTAATGACGCTGTCATTGAGGCCTTTGATATCCAACATATTGGCATACCCCAGTAGTAAAAGATTGTCGTATATCTAATTATCAAATAGGAGATAGCACTCGATAAAGAATCACCCTATCTGAAATTTGTAATCAAGTAATGTAATTATCAATAAAACGTCGGCTATAAAAATGTACACATAAACTTTTTATGCGTAAACGTCTCGGAAATCGAACAATCGATATGCAGGAAAGCGTCCGATCTGCCACCTCGCTACGTTTGGGAATTTTTCACACCAATAATAAAGTGGTAACATGAAATCACCCACCGATCAGTTCCGACCAAAAAATTAGGTGACAATAAGAGGTATATATACGCACGTATACACTCTGCTTTTGGAGGATGAGTTTAGAGTTATTAGAAGATATGGTTTAACTGACGAGTCTCCAAGTCTCATACCTCTCTTAGGAACACACCCGCATTTACGTGCCGCTTAAATTCAAAATTAAGTAAGCATCCCTAAAGTGAGCTTGTTTCTCTTCAATAACTGAGACACACTTTCCACTAAACAAAAGTATAAACCAACATTGATATCAAGTAGCAACAAGCTGTATACACGCAAACTTTTATTTGTATGCAGTCTTAGTTTTTTTTTTTTTTTTGCTGTTGAAATGTTAACACGCCAACAAGCAGATGTTTTAATTTAAAACTACCCATAACCGGAGCGATAACTCTATAAGTAACATTACACAAAAGTACATACCATAAAATTTATGAAATAACTTTATGGATCACGTGTACAATTTGTAACTAAACTACAAACATACATACAACCCATATAAAATGCAGTGGCAAACATTTCTCAAATGCGCTGTAAAAGGAAAATGGAAAACCATCAGCCAACCAACAGCCACATCAAACCACACAACAACTAGCAGCGAGAATCAACAACTGGCTGCCTGACTGAGTGAATGGCTGCCGAACATACATAACTTTATGGCAACATTTATGAAAAGCCATATATAAATTTTTGAAGGACGAAAGCTTGTACAATAAGTACAAGCGCAAGTATCAGTTGGCTCAATGTGAGTAGAGAAAAGGAGAGGAAAGAGAGAGAGTTAAGAAAAGCAAACACATTTTTAAGCTACTACTTTTGGTGAACTTTGTTGAGGCATAGTTGCTTATACAAATGTAAGCGCATTCAGTTAATATGAGCTCACTGAATGTGGCAGGTATTAAGTTTATTGTTGTTGCAGTCAAGTAACTGTTGCGCACATTGCAAACATTTTATTGTAAAATGACTGCTGCGGCGCTGCAAATAATGACTTTCCTTACGGGCTTTTCAACAATACTTACTTTCAATAGTGTAGTTTTAATGGAAATTAATGAAAACACTGCATTTTCAGAGCGTAAATGGCTGATGTACCCAATTACAGCGCTGAGTTCGCCGGTTGTGTAAATCAGTAATTATCGCGTAATGAAAGAGTGCAGCGATAGTAATTCAATCGAAATCGGATCGAGCTACAAAAGGAAGATGAGTAATTAAGTGAATTTGCGGAGTGGAAGTGTATATAAAGGTCAGCCGTCGTGCGAGTGCGAGACGACTTTGCTGCTTTCTACAAATATGCAATAGCACGTATGTAGGTATATGTGAATACATAAAGGACTATAATTAACAATAGAGGAAGTTCTAGTTAGAAGCCGTTAAAGAGGGTACACTTCACCAGCCTGCTGAATGACAGTGAAAATGGAACACCTGGAGATGGTGAACCCGTAACTCCAAACGATGACGATGGAACCATGACGTGGTTTAAATAGCGATTGTTCGCTTAAAAAACAACAAATCGGCTGAAGTCGATGACCTACTGACATGAAAAAGGCCCGTGAAATAAGAATCGACACACATCGCCTTTTCACCGATAGTATTGTAAGGAGCTGACTCTATGCCGCTATGGCTGAATTTGGTATCTTGCAAATCTTGGCTGTTTAAACTGACGTCGAACCCTACCGGAAGCGCAGTCACAATAGAGAAGGATCTTTCCGAGCCGTTCGGTACCTTACGATGTTTCAGACTATGTAACTCTTTACCGTGTGACTTCTTCAATCTGATGCTAGATAAATAATAAGAGCTGTAGAGCTGAATAGGGAAGGTACAATCTTCTATAAGAGTGTACAACTATTGGCATATGCCGATGTTATTGATATCGTAGACCTAGTTCTGCTTTCAACAGACTGGATAAGGAAGCAAAGAATATGGGTCTGGAAATACCTCCCTGTCATCAAACAAACAGTCGTCGCAATCGCGACTGGGCTCCCTCGTCACTGTTGACTGTCATAACTTTCAAGTTGTAGATAACTTCGTCGATGTTGGAACCAGCTTCAACATCAATAAAAATGTCAGCCTTGAAACTTTTGCCAACAGGTACTACTCGAGGAGCAATTTTCCAACGTTTAAAAGCCATGGGAAAGATCCAGAAGTATGGAAAATGGGTGCCACACCAGCTGAACGATAGACAAATGGAAAATCGAAAAACCGTTTGTGAAATGCTGCTTCAACGATTCGAAAGGAAATCTTTTCTGCATCGAATTGTCACGGAGGACGAAACATGGATTTATTTTGAGAACCCGAAGCGAAAAAAATCATTGCTTTCCCCTGGTGAAGCTGTCCCATCGACTGCTAGGCCAAATCGCTTTGGCCGTAAGACAATGCACTGTGTTTGGTGGGACCAGTGTGGTGTGGTGTACTACGAGTTGTTAAAACCTGGTGAAATGGTGAACACGGATCGCTACCGACAAAAATGATCAATTTGTATCAAGCGTTTATCGAAAAACGGTCGGAATGGGCCCGAAGACTTGGCAAAGTTATCTTGCAACATGACAACGCGCCGTCTCATAGGGCTAAACTGGCGAAAGACACATTAAAAACACTTAATTGGGAAATATTATCGCACCCGCCGTACTCTCCAGACCTCGCCCCGTTCGACTATCACCTTTTCGCATCGATGGGACACTCCCTTGCAAAGCAGTGCTTCGCTAATTTTGAAGAAGTCGAAAAATGGCTCGTCGAATGGTTTGCCTCGAAAGAGAAAAAGTTTTTTTGGAATGGTATCCATAATATGCCTGAGAGATGGGCGAAATGTGTAGAAACCAATGGTCAATACTTAGAATAAAAAAATTTTGAGATTCCTCTGAAAACTAAGTGTTTTCTTTATAAATTATATATTATTATAAATTTCAACTAATACACCTGGTAGTCCGTCAACGTATGGTTTGTCATTTTAGGAAGATATTAAAATGTTGAGTTCTGTGAGGCCTATTCCTGGCTCATTAGTTATAGAATTGAAATCGCTTCATAATGCTTCCGATGTCCAGATAAGAATAAAACTCCTGGGAGAATGAATCAACGCGGTCTACAACAATATTTTTTTTATTTTTTGAGTGTACATAAGAATGTGACAGTCCCACAGGCTTAGCCAATTATTCCCTAAACTGACCATCAATAAATAGTTACAGTGTACACGTATGTTACCACTCATAACTTTTTTCTTCTTGGTATGCTTTGGCTGTCTTGGTTATCCAATGTTTTGCTCTTAATTAGCGGGGGAAGATCCATGCCTTCTTGAACATAAACAGAGCTTCCACTTGGTTTCAAGAGATGAAGTAACCGACTACTACGGTATGTATTCTAACTACTTTATCTTGACACCCCTCTTCCGTCGCAGAAAATTTAGGAAACTTTTAAAGAAATCTCCAGTCCATGGAGTACAGTGTTTGGATAAAAAAGAAGTGGTGTATGAGGAAAAACGTAATAACATCGTCTTCTTCATATGTAATTTGATAGAAAAGCAATTCGAGGTTACTTAATACATTCAGCCAGGTTATGTTGAAGGCGAACCTACCCTAGTGTAATTATTATTTGATTATATAATTTCCATCGAAGCTAACTAACTCTGCAGTGTACTTGCTTACACCCAGCACCACAACTTCAACCAACCAATTAGCCACTACTTATTGTCCACTCACCTGCACCGGCGATGCTGCCATCCATTGTTGAAAGAGATCAGATGTCACTGATGGCCGCTTTGGCGGCTTTCTTGAATCAATAAACTCATGCAAACGCGCTAATGCCTCGGGCGGCGCACGCTCCATCAACCATTTTTCGAATGCTTCCGGTTTTTCCTCAAATAAACGCGCAACTTCGTCAACTTCTTGCTGTGTAGCCTCCCGTCGACCTACTTTGCTGCCACCATTGCTGCTTCCCGCAGTAGTCACCGTCGTCGTCGTGCCGCCTCCTACGCATAACCTAGAAGGACTGCTACAGCTTACCGGTGAATTAAGTGCGGTATTGGCCGCACTACTATTCGACGAATGCATTAATGTTGCCATATCGCAAGCGGAAATCGAATTATTCACCGAGGTAGACGCAGTTGCTGTGGTGGCGCCATTGTCGGTAGAGTGTATGCGGCTACGCGTCGTTGGCCCAACATTTGTGGGTGACTGAACTGTAGACGAACCGCATGAAGAACGATTGCTGGTCAAGCTGGTTGACATGTTATCGCCACCGGCGTCTGTTGACTCGTTGTTATTGCGCTTCAATTGCTGTTCGGTCTTGGTTATAAGTGGCGGCGCATGACCATCGCCATTTGTAAAGGATTTATTTACACTGGCAGCCGGGTCATCGATAGTGACAACTTTGCTTTTGGGCAGTGAGCCAGTTGTGTCGCCAATGGGCGACGATGTCGTAGCGAGTGGAGATGTAGCTGCTGATGCTGCTGGAGATGTTGTTGTTGCCTTCGCTGAAACATCTGTCATTTTGTAGAGGGTAATTAAAATGTTGTTGCTCTTCGAACATGAAATCGTTTGCAGGAAATCATTGGCACCAACACAACCAGTTCAATGGTCGCTTCATTCACATGTCACTATTCCAGTGGCTTTTAGATATGTCTGTATATTTTTGTTAGTTAAGCTGTGCAATATGTAGTGGGAAACGATTTTTGATAGGATGTCAAAATTTACTTAAATGGACAATATTTTACATTTCTGGCATTTACGTTCTTCTAGTTTTGGACATTTGTGGGAGTCTAATTTGTGGCGCTTAACGCTCTAATGCTTCCGGCACTTTCCATTGAACACCCAAGTACAATGGCTCTACACATTTTCTGCTTTATTTTATAATATAATCCCATTCACACACAGTCTACATCAAAATTTTTGGAAACAGCTTACTTAGCTGTTTTTTTCGTGTTTACTTCCGACCAACAGGCTACAACCTGTAGAGTTTCCTATCATCTGTGGATCAATATCTGCCCGGCTATCCTGCTGGTTTACTTTTATCCCTTACACCTGCTGCTAAGCAGATAATTGATGGTCGTGTCCTGATTTACTCGCTTTGGTAGAGGAGTGTTCGTTTGTTTTGTTGTTATTGCCGTTGTTCAGCTTTGGTATTATGTATGTTGATTTTTGATAGCTGAGCCCAGCTGAACAAGTCTTTGTTGCCGTTTGCTACTTGGAAAATTTCTTTACATAGAGACCTATGCCTGCTGCTCTGCTTGTTACGCAAGTGCTATTAAGCTGTTATTAGTAGCTGTGAAGCTTTTCTTTTCTGTGAAATTATCAATCTTCTTTGATTGCTAAATTTCTAAAAATACTTCTTTTCTTCTTGCGAAAATTAAAATTGGCTGTATTCATGCAAGCAAAATTTTATTCGAGCCAGAAAGTGTAGATAAATAAACAGCTGTGCTCAGACGCTTGAAATCTTAGCTTCCTCATCAGTTTTGCGTTATTTGTTTCACATTAATAAATAATTTCAATTAACTTGTCTCGAGTAAATATGTTTGGAAACATCTGGTGGTCACAGCTGGAGTTGCAGTAATTATATCTGTGAATAAAATTTGAAAAGTAGTTAATTTAAAAAATATTTTAAATAAGAAGATGTGTACGTAATTCATAAAATCCAAATCATTTAAACATTTCTAATGTTTCTAGCAGAGTAAAGTTAACTATCTGACAATTACCATCAACAATTTTTATTACCAAACTTCTTGCCTATCCTAAACAAAACACAACTTCTATAATTTACCAAAAAACTTTTTTTGACATCAGAGACCAGTTAATAAAAGACGGTTGGAAACTAATTTTCACAGATGGATGAAACATTTCACAATCCTTGTCCTTCGCTGTAGTCACAGAAGAAGGGAACATAATCACCAAGGGGCTTTTATTCTCATATAATTCAGTCTTTGCAGCCGAGTTAACTGCGATAAACGTTGCTATCAAGCATGCAGTCCAAAACAAAGGAAAAAATGTTATAGGCGCTGATAGCATGTCATCCATTAATTCACTTCAAAATCTTCGAGACAAAGAGCCACTAGTTGAACAATCCAGAGACATGCTAATAAAATATTTTTCAAAAATTAACATTATGTGGATACCAGGTCATTGCAGTATAAGAGGAAACGAGCACGCTGATTCCGTTGCACAAGAAGTCTACAAATCCCCATCCATTTACTTTGGATCGTTTGTTAAATCATACATTACTCGGCAAGTAAACGCCTACATGAGAGAATTAACAGTGTCCAACTGGCAAACCCACAATCATAGCTATAAGCTGTTTAACCAGAATTGCTGCAAGCCAGTCTATCCTACAAGTTCAACAACAGATCAACTAAAAATTTTTGCTAGACTGAGATAACCCACGAACATCTTCTGAAACGTGACCCCAGCGCAATCTGCTTAGAGTGCAAATGCCCGTTATCCCTAAATCATATTCTCGAATTTTGTCCAAAATACCGTAATGTTAGATTTAACATATTTCATAACAAAAAGCAAAGAAATATATATAAATAACAAAATTCAGTTAAATAATAATAAGTAAAATAAACTGATATTAAAAAATAAAAATTTTTAAATAAATAAACTAAAGTAAAAGACAATATAGATAAACATTTGATAAATAAATAAAATGAAATAATATAAATTTAATTAAAATAAATAAAATCAAATTAAAAAACAATTAAATAAATATAAATAAAAAATTAAACAAAAAAAATTAAAATAAAATTAAATCAAATAAAACCAATGTAGAACAAAATGGAATAAATAGAAATAAAACTAAGTTAAATTAAATAAGATTAAACAAAATGGAATAAACTTACGAAAAACAAAATAAAACAATATTAAATAGAATTAAATAATATAAAATTAAATAAATTTAAATTAAAATGTACAACACATTTTTATCCCTTAATAGAATTTTTATCATTGCGAAATGTTGCTTTCATAAAGATTTTTTTTTATACTACTTGCCACCTTATAGAATATGAAACTTTCATTACAATCATTTCACCATATTTTGTATGCGTGCCACAAAACCACTACGGTGATAAATTGCACTTACACGTTTGCACACCACAGAAGAGAACTCCCTTGGACATTCAGATTTATAATCCAATTTAAAATTGCAATCGTGGAACAACGAACACCGTACTCTGATAATCCAATTTTATTTTATTATCAAATTTATGCAAAACCCATACAACTAAATTTGCACATATTCCAAAGATAATAAACTGTGGGCCCATGAAACGAAAGAACAAACAAACGCAACTGCCAGAAAACATTCAAAATATGCTGAGAGTGCAATGTTCATCGCCATCACCAACATCATCAAATTGCTGCGCGGCCATGCTATTTTGACTTTTTGAAATTCTTGCAGGTACTCGTACAATATGCAGCGTTTTAAGATTGACGGTATATTTCTGCAAGTGCAAGTGCATCTGCGGCAAAAAGCAATTTGCTAGTAAAGCTTTACGATTATGGTCTATTTGGCGAAATGGTTATGCAATAACTTTTGCATGTCGCTAAAGGCAAACAAAGAAAATAAAATGTATTCATGCTAAATATACGCACAAGTCCAAGCAGTGATGCATGTCATTAAATATATTATTAACAGAGTGCCGGAAGTTTTCTGTAGTTGCTTAAGGTAAGCGGATGGTGAATGGAGTTTTTTAAATTCGTAACTTAATCTTTCTGAAGAAGAACTACACCACGAAGTTCTTTAAAGTTACAAAGAGTTCATTTATTTTGTTAAAGAAAAAAATGTTGAAAATCTAAACTCCCAGTACAATACCAGTACCATTCACTAATATAGGAAATAGTACTTTTTATTTTGAAAAATAAAAAGTTCGGCATATCGTATGTTTTTTCTAGTATTTCTATCCTGCTGACTAAATGTTGCTCATACGACGCGGTGAACTTTTTATTTTCTAGTTGAGAATAATCCTTCAGTTAAGTACTTAAAGTTATGAAAATTGACAGAGAGGTGCCGGAAGTCGTAGATATCGAATGATAACAAGTGTCTAGTAATGAGTGATGTAATTTTAATGTATTATTGTACTTCTAAAAATCTGAGCTTTATATTTCCAAGTATGTTTTTAACGTGTTTTCTGCCAGAGTAACCCAAAATTATTAGTCGCCGCATACTTCTTACCTCGGTGACCTGCACAGTCTAACCTTCAGGTTTTATAAAATAACTTTCGACACCTATCCTCATCGATTTTTTGCTATATAACCGTTAGCCCTACAGAATTATTGCAGGAATTAAAGAAACTCACTCTGAGACACTTTAAAGAAAATGTTCTTATTGGAAAATTGTTAGCTACTAGTATTATGATTTGATAAGCTTTGAAGAATGTCGAGGCATCATAAGGAAATCAGTCTACGTAAATTTAAATAAAATATTAAAAAAAGCCTAAAGAGATTTTTTTAACAACCAAACACTTTACAAATGATAACAAGTATTCCAAGTTATCCCGTTTGAATTTTGATATTTTAGACAAAACAAGTAAACATCTCTAAAGGCATATGACCGTACAGTGTACAATTACATAAGAGTATGTGTATAAACAACAAAATATCATATTCATATATTCAGCTGCATGTAAGTGCCGTTATTGTAAACAAAAACCTCGTATATCACGCAGACTATGCAAACTATTGCATTCCATGCAATTGTTGTGCAGCCATAAAGTAAAGCCATGAGCCTGAGCAAGAATGTGTGTGAGTAGTAAGTAGTAACCTATGATGAAAAGTTAAAATCTGGTATGCGAAGGAACTAGTTGATAGAATTATATTTGTAGAACAAACTGAGACTAATTCATATTGAACTACGTTGTCTTAGAGTAACTTCATCTTATATACCGGTAGCCACTAAGAAATAATTAAAAGATTTATTGTTTCGTCTATTACTATCTGTGAAACCATTTACGACCATTTAGAGTTTCCTTTCCCGCAGGAATTGCACATTGCCATTAACTCTGCCAAAGATCTATATTTGGTTCAAAGAAATAATTTAAAAAAAATCCATTATTTTTGCATTAAATTGAATGTTTTATTCACCATAATCAAAATTATTTGATTTATTTCGACAATCGATTTAAACAAGCTTCCCTTAAGGCAAATTCTTCACTAGCCAAATCACTCGGCCTAGAGAGACACAGATAGTAATAACTTGGGGTGAGGTCCGGACTATAAGGTAGATACATAAGAATCTCCCAACAAAGCTTTCGGAACTTCTGGCGAGCCACTATCAATGTGTTTGATCTGACGTTGTCCTGATAAAACACAATTTCCATCCTGTAGGCCAAAGCTGGGAGCTTCCGAATTAAGAGTTTGGTCGTAGAGAGAGGCGCCTAATAATACCAAACACACAACAAAACCTTTCTGGCCGTCAATCCTGGCTTGAAGACTGTTTGTGCTGGTTCACTGCCGTCCGGAAAACCGTTATCGATTGATGTTGCGGTAAGTAATCCACTTTTCATCACCATCCGCTTCAGAAATGGGTCAATTTATTTTCTTGCTAACAAAAGGGCTCACATACCTTTTGTACTCAGCTTATTTGTGTGTCCGACCTTTTTTAAGTAGTTCCAAATTTTAACTCTTAGGTAATCGAAACAGTGCTCGCATGACGGTTATACTCGACGATTTCCATTATTTCATCGACAATTGGTCTTCCACACTGTGGAGCATCTTTTATATCAAAATTTCTGGAACGCAATCGATAAAGCCAAAATTGTGCAGTGGACTGTTACAGTATCAAGACCAGAAACACTCTTAACATTTTCAGCTACTAGACGTGCTTTTCCCTAAATTACTGGCAGATCAACCCACAGCCTAAAGCAATGATCATAGAGACTTGAAACTTAGAGGGTGTTTTCTACGTATGCCTCCGATAAGAATGGCTTTTTCCCAAAAGTGGACATGGAATCGATCTGTTTGAAAAACTCGAATTCATTTTCAAATCGTTTGATTTACAATAAATTTGCTTGAATTGATATGAGAGCACTTTTTCTTCCGGGAAATGGACCCAGAACTAATTTATGCAAAAAATTTGTATTTATCATTTGATTTACAAAGAAATTGGCACAGTAGTAGCTTTGGGCCTAAATTACCATTGGACTACCTTTTCTTGCTGGAAGTAGGTTTGGGAATGATCTATTCGATAACAGTAAAATTTATTTGTAATTGGTTTGATTTACATTAAATTTGGTAAATATGTAACGCCTTGCCTGAATTGAGTGGCCTAGGGATTGATTCGATGGTTCGGCTTTGCTTAATATTATGTGGAAGCTATATAATATATATTGACTTATATGTTATATTAAAATTAATAATATAATAAATCAAATAAATCTTATTAAAACCAACTGAAATTTCCCTGAGGAACTGAATTAGTTGCTCCTTCAAATAAAATCTAGTACCAATGGTTAAGTGATAAGCTTTAAACTGGAACTCAATACAAAAAGTGATTAACAGCTTTTTCAAACTTTAGTATGAGCTGATGCATGTTCGAGTAATTAAGGTTACATCAAAATAAAAAAAAAACTTGTCAAAAATGAACTAGTTAGAATTTGTAGGGGAATTAGTAGTATTCTAGTTCACAAGTAGCAGCCAGCCTCATTGGCTATATAGGTAGGTACATATGTATAATGGTATGTAGTATGTAAGTGGCTGGCTGTAAATGCCATTGCGGCATGCGACAACAATTTGTTAGCGCACACTTAAGGCAGCGTGTAAGTGAGTGAAGGGATAAATGCCGATTTAGGTATCAATGTTGTTGTTTTTTGCTGTTGAGGTTGCATGCTGTGGAAACATGCGGCATTTTCATGTTAACAACACATATATGTACATACATACAGATATGTATTAGAGTAAATATTTCCATAAAACCACAGGACTGCACGACATTTGCCTCTTTGTTCACATCTTCTTCATTGTTTGTGCTAATGTTTGCATACTATTTATGTAAATAAAAATGTACGGTTTGTTTCATTGATGTTCATATATAATGAGAAGTTGCTTGCTTATGCATATACATACATAACATCCGCTTACAATTATAAAATTAGTCCTGCCCACAATGTATAACTTTATAAATACATTCAGAAAATTTGTTGCCTACCACATGCAAAATTACTTAAAAAAAAAATAAAAAAATACTCAACCGTAGGAGGAGAGGGGTAACATGCTAATGACTTATGAAACAATTTGTATTAAATTTTTCATAAAAATTAATATGCACACAGTAAAACTTCTCTTATGCGAATGACAAAGGCAAGCGAAAGGGCATTTTTATAAATTCAGTTAGATGGCGAATAGACGGAAAACAAATTATTTAGTCGGCTTAGTTAGTCAGTTAATTAGGTGACTTCAACACGGGGTTCCTTGATTAAGTGTACTTAGATTTTTTAGCCGTTGTGATGCCTAGGCGAGCCTTTAGAAAAGATTCCACTCACCTTTCTGGATGTTAAAACTACTCGGTTTGTTTCATGCAACAAATCTTTGCAGACGCAGCCCGGCATGCACTTAGGGCGGCGCAGCGACAAAAGTCATTAGAGAAGTAGTCCATCCTTTTACCATGAATTCCTATCAAACTCTATCCGGTACTTACGCCGGTTGTTATGCTCGTGTTTAGAAGGAATAGAGATTTTCTTTTCCTTTTATTCTTTCTTTTTTATCGAACAATGACCAGATCTGCCTGGTTATTGATCTTAGCAGGTATTTTACAAAGGAAAAAGGTATGCCCGCATCGCTTGCGGAGTTTACAGTGGTTAGGATTTTTCGTAGTTTGTCGACCTCGCAATCTCCTAGAATGTCACTATGTCCGGGACACAAGCCACAGTCGTTTTTCATACAGCCCATAGTTTTTATTAAATATTTTCCTACATCTCATTGTGTCAGTTGTGATATGGTGTGATTACAATGAAGAGATTTAATGGCAGTTTTGCTGTCATATTATATTTATTGTGATATGCCGGGATACTGTATTAAAATTGGGTAACCATTCAGGTATTTTCCATATTGCAGTTAGTTCAGCTTGCAAGACGTTGCAGTGGCTGGGCTCATGTCGATTGCAAGTGCTTCAGAGTGAACTCTGCAGCTCTCCCTGCCATCGAGTTTTGAACCGTCAGTGAAGATGAATACGGATCTTTGATCCAAAACTTCACCAAAAGTTTTCATTATTTAATGTTTAAAAATTACTTAATGTAAATTTTGTCTGCGGCTGCGCTGCGAATATTGCTTACGCTGGGTCCAGTTTTAGTATATTCTTTCCAAATATATCGGCCGATATCTCTTGAGTAAAATCTTCAACATTATTTTAAGGCATAGGTCTTAACATAGTCCCACAATAAACCGTCTAGAGGGGTTAAGCTCACACTGAGTTCTCATCTCATTGGGTCATTGCTTCGCATGTTGTCTGGCTTTTGTTGGAACATACAGCCACATTCCACTTTTCCATTTTGGGGGAAAAAAATTTACATTTCTTTAATTTCTTAGTAACGTTCCGTCCTTCTAAATCTTTGAAAATGTATGGTCCAATGATTCCACACCAAACAGTGGTTTTTTCAGGATTTCCTGGAAATTTTAGCCATTTTAGCTTCTGCTCACGTATCCATTCAACCAGAAATCAGTTTTGTCGCTGAACACGATATTTCGATAAAAAAAGTGAATTTTCGTAATTACTTCTGGCTCTACAAGTTCAATGGAGGCATCCACTTCACAAACATGAGCATTGAACTCATGTGTCGATAGTTTATAAAACGTTTGATGCTTTAATTTATGAAAATTATCGACAGCATAAAGTTTGTACATATATTATTATTCATACTGATTACAACCTAATTTTTAGTTTATATAATCGATCAAAAATAAAACTGTCATTTACTATCGACATTTTACATACTCTTGATTTACAAAATATTAAAACCAGACAACAGGAAGGAATGAATAATTAAACAGTTTTGTTTGTTTATCTATGAATTTACATGTTCAAGTAGTTACTGCATGCTTCTGTGAAGTGTTGAACCGCGAGTGACGAATGCCACAAATAAGCCAGTAAACACTAAACTGTCCTTTGGCAACACATTAGCTACAACAATTATGAACTCGGGCTAATTTCAGTATGGCGTGTGCACAACAATTTAAAATGATTTTCACATTTTCTGTAGCACTCAAGTAGATAATTTTATCTCTCGAGTGGAGCAACTAACATATATACATACATACGCACGCGAACCACAATTAGAGGCATGACCTGTGACCACAAAACGCTAACAACATAAACAACAACAGTGACTCTTGCAGTTGCAGTCGCATTTAAACAAATGACAGCTGCTTCACTTCTCCTCACGTTGAAGTCTTAAAACTCATTATGCCACCTACAATACCAGCAACAGCAGAAACAGCCAACATTAACAGCCCATTGCAGTGAGTGAGTGGCAAACTAGCGGCTCAGGGCATGTCAAGTGGCTTTCGAAGCTAAATCATCTCGTTGGTAACGTGGTCACGTCCACAGCCACATTCACTGCTACTCCCTTTAACACTTTAACACTCAATTACACTTCTGATGTCGACGGCGAGAATGATATTACCTACAGCGCTTTTACATTTTACCTTATCGTCAGCGGATAGCGGGGGACTTATGAGTGCAATGCTAAAGTCTGAGTTGAAGTTAATTAAAATTATTATTAAAAATAGAAAAAATGGCTGTCGTTATAGCCGAGCGGTGTTACTATGCGAAAAGTCGTGGGTCGGAACTGTAGCCACATAAACATCAAAAACTATAAATTCTGCGAAAATTTCTATTCCCAGAATGTCAACTACTTTATTTCTGACAAGTAATTAATATATTGGCGGCCTCGACAGCCAAGTCGTTAGCATTGGGTAGTGTCATTCGGAAGGCCAGAGTTCGAGCTCTGATACAGCCAACATCCATAAATTAAAAAAAATTAAAATAAATAAAAAAATAAGTTAAATTTGCTAATTATGCACCTTGGCAGGGAATTTCAACCCCTCCGAGTGTGCTTCTGACATGAAATAAAAGCTCCTCATAAAAAACTATCAACTGTAGGCCTCTTCATTTGTTTGAAAAACTATCAAAGCCCCAAATTATATACATTTATTATATAATATATACGTAAGTATACGAGTTTATATATAATTAAAGTATTCTCGTAAAAATTTATTAGCATTATGTATTATTTTATTTTATTTCACTTTATTCTAATTTATTTTACTTTAATTTATTCTTTTTTATATTATTTAATTTATTTTAATTAAATTAATTTTTTATTTTATTTTATTCTTTTTATTTTATTTTACTTCTGTTTGTTTAATTTAATTTATTTTATTTTACATTTTTTTAAATTTAATTTCGTTATACTTTATTTTATTTAATTTTATTTTATTTGACCTACTTTTTTAGTTTTATTTGATTATAATTTAGTTTATTTTAATTTATTATACACTATTATATTTTTTTATTTCATTTTAGTTTAACTATTTTATTTTATTTTACTTAATTTTATTTCATTTTATTTTATTTTATTTCTGTTTGTTTAATTTATTTTATTTTATTTTACATTTTTTTAAATTTAATTACGTTTTAGTTTATTTAATTTAATTTTATTTTATTTAACCTATTTTTTTAGCTTTATTTGATTATAATTTAGTTTATTTTAATTTATTATACACTATTATATTTTTTTATTTTATTTTACTTTATACTATTTTATTTTATTTTACTTAATTTTATTTTAATTTAGTTTGCGTTAATTTATTATACTTATGGAATTTTTTTAATTTTATTTTACTTTATTTTATTTGATTTTATTTTATTTGGTTTTATTCTATTTTGTTATAGTTTATTTATTTTTTTATACTATATTTTATTTTGTATTAGATTTTGACTGCAGTTCGTTATTTCCGTTACATTATATGTATTTTATTAAAACATGGAATGTTTGAATACTTATAAAATACAGCAATTTTTTTATTAAAATATCAAGCAAACTGAGCCCCAAATAGGACTTTTTCAGATAGATCAGTACGCAGCCTGCTATCCTGACAGAGGGGTTTTGCACTTATATATTGAAATTTCAAATAAAACGAACCATAATTAAGATTCCTTCGGAAGATCGGTAGCGGATAGAAAAGATATTTAGATGTTAATCTAGACGGAGGGCTACCTATGTTGCAACTAATAAGTAAATCGAACCATAAATGTGATATTTTCCTAAAAAACGGTCACTTCCTGGAATAAAATTTCGCCAGATATTATTCTACGTTAAAATACAGTTACGTACTATCAGACTATCAAAATGAAATCATCTAATAGATCGATCCCAGGATCCCCTTTCGGAAGTATTCCTCACCTCAATCACCACAAAAGTTTACCTACCAATTGTCATGCAAATCGGCGATTTAAAAGTAATTTCGATTATTTCGAATAGATCGGCCGCAGTTCTATTTTCCCGGAAGTTCTTAAAAGAGTGACCCCAGCATATTTCATAAATCCAGCTTGCAAACACATTTCAAAGCAATTGTTTATAATTATTTCAAAAGAAATATTCTCTTACTTTAATGCTCCAGATGCAGACTCTTTTAAATATTCTTTATTAGGATAAAAATATTAAACTTCTCACTACTACTTAATAATGCAGTAGAATTATTTTGCATTAATCCCAGGAACGTAGACATAAATAAACCTTTGCAAATGTCCAAAACAGAGCTGACGTCTTCATGCGCTTTCAAGTCGTACACTCACGCAGCAACGCCCAGCAACAACACGCACAACACTCACAATCAACTTTATTCCGAACAAGTGGCAAGCACACCCACGTATGTACATACATTAATTCGTATATTTTGTTATTCTTATAATCCCTTTGTAAACCACAACCAGAAGCGTATAATGTTTTTGTGGCAATTTCCATTTTCTTTTCAAAACCACAATGCACCAAAGTAGGGGATGGCGGCCCAAGCGTAAGAGAAAAATATTAAATGCTCAACTTTCGACTTCAGTCTTATGAAACATTCATACATACGAGTACATAGCAGTGTCTACAGCTTCAATGCGCCAACTTCCACAACTGTGTGTGTGCATGTGTGTGGTTCTTTGAGAATTAAGTTTGCAGCCATTGCAGAACTCTGCAGTATACTTTCCAAGTACTAGTTGCATTTTGCCAAAGACCAAAGGCTTTGCTTAAACCTCAAAAAAGTTTGCTTTGCTCTTGAATTGAGTAGCAACTTTTATGGCAGACGCTTGGTTTGCTTGGTTACATTTATTGTGGGTCAGGTTAAATTGTGGCTTCGAACTGCATTTGTCAGTATTGCGGAAATGTAGAAATTTAATTAAAGTTTTTGGTAGTGGTCAGCTAATATTTTTTTAATGGAAAAATTTTTAATGAAAATTAATTGTAAAACATTTTATGTTGTAAAGTGTGGTGTTGGCACGTGCTTAAAAGAGGTAGATGTAGGTGCATATGCATATATATATGTACATATATTATGTATTTTCATTATTAAAAAAATAAAAATCTTTTAAAAGTAACATCGGCGCCGTTAAGTTGGAATTTCTAAGAAAAATAACCATTGAAGCGATGGAAAGCGTTCCGTACATCTGATGGGTTTTTATGGGAAACTTTTTATCTCATGTCAGAGATACTTAACGTAATTCATTTACAATATTACTATGGCGCTTTTATGAAGAGACAGGAATATCTCTTCGTTGCAATAATACAAGGTAGCCCATCTTTCTACCATGAGTCGGTTTGTCATGATTATGGCGGTCCAGTTTAGAAGATTTTAGTTCAGTTTACGTCAATTAATGGCCAGATTTGTCTTGTTTCATTGCACGTGGTTTCGCTCCTTTCTGGTGAAGGCTAGTCTTTGGAGATACTTTGCCGAAGAAAGCAGGATGCCTACGTCATGCACAAAGTTTACCGTGGTTAGGACTATTGCTTCCCTGGCCAGTTGGTGGGCTACACAGCTCTCTGGGATGTTCCTGTGACCAAACCACAGACGTTTCGCATACAGTCGAGAGTTTGTTTAAGATCTCTCTGCATTTTATTGCATACCTTGGGGTGGTATGATTGCACTAGAGAGACTGAGTTGCGCCCTGGCTGTCAAAATATATTGTTATAGGTTGGGTTAACCTATTAGAAACGAGCAAGCAGGAAGCGGCTTCCATTATAGCTATGAGTTCCGATACAGTAGTCGGGAAGTCTTTTACTTAATTTTATAACAAGCGCAACCTACTTTTTTTATTTCATTTATTTATATAACTTGTTCAGTTTTTAAGATTTTAGGAATTCAGTTTTTTTTTTAGCTCATCACTCATCATTACCGTTACTTTTTGCCAGAAAAAAATTTCATATAATTTTAATTGAAAAAGTGAACAACTTTTCAACTTAAAAGTTCTCAAAAGTGCTGCAGGTAAAGATTCACTTTCCATCTCCAGCACTTACAACTCTTTGTGCGACACTTTTTGTTGGATTACTTAAACGCACACATTAGCAATACTCACCGAGCTTTATACAAGGATTAACACCTAAAGACGAGTCGCGATGCAACCCGCGTACAAATTCCATATAAACCAGATACTCCAACCATGGGACATACATACATATGCATATCTGTACAAATAAATAAGCGATGAATAAAAAATTAAAAAGAAGAAGAAGAAGACGAAGAAGACGCTTGTTAGCAAAGTTAAGTAGCGCATAAAATAGTGCCAACTGTGCAGTAAAACGGCACATAAAATAGAGCTACAAATTAAAAGTTAAAAGGTCTGCGGATCTGCGTTGTCGCCTACATTTGCTGAAGTGGAAGAGCTTTTTTAATTTTTTTTTATTTTATTTTTATTAAATGCCTTCCAAATCCAAGCACGAGTGGCGGGTGCTAATTTGTACTCGTATTTTATTTTACGTTCATCTGCATGGCGTTCTCTCCCCTGCTAGAAGGATTTCTTCATTACAGCAGGTACATACCATACATACCTATGTACATACATACGTATATATAAATAGGAGTACATAAATAAGAGGCATACTAAATATTTAATTAACAATTCATTACGCTTCATTAAATGTTTTCCGGGAGTTGTAACGCCTTCCGGCTGCAGACAGTTTATAACATTGTTTCATGAGACTCATTACGGGCAAAGTTTATATAATATGTCTACGTATGCGTGTACATGTGCAGGCATGTTTTCTATTACAAGCTATAAATATCGTTTTATACTTAATTAACCCATTCATGTGTGCAAATTTTCTCAATAATTAGTTAGGCATGTAGCCACACGTTAAGTGTAATGGTTATTGTTGTAATTATTCAATTTGCAAGATGGCATTTTTTTTAGATTACTTTTTGATTTTTGTTTTTTTTTAGTTTTGGTTTAATCCAATATTTTTTGATAGAATGTTCCATACTTAAAACAAAAACTGAAACTTAAATAAGAAATAAAGGTTTAGGCTGACTGGCTGACTGTAGATTCAGTTTAGTTCAAGCTGAAGTAGTCGTCATATAGGATGTCACCCTTTTTGCGAAGTTTAAGACACCACATCTAGTCCCTTGAGCTGCGAAGCTCCTAGATACCTAGTCGAGTTCTAAATATACCAGTGTCTCACTCATGCTTTCTTCCTTACATTTCCCGCATGTATCATCATTACTGCTCATCTTCGGCTCGTGTGTGATGGCAATAGGTTATTACCTGTCATTAGGCTTGTTTTCCACATCGCTCTTTTTCACATAATCTTGGCGATCTTGCTTATCGTTAATGCATTAGGTCTCAACCTAATTAATTGTTTATCGTTTTTAGTGGCTTACGTTCCCGAAACAGTACAGCTAGCCAGATAGATATCAATTTTGGCCATCTCTTCAACTATTTTTTCCCGAAATATTTTTGCGGCCAGAAACTCAGTACATATATAACCGTTTTCCTGTAGCCGCCACATCTGCAACCTTCCTACGGGTTCTAGGCCCAAGAATTTACCAGGAGTAAGGTGACAGAAATCCAAAACCAATTTGGAGAATATTTTTGTGGTTACCACAACAACACCCACAACATCGTTTCTGCTTCTAAAGACATTCTATGGGTCACATGCTACTTCGCCATTCCTCTTTTAATGTAACGTGAAACCTTCTTTTCCAGATAAGACGTGCGGGTATGTGGTTATTTTGTCTACAAGTCACCTGCTTATCGATCGATCGACTAGATCTTGTGTATCAAAAAATATTTGCTTTAAACTAATTAATAATATCTTTATTCCTAATCATTTCTTATTCTCAATTCAGTTTTACAGCAGCTGATGAGCAAAGCTATTTTTGTTCAGGGTGAAAGGCAAATACCTATAATTGTGACCTTCTGCGATCGGTCGCGGGCACATAACAATCCGGACCTTTCGATCACCCGGCCTGTTGGATTTTACACTTGGATTTTACACTTGTCCTTCACGGTTTTGGTAACGCTGAGTTCGTACAGGTAGATTTTATTATAGACTTCCAGTATGCATTCTGTCAAAGAAGAATGAGAAAAATCAACAATATTTTTTCAGACACAATTTCTAGAATCACATTCACAATACGAATTCTCTTTTATAGATTTTATAGATGCAAAATGGATACCAAAAAAAGAAGAGCTCAGTATTTTGTTCAAGCATTTGTTCATGATTCTTTACTCCAAAAATTGCGTGCACGAGCTTCAGCATTTTGAGCCTTTTCCAGCATTTTTGTAAGAAATATATTTCGCATCGCGTAGAAAACCTTGCGCTCTATTTATTTTTTCTGACATTTATGTTAGAAAAATCTAAAAAAAAACACAATTATTTTCTCCCATTAAAAGAGCTTACAAATTAAAATTTTACTCACGTCTCTGCACCAAGTCATTGCTAACGATGTCCTGAAAGCTGCGAAAATTCTACAGATAAAATAACCAACAAGGTCAGTAAGAGGATTAAAGTACCAAATAGAATGAAATTTTCCAACAAAACAACAAGCAGCTGATTTTAGTTGCAACAATCAGTCATTCAGCAACACGCCACGGGAGACTTTGGAGGAGGGGGTAGCCGCTTCTTGTTAGTTCTAAAGCGGTGAATTTTGTAAACTTAATGAAGTAATGCAATTAAAGCAAGCAAAGTGAAAGCGGCCAAGAGGCAAAAGAGCAAACAGAGAGAAAGAGCATGCAATTTCCCAACAAATGTAAACAGACTGATATACTAAATACAAAAACAAAAGTATTTGTGTATCTTGAACACTTTCAACAAGTGAACGGACAAGTAAGTAGTCACAGTAGCAGACATAACAATAAGTAAATGTTAATAGAAGAGAGTGGAAATACTAAATACGGGTTGTGATTTCAGATTTACAGCCCGCAATTAAATTATCTTTCTTAGTTCTAAAGAAAACTATGAATAATAATTTGTTCCTTTTATTTTTACTTTTTTTTTACGATTTTTTATAAGTTAAAATTAAGATTTTCTTTCGTTCTCAAGCTTCGTATTTATAGTTTACCTTCGTTGAATGGAATTTTCCATTTTTTTTATGAGCTGTTTGTCACACATACATATTAGTATTGTGATGTTATCTTAACCGTTTACAAAATACCTCGGTACATATATATGTATGTGTTCAAATATTTACTTAAATGTCTAATCACCACTGTGCATTTGGACCCAAGCAAAGTTTCAAAGTTTCAGTCAACACTCTTTTACTGCATACATACATATATGATTACATTTATTTTTGTCCCGACTAAATATGTGTTTTTGTTTTTAATTTATTGCATAACTGGGATTACAAATAATGTCCCTGACGTTAAATGTATTATGCCCACCAGAGGTGGATGACGCATTATTACAAAAAAAAAAAAAAAAAAAAACAAGTTCATGCTGTCTTCAACCTTGCCCAAGACTTTATACCCATCATACAAAACATCAAATTTATTATGTTGCAATAGAGAAGTGGTTAGTAGTTGCGTACTACCATGCAAAGGTTGGAAGGATGCAAGGTTTCTTATAGTTATGAAGTAAAAGCTCCTCATTCGTTCAAAGGTAAGTATAGCTGTCCGATCTAGCCGGTTCTGACTAATGCGCAACACAGTACAAAGATACATCTGCTTATCAAGTTTGGCGGAGATATCTCAAAAACTGAGGGACTAGTTTACATATAAACAGCTCCGCAGCTTGATTCCATCGGTATATATTTTGGTGTATCTTCCACTCCTTTCTTCTGATACTTACATAATTCGGAGCAATATTTGTTTTGCTATGTTCATGAAGAGAATGAAATAAAAGATACTGTACAAGGAAACTCAGACACATTAAGTGCAGCACTCTGATATACATACTATATGTAAGTACACTAAAAAGAATAACGCCTAAAATAATTTTCTACTTCACTGCGGAATTTTTAATGCAAAATTAACAGCGATCAAAGCCACATTACTTTCCGAAAGAAAGTAGAAGATTAAATAACTATGGTATATATTCGTTACATAATTGTTTTACTGAATTTATTTTATTTAAATTTATTTTGTTTAGTGTTAATTTCTCTCTAATAAATTTTATTTTTTTTCATTTATTATACTTAATTTTACTTTAATTTTATTTAATTTTATTTTGTTTTACTTTGTGTTACTTTATTTTATTTGATTTTACTTTATATTATTTTATTTTATTTTACTTTATTTTCCTTTATTTTTTTCTTTTATTTGATTTTATTTTACTTTATTTTATTTTATTTTATTTTATTTTATTTTATTTTATTTTATTTTATTATTTTTTTTTAATATAATTTTATTTTTTTTCTTTTATTTTATATTATTTTATTTTTCTTTACTTTTTTTTATTTGATATTATTTTATTTGGTTTTTTCGATTTTATTTTTTTTTTATTTATTTCATTTTATTTTATTTTATTTTTTATTTTACTTTAATTTTTTTTATTTTTTTATAATTTAATTTTTGTTAGTTTATTTTGTAATCTTTTTATAACGACGTGCGGCGTTTTTTAATATTTCAGCACTTTCTTTTGCTCATCTTAATGATTTCCGGGTACCTGCGTGACAAGATAATTTAATAAAATTTATTTACATTATTTTCTCTCACATTTCTCTTCGTTTCTTTTTTCATTTGCCGTACATCTTGCTTCTCGTATAAAAGGTATAAAATTTCCCGGGAAGCGAAGACAGTCATAATCTCCCAACGAGAGTTATTTAACTAAATTAATTACCAGAATATTTGAGGACAAAATATAATGAAAGAAAAATTTTTTAAATCGCTTACCATAATCACTGGGAATGTCTAATCTTATAAATTAATTAAACTGACAGAGAAATGTTTACGTTCTTTTATATTACTATATACCAAAATATAATCGCATATATGAATATAAGAGAACAAAACAAAGAATTCATTATTGAAACTCCCAACTAAGAGCTTTGCTCGCTGAAATTTAAATATGGACTAATATTAAAGTAATAAAATTTAAAGAGATTAAAGAAATGGAATCTAAGGCACAACATCCCGCTAATTTATAATCTGCTTACTGTGTTAAAATACCTATTCAAATATCGATTTGGTATTTGAAGCACTTTTTCTTAACTACCAAAAATCCGAAAACACCATCACATAAATATAAATGTTTATAATTGTCCTTTTTGCCTCACATTAAAAGGTCGTCAGTGAATTACCGACTATTGTGACATGCAAGAAACCACTTCATTGCGCCCGTCATACGCTTTAATTTGTGTGCCTGTGTAGATATATATTATAACAATTATTTGAATTTTATTGATTTCTAATGACTTTTGTTGAAGGTCTGTGAATGGCAACACTTGTCATCGTCCACAGTGTCCTTTTGGCAGCCAAATGTAGGTGAGCACGCAATGCTCTAGGAGTCCACTTGATTTTACACAAATTACATATATTTACATATGTACTTATGAATGTGTGTGCATTAATGAAATTTTCATTTTAAAATCATTAAAATGTAATATATATTTTCACTAATTGGTTATGAAGTAGGTTGTGTACAGCGAGCAAAAGGAAAATAAAATTGGAAAATTCCTAAAGAAAGGAAAATTCATTTAAATTAAATAAATATTTTAAAATGGTTTTTACAAAAATTTCTTAAAACTCGTTACTTAATAAATGTAAATGTTAATTAACTACGTAGTGATATTCTGCTCATATTTCTTTCATACTACAAAATTTCTTAGTTTTAAAAATAAATTTTAATAATAACTAAACTAGTAAGATATTTACTCACCCAAGTAGAACAGAGATTTTCCTCATTTGAATCACTAGTATAATAGTATTCTCACTGATTCTGCTCACATAATTTGATTGATTTTCAATTTCCAAATATCCTTTATAATCCCTTATAATCTCTATGTCACCAACAACAACTCACATTGTTAATTAACACTTTGCCAGAGGCAATAGCGCGCCTAACAGTACACAACAAATGTTACTCAAATAATAGTACATCAATAAAATAATATAAACGACAAATTGCCGATGACCAAGCACAAGACAGCCAACCAATAGACTTAATGCGAGCTTGCAGGAAAGAAATTATCTAAATGCGAAAAACTGGCAGTCAAGCGAGTAGCGAGAGTGACCCAAAACGGCAATTGTGCGCTTGACAATGACACTTGGTTGACATTTTTCGGTGCTGTCTGCAACACAAAAAATGAAAAACGAAAAATGTCTGATGTGGACAATTGTAATTTTAGGGTTGTCTAATTTTGAGCGTGCAACATGCCACATGCCCGCCAAAGAAGCACTCTTATGCGGCGCTAACGTAACTCTTGCTGGTTAACCACTCAGAAAGCTAACGGTTTTTGCTTTGCATTTTTATCTTCTATACACTTTATTATATATGTACATTGTTTACGGCAACTTGTGGTGAATTCGAAATTAACTTTGAACAATTTCATGGTCAGCCATTATTTAAATTATTTCAAAGTGACCACTTTGACGTACAGTTATGTACTGTTCGTCGCTTAGTGAGACGCCAGTGTACAAAATAGCATACATACATAACTAACAAATAAATAAAATAAGTGTTTTAAAATTCTCAACGTACTATGCATGCTGGTAAATTTGTATACGGGTATATATTTATGCAGATTTTTATATTGATTTTATTTTCTGTATATATATTTTTTTTTTTTTTTGAAAAATTACGTTTCGAGCTACAAGACAAACAAATTTTAATTAATTATTTAAACTTTTATTTCGATAAAGATTCTATTGAGTCAAGCTACAAGTGACAAAGTTATATAGCACAAGTGGAAGTGGTATCCTATGTTCCTTCGTCTATATGGACAACATAATTGCTTAGCCGCTGACTTGCTGAACTATATCAGTCGGTCACATAAACCTTCTTTCGACTCCCTGGATGACGGACGGGAATAGTGAGAGACTTGAATAATCTTTGTTTGTTGATAGAGGACTTTATTTTTGAGTTGCTTACTCAATCATAAGTAACATCTATTAAATTTCAAAGCTGACGTTGTAGCTGGTGCTAATGCTGCTTCGCGAATAGACGAAATGATCTACTACTTTCGCGCTGTCGCAGGCCTTTTTCAAATCGACGAAAAGGTTGTGTCATGTCTGGTATTTTACTTGATTTGGCGAATGGGAATATCTGTTCGTCAGTGGATTTATGAAGTCCAATCAGTTTGTTGCTGGTGGGCTTTAGTCTTTCACACAATACACTTCATAGTACGTTATATGCGATATAGCACTATGCAAAGAAGCCTATGCATGCACCTAGTCAGTTCTTTGCCGCCGTATTTGAATAGCTTGTTCAGCAATCCAACGGCTCCACCGCTTTACTGTTTTTCAATCGGGCGATTACTATTCGAACTTCTTCATAATCGTGCAATGAACTATTTGTTCCACCATCATCGATTGGAGAATGTCTTTCACCGCTTTTCAGTTAGCTGGAGAAGTGTTCCCTCCATAAGTTCAGTATACCCTTGGCATCCGTTACTAGATCATCAGTTTACTTTTTGCCCACTACGTCAATGCACTCTGCATCGCACCATCTGCTTTTGCTACCTTTTCGAAAATCAATAGTTTCTTTTTCAGCTGTACGTAGGAAGCTGGAAATGCCGTCCACGTGGGTGCTGATGAATGCTCTCAGAGAGCAGGAGTGCAAGTCGATTAGAAAACCATTCAGCAGCTTTTCAACGTCAAACCTCTGTTTGTTGGCGTGCTCTCTTCGCTGTAGTTAAACGACTGCTTACTTTAGTTACCTCGATGTGTCTAAGCTTTGGGGGTAGGAGGGAGAGGATATTTAAGAGTAGGAAGATGATCTTAGAGCCGTTTGGCCCTTAATGGAGTTCTGGTGTAAACTCCATGGGAAAAATTAGAGATGGTGCGGGATGAACATTTCATTTGTTGCTTCGGGAATTTATTTGAGAACTTTGGCTCTTCAAAATTTTTGAACAAAGGGGTGCTCCGCGGAAATCCAGAATTATTGGTGCTGGCAAACATCTGAGTATGTAATAATGCAAACTGTCGAATATCATCCAAGTTTGATAATAGACACTTTAAGTTCCTTGATTCTGTGTCCACCTGATACAAGTATGCACACATATATGCACGAATACCTTAAATAACAGGAAGTAAAAATCTATTGCCTAAAAGTATGCTGGGGGAATTGAGCGTAGGATGGTGCGTGCTTAAACACGATCTTAGAACGTAGGCAAGTACGCTTAATTATGAAACTGGAATTATATCTTTTGTATATCACAGCATAATCGACTGGCTGAATATCGGGGACACCAAAATTGCGGTCCTTTTTGTGACCGCTGTAATAGATTTCATAAGGAACCACTTTCTTTCGTCCTTGTCCCGTTCACTGCATGCTTCTCTTGGCCAGAAATGATTTTTGAAATGATAATACCAAGGACATGAATCAGCTGAACAGGAGCGTCTTCTCAATAAAACTTTATTTTGCATAATTTAGGGATTGGATAATTCCTACCAAATACAAATAGTGAGGTAGTCTTGTAAAAGTGTTTAGTATTTTCAAAAAGCCGTTAAATATTTAATTTACTCTTTCAGCCATTACAATGTTCATTAAAACTATAAAATGAACGCACAGTTATCGCCAACTAAAGTTTCTACGACAAAAGCATTTAATTTCCTTGCATCTTGTTGCTTTCGTTTCTTAGCGCGAAGTTGTGGAACTATTTTCTTGTTAAAATCATTAAGCACGCCACGCAAATGCATTGCTAAATATTCATAATGAAAAATGCTTGCAGAGAGTAATTAAAACTTCACTTGGGTTATGCGCACAGACAAAGCAACACCCCTTTTTGCTCAAACTAGGTGAAGATGCGAAATAAAAAGTAGTTTGGAAATTTAAAGATAAAATATAAAAATGATAAAGCAAGGCACTTAATGAGTGATAGAAAAAAGAAGCAAAATGAGTTCCTTCAAAATTAATTTAGCAAACTAATTTCGTTAATTAATTTTATGTACAACCTCTGTACACATACATATGAACCATGTTTCTTGTTATGTAAATAAAGTTTAATAAAAGAGGCAGCCAGGCTAATAAATTCTTAAATTTCGATTCAAACGCGCATTAAATACTCGTGGCTCAAAGTTTGTAAATTATGGTACACAATTACTCTATAATTTACTGCCGCAAATAGGCTTAATTACAGCTTCGCTGAGAAAATAGAAAATTGGATTCGTTGTTTGCGTGCAACTAAGTATGAAGAAACAATTAATCCTTTCAGTTTCTCCCTCAGCATTTCGATCGGAAATTTTCGTCGATACAAAGTTCGAATTTCATACTAATTTACATATATACCTAATACTCTAAAAACGCAAACGACTTAAAAGTTAATACCTTTAAGCTATTAAGTTACATACATTATGCCAGTAAGTACAACAAATCTTCAGCTTACCTTACAAAGTCGATTGCGTGTCTCGGTTAAGTTCACCGTTGTTTGTGTGTCAGAGCATCGATTACAACATCCAACGAATGTCTGAAATAAGGGAAAAAGAGAAAAATATAACAAATTAAATCATTGCCAAAACGATGGATGACAGAAAAGTTTTTTAACTGAAAACTAAGGCTAATATAGAGACGTTAATGGTGGAGGTAAAACCTAAAACGATACGAATAGCATACATCAGATCTCAAATTTGATGGCTTCTGACAGGAAACGCAGAACGTAACAATTTTTTTCCTGGTTCCATACCACCGACCTCACTTTTTACAGGATTAAAATTATATTTTATCAAATGGGGAAATTATGTTTTGTGTTTAAATGTATATTAGCGTGTTTGTAAAGAAAAAAATTATAAAAAATATTTGTAAAGGAGGTTTTGTTTTAGACGTAGCAAAACTTTTTTCGGAGTTGGTCCTTTTCACAGTTCTCTTTTTTTACTAGAATAATGGTTCGGTTCCCGCGATGCATCATGCGCTGTGTCCAATATTTGGTCGACATCAACGCCCTGCAGAGTCGATAATTCGAGAAACCACGTTTAATCTAGTGAAGAATGCGCATCTTTAAAGACGCCGCACATTGTTCTAATGCTGCTGAGGAGTATGGTATCGAAGAAATCCCAAATGAATCCATCTGCCGTCACGCACAGCAAATGGAACTATTCCCATCCACTTTATGGAAGATTTTGCGGAAAGATCTTGGTTTTTGAACTTACAAAATCACACTTATGCAAGAATTGAAGCCGTTGCACTGTCTAACTGAGAGCTACAGAGACAAGATTAATGACATTTCTGTACCTGAATTAGAAGTTTGGTTCCAATAAGACGAGAATACACACAAAAAAAAAAAACATTCCGAGTGGTTTGCCATACAAGGGGTCAAGCATTTGAAATTAGCGACCTTCTTTCGGCACATTCCCGCAGTGGCACGGTATATTTCTGACATGAAATAAATTGCTTCCCATAAAAATGTATACGCCATACAGAATAGGTCAATCTATTCGTTGAAAAAACATCAAGACCTATTTTTAAAATTAGAGGGGAAGCTTCGCTGAAAGTGGTTAGGATGGAATAAATGTGTATAATAACGTTGAAACCGTTTGAATAAAATTCAAAGATTTGGTAAGTCAAATGAAAGAAATTAAAGCGGGATTTGGTTATTAGAAGCTTGAAGTTATACCGCGTTCAAAAATTTTTAATTGGTCGGTGCATTTTAATATTCAATAAAGTTGCTAAAGATGTAAGAACCAAGTTACTTCAATCTAAGGCTAACAATATCAATAACACTCTGAAAATGATGACTCAAATCCACCTATTTATTATCCACCCAACTCTTTCAATTAGCCTTGAGCTGGTGAGTTAGAACTCTTTAGCGAGTTAAAGAAGATTCCATATCTCTCGCGATTTTCTCCGAAATATAAAGATTTTTTACTGATATTAGCACAACCTTTGATGAGTTGACATCGAATGTTATGAGTATATTTCAAAGACATATCTACCCGGCTCATTCTGGGTGATATTTAGCGTATTTGTATCCGAAAATCACTTGACGATATAGAGAAAAATGAACACTTAAACTAATCTTTAAGCGAAATGAAAAGCTGTATCAGTAGATCTCTTTCTTCTTTGAGCACAGCCTCATTCGCTTGAAAAATGTGATACTGGTCTGGAAAACTGAGCCGGGAGCTCGTTACGAACTTGTACTTGTACTTGGTACTTTCATCTAGCTTCAATACATCCATGAAGAACTTCACCACTTCTCACCTTCAGCAGGCACCCTCACAATCAGTCCTGTAAAAATTAAGGTGGAAAATGATTCTACTCATAAACGCAGTGATATACACTCAGGTATGAAGATCTGTAAAAAAAGTTTGTATAAGTTTTATATTTTTCAATTTTATCTATATACTAAAGGCTGCCCGCAACTTCGTCCGCATGGAATTCTAAGATGGTTCTAATAAGACATTTACTATATATGAAAATGAAGGAAAAGTTTTCTACACATGAGTCTAAGCAATAAGTTATCTATGCTCCAGATATCAAGCACACCGAACTATGAACACGATTTTTCTGAACAAATCTCCACATATTGATCTTGGCAAAGAGCCATCTACATATTTTCTTCATATTAGGTAAATCCAAGCCATCAAATCGGCCCGCGGTCACTTCCCGGAAAAAAAGTGTTCCACATGTCAATTTAAGCAAAGAGTTACCTGTACCCCAATTTTCATGTAAATTAGACGATTTAAAAATTAACTCAATTTTTTCGAATTCATCGGTCTCAGGTTCACTTTCCGGAAAATGCTTTCTTATCGGGTGCATACGTCACACAAGAACATACACCCTCCAAGTTTCCGGTCTCTTGATCCGTCAGTCCTTCAGGACAATGTATGTATATATCATTATATGAGTTTGTCAAAAATCAGTCAATACATACATATAAATGGGTAATAAATAGAGCTGTTTCAGTGGCAGCAGCTTGATGGGATTATCCCTAAAAGAACTATAACTTCAATACGTGGCTTTTAGATCTTTGCACTTCAGTGCCGTCGTACTCCCATCCACGTAACATCTAAGTGATTGAATGCATTTCAGGCATATTTTTTCTCTTTGGTCATTCACGGGTCATTTCAATATGTGTGTTAGTTTAGAGGTTCTCATGAACAATTCTCTCGAGTAGCTGCATTTGCTCGCCCTTGTCATTCTATGTAAATACCGAATATAATAATAGGTTTGCATAATTATCAATGTAAATTTTCTACTTGGAGAACCGACAGCAACTCTGAGTTATGGTCAAAATGTTCCAATGAGAGTAATAGACTACGGAAAATTATTAGTAGATGTGGGTAAGGTGGGCTCTTGGTAGAGCGTAGCGCTAAACGGACTATGATAGACATTCATTTATTTTTTTAGTATCAGTCTATCTAAAGTATACTCCAACTCAGGAATATTATAGCCCGTCCTTAATGTTGTTTATCATTTCAAATTTCGAATTAACGAAGATTCTCTGCGCAAGAATATTTCCTTATCCAATACAACTTGAGTTAAGTCTTTGAATACAATAAACGCTAATGATTTCAATTCTCAGCTACCGAAACGTGTGTTCATAAATGTATGTACTTACTGCTACATATTCAGGCAATTGTTTTGTGCCACTAATTAATATGCAATACGCTTACAAATTCATAACTGAATCACTGTCACTCTCAGCATGCATGGCATAATATAACTGCAAAACTTTACTAAATATTATAGCCTACTACACTGGAGTATATAAATATATATAGTATATAGATACATATTATATATACGTTAGTTATGTTTAGCTGAGGGAGTGCGGCACGTACTAGCAAAAAGCTGAACTTTCTATATATGTACGTATTAAACACAAGCAATTATTTAGTAATACACACACACACACGCGCAAGCAAGCGCTTGGTGTAGTGTCAAAATCAGTTTACAAACAAAAACATGTTGGCTTCAACCAAAATAAGTAATTGACTTTCATTGCATTGTCTTTGTTTGTTAGTTGTTGCGGCTTGATTGCTTTGTTGACGTGGTGTAGCGTGTTGTTAAAGCGCCACCTACTGCAAACACGGTCTCAATCATTGAGTTGATACTTTGGTTTATATATACCTATATATTATATATGTATACCATATATATACATAAGCAAGCAAAATTTATTTGGTGGATTTGTGTGAATAAAGAGTACTTAATACTAAGAAAATATGATATTGAATGGTGATCCTTATACGTTACTCTTGAAATCTCTGTTAATTTCAATAGTAATAATATTTGAAAAATTGAATTTGATTTAATGGAAAAATACATAAGCTATTGACAACTAAATAAACATTTTTCCGAAACAATAAATTTAGTAATAATGGTTATTAAATTCAGTGTCAGGAGCGCTATAGAGCTATGAAGACTATTCACTAGTCATCAGTGGAAACTAGCTTAACACAGAGGAAATTTAAATGCTTAACACATAAGACGATGATGAACGTGGAAAATGAGTACACAAAAGGACTTACAGCGAGGAATAGGCGTGAGGCCATTTTCTTAATCAAACAGATATAAAATCAGTGCCAAAGTAAAGGACTTCCGAACTAAGAATAGTACTGGCCTCTCCAATGGCCAATAATGACAACTAAAATTAAGTAAAGAAAGGGGAACTTTTCTGCGTGAAATAAGCTAACAGTGTGCATGTTGACGCCACATGATCTTGGATCACATTGTGTGGTACTTATTCACTATACGTACCAATTAGGGTGCAACCAGAACAACTCTAATTTCAGATAATCGTCTGAGGCTGAAATGCTACACAATTAGAGGAAAATAATGTGTAAAATACTTATTAAGTTACAACTTTAATATTCAAGGTAGCAGGGAAAAAGTGAAATACCTCTCCAGTTTAATGATAGTTAATTGGTGGTTTGAAAGAGGGAGGTTGAGGACCTGTCTGCAAGCGGGCACATCGAAGCCATTGAGCAGGCTTATTGTACTCCCCCGTGGATCCCAATTAAGCGTTTGCCAAAAGTTCACTCGATTTTAAAAATTGCTTAAGTTTCTTCCAGCTATGCGTGGAAGATGTGACGTCTCAATCGACTGAAGGCTGAAGACCAGCGGCACCAGCCCGAGCTAGTTTGTCCGCCTTTTCATTGCCTGCTACATCCGTATGATATGAGACCCAAGTTGTATTCACTGTATTCTAAAGTCATTTGTATTTTGTGTTGACGTACTTAACTATCTCAATTTCCGATTGACTGTTGACCAATTGTCACCTTCTGTAATTCAATCTCTGCTTTGAATACTGAGATGAGTGTAAGGCTATCCTGGTTATTGGCGTGGTCCCATTTAGACCAATCTATATAGGTATGGATATTATCATTGTGACCGAATGACCCGCCTTACATCCATTCTTTCTTACTAGGAAATGATAGTTAAATACTGGTTCGGTCGCCAAATGGAGGGCACTTCTATTAGTCCGTTGAAATTTTTTTAAGTTAGGCTGCTAAGAGGTTGAATTCGCGTTTAGAACTCTTACATCTTTTTCTTATTCTTTACTGGCGTATAGACGAATTAATTGGAAATACTAAGTCTAGCTAAGTCGTTCTCCAAATAATATTTCCAGTGAAGTGGTGGTCTTCCTCTTCCTCTGCTTACCAGCGGATATTACATCAAAAGCTTTCAAAGCTGGAGTGTTTAGCTTGCACTTCAGATAAATGCAATCATTAGATATTGTCATCGACCACGCCTTCGCTCCTTATAGTCAGACAAGAATGATAAGTGACTAGTAGAGTTTGGTCTTTCAGTTCGAAGTAGCAACTGTTGGCAAGGATGATTCTGCGTTGGATTTCCAAGCTGACATTGTTTTTAGTGTTAATACTAGTTCCAAAAAGCCGAAATTGTCTACAAGTTCAAAATTATAACTGTCAGTAGTGACGTGAGAGCCGAGACGCGAATGCAATGTCTGTCTGTTCGTTTGATGACAGATGATATTCCGTCTTCCTCTCATTCACTACGTACCAGACGCAGATTTCAATATCAACGGCATACGCAGCAGCTGTACACTCTTATGAATGGTTGGTTGTCTCTATTCTGGTCTGTTGTGCCAAAAATAGGTTTAGCTGTAGAGTTATGTAATTCCATTTTTAAGTGTAGGCGGCAGTTATTTGCACGAATTCGCGTATAAATATTTTTTCTGTTCCTTTCCATGAACTCACACATACATACCTATTTATGAATTCATGCAAAACTTGTGAATGGAAAGCTCTTGACTCTCTGACATCAATACAACCATTTGCCAATAGCAAACATCCAACTTAAATCATTATAAATGGCAGCAGAGGACATTAATCACGTGATTTATGACGAAGTGGTTCACTGCACAGTTGCCAATAACGAGTTACTACAATAAAAATATCAATATTTACTTACATATAGTGTACATATATGTAAGCAGGTTTACATACGCATTTACGCAAAAAAAATGTAATAAATATAACGCAGCAAAATGAAATTAGTTTTAATCTATTTACGGTAAATGAATGCCGCTGCGAAGGTGTGGGCGGCAAAATTTCCTAATCCAACCCAATAGATTCTGTGCAAATACCATCAACGCGTAAAGGTAAACAACAATGCAAGTCTAATATGTCTAATTATAGGTAAATAAATTAGAAAAGTGATATAATGGGCGGACGAAAAAGAGCAGAAAAAGAGCAAAACAACAACGGCAAGTTAATGTAAGCTTTTTATCTGCGAGTTAATGCCTAATTTTGGCAAATCATTTCCCAAGAATTCCTTAGCAGCACTTTTTTCTTTGTACATTACCAGCCATTGCCTTAAGGTAATCACAGATGGAAATATAAGAAAGAAAATTGCTCAGATTCCACCATGGACATACATAATAAGTATCTCGATTTGTATACAGCAACTTCAGTAGGTGAGCTCTTTGTTGGTGTTGGTAGGTCTCGTATAATTCAGCATTCTTGTTGGTAAATATTTATTTTTGGTTAATATATTTACATAAAAATATCCTGCGGCTATCATTAGGTAGAATTTGTTACGCAAAGTACTGGATACTCATTGTTCTTGCTAAGCATTTACATGCCTACATTTATAGTATGAAGAAAATTCAATAATGTGTGTACTTACTTTATATATTTTTACTACTTATTTTATATTTCCATAGTTAATTTTCTAGACTGTATTTTTTATAAAAATATTCTTTAAAAAAAGTTAAAATAATGAAAGTAATCAAAGCGAGCTGGCCAGATCACCGTCCGAATGGATAGCATTCCTGTTTATAAAGTATTCGATGCAGTACCCGCTGATGGAAGCACAGGAAGAGGAAGATTTCCACTCCGTTGGAAGGATCAGGTGGAGAGTGACATGGTTTCACTTGATATTTCCAGCTAGCGCCAAACAGTGAAACATCACTATAATTTGCTCGGCTATAAACGCATAAGCGGTACCAACGTCATAGGGAAGAAGACTCAAAACGAGGTAAGCGGAAAGCGAAAAGTAAACAATAAAACAAAAAAATTTTCAAAAATAGGACAAAGGACAAGGTTTACAAAATTTCTCATTATATGTCGATATCAATGCTTGTATTCCAAGAAGTACGGGTATTCGCATGTGTGCTTCTGACTTAAGGAGCCACTCTAAAGGTTGAAAAATAGATTAATTTTTAAAAATTTATTGTAGGAGTTTGAGAAAAGGAATCGAATTTCTATTTAACTGTTTCATTGAACATATATTGAAGTATAATAAAATATTCTTTACTTATTATTTTGTTACAAAATGGCGGTGAGAAAAGCCATTATTTAACATTTTTTGAAGGGCGTCCATTGGAGGACCAATTTCTTCTAAAGGATGAGACCTAGAACACAAAAGCAAAAAATTGTATGATCTACAAACTATGGTTTTTAGAAATACATACGGATTTGTTTTTAAATATTAATGCTTATTAAATATTTTTTTTAATAATTCCTCTTGATGTTTACCAAATTCATTTTACTTCATATACTTCACATTCCACTTTTCCAGAAAATTTTCAAAATTCTTAAAAGTTTATTATTGGTTTAACCTTTTGTACGCGTTTATATTGTCTGCATATTTAGTTTCCTTTATTTGCTATGCAAATATCTACAAATACTTATTCTCTCAAAGGTATGAGAAAGTTAAAATAAGAATACTTTAAAGGTGCTGACACAATAAAAGTCCATATGCAAACATTCATGTGCGTTAAATATTTACTCAACGTATATTATTGGAGTATGTATGTTGAAATACTTATAAACGAACTATCCAAATATCATCTAAATAAGCAAAGGCTAGAAAACATGATATACAAGTGGAAGTAGTTTACTTTGTCAAGATAGGTCAAGTTTCATTTGCATAAAAGCAAAAATCTTCTGTTTGGCAAAAGTAGTTTCAATGTAGATGTTTTAGTAAATATTCCATAAAGTGTTTTGGAAAGGCAAATGGGGAATTAAAAACCCCTTCATACTAAGGAAAAACTACGTTTGTACTCTAGTTGGGACATATCTTAATCTAATATAATAACAAACGTAATTCTGTAATAAAATAACCTCCAAAGTTTGGTCCGAAGTATGTTTATACCAAAGTAGAAAATATATGTATATTAAATATTTATAACGATATGATCACAGACTTCTAATAAATTACACTTTTGTACTGAAAAATATCGAAATCGGTCAACCATAACGTATAGCTCTAAAACACCAATTTCTTTAGAAATGAGGCTTTGGTGTTAGGCATTCAAATCGACAAATAAACACTGACCCCATTTTATTTTATTTTAGTTACTTTTAATTTATTTGATTTTATATTATTTTATTTTATTTGGTTTTGTTTTATTTAATTTTTTTTATTTAATTTAATTAATTTTATTTTATTTTATTGTACTTTATTTATATTATTTGATTTTATTTTGTTTTATTTTATTTCATTTTAGTTTATTTAGTATTAACTTAATGTATTTTATTTTGAAAACTTTATGCAATGGATTTCAATAATCCTAAGCAACTGAAATATATATTTTTTTGCTTTGTTGTACTGACTGCGAGTTTCAGAGTACCGAGAAAGTAGCATCCCCCTGATTGGTATAGGATATTTTTTAACTTACTTCTTACAAAGAAATATTTCACGCGGCTTTAGCAGCAATATAACATAATAGCATCCATTAATCAAATTTTTTCCTCATTGCAATATTCATTACAATTTCAACAATTTTACTTCATTACATTTCATTTTATTGTATAACACAATAAAGCATAACACAAAAATGAGCCCAATGATAATTTCGATGTAAAGTTAATTGTTTTTTCATTTATTTATTTGTGTTCAACCATATTTCCTATTCATAAAATTCCACTTTATGCTCTATTTATTTCATTTTAATTTCTTCTGGTTATTCTCTTGTTATTCTGGCAAGTAATCGATAAAAGTCAAAATGAAAAGAGAAACATAAAATATCCTTATTCATAAAAACATTTATCGTACATACATATATAAATAAATAACTCCAACTCGCAGCTGTCAAAGCAACAAAATGATTTTTACATTCGAGCTTACGCGCATTTACAAATATCAAAAGCCATTGAAGTAAACGCTTTCGGTGTACAGTCATCGCGAATAAGTGACAAAAGGAAAAATATATAAACAAATAAATAATCGAATGAGGTTACGAATGCATACATTTTTCACGATTGAGTGACGCTTCGCTTTCATTGCGTGCATGTCGTCAGTAGCATTCATACGAATACACTCACACTCATATGCATATATGTATGTACATTTGCATTGTAGCGCTGTCATTACCTGACATTTTTACCGTGATTGTCATTTCGTTTAACATTAATGTATTTAAGGACGTAAAGTATGCATAAGCTTGTTTGTCGAGTGCGCGTGTGAAGCGCTGCTAAGGAAGGTGTGGAAAAAAGCATAATGTCACTCATACGTCATGTAGCACTATTTAGTACTTACTGCGCTTCCACAATGTGAGCGAAATATAAATGACATTTAAGTATTTTTTGATATGTGAAATACATGAAAAGAAGTAAAAGTCGCTCGTTATTACTAAAGATAATGGTTTTTGAATGGTTACTTACGTGTGAATGTCTTTTCTCTCTTTTCTTAGTAATTTTGGGAAGAATAAGAGCTGTTAGCTAATAACAGGATTAGGTTATAACAAAGTCGTGAAACTTTTTTTATTTTTTTGGATTACAAACTTTACTCGAATAGATGAAATTCTCAAAAAAAAAAATATATTATTGTCTACTAAATTTTATAGGCTTTGTCATCAGTTTCGGCGGCTGACAATATCCTAACCGAAATTTCACTATCCTACATAGTAGGTGCTATAATTTTGTGCTAACAATCGTAAATAATTTTCATGTTCGAAGTATATAAACACTTAATTTAAAATACAATTCGCTAATTACTACTAAATTCGTAGTTGTTAACCTCAACTACCTTCATCATTGTTACTTTTATACATATATAAGTACATTTACCATATATGGCACTGCAGGTAAAAGCACTGCTACAGTACAACACGGCTACTAAGCATAATCGTAAAATGTACTGAAATAATCACTTTTAAGCTCTCACTGGAATATATACATTTGTACGTGCACGTACACTTATACCTTAAAAAATCATTTTCTGTCTGAAACTTTTGCTTAAAAAAATATTATTAACTGAAATTATTTCCCATTACCTTCAAATCTCGTCAACTTTATTAATTATCTTTTGCTTTTTTAGCTCAAATTAATAAAACCTGCCAACTAATAACTATTATCAAATCGTAAAACAAATAAAAATTAATAAATTGAAAATTATTGAATTTTTGTTAAAAAAAAACCATTGGATTTATTTTATTTCACTTTATTTTTGAAAAAAATGTTGAAATTAACAATTTTGAAAGAAGAAAAATTAATGAATGGATAAAAATATTTTTGTAATTATAAAAACTAAAATGATAAGATGCATCAAGCTAATCGCTTTCCTCCAATCCTAGGTATTAATTATAAATTTCACCAAATTTATGTACATGCAAATATGTGTTCGACTATTTGTTCGGGTATACCTTCTGCTCAAATATAAACGAGACTTTATCCATAACTCGACAAGGACAAGACATATGGCCATACTTTTTTTTGCTTAGGTTGGCAGGACTGTTATATGTTTACATGTCAAATTTGAGCGCGATCTGTCACATAGTTTTTTTTTACGGCACTATAAACAAGTCAACCTCGAGTGTGTTTTTCGAATTTTACTATGGAAATTAACATTGAGCAAAAGAATTTGTTTGAAATTTTGTTATTCCAATGGAATAAGTGGGACGGACGCAATGAAAATGTTGCAGAAGGCATATGGGGAGTTTTGCCTATCACGTGCACGTATTTTTGATTGGTATAAGTCGTTCAAGGACGGCCGTACATCGCTGGAGAACTTGCCCCATGATCGTCGTCCAGCAACGTCAATAAACGAAGAAAACGTCGAAAAAGTAAAGAAAATTGTGTTGAAAAATCGTCGTGTGACTGAAAGAGAAATAGCTAGTGAGCTCAACATATCAAATGGATCCGCTCATAGCATTATTCACGACGTTTTGGGCATGAGACGTGTGTCAGCTCGACTTGTTCCAAAATTGTTGCTCATACGTCTCGTCTTGTACGCGATTATTTGACCAAAAACAACGTAATTTTTGTTCCGCAAGCATCGTATTCACCCGATATGGCACCGTGTGACTTTTTTCTTTTCCCTAAACTCAAATTGTCGCTTCGTGGAAAGCATTTTCTGTCGATTAAGGTCAGAAAAGAGAATTCGAAGAAGGAACTGAAAGCCATACCTAAAGCGGCCTACCAGAAGTGTTATGAAGATTGGAAAAAAAGGTGGCATATGTGTATCGGCTCTAATGGTGACTATTTTGAAGGGGATAATATAAATATTGAAGAATAATTAACCGTTTTTGTTTTATTGAGCCAGTCTCGTTTATATTTGAGCAGAAGGTATATCACATATTTAGTGGACAAACAAAAATCAAAAGATATTATATTTCTATACATTATTAGTTTTTCTTAAAAACGGAGTTCAAAAATAGTTACCGCAATAGATTTTTAAGATACATTACAAAATAATAAAAATAATAATGAAAACTGTTAAAGGAAACAACTAGTGAAATCTTTTTAAATAAAAGGAAATGCGAAGCCAACGGACTAGCGAAGTTTAATTGCCCTAAGTACTGGAATCGTAACACCCGACGCATAGTGAGATAAAAGTGCATTAAACAGAAAAATGAAAGCAGCAAGCAGAATAAATTTTACTAATTTTTCCAGTTTTCTTAGGCGTGTATATTATTGTGGTTCGATCTAGCCGGTCTGACAGTTGGTGCCGTTTAAAACTCCATCTGCTAACTAAATTTGGTTGAAATATCTCCAAAACTAAGGGACCGATTTGCATAATGAAAGAAATACATACGGACAGACGGTATAAATTTTGCTGGGTCCTCTCCTTTTTCTCCCTATAAACATAAAAGGCCTTAGAAAGAAGAAGTTAATCGGTAAGTTTTACTAAAAAAATATGTCAGAAATTTTATATTCGACTTTACAAGGTTTTTCAAAGAAAAGTGTTCTTCCTTATTGCATAATTCGCTAAGATTAAGGTACCATAAAAATATTTTCACACGACAAGGATTTTGAAATTTGTTTTATTTGGTATGTATAATGTGATACTTTGTCATACTTTCTCATCCCGGTTCAGTTCGAAAATGTTTAATATTTGTATTTGCTTTTAAATGACATGATGTGTAAGAAGTCTTAATTTCTGGAGCCCTGCACAGTGCATAAAAGAGTAAATCTAAAAATTTTTGTATTGTCTAATTCTTTGCGCAATTTTAAACCAATCAAGAAAATTCATTGAAAATTTTCGATGCAGTACCCACCGGTGGAAGTAGAGGAACTCCGCTGGAAAGACCAGGTAGAGGAAAACCAGGGTTTCACTTGGTATTTCCATTTGGCGCCAAAGAAGAAATGAATGGCGCAATATTGTTAACTCGGCTATAAATGCGTAAGCGTCAATCCTTGCATAACTTTGATCGCTGGTTAATTGCTTAATGAAATACAATATTCATATGTACATTTTTAATGCAGAATATTAAATAATCATATATATATTACTAGATTACAAATTAATGATGTGTAAAATAGTTTTTATAGTCTCTCTCATTGGTTATTGCTCAAAAAGTACTAACAGAGATTCTCTTTAATTTTGTAAATGGCCTTATGTACCTTAATACCCATACATAAACGAGTAGGTATGCACATGCTCTTGCGTGTATATATACAAATTTTATATATTTCGATATGACAGTTAAGCACTGAATTGAGTATTAACGGCAATTCATAACCATACCAAATAGCTATGATAAATTCTTAATTAATTCGAAAATACTTTGCATACTTTTACTATCTGAAAATTCTTATTTCACCAGAAATTTCCAACTAACCGCAACTGTTTATTTGGATTAAATAATATTTTCCAGAGTGAAAGCGGTAATAAAATCGGGGAAATGTGCGTAAAAAAACTGACGTTTTATATAATATAGTACACAGGTGTGTGCGGCTATATATGTGTGAGTGTGTGAGTGCTCTTTTAACACTGTTTGACTGCAGTCCGATAGTTGTTGGGTTCCTGCCTGCTCTAGGTGAGCCCAGTCGACCGATGATTCAGCCATTCCTGTGCGGTTTATTTATGGCCAGCTCTGTGGTCATTTATGCATCATCCCTTGCTACAAAACCGAAACGAAAACGCACACACACTTACGTATACATATAGGGAGACATATGTATGTATGTGCAAAAAAGTTGGTATTTCGCTCGTGTCGGCAGACCACTGGGTAAGAAGCGTAGAGTAGACTTGCTGCGCAAATGTGATTTTTTTTTTGCTTCACTGCACCAGTTGGTCGGTTGGTTGGACAGTGGAAGTGACGCAAAAAAAAACTTAAAAAAAAATTTCTTTTCAAAAAACAAATATGTTGATCCAGGCAAGTATTTTTAAAACTAATTTCAGATAGTTGCCAAATATTATAAATTATTTTTATATATTTCATTAAAAAGAAACGGTACATTAACTTTGGTATTTGATATCTTAGTACCAGAAAGAGAAAATATAGACCTACTTGATCAGTTTGGCGACCTGAGCTGATTTAGTAATATCCGCCTTTCTATCTGAATTTCCCTATGGTAGAACGCAAACTAGTTTTCAGGTTTTCAGATATTAGAGCGAAACTCAGCATGCGGGTGCCAGCCAGATCGATCGATAATATCATTTAGCCGGATGTAGGCGATTTGTTCATAAATACTTGAATGAAGCACCTGAGGACATGAAGCAAATATTGGTACAGAAATCGGACGACTATATCACATAGCTCCCATATAACCGATTTATTGATATACTAAACGGTTTTGGATCAAAACTTCGTAAAAAATGCATCCATTGGCAAAAAATTCGGCCGAAGACAACATTGATTTCAATAAGGTTTTTTATTTTTAATAAATATTAATTATTCCAAAAAGAAGTCTTACACATAAAATACATTTGTTCCACTGTATTTATCATCTAGTAGGCACTTTGTTGCCATTAAAAGTTATGCTGAAGACAAAGCAGAACGTACATACCTACTTTTCCGCAAAAGTACGTGAGTGTATATATGTATATTTGTATTTATGTTGCCACGTGTAAGGTCACACTACTACACTCCAAGTTCTCATTGTAGCACCTGCCCACCGCTCAGAGTTGACAGTAATATGAGCATCTATAAATTTACATAAGGAATGCCTATTTTTCCATGCTCGTACGAGAGTAACAACTAAAAAGTAGAAACACATACTATTTTGGCAGACATATTTGCATTTCTAAACTGAATTAATGCCACTGGCGTCTAACTTGTTATTTCATATCGTACTCGGTCTCACATTTCAGTATGTTGTTGTTGCTATTTTCCTTGTGGCCCAACCAAAACTTTTGCTGCACAAATTTCCCAAATTTACTCTTCCTTTCATACATTCAATGCTTTATTTGTTTGCGAAAAAGCTACAAGCAAAGGCTTAATGCGCTTTTGAAATTTTTTAGACGTGTGAAAGATTTGCTTTTACCTCAAACTTCTTCTGCATGAAAAGCGCCAGCAACGGTAATTTATATTTGAGTCTTTTTCATGAATTCTACGTCAGTCCGCTGGTTTTGGTGGGCAAATTGATATATTCTTTTTATAAGTAGCGGATTTGTAGTTGTCAGAAATGATTGAAAAGGTACTTGGAAATAATATTATTGTTGTAGATTTAAAATTTGTTTTGGCGCATTGAATGTTAAGCGGAGCGTTAAACGATGTCAACATACTTTAGCCGAATAACTTTTGTAAGAAAAATAAAAATAAAATAAAATATATGTACTTCATTAAATACAAAAAATTAAGATTTTTTCTATGTAATTTATTACTGGATATTAAAATTTCAAAACGCATTTAGAATAAAATATTTTCTTCATTTTAAATGACTAAATGTATTTCATAAAAAATAAAATATATCTAATTTCAAATAAAATGTGCAAAAAAAATTTAGTCAATTAAGAAAAAATTGGCTTTATATGTAAATTAATTGTCTTTGTTTAAGTTAGTAGTCTGACAACTTGGTTTTAAAAAAGCGATATTTATTTTTGATGAAACTATACATTACAAATACTCTGTAAAAATTTTAAAACAAATTTCGAAATATTAACACCTATATGTGAGCGTCTCGTAGCAGTATGCGCTGAGCCGCACGGTAGTTGTTGAAATTGTTAAGGGGTTTACTTGAAACAACGGTTTTACGATCGGCTGGATGATAAAAAATTGTCTATCGAACTGATAACTTGTTATTCTACTCATCAATAGCTCACGCAAACTTTCCAGACCGATTTATTTTTAAAAAAAAATTGACTTTTTTTCGAAGTTAATCATTTTTTCAACGAAATTGTTCAATCCTTTATTTTTGATTTCTCTACTGCAGATAAAAAATAAATAAAAATAAATTTAAAAATAAGAGAGTATATGAGAATAACCAAGCTACGCTACAATCTACATCGTGTCTATTTTGTATTATTTTATGAAAAAAATGAATGGAAATCTTAATCCACCTCTTCCCTATCCTACAGACATTCTTACTTCTGACTACTGCTTTTCTTCAACGGATTCAAAACGATTTAGGTGTCACCTGTTGTGGTCGTTTGGAGAAATTGGAGAATGGCACAATGATTGGATCGAAGACAGAGGGAACTCATTTTTTAGAGATATTCGAATACGAGAGAGTGAAAAAAATTAGTCGCTTCCGACAGACTCAAAGTAATGTCTTATGTACATTTTACTAAAACCTTACTAAACAAGAAATGAAAAAAGTCCAGAAATAGACTTATCGTCGTTTCCACTCGAACTTAGACTTCCTTACTTGCTTTAATTTATGTATGGTATAATGCGAAAAATTACCTTTAGCTCGTGTTATTTAAACTTGGAATTTTTTATGAAATTTAATCTGTAAAGATAATAATATTTTAATACTATGCTCTATATTTTATTATTATGTAGTATAAAATATTTTTTATTTTTATTTTAAATAATTTGCTTTGTGCTTCAACAGGACTAATTAAATAAACATTTATATACGAAATATATTCCAAATATCTTAAAAAATATACAAAAATAACTGTAAACTTATGTATACGAATTTCAAACAATACACACTAAATAGATATTTATTAAATATTCATGAGTTTAAAACTCTCAAATTCATCATCGTTACCAACAAAATTGCTTATATTTTTATTACCCTTAAATGCTGCATTTCACTGAATACATGAAATTTAATAGATCCAGGTGAGTGTGTACAGAAGGTGTGTATACAATGAATACATCATAAATACACTTGAGAAAATAAACTCTTCAGGGAAGTGTGTATATTTATTGAAAACAAAGGAAAAGTGGCGAGAATTGTTCACAAAGCATCTTTAGTGTGCGCTCCTCGAGCAATATTTTACAACTTTGCCACTTCCATTGTATTTCACTGTCTGAATAGTGTAAGTGTGGACATACAAACAAGACACAGTAGAGCACTTATATTTTCATAAATGTGTATCAGTATATACTACAAAGGTATTGTTTGTAGTTATGTGCATGTTATGTTAGTACGATGAAATATATCACTCATACGCACCGTCGGCCACGTGAATACTCTTTGACTGTGACTGTAGATATATTCGTATATTAATGCTGCTTTAGGCCATTCAAAACCTGAATTCTACAGGTGCATACATATATTTATAAGAAAGCTGTCTTGGTAGGAAAAATAACAATAACATTTAATTGCAACAGTGTATAAGTATAAAGAGCCAAATCTATTACAAAAATCTTAAGGCTGACAAAACCAACGCATGTTTATTTATTTATTCTTTTCATTAAGGGTAGTTTATTTGAGAGTACTTTGATAGCCCTTATTTTTTCATATAATAGCGGCCGCGGTAGCCGAGTGGTTGGCATTGCGTCCTGCCATTCGGAAGACTCGGGTTCATATCCCGATGCCACCAACATCCAAAAGTTATGGAAAATTAATTTAAAATAAAAAATTAAATTAAATTTTCTAATTGCGGTCGCCCCTCGGCAGGGAATGTCCATCCTTCCGAGTGTATTTCGGACATGAAATAAAGCTCCTCGTAAAAAAACCGTCAGCCGTTCGGAGGCGGCTTAGTATAAACTGTAGGTCCCTCCATTTGTTGGAAAAACATCAAGACGCAAAACCACAAATTGGAGGAGGAGCTCGGCCGAAAATCACTTCAGCGGTTACAAAGCGCCAATTATATATATATATATATAGTATTTTATTGCTGTCCACATTAGCGAAACATATTTTTTTGTTCTGTTTCTCTTTTTCAATGGTTTTTTCATGACATTGTTATGTGAATGACAGCAAATTGCATTTTAATTATGGCATAAAATTTACACTAACATATAACGCTTAAATTTCGAGCATTGAGTGCAGACAAAAATGAAAGTGCTTTCCAGGAAAATGGGTAAAGTGCGGAATCATTTAATAAATTTACTGCAGACTGTGTAAGAAAAAGATAAAAGCAAATAAATGTTACAGAATATATCATGTACTTTAGCGAAAAATAGTAGAACGTAAAATACAATCTAGTAAAAAAGAATATTTGTGGGATAGGAGATGTGAGTGAAGTAAAAAAATTAATTTAAAGCTCAAAATTTAATGATTATATTGGAAAAGTGTGTTATTTATGACAAATGATAATTAAGGTTACACAATTTTTATTTGTATGTAATATTCAATTTATTAGATTTTTTCAACATCATTAATTATAATTAGTCATGATCAAACCAGCATTAAGTTTTCATTTACGATAGTGAATTTGATGTACATTTCATGTATCCTAAAATTATTAATATATAGACTTTATGTCCATAGAAATGGTATAAATTAAATAAATATGTGGTTGTGATTTGTATCTACATGCCATTTTAGTAATCAATCATATAAGTAAGAGTAATTTAAATGAAAGAAATTTATACAAAAAAGGAATACTGATTATTGAAAAGATCTAAGCAATACGCATTTTCAGATTGTCAAATTTCTGTCAAAAATACAAAGTTGCTTTAATGGAAAAATAAAATGTCGAAAAATGGATTGAATGCTCAAATCAAATATATGTAACTTTAAAAGAAATGCTTGATTTAAACTCTAAGTTTCGCTTGTATAAAGTGGATTGGCTTTCTGTCTTCCCTCTTTCTTTGGAAAACTTAAGAAATAAATGTTCTCGCTTTTAAAATCCAATAAGGAAAATACGAGTGTTTTTTATTTAAATAAAAACTTTAGGCCAACAAAAAAGCCTCGTATCTTTCATTAAAATTTTTGTATTCATCTTTTAACACACTTTACTCACAAACCGATTCAATTTGGTACCACTAATTATTTTACTTAATTTTAATTTAGTTCTACTATTTCATTTTATTTTGTTTAATTTTATTTAAATTATCTTTTATTATGCGATCAGTGCGTATTTAATTCAAGTTTAGGTTCATATGGTTTTGTTGCTTTTAGTGCAAATAAAACTAATTCATTTTATTTTTTATTTTATTTTATTTTATCTTATTTTTTATGTAGTGGTTCCGCAAATATATTTGTTAGCATTTTCCCTTGAAATACAGGGCAAAAATATGTTGCTCTTTTCCCTAGCCCTACGAGTTCCATTTAGGTAATTGGCATTATGCTATTATTGCCCTAATCTCTATAGCTAGCTAATTATAATTGTAGTTAGCTACATGTTGCATACATAAATCCACCGCGAGCAGCAATTTCAAATTATATATGTATGTACTTTGTGGCCGCTGAAGCTATTTTCGGCCGAGTTTCTCCTCTAATTTATTATTTGCGACTTCTTTTTCAATAAATGGAAAGACCTACAGTTTATTTAAGGCCTGAATTTCATGTCTGAAATACAATTTGAAGGTTTGACATTACATGCGAGGGCCTATCTCAGTTAGATAAATTAACTAAATTTTTTTATTATTATATATAATTTTTGGATGTTGAGCGAACGAGGACTCGAACCCTAGCCTTCGCAACGGCAGTACGCATTGCTAAGCCATCGGTTATCTCGGACAAATTAGGCGCAATGTTATCAGGAATTTATTATGTTCAATCAGTTGTAATGCATTTGATTTCGCAAGCTTATCGTATAAATTTAGCTGTCAGCATATTAAAATCTATAGGTTATGCGTTTAGGTATAACAGTAATCGTTGCAAATCAACACATGTTCAAACATACAGTTGTGTGTATGCCGTCAGCACCTGTGCTCAAAAATTATAATTTCTGTACTTCTTCAACATCAATGGCAACTAAGCTACCAGTTAATACTTTCCCGAAAAAAACGCTGACAAACTGACGTTGTAAGCTACTGCGTATACGTAACATTTCATGGAGATTGAATGGGAATTCATGTCACGTATGCGCCGTAGTGGCTACATGTACTAGCGCGGTGTGTTAAATTGGATTGACAGAAATGTTTTCATAAAACTTGTTAAAAAAAAAACTGAAAAAAATAAAAATTCATTTCAACGACTTTGATTTGAGCGTTCAATTAAAAATTGTAATAAATTTAATTACTTTTCGGTGGAATCAAAATAAAAAACCATAGCTCAAAATTATAGCCGGATATATTCACTGAGGCAAACTTGCATTGTATATAATCCATTAGTTTTTAAATAGAAAAATGTTTTCTATTAGTATTCAAAATTAGTGTACATAAATAATCATACATACACACATTGTAAAGTAATATGTATACAAAACCTTAATAACATAAAAATTGTTATATTACTACGAGTAGAAGCAAAACCAAATTAATCGATTGATATATGATAACCCCATTGCAATGAATACTCAAAACGTGCACAAATGGAAATTAATTTTTTATTTTTAGAAATATAAGCCAGCTGTATTCTATTTCCATTTTTACTCCTACACATGTCTTTGTGTGCATGAAGAGTGTTAATTCAATTAGCATACGAATGCTTTTCTATTTAGTCCTTTCGTAAATCTCTCTACAAAATCAAAGCGGAAAAAGGATTAGCTAGAAAAAATTGAATAGTTTTTCACACATAAAATGCAACGTATGTGCCGGAAGAGCAAATTAAATGCTTCATATTATTCAAACGGCCGCAGTAGCCGAGCGGAAAATAAAAGACTTCAACGTCTGGAAGGGGCAAGGATGGATAACGATCATTTAGAATTTTTTATGGATTAAATATTGTTCATTAACTATCTCAAAATTGTTATAAAAATTCCTTCTCTTGAGTTGAATTGAAAGAAAATTAATTATAAAACTAATTTATTTCAATAAAATTTATGTACCAGTAATAATAAATTAGTACAGCTCTCTTCAGTGGAGTCTTATATTAATGGTGTGCTATTTCGGGCATTCGCTAAGTTTATTAACGTTGGACAAGTGTTAGGAGTTAAGTCAAGCGTCAAATGTCTCTAGTAATTTCTGGTATAAAAGTTTAAAATAGTATATGTTGTATTATGATTATTTAAATAGCATCCGTAGGTGAAAACTTTTGCTCAGAAGTTTATATTTCTTCTCAAATTAAGCAAATTATTTCAAGAACCTAAGCAAACGTCTCTTTAATTTCCAAAAGAAAATAATTTCTATTAAACGATTTTTATACATGTGTTTCAAATTAATATTTCAACATCAATTTAGCTCAAATAGTTATACATATACGTGGTATGGCGACGATCACGTATACGTCGAGGAATACAGCAAATCTGACCACAACAGCCAACTAATGCCGACGTTTGTAAGCATCTGAGTGAGCCAATTGCCAAAGTTTAATATGTAAAGCCAAATTAGCTAAAACCAGCTAATTACGGTACACGTGTGGTGCGTGTGTGTGTGTGTGTGTAGCAACAACTCAATCAAAAGCAGGTATGTGCATGATACAATAATTTAAAGGTAGTTTCATTCTCACTTTGAAAATAAGCTTCATAGCTGTCTGACTTTAAACGTGTTTCCTCTTTTTTGTGCTACCTTAAGAGAGTCGCTTAAAACTTTAAAATGTAAACTAACTGGTAATTATATTTAAATTTGGAAACATAGTCAGTCAGTTAGAAAAATAGGTTGCTCGATCAAGGAACACTGATCAAGCGCACCTAGGGTTTTTGTACCATTGTGATACCTCTGTTAGTCCTATGAATGCTCAAACTACTATATAATTATTTTTTTTAATTTAGGAGTTTAATGATGCCTACAGATACAAGGATATAAAAGACAATCAAAGAAAAAGTTTTTGAGAAAACGATAGAGGACCGCAATGGCAGGGATAGTTTTGCCCCGCTTCCTCCTCACCTTTGTCCCTGCACATGCGGCGAAAGTCGTTTAAGAAGCAGCCCATCCTTCTGCCATGATTTCTCATAATACAGCGTCCGATTATTTCGCGGGTTGTTATGCTTATGGAAGTACTGTCTAGAAGAAGTAAAGACCTAGTTCTGTGTCAAGTTTCTGAAAAAATTTAAAAATGTCAACACTTTCTAATTTATTTATAATAAAAACCTTACAGAAATTTCTTCTCCTATTTCTGAAGCCTTGGAAAGATGGCTCGAAACAAATATTTTTATATATCCATACGGGTTTTCAATTTTAGAGCATCTGCTTAGATAACCCCAAAAGTAATAAAAAGTTCTCCATGCTGAATATCTTATACCATAAGTGGCAAGATCAAACAATTTTGAGCAAACACGTTTGGTATCGAAAATTTCGAAATGAAACTGCCTTATGGAATTTTTGTATCATGGGTATGTGTGTACAAAATATACAAAAGGAGAAAAAAAACTTTGTGTTTACTGACATTATTTTGTAAACTTACTTGGGCTACAAACAAATAAACTATATACTCGTATGTAGCATACTTAAATAAATACATCTACCTGTGCTATCTGATTGACCTACGTATACTTATTAACGTACGCACTTACATATATACTGTAAAAGGTTCAAATAAGCCAAATTGAATTGATTTCATGCAAACACATTGACAAACAAAATGGATTAAAATTTCCTTCATATCTTGCCGCAGAACATAAATAAGCTTCGAGCCATAAACAAATCAACGGTAAAATCGACAATTTTTTTTTCCTATTCACCCGCATAAGTGTGTGTGTGGAGCATGAATTTTTCATATGCAAATGTAGATAGAACTTTTTTTCTGTTTTTCTTTCCTTTTCGTTTATACATACATCTTGCCCATTCAAGTTGACGTTGATGGTGCAGGGAAATATTTGCGTGTGTAGTGACGTGTAACAAGACTTATCAGATATACTTAAAGGCACACATTTACACGTGTATTTGCACCCAAGTATGTGCAAGAATATACACGTATATACTATGTATATTGATGTATGAGTTCTAAAGTAATGTGTAAATTGCTGGCTTTATGTAGCTTTATATCGGTTTATAGCTAACACTTTACTCTTTTATCCGCCCATAAGAAATCAATAATCATATCTCGAGCAATTAATCTCTATTCATTAGAGAACATAAGAAAAGCGAAGTATGCACTAGTAGAATGTTTATTAGTATATTTGTTTGCTATGCCATAGAATGAAAAAAATCGTTAAATAGTAAAAAAAAAATTAATAGAAAAAATATTTTCTTATCGAAATCGTGTTTAAGCCATACTCATGTCTGAAGGAGACTTGAAAATAAGCCGAAAAAACTACTTTTGCTTGTTGTTGGAAAAAAAAATAAAATAAAATACTCGGAAGAATTTTTAAGGACAACTTTTAGTTCATTTCCTACAAATTTTTTTTATATATTTGCGCTGTGCATACGGGTACGTCAATGACATGGACGTATAAAGTGTCTAACATACGAAACCAGACGGAAAGTAATACTATTTATATGCCAAATAAAATTTAAGTTACACTAGCGTTAAGGTAATTATTTTTAGTAGATGTGAAACTGTCAAAATGTATTCAAAAATATATTAATTTTAAATAACTATGTTTTTTTTGTTCTTCGGTTTAAGTGAAGACGAAAGCAATGAAAAAATTAAACCGACAGAAAATGGACTCATTTATTTCAAGAGGAGGTGAATCCCTCGATAAGGAGCTCTTTACTTAATGCAGCACAGCTCATTTTCCCATCGATTTGCTCTTCGAAGATCTTGTTAGAGAAACTTTTCTTGCTCGAAGAGTTCCCAAAATTTTTTCTAAGTGAATCGAACTAGCCATCTTGCAGTGTTTTCATAAAGCCATATTAAGTAACGTAGTGTAGGTTCACGGATGCCGTAATCCGACAAATTATAGTTTTATTTGACTAATCATATACTCATGGACATTGCTATTGTAATTTCAAAACAATTTTCTGCTCAAAATCTATGTTTAATTACGATTATTCAACGAATTCTGAATCTGACAAAGTATGGCAGATTTAGTTTGTTCTTTTACAACATATTAGTTATCAAAGCACTAGCCGATGCCTCTGCTGTGGCTTTTTTCTACTTTCTTGAACTAATGGGCGTAGATCTTATCTTTCACATGGCCACAAAATCGCAAGGTATTAAATAAAAAGATCACGGTGGCCAATTGCAACCACCTATTTGAGAGATAATACGGTAATTGGTGGATTCGTTTTATGGCAGGTAACGCCGTCTTGTTGAAAACAAACGTTATCAATCAATACCATCTAATTTCGACCATAAAAAATCATTAAGCGTCTCTCGTTAGCAAAATCCATTCACCGTAACTGTTGCTCCAGCTTCATTTTCGAAAGAATAATGTCCAATGACCCCGCCGGACCAAAAACCGAACCAAACAGTTATATGTTGAGGATGGAAAGACTTTTTAACGATAAATCTTAGGTTTACCGATCCCCACATGCGAATGTTTTGCTTATTGACGTATCCATCGAAATGGAAATGGGCCTTATCAGTCAAGATGATTTTTCGACGAAATTTCAAATCATTTTCATGCATTTCAAGGACTCAATTAACAAGGATACGCTATTGTTGATGATCGGCCGGCTAGAGTTCTTGTGTTAACTGAGCTTTATAAGCCTTAAGACCCATGTTTTTATGCAAAATATGATGTAATGACGTTTGTGGAATGCCTAATTTCAAAGAACAACAAGGAATAGACAAACTTGGGATTTCTTCAACACTTTGAGCTACATCAGCAATATTCTCAGTTATTCTTGAGCGACGCGCACGTGTTTTCAATTGATTCATGATGACAAAAAATGCTTTAGTTTTATGAACCATCTCTGCCATTTTTTCACCATTTTTAAAGTGAATTTAATAATTGCGTTGCTGAAGCGTGCATCGTTGCATTTTATTGCTGGCGTAGTTTTTACTTGTCAAATGTCAAAAAATTATAACTACAAAAGTGACATCATAACACCTCTTATCATTTAGACAAAAGACTGCCAACATTGAAATGAAATAAAATAAAGGAGACTCAATATTACTAATTTCATTGAAATTGGTTAGCATATTGACGAAATTTTCCTAAAGTTTGTAGATTATCAAACATTTTTTTCCATTTTTTCTATTTTTTTCGACTATTAGTTACTAAGTTAAATAATAAAAATGCTTTCGGAAATTCAAAGTATATCAGAAACAGTAAAAATTTTATTTAAATTTAGAATATAAATTTCTAAGAGTTCAAAACAAGTTAATTTTAACGTTATAAATATTAAAAAAGAAAGATAATATTTCAATAAATAGGAAGCACGGACAAATAGTACTCTCAAGCTATATAAAGGGAAAACAAAATTTCTCTGCTAAACTCTTTTAAACTTTAACGTGAAATCATTCAATTTGGCACAAAGGTTTCGATTGCCTTGTAGTTTTACAAAATCAAAGTTTAAGTTACTTAATACCTTTTTCTTTGAACATTCTTACATTTTACTACTCTCTAAGTAATATGTCTCTTGTCCTCATGATCGTATTTCGCAACACCACTCACAACAGCATATTTCCTCTAATACAATAAATATTCTGTCATCATAAAATGAAATCGAGACAAATAAAGAAGCAAGCAAAACAGAAAAACGAGAAAGTGGAAAACAGAAATACGCTTTTGCTTCAACAGCAAAAAATATGAATAAATCAAGTGAAAAGAATGCAAATATAGAATGAGAATATAGAATGAGAAGTAGAGATTATTTAGAGAAAAAAATATATGACTAGGTATTTGCAGCCTGTGAAAAGAACTTATGAAGGTTAACCTCTTTCTCTCTGTTATGAAAATCTCAAAAAATGCTGTCATCTGTCAAACAAAGCAGTTTAGTGCCCTAAAGGTACACAATGTAAAACAAAGAAGTGTGAATAAAAATTTTAGGACGGGATTTTGTTTGCTTTTCTCAGAGTCAAATATAACTTTTCGAGAACATTAGTAGGTAAATGTGATTTGGTTTATTATCAAATTAATAAGAATTCAAAAATAATTTCAAGCAAGAAGTTCAACGGTCGTTATAAATACAGTCGCATATTTATTATTATTTTTCCAAAGTGATCTCTCTACGGGGAAAAGGGGTATTCATATAAAATTTTATAAGAATTGCACTAATTTTATTTTCACTGATAAAAATGTTCAGAAAAATTTAAATATATTAATATATGTCATTGAGTAATGCAAATAAATTAAGTTACTCGCAAGGAAGTAGCAAACAACTTCATTAATCACTCCACATGCTACTCTACTGAATGTTGTTGGCATGCTAGAAACAAACAAAACTCCCTCGGTAGTACATTTTCATACACAGTTTACAAAAATTTTTAAATAGAAAGTGATATATTGGTCTAGTAAGAAGATATCCATTATTTTTGCATTAAATTGAAGGCTTTATTTATCATATTTACCATTGGCAAACACACCAGGCAATTGATCTCCTCAGACCTCTCTTGAGTCATTATCGATGTCTGTGGTTTGACGTTGTCCTGTTGATACACATTTCCGCTACCGTTGGTCAAAGCTGGCCCTTTCTGGGTGATTGCTTCCTTCATATGGCCTAATTGCTGACAATACAGGTCTTCATTAGGAATTTGGCCGTAGTGGGTAGCTTTGCCAATCCCACCAAATACACAACAATATCTTCCTGGCCGTCAATACTGACGTGGAAACCGATTCGACTATGACTGTTTTCATTTCACCTTGCTTTAAGTGATCCACTTTTCCTTATCAGTCACTATTCGCTACAGAAATAGGTTGATTTTTTACGATACAGCAGCGATTCCATTTGTAATTTGCTTCTCGATATTTTTCTAACAAATGTAGGGACCTACAGTTTATACTAAGCAACCTCAGAACGGCAGATGGGTTTTTGTGAGCAGCCTTTATTTAATTTTAGAAATAGACTTGGAGGTCTTGACATTCCCGGCGGAGAATACAAATCACTAAAATCAAAAATAGTGGGTTACTTTTTACTAGACCAATATACTCGTATATAACAAATATATATGTATGAACAGACATACTTGTGTCAAAGACTCACCCTACTTTCAAGCTACTTATAGGTAGGAAGGAAACAATTAAAACGCTTGTCACATAGAATTTCCAAATATTTCCCCACATTTTAATTTGCATATTTTCTGTCGACGAGGATTTCGAAATGGATTTGAGGTTGACAGAAAGTCAAGTCAAATTCACACTGTTGCTGGTGAAGTTACATATAAAAAGGTAAAAGGCAAATACTATGTGCGCTCGTATTAATTCAGGAACATAAAAAAATGAAAATAAATTAGATAAAAAAAAGTAAGTTCGCGTAAAATTTCATTTTATTTGAAAATGTCACATGTTTGAGTAAAGTGATTCCACTTATGCTAAACGCACTCATAAATATAATTTTTTTTTATTGACAGCATAACCTTTCGCATATTTAACATATTTAGAAATCACTTTTGCAGCGGTGTTTGGTAAGATAGATGCATTTTCTGCTCACATCTAGTATGAAGACTTCATTTGTATCTTCATGTACGTCACGTCTTCTTAGCGATTTGTTCGTTTGCATAAATTCATGTACTTAATAGAAATATGTATATAACTGAATAAATCCATAATTTTATTCGCTTTAATGTTTTAATTGAAAAAAAAAGTTCAAAGCGTTTAGGAAAATGATAAGACGATTCGAGCTATGCTTGATTAGTTCTACAATAAGACAAATTATTCACACACACAATTATTGTTATAATAATTTTTTTTACACTTTGTATATAGAATCTTTTCTTTCTTCCAGTTTATGTTATATTTGAAATTTGAAGTGTTTGGAATTTGAAGTGCTCTTGACATTTGATTGATACTTGAAAATTTCCATTGAAATCACATAATAAGGTTGGAAAGAATACAGTCATCAATATAAAATGATGTCAGGACAGCCATGTGATTATTGCTGTCATTATGACATGATTGACGCCTTGTTTAGGCTGCAGGTGCTGCAATTTTACAAAATTATATTCTCACTGAACATCAAGTAGAATGAGTGTAACCATTCTTCATTTTACTAAATGAACCGAAAGCCTTGGCAACTAGTGCTTTTTTCTCTATAAAGCTATAATATTATTTTTAATTTATAATAAATAAATAAATAATAAAAATCATATACACTTACAAATTGAATTTATTGTATTTGAGATAAAATTTAAATTAAAATTTAAAAAGTAATAATATCTTTAACGAAGACTAAATAAACTTTTATCCTAAAAATATTATCTCATGAAATAATAGCACGCTGTTTTCACTACAACAAATTTATTAGTTATAAACAATATATACACAAGATTTCTAATATATTTCTACAACATGTATCTACTTTCTTCGTAGGAGCTGTGGAGGTGAAAACCTTCTACTAGCCCTCGTTCCAGTCAGGTGAAAACCCTCAGTAGAGTATAAATAAGTGTTCGTAAGGTGAAAACCCTCAGGGACACTACGTTTGCCGGTGGTGTTGATCCCACGGGCAGGACCGAAAAACGCTCTATAAATACGTTCGGTTGTGGAGGCATGCTCATTGTATTCTTCGATTTTAACGGCATAGTGAAGTTTGCCTGAAACAATGCCTGGATTTACGGCTTTTGTATAACTTTTGCATTGCCTGCTGGTGAAATTTTGGCCAAGGGTAATATTGTAACAGTGCAGCAAGTCTCCATATTCGCTAGTCATGGGTCCATTCCAAAATACGGAGAACCTTAAAGAGGCGTCGTTTTACAGCAATAGATGACATTAGAAGCGAATCGAATCGTTGAAAGTATTAAAGTGTTTCAGGGATTGAAAGAAGCACTAGCACTAGCGACAAAATCAATGTAGACGAATAAATAAATATTTTGTACAAAAAATGAGAATTCTAAGAATTTTTGGAACACAACTCGTCTGTACTACTATCGCCAGCGGTCGACACCTGCCAAGAAAAGTTAATATTTTTTTTTTTTTAAATGTGTATTATTCACTTTGAAATGCCAAAACTTAAATTAACACTCTTCTAAATAACCAACCACATAAACTTGTGTTGCTTTCAAATATATACTCGTACTATTTCCAAAGCAATCGTGTATGAGATTGGAAAAGGAATCATTTAAAACTACACACTCACAATACTCCAATACTGTTCACTGCACAATTTCGTTTGTGGTCATTTTCTGCTTTTGACTTTGCAAACAATATTAAATGCTTTTCCCACACATATAAACACATACACACACAGCACTGTAACGCTCTCAAGCACGCGCCGACAATATTTTTCCAATTTTTCCCTTTTTTTGCTTATGTAACATCATTTTTAATTTGTGGTATTTTTCCCCCACCAGCGTCGCTTCATACAAAATCACAGTTTGCTGTTGTTTCTCTCACATTTTTTTCTGCTGCGCAAGCCATCATTTGTTGCGCCAAACGATTTTTGATTATCCCTTTGCTATAGACAAGCAATCAATTTTACGTGGAATTCAATTTTAGTACAGAAATAATTGCTGCAAACTGTAGTGGCATACACTTGCTTGTTGTGTGAAAAGAATAAAACGAAAAGTTTGTCTTTGTTATTAACGATGCAAATTTTTTGGGTTAAGGAGACATCGGTGTTGGTGTGTGTGTGTGCGTGGATTGTAAAATTCACTCAAATTTTCTTTATTTGCCTTTCCCATCAAAAAAATATTATGCTTAATTGCTGATACAAGGGAATTTAAGTTTTTCTAAACATTTTTTTTGTGTAATTACTATTAGTTCGAAATTTATAATATTTTCGACGTTATCAGCTGGAACAAGCAGATCATCGATTGGTTTGTTTGCGTGTTTTTTATGCCTTTCATCTACATGAAATGGTATATGTATTAACTTTGGTCCAAAACATGTAAGTACCAGAAAGAGAAGAGATAGACCCATAAGAATTATACCGATCGGCCAGCTGTGCTGATTAAGGTATGTCCGCCTATCTGCCTGTTTGTACGGAAACTATTCCCTCAGTTTTTGTGATATTTGAACCAAGCTTGATACACAGACGAAAACAAACGTTTGTCGCAATCGCTCAGATCGGACCACTATAGCATATGTACGACCATAGTATGTTGAATAACACATTGGTACGAAATCGTACAACTATAACATATAGCCACCACACCATAGCTGGAATATTCTTGGCCATCCGGACCACATGACCTAGCCATTGCATCTGCTGTTTTTTGATTCGCTGAACTATATCAATGTCCGCGTACATCTCATACTGCTCACCATTCCATCGGCTACTCAGTCCAAAGTAGCATCTGTTAGCAAGAGTGATTCTGCGTTGGATTTTCAAGCTGACATTGTTGTAGTTATTAATACTGGTTCCAAGATGGGCGAAGTTACCTCCGACTTCAAAGTTAAGACTAAGAACAGTGACGTGAGAACCAAGTCACGAATGCGATGACGGTTTGTTTGATGGCAGCAAACATTTATTCTTGCCCTCGTTCACAACCAGAACCATATTCTTTGCTTCTTTATCAAGTACGAAGAAAGCAGAACTCACGGCGTGGCCAATAACGTCAATATCATCGACGTACGTCAGCAGCAATACACTCTTATAGATCATTGTAACTTCCCTTTTCAGCTCTGCAACTCACGATTAAGAAAAATCTTTCCTGAAACCTCATTTGATATCGAACGGCTGGGAAGGGCCCTTCCCTTTTCAGCTCTGCAACTCACGATTAAGAAAAATCTTTCTTGAAACCTCATTTGATATCGAACGGCTGGGAAGGGCCCTTCCCGATCCTGACGACACTTTTAGTGTTCCTTAGTGTCAGTTAACTAGATTAATAGCTTCCATATACCAATACATCTATTAGCATGAATTTTAGCATTCTACATTCCAATCTGCAAATAAATATTGTAACTAAAAATCATCAAAACTGGAGGACTATATCATATACATAGCTCCCATCCCAACGATTTTTCAAATATAAGAATTAATATTAATAGTTAAATGAAATACTATCAAATTGTTATGAAAGCCATAAAAACTTCGGCACGGCCGAAAACAGTTCTTCCGCGGTAGCCGAGTGGTTAGCATTGCGTACTGACATTCGGAAGGCGCGGGTTCAAATCGCGGTGCCACCAACATCCAAAAAGTTTTGGAATGCCCACCCCTCTGAGCGTATTTTGGACATGAAATAAAGGCTCCTCGTAAAAAAAAACTATCAGCCATTCGGAGGCGGCTTAGTATAAACTTTAGGTCCCTCCATTTGTCAATTCATTCACACATTTACTCAACTCAAATCAATTTTTTATCACTGATTAGACTTCAATGTGTAGCTTAGTGTTCAACTATGTGTATTATGTATTTCCCATTTTTTCCTTTTTTTTAAATTTTAATACTTCGACGACTTTGCGTGTGCACAAGTGTTTACTTTATAAGATAGTTTATCTATTTCATTAGAAGTTTGTGAATTTCTGTAGTAAGTTGCTATTATATATATATTGCATATATGAACGTCATGCGTTTTAAATTTACTTGACTCAAAAACTTATACTTTTCATAAGTACTCAAATTTATATTACAAACACTTGGGATTTTATTATCTGGATTAATAGCGGCTATGAGTGTGAGTACAATTCAATTAATGTTTCTTGTTTATCTATAAAATTTTACTCAATTCATCTGCTCTTCTATACTTACTTAGTTATTAAGAAAATTGTTACTTGACTTATTAGCACTTTTAGTTCCAGACATGTCGGAATCTCAATAAAAGTTTGTAATATTAAATAAGAAATAAATTTAGTTCAATAAATAAGTCTACAGAGTTTCATAACTGAAAGCGTAGAAAGTTCTAGGCGTGATTTAAGACACATGCAAATATTTCATTTCTGATTTTAATATGTCATAAAACTATCATATAATAAACTATAAACCAATAAATAAAGGCTCCCTAAACTTAATATTTGCAATCGGGGGTGAAAACTTTAAAAATCTTGCTCCAAAGCAGGGACAAGTGAATTTCTGAGCAACTCATTATTTACGGTCAAATAGTGGATTTTGAAGTCGACAAAAGTATAAAGCATATATATTATTATAATTTAGTATTTTTCGAATATTTTTATAATACAATTCTAAAATAGAGATTGAAATCTTTAGAAATTTGATTACACCTATTATATTCCCCCCGGCTTCCAGTGCCACCATGCTACATTTCAAACTTGTGAAAAAATAATTTCACAATTGCCATCGCCGCTCGGCAAGCAATATAAACTCTTATGAATGTTTTTCTGATCTTAAATAAAATGCTTTTAATAAATATTCATAAGCCGCTCGGAAGTGACTTAGAAAAAAGTTCATTCGTTGGGAAAAGATCAAGACGCGTACTACGAATTGGAGGAGCGTAGCCAGTAATAAAAAAAATTCCTTGCCTGGTCTAGGTATTATCAATTTTTAAATCGTTTACCATACTTGAAGTTATGGTCCTCGTTTGAAAAGCAATGGGTAAATAGTTAGATAGATAGTGCTGGCAGAGAGAGAGTGCTCTATTTGGGCTGAATGTGTCATTTTGAGATCATCAATTTTTTCTTATGGCATTTCTTCAATGCGTTCAAACTATTTGGTGTCCTCAACGAATTTGCTAAATGATGGGTTCCAAGTACTTCACGTGGAGTTCATAAGAAGCGCAACCTTTTGAATATTTATTAGGGTTGTAAGTCTATATATTATATGTTTTTGCTAGATCTATTTCAAGGGAACTTTGTTCTTATTTTGTCATAATTAAATAGCATATGAATTTCCATTTGTTCTGAGTGAATATTATGTTATATTATTATATTGAGTTGGCTAACCAGCGTGCTCTGAACCTTCCTCTAACTGTTTACGGTACTAGAATTTACCATTATACCGTTCATCTTCATCCCATATGAATGCATTAGAAATTTACGGGTCTATGCCTAGTATACGTACATTCACTAGCAACAAATGGGAATTAAATCTAGCTTTTTGTAATTACTTACACTAAACAGTAACTTATTTATATTTATTATACTTATAAATAAAGGGTTTTCCACCAAGATATTAAAGAAACTTTTTCTTTAAGAGATCGATGGTTTCATTACTTCTATAGCACGTAGCGCGGTCTTGTTGAAAGTAAACGTTGTACAGATCAAAATATATATAACAACTTAAAAAGTGACATCTACCGGAATAACAGGATTTTCAAAGTAAAAACCCCTTATAGGAAATCCCTTTACTACTAATTTTACCTGCATTACCTCACATTAGAGGAACACTTAGGACTTTATAACAATTTGAAAGCAGAATTACTGTAGGGCAGCATAAACTTTAGACAGACCAAACTGTCACGTGAACAAAGATATAATTCAGCATTTTAGGAGGTCTACATCTTGATATGTACTCTCCAAAAACTAAGTTAAATCAGCCGAGGGTAGAGCAGAAGAAATCGAAACGCTGGAGTAATACCTACTAGGACCCCTCCTTCAGTCGATTGAGTCACCCTATCATCCACTACGATCCACGGTTCAGATTTATAGAAATAGGTATAGAAAATAAATAAAAAATATCCAATCGAATATACTTGCAACGCAAAGTTCAGATAGTTAAGGGAGCACATTGAGTATACTCGACGACATAAGAGTATGTTTGGATGTTCGTGGTCAGGCTCTAAACCTTTTTCAACTAGCTACTCCATCTACTAATCACACAAAACTATTACTAAGATAAACTTTTTGAAGCTTCAATACGGTTTTATCGACGCGAATTAGCCTTAAAAGAGATTGAATTTATTATTTATCAAATATTTATAAGAACTTCTTCCATGGATATCAAAAAAGAGACTTTGTTTTCAATATACTACAACGAAAGCATTAGCAGGATTGGTTTTAGAATATGAAAAAATATAAGTGAACAAATCTTTTGAAATAATTTATTTATAATTTAATCATAAATATTTTTCAAATCATACAACAAGAGCCATAAAACGATTAAACTTTCATATCCAAATTAATGAATACAAAATTTTCCATATTTACTTTGCTAATTTTCCAGACTAAGCTGGTGTCAGTAAATTGTAAACTAAATCTTCTTCTTCACTATAATTAAATACTTTAAACAATACTTAGCTTCCTTGTTTTACATATACAACTTGTTTACCATAATTTTAGCTTCAAATTAATTAAGAGAATTTACAATTTTGCGCATATACAAATGAGAATTTAATATATTTTGTAATTCTGTGTGCGTATTAAAAATAATTCTGTACATCTAACAAATATCCCGCAAGCTGTCTAGCATGTCCACTTGTTCGTCTGTAAGCTTATGCAAAGGAATGGCAGGAGAATGGCACAGACATAACTGTTATGCAATACATAACTATGTAAATCGAAATAACCAAATGAAAACATCAATAAGCAAACTAATATTGTACAATGGAACCCATGAGCTATAAGCCATAACAACAAATTTTCCACACAACACATACATACATACATAGGTAAATTTTAGCATGCATTTATGAATTCTATTTATGCTGATGCCACACTTATAGACAACTCGACATAGATATAAGTGTTTTGAGTATGCATGAGCACACACACATGCTGCACACTGGTAGATGTGCACCCCACTTTGTACATATACATATACATATGTATGTATGAACTTTAATGTGCTCTGTCTGCTGCTGCAACAGTAAAATGGCAACAACACACTTGAGCGACTGTAAACATTAACAATTTATCTGTGTATAAATAATAAATGTACAAGTACTCTGGTTGGCTCGGTCATACTCTCACAAGTAAAAGTACAATTGAAGATCCTTTAATTTCAGTACCCGTGTGGGGTGATTATTTGTAAGAAACAAAACACTTTCACAGCAGACATTTGCAATAAAGCATAATAATTTAATACGCTTGAGTGTCTTTAAAGTGAAGTGTATTTATTGAATTAATATTAAGTGTGGAAGTGATTATTGATAAAATATGCTAATATATTATAATATATTAAGCTTAGCATACACAGGTAATTATTTTTATTATTATTGTTAGGGAGAATTATTAATTAATGGAAATTTTAGTAACACTTTGCAGCTCTTACTTCAAATTAAATATTGAATAATTTTGAGAGAAAATATACTTAAATATATATATGTCTAAAAGAATATTCAACTAAATGTTTAGCATCGCTAAGGCAAGACGAGATAAAGTAAGTAAAGTTGTCTGTAGGACTAGATTCCAGTCTATTTAAGACCGCGTGTAATTTATATTTTGCATTCTTTATATTTTTTTTATTTTATTTATTTTTTTAATAATTAGCGAAATAGCTGGTGATAAAAATATAATATATAAATTTAGTGCATTTTAAATTAATACAATATTATATTACTTTGATTACTTTACCTAGCTTTATTTACGTAAATAATTGCACTTGACAAAATAATTAAATTATTTGGCTATGCACTAGGGTTGTGAAAAACTCTCATTGAAATTTTGAAAGCTTTAAAAATTTTTATAATTGATTTTAATTTGAAATAAAACTTTTTTAAATATACAATTTTTTGAATAACAATCGTAGTGTGAAATTAGGAAAGTTGATTATTTATTTATTTATTTATTTTGAGTTTATACTAACAAAAAATGATAAAAGATAATATATTACAAAAGATATATATATATAGATATTGCATGAATACCAGTAAAGCAATTGGCAGTTTTCAATTTCCAACATGTTTTGCTTAGACACGCACTGTTGAGAATTGTCGCCCCAAGGATCTGAGGCCGCCATGTTCTCTAAGGCTACACTGCTTTTAAACCGTATATATTCCCTTAACTGCACGAGTAATTTTAATAAACACACCCATCGACATACTTACATAGCTATAAGTAACTTGTGAAACTAATAAATTACAAATACAAATAAAAAAATTTGACATTAAATGTGGTTAATAATGCCTAAAGCAAACAAGGCAACCGCAAACCAACACCAAACAAACACGTATATAACATTGATCTGTGTAGGTGGGGGTGTGTGTTTGTGTGTGTGATGGGTGTATTAGGGAATTAAATTTACATTACTTATTACCGCAGGAATGCGTATGAAACTGAAAAGGTAATTAATTTGCCCCATGGGTCTGACATCATATTACAAACATTGTGTTTTTGTTGTTTTTGCTTTAATTGTGTTTAAGTTAATTTAGTTGAAGTGATGAATGAGAAAATTTGAAATTTGCGTAAAGTAAGTTTTTTGATAAAATATATAAAGAGAAAATAAATCAATGAAACTCAATCAATGAAATCAATAAACTTTAGAAAAACCTTCGATATGAATTTTCGAACAAAAATCTTCGGGACAACATTTGATATCTGCAATATAATTTAATTTGTATTTGGGAGAATTAACCCTTCACTTCGACTATCTCTAAACTGAGGCGATCTATATCGATGAGATATTTATTATTGATGCTTCCCACAGTTTCAAAAACCTTGATCATAATTATCTATTCTAATAAAGAAGAATTTTCCGTTTTTTGATAAGTCTCCTTATCATCGGTAAAAAGCTCTGCCAGAAATTTAAAACCAATTAAAAAAATTTAGGTAACATGAAAGCAGAACTCTTACAATGAATAAAAAAAATTAATTTACGGCAGCCTATTTACATTTTATTGCTTTATAAGTTATACATAACATCAAAGAAAAATTCTTTAATCACTTTTGTGTTCGAGGAAACATTTAAAAAGAACAAAGAGTTAATACGCAATTTACTTTTACAAGAATTCGGGTAAGAACTTTTTCCACTAACCCAACAGCCTCTTTATTTCCGTCGCTAATTCCATTTCCGTTTGCCACGAATTCAATTTCGTATACTTAACTCATGACTGTACGGGATAATTACTAATAACGAATTCGCCCAAAATTAAGATCTGTTTTTTTTTTTAGCTCACATGTGATAATAATGGCATAAAGAAAATGAAAATATAAAAAAATAAAAATAAAAGAATAAAAAAAAATAATACAATAAAAATCAAAAAAAATAAAATATAATATAACAAAATAAAATAAAATTAAATGAAATAAGTTAAGATAACATTAAATATAATATAGTCAAATAAAACAAAATAAAATAAAATAATTAAAAAAAAATAAACTAAAATAAAAAAAATTAAATTAAATAAATTAAAGTCATATAAAATGAACTAAATTAAAATAAAATAACATAAAATAAAAATATTAGTAAAAAAGTAAAACAAAATTAAATTAAATTAAATGAAATTAACTTAAATAAAATAAAAAAAAAATTAAAAAAAAAAATAAGATGGATAAAATAAAATAAGATAAGGTAACATTAAATAAAGTAAAATAAAATAAAACAAAATATTAAAAATAAAATATATTAAATAAAAAAAAATTAAATTAAATTAAATTAAATTAACTTAAAATAAGTAGAAAAAATAAAGTAAAATTAAAATAAAAAACTTATTTAAAAAAAATAATAATATATAGCAATATAAAATAATATAAAATAAAATCAAATAAAAGGATATAAAGTAAAATAAAATTTGTAAAATATATAATAATATATTATATATTACAATATTAAAAGAAATGAAATAAAGGGAAATAAAGAAAAATAAAATAAACCAAAGTATAGAAAAAACTAATGCATACAGAATATAATGTAACACAAGAATTAAATGTGATTAATGGACGTGAACTTTGAAGAACTTAATAGGAAACCGTACCAATTCTCTATATGTTAATTTCGTTAGCTGCCCGTTCGTTTAATCACAATTCACTGGCAGCACAAACACCCTCGCTCATAATCAAACTACAAACCAAGAAGTAAAGGACAGACATTTAGAAAATAAGAGTTAATTTGTAGCCATTTCAATGCGCTTAACGGCCTCTGCCTTCTCACCACTTACAAAATTTTCCAAATCGAGCCGTGAATGCGTTATTTTTTATTTTAGCTTGTCTACCGTTATAGCCTTTCGGTCACTAAAAATAAATTGTTTTTAATGAAAATGAAAGGATTAATTTAAATTTAATTCTTATTGTCCATAGCGTTAACTTCGTTAAGTTTTCGCTTCATTACCAAATGAAGGAGTTTACTCCAAAGCGAAGCGAGAAAAACATCTAAGTATGTAATGCTCATTACCAAAATAAAGCGCAAAATAAAGCCACAACAATTGGGCGGCAATAACCGCAAAATGTTGCACGCCCAGCTTATTTACTTCAGTGTTTTTAGTTGGTTTTCTGTGATGGCATTGACGCCATCGAAAGCAGCAAAATGTAGCTTACCCTTAATTTTATTGCATTTGGTTGCTTATTATTTAGTTTTTTCCTCTCTTCTTTGTTTTTTCTGGCCTTCTATACCCTAGAGCAATTAAAAATATTCTACGAAATGAAATTACGAAATTATTTTGAAGTTTTATGCCGAAATTCTCATGAACTTAATTTAGGACATTCGTTGAGTGCGAGACACTTTGCCAACTGAATGTTTAGTCTGCACGTAATTTTTCCATTAATTTGCAATTTTAAGCATAAATGTGCTTCTGTTGGCGTTATCATACAAGAAATCAAGCGCGCCTTAATAGCTTTTGTTTTTACTTGTACATACTTGTGGTTTCTTATTAATACATGTAGACGTCAGGCAGTGTTGTGGTCTCACTTTTCTCTCACTGGCTTTATAACACCTCATTAACAATGAATGTATGTAAGTTTCGCATATCTCGAAAAGTTACCAACCAAATAACTTAAAACTTGATCGGAGGGTTTCTATGACTTCAGGAAAGGTTTCTACAAAAAAATTTGTTGGAAAGTGGATTACGGACCGTCCTATTTTTGCTTAGATTAGCAGGAAATTACTCTTCTCTTCTCTAAGTGAGCCAGTCACCGAAATATTCCAAAAAATTGTATTTATCGATCGATTTACTTAGAATTTGATACATGAGTAGCTTTTTGCTTAGATTAGCAGCAACATTGTCTTCCTGCCAGGATGTGGACCAGAGATGGCCGTAGTAGATCTACCTATATACACATATTTATGATTCGTTTTAGTTAAAAGGATTAGCAATAGATTTTGTTCTCAATCAAAACTTCTCATATAAATTTCGTCATATGAATAGTTTTTTTTTTCGTGCTCACTTCACAGTTAATATTCAAGTAAAGTGAACATTTAATTGGCGTTACAAAAGATACTAACGAAAAGTGTACGCCACTGCCATTAACCCTCAATTCAACACCATTTCTATAAGCCTACTCACCAGCGTCCATTTTAAATAAACATTATGCAAATTTATGAACTCAACTTAGGCCAACACTTAGCTTTAAGTACTTTGGCGACGGTGAACACTTAACTTCGCAGACAACTCACGTAGAAATGAAAACCTGCATTAACTCAAATAAATATGTTAAGTTTGCATGAATGGCATGGGGCCATCCGTTTTTAGCAAAGAAAGTAAAATTGAATTTTTTATGCATCATAGCATTTCCAAAGACGTCAAAAGGGAAAACGAAACAATTCGACCTAAATTTGCACATTTTGCTTAATCCGACAGAAAAATGAAATGGAGGAAAATAGGAAACTACAGGCTCTCATATAAGGCATAAGGAAAACAAATATCAAAAGACATTGTATTGGTAAACTACGAAGGTGAATAAAAATAAGAAAAAGCAAAGAAAGATGACTTTCCTCAAGCTTACGTATATAGATGCAGTAGCGTGTAAAATATGAAAAGCCTCTCGCGTATCAAATTTATTTTATTTTTTTTGTTTTTTTGTGGGTGAAGCAAGAAATATGTCATTCTGTCGTATGTGCCCTTTGCAGATCCATAAGGAATAAACCATCGTCTGCTTTCGCATTACTTTTGGGGTGACGTTCCATTTTTCTCATTGTTATTTGTTGCCTACTCAAGGTTCTATAAACTCTTTAAATTTTTCCAACTCTTTTCATTTAGAAGTTAAAATGAACTGAAATGATGTTGTCTACATTTAAAAGCGCGACCCTGCTTTCGGCAACAATATACATATATATAATTGGCACTTTGCAAGCGCTGAAGTGAGTTTCAGTTGGAGGAGCTCAATCCAATTTGTAGTATGCGTCTTGATGTTTTTCCAACAAACGGAGGACCTGCATGTTTATTCTAAGCTACCTCAGAACGGCCGATGTACCAAACACCTGCTACCATTTTTTTAAGGGGTATAATAAAGCGGCTGCAGTAGCCGAGTGGTTAGCATTGCGTATTGCTATTCGGAAGGCCCGAGCTCACACACTGGTTCGACCAACATCCAAAAGCTATAGAAAATTAATTTAAATAAATAATTTTCTATTGATGCGAATGTCAACCCTCCGAGTGCACTTCTGACATGAAATTAAAGCTCCTCATAAAAAACCATCAGCCGATCGGAGGCGGCTTAATATAAACTGTAGGTCCCTCCATTTGTTGGAAAAACATCACGACACAAAACCACAAACTGAAGGAGAAGCTCGGACGAAAATCGCTTTAGCGGTCACAAAGCGCCAATTATATATACATATATATATGTATTATATAATAAAGGTTATCTCCATATCGAATTCCTTTTTTGAGCGATGAATTGATTAAAAGAGTCAAAGGTTTGTAAATATACTCAACACAATTTACAAGACAGCAGGAAGATATTTGATCAGGACCACATTTACATGATTTTTTTAAATACTTTAGAGGAAGATAAAGATCGTGGGAAGATATTGTAGGTGTTCTCTAATGTATTAAATTACTAAGAATTAATTTGTCATGGTAATCGAATCTGCTTGAGGGCTCAGAGCATAATAAGAAATTAAGCGAACAAATAAGAATAAGAAGACACCTTGCGCTTAGAGTTCCGGATACCATAAAATGATTTAGGATTTGTTATTAAACGGCGTATATGCAGGCATATACATATATACATATATAATAGTGAAGCAGTAGATCTAAGTAAAAGGAATAAAGCAGAAGCGACGTAAGCATAAAAAGATAGTATAAAAAAGTAAATCGGATACATTTTAATTTGGGTAAAGACAAAGAAAATTTTCAATTCATGGAATTCCAAACATAAAGATATTCTTCTTTGAGTTCTATCAACCCGTTTGTGTGTGTATTTGTGCGCCAGTCTGGACGGAAGTGCGCTTCCTTCGAGCTGAAGAAACAAATGAAAATTATATACTGTTTTGTTTTACTAAACATACACATACCTATATATGTAAAAAACTTCAAGCTGAAGGACACACTTATATAAAATATATTTATCTTTGAAAAAAAGCACCAAATCGGAAATTTGTTAAAACAAACCAAAGAGTAATTCAAGAAAACTTGCCCTTTCAAATAACTTTGTGCATTTGCGTAAGCGCTCTAGCCATTAAAAATGAAATACCAACGATTTTAACACTTGCCGGAAAACCGCCAAGGCAAAAAAAAACGTAAACTTAAACAGAAAGAAAAAATGAAAATGTTGTGCTACGCGACAAGGGACACATAAAAATAAATACAAAATCGAGCGTAACGAAAGCATTCAAGTACAAACACTAGCTGAGGTGGAGGGAGTAAGACGCAGGCAAATAGAAGTCACCAAAGTTACCAAAAATAAAGCGTTAAAGTCACAAAGAAAAAATAGAAGAAAAGGATCAATAACACCATGAGGCCGCCAAAAAGTAGCCATAAAGAGAACAAAAAATAATAGAAAACGGGCACAAAAAGCAAAAACAAAAAAAAAACAACAACGAATTTAAATAAAATCCTAGCGAATATCATAAGACAGCATAATATGCGATAAAGTTGAAAAGCGCTGTCGCTAAGCAAGTACAAAGAAATCGCAAAGTGGCGATGTCAGCATGAGTAAAGTTTTTCCTTCTCAAATTTTTGGACAAAGAAAATGTAATCGTACTTTTTAACCAAAATTGGTTCAGCCAAATGGAGTTGAGTTTGTTTACACAACTAGAGATTAGTTGAAGGCGATAGGCAAGTTTGGTTCTTATGCAAAAGGCAGGACATTTTGATCTTAGTCTTGGGTGCAAAGCGCATTGTGAGTATAAAAATATTACGTAAATATTAAAATTATTTTAATATATACCATATAAAACCGAATGCCGCTTGTGATATGCAATTATGTTATTAACGTGAAATGTTTACTTACAAATGTCAGTTATTTGAGGCTCACTTAAATACCTAAAATAAAGCCAAAAATGAAAAGATATCAGCTTATTTCGGGTATTACACGTATATGTTGAGAGCAAGCTTCAGCTTAGAGTTTTGAATACCTTAGTAAATGATAATATAAATTCCATCTGCTTCCAGCGCTGTTCTTTTTTAACATTTGAGTTGAAACAAAAAGTAAACGAATTGAAAACAATTTTCTGCAGATTAATTTTTGCCCCTTAGGCGGTAACTTGATCCATATGTGGCGAATGAGATGCTCGGTAATTTATTTTTATGACAAAAACATGGTACAATCGATGATTTTCATAGGCTGCTCTTGAGGCCAATTTTTCAACAGTTAAATCAAACACCCTAGACAAGAACAAATAGTAATCACTTAGTGCCCTCCTGTTGGCCAAATCTGAGCGTTTCTCGGCGATTAGTGCTCTCAGACGTTTCAATTGCTCAGAGTACAGATCCGAAATAAGAGTTTAGCCGTATGGGAGCACCCCATAGTGGATGATTCCTTGCCAACTAAAACACAATAAAACTTTCCACTGAACACAGCATACACTAACTCACAAAAGTATGTATTTAAAAAATTTCAAATTTATAGCCGCCATTAAGATTTATTTGCCTATTTGAACGAATTAAGTGTTTTATCTGAAAATTATCTTAAAAGAAATCGTACAGATGTTTATTTCATATCAGATGCCTATCGTATTGATCTACATCAGAGACCACAAAGTTTGATGCAAAATTTATTTCAAAACTCTTTTGCTCCGAAAATGGAAAAAGTAATAGATAAGTTTGGTAAAAGTTTATAATCTATTACAAAACATTTCTAATAAATATTTCAAAATTTAATTGGAAAAAGGTTCCTTAATCCACGACAAGTGCGAACTATATTAGTGAGAACCTTTATGTAAACAACGAAATAAAATAATAAATATTTATTGCTTTAATGCTACGAACATTCTTTCAAAATCTTAAGAATATTAAGCCTTACATATATGTATGTGTCCCACACTTTAATATTTCAGCAAATAAATTAACTGAACTTAAGTAAAAAACTGCCAAAAATAAGCCAGCAATTTGGTGTCACCACCTTCGATAGCAATGAACATTCACAAATACATATGAATGGCAAATACAGCAAGGGATCTTAAGCTGAACACTGAAATAAATGCGAGTAAAATTCACGGCAAAACTTTAAGAAATTGTAGCTTTCTGGCAATCTTGCGAACTATTTATAACTATAAATGTCAACTATAGCAAGAAAGATAATATAATGAAAGTGTTAAAGAATCACACAGGTAAAGTGGAATGCAAAAAATAGCAGGAAATCAGACCGATAGAATATGAAAAAAGTAAAAAATTAAGGATTAAATTCATAAAAAATTCTCTGAGTAAATATAATTTTCGAAAAATAAGTGCTTGCAAAAGAGATAATAAAAATTTTTTAAAAATGAAAATTTTCTTAAAATAAAATTTCTCATTTTACTTTTCTAAAACAATAGAATTAAAAAAAATCAACAGTTCCAAAATACACAAATCCAAAACAAAAACCGTTTTCGCCTTATGTAACGAATCTTTAATTATCGTCAATGATTATAAGTTTGTACGCGACTTAAAGAGCTTCGCACAAAGATTAAGCACTCGCGGCCGGCTTGCCACACTGCGTGTGGGTGTATGTGTAAATTAATGATTTTAGATGAGAATGACGCTTCATTAGCGCCGCCACGCTATATGTACGTAAATAAAAGTGTAAGAATATATCACGTTGAAAGGGCTGTGGGCAGACCCACTCAACTTAAACGCATTGTCAGTAATTTGGAGGGTCCATCAGTGCACACGCAATTCTTAAATACATAGACTTACATATAGGTATGTATTATGATTATAAGCTCGTACAAAATACTTCAAGTAATGGAGGGTAGCAGCGAATATTAGCCTATTGAATTGGTTGTTTATGGCGAAGGCGTACGATTGTAAAGGCAATTCTTTAGCGATAAAGAAATTTAAGCGCAGACACGAATGTAGAAAGTGGAAAGTAAAAAGTAAAAAGTAGGGTTGATATGTAAACCTTTGCTCCCACATTTGTTTTAACGCATATATATACATATTTTCGTTGAGTATGTGTTGCTCCTTTATTTCATTCAAGGTTACTCAATCTCTTGCCAACATTGTTTACAACAGAAAAGCATACATTTTTCAGTTGTGGTACCCCACATGTTTTGCTCATTCAACTTTTAGTAACAAAAACTGGCTATGTTTTCAACTCACGCGGCTTACAACTTTTAATAAGTGTAGTCAGTTAAGTAAAAGACAACTTTGTTGTTGTTGTGTATATTTAAGTGTATGTTTGTAATTATTATATCTGGTAATCAAGCACACAGTTTGGCTATGCTACAGCGCTTTTCCTACGTAGGATAATATCATGTAAGGATTTTGTACTAATTTAGTGCGCTTTCAACAGCAATTGTAACCTTGAAGCATAATTATATTACGATAAATATGGTCTGCTATTTATCGTACAAAATTACAAGAGTTTTTTTCCTCTTGCTCCTTCATTTATATTTTATAGGAAATTCAATAAAATTTAACAACATCTAGGTTACACTTGTATTTCATTTTACACTAAAACTTAGTTCAACTAAGTGAGGTTACGTATACGCCCTGCCGGTTTTCTTTAAACTTTTTGGCATTAAACCTCAACTAACAAGTAAGAAGAACTGTCCTTGGCCATGAAGAAGTATTTATACCTTTATTAATTTGAGGATTAAATAGTTGTTCTCATATCTGAAAAAATGGTTGGAGGGAAGTTTTCCGAATTCGGTAATTTTCGGTGTCATTTTTTATTTGTATATACGTATGTTGAAATCGAATTTCATGTTATTAGAAACTTTTTTGATAGGATTTTTACCCAAATTCTCTTATCTGAACAAATCAGTTGTATGAAAGTTATATGAAGTAGTCCTCCGATACCGATAATTTTTGGGACAAGGGTTATTTGTATACCTATACGTGTGCAGAACACCGAATTTTGCGCTTTAAATGCTTTTTTTATATGATATATCCCTCCAATTTCGATAATTTTCGATGACAATGTTTTTTTGTATATACGAGGTAGAATACCAAATTTAACGCTTTTTGATATTTCTTTTTTAATGGGTGTTTTACTCAAAATCTCATATTTGAAAAAAAAAACAGTCCGATTTCGATGATTTTAAGCACAAATGTTTAATTCGTCATATTTTAAGGACCAAAGTAAATATACATTTTCATTTACATGAAGAGTAAAAAAATATTAAAGTAATTTCTCATAGTAGGACAACTAAGTGAACGCCTACGTAATATAATTAATTTTTCTTGTGACGCTAAGCACAAATCTTACCTTAAGAAATTTTTTAAGTTGCTTTATACCAGTCCAACTCTTAGATGAAAAGAAACTCAATCTAGCTGTAATAAAATAATTACATTTTATTTTTGTAGTTAAGACCTCCACATAACTGTAATTTAAATAGGTGAAATAAAATCTAATAGCATCTCTCCAGCAGTTAAAAATGAATATTACTTCCAATCATGCATTTATAGAAAATGTGGCTTACAGCCAAACCAAGCCAGGACATGCCATAAGACTCTTAATATAAAATTCCAAATTTCTTCTCACAACACTTTCATTTCAAATTGTTGTAGTATAATATAATTTTATTACAGACCAATAATTAAAGCTTTTCATGCAAAAAGGCGCTCCTTTTTCCCTACTTGACACTACGGTAACCCATACATACAATAATACAAAACTACAATTGAAACGGCCATTTGCTGTGCCACCATACCGTCCTTTGTGAGTGTAACCAACCAGTTTACCGTTATACGTAACATAATTGTTAATATGAAAGCATTTGCTTTTATTCTTCGCAAATACATTTTCATACAAATTTATATTATTTTCATTACGTTAATTGTTGCAGTTGACCACACAAACAGGCATACCTTAAAGAAATATATATAAGAATAAATTTGTAAGCGCGTACATGTACGAGTGGATGCCATCCATGTGTATTGTGTTTACTCTATTGTTATGTGAATGACTTTATTTCACATTTACTTTAAATATACGAAATGTCGTGTAATTGTGTGCTATTGTTATGCATATTTTGAGTTTATTACGAAATAAATAAAAAAAAATATTTTTTTGTAAAGATAGCATTTTGTATTGTTTGGAAATTTAATTGTTTTTAGTATAAATTATATATTTAAATAACAAATATTTTATATAATAAATAGTTAAATTCGTAATTTTGAATGTACAATTTAAAAAGGCCCACTATGATATTATACAGCTTTTGGGAAACTTTTTCCCGTCGAAGGATTTTCTTTTCTGTAATTTCAATTTGTGTTTAATAACGACGCCATTTTGTAATTTTCTCAATTTTGATCAGGTTCTATATTGCCCATTAAAGAAACTTTTTGTATCAACAGTTTTAATTTTTTAAATTTTTAATTTTTATATTTTTTTTCATGCACGTTACTTTGCAGTAATTAAATAATTTTTGGCCAAAATTAATTTTCAAAAATTCAACTTATCCCTTTAAAGTAAATTTCATCGTTTTATTTATGATTATTTTCATATCTTTGTTGTCACTCATACGCCGCAACAAATGGAAGAAAAATTTAATTGAGTACTCAATTACAAGCAATTTTGTTCAACCTGATTCACCTCTGTGAATCATATGTTGGGTCAGGCATACGTGTATGAGCTTTGCGCTGAAGGACTAACGGATCAACTTGAGGGGGGTGTTCCGGGTATGACGTAACCATTCAATAGGAAAGCATTTTCGGGGAAGTAGATCAGGCACCGTTCCACAGTGGATGGACCTGAATGAAACTGCGGTCAAAATACTTTTAACGGTGACAGCGTATTGAATTTTTCACCAAAAATGTTAGAAATGGAATTAAAAATATAAAAAAACTGAAATAAAAGTAATGAATGAAAAATTAATTTTAAACGATCATAAATTCAGATACGAATTTTTTATTCCTCTCACCTAATAGTAAGTTAAATGCATTCTTAAAAATGTTGTCTTTTTTGTACAAATCAATTTTCTTTGGGCAGTAATAAATGAATCTGAGCTTAATAGCAACCTAAGTAATATTTCTGGTGTGTTTTTATTTAAAATTTTCCATATCCTTATTTTTCAACTCAAACTCATAACATGCTTCGTGAACTTTCAAACATTTTTCCAAATAACTCAACTGATGTCAACTGCCAACTATGCACAATTTCAATATTGCTTTTAAAAATTACACAAGTTGTGTGCCTACATATAGTATCGTGGGAATGACGGTCGACGATTGTTCCATATTAATTTGTATTTTGTGGGTTCATTTTTATTAGTTAATAATTGTAGTTGCACATAAGAAGTTGCAAGCAAATTGAAATAATCTATGTTCTTCAATGTTTCCTGTTTGTATTCGAAATATCTAGTACTAATCCAATTTCCAATTTGCAATCGAATTTAAGTTGTCAGCTTTATCTTCATCTCTGCAGGTGATGCGGTGCGGAGGTCTACTGTTCAACTTCAACTTGACACTAATTTTATGAGGTGAGCTTGATGATTTTAATAGCATAAGTTTTTTCGTAGCTTTGGGACAAACTGCAGTTGGTTTTACTATTATAATACGAATAACGAATAAACAAATACTGATGTTTACTCATAAATGTTTCCACGGTAAGCCGTTGATGTAATGAGAGGGAATGATCGTAAAGGAGAAGCAATCGATTCTTTGGCTTTTGACATCTCAGCAAATTTTTCATCGATTTGTCCATTTAGAAAATTCAATAAAATCTGCTTGCTGATGTCCACCATTAGCACTTTTTGGCGTTGATGGAGACACCTTTTGCGCACAGCTGAGTACGATTTTCACTGATAACTGATGACAGTTCTTTTACACACATTGCCCATACTTTCAAAGCATCTCATTTCGTAAGTTTACGCGAGGAGCGTAAATCGTTGCATAACTTTGCGTGCTGACTAATTGCTTCCTGTTTTTCCTGTTTAGTATTCACGTTTTTAACATATATGTTTGAAATATATAAGAATGAAGTTCTACTGCTAAAGTGCTTATTGTTTGCAATGGAATTTATCGTCTTATATTCCAGATCAGACATGTGACTATCTGACCTGTTTCCATCTTCCCATCCATATTTTGAACGAGTCTAGTGCGCAATTTTAATAGATTGAACATTCTTCTCCACCCGATAGGATATGAATAGGGATAAGATGAAAATAACTGAAAATTCAAAATTCATTTAATATCATAAAACTCAGAGCCGATTCTGACCACTTTGAAGTGGGTTGTTTTAAAAAGACCTTACTAAATGCAGCTGCGTTGCGCAAATGCACACGTGTTCATGCTTAGAAAATCCCGTTAGATTTCCAAAGAAAAAACAGGATTTCCAATTTGCTTAGAGTTTTACTAATTATTTTGTGACCCTTTTTTATTTTTGGCCTATGGACTCACCCACTGTGCATTCAAATTGAAAATATCGAATTTTTTTTTAAATTGTTCGACATACATGAAATTTTCTTAGTAGAATCATTTTAAAATTTCATGCGGATGAAATTGCGGTCGTGTAAATCATTGAAGTGAAAAAGACAAATAGAAGCTGAATGAATATTACGATTTTCTCAAAACGAATCGAAAAAAATTTATATAAATATCTGACTGAAACTTTTTTAACTCTAATGAGAAAATAATAAATAATAAGAATAAAAGATTTATCAAACGTTAGCACTTAAGAGCTTTTAATCAATTCTTTCAATTACTCAGTTAGACTGACTTATGTCCTGTCATAAATATATCTATATTTATTATTTTATTTATTTATTTTTTTTTAATGATCAATAGCTCTAATGTAAAGAGAATGCTTTTCCTTATACAAAATTTCCTTAAAAAATAATTTCAGCTCAAAATATTTATTTTCACTTGTAAACTTTCAAAAAATTTCTGATGCATCAATTTTTCTATTTCTGAATATTACTCTATTTTCCCATCGCAGCTAATTACAAAAGCTATAAGGACACCTACTTTAAGTGTTTAATAGTCAATGAGAAAAGTTTTATTTGAAAACGAAAAAGAAACTTTTTACATTTCCAAAACCAAATATTTTTCATATGCAATAGTTCCCAAAAATAAGCTTAGCTCCCAGTAGAGGCTAATCGTTAAAACTCTTTTACTGTTATCGTTCAAATACACACACACACACACCCATGCATATGCATTAATCCTCCTTACGACGCATACTCAAATGTAACGCCCAAACTTTTAAAAGTTTTTTATGTTTACTCGCCTTCCCGCAAAAATTTGCATAACACATACGTGAAATATTTGTGCACTTTATGTGTCGGCGTGTATGTGCACGCATGTGTACAGTGTACAGTTAAGTAGCAGTGTAAGCAAATGCGCACTTCGAGCCCTTTAGCCAAGATAACTTTTTACACACTTTCTTATGCAGCAACGCAACAACAGAGAATGTCAGAATGTTCCTGGCAGACAAGTGAAAAAGTGAATAATAAATAAAGTACACAAAGAAGAAGAAGAAGTAGAGAAACAAAAACCAATGAAGCGCCAAGTTCTTGCACAAGCATTAAAAATTTCGTATAAAAATATTAAGAGCGAGACTTTCGAAAAATCACGCTGTTAAAATGCTAAATAGCAAAGGGATTGGCGCTCAGGATATTGCAAATGAGTTGCAAGCGCACCATCTCAATTTTTTAAATGGTAAAAATGTTGAAAAAGTGAAATGAAAAAAGTACAAAAAAGTTGAAAAAGCGAAATGAAAAAAGTGTCAGCAGTGTATCAGGTGAGGAAGCGCGTAAAATTTACAATTCAATTTCAACTTCAAAAAGGAAATTCAGTAAAATAACTGACGTCAGCAGCAACCCAGCCACGAAGGAAGGAAGTTTAATATGTGTATGATTTCATAATCGTTTTGCAGTGTGTCTCTTACACAAATACATATACATACACGTATGTATACAGTAATATTACTTCACGTCTATATTGTAGTTCAAAACACAGCAGTCACGCACTTCACTAATGCCAACAACCAAAACTAACAAACAAACAGTTGTCAGGAAAAATATGTGCACGTGGGAAGCAAGAACTTAGAAAAACAAAAAACATAAATGTTACGTTATTTTTTCCTTTTTAAATATACGCTGGAAAATAAAAAGGAATATGCGTGGAAAAAAAGGCGTTGCGAACTAAAACTGTTTGCCGAATAGTCAGCAGTGAAATTCGTTCATAACTGCTTTCAACAGAGGAGGAAAGAGAAGTTTCTTTTGTAATATGCTAAATCCCAAAATTTCCCATTCAAATACATAGGGGATCATGCCGAGGCGTCTAAAAGATGCAACGAAGTTTCAAAAATTAATTTTGTAACACAACTTTATAAATGCTACTAAATTTTTGGCAGCCCGCTGTACAGTAAACAAATGCGTAAAACCGTTAAAAATATACAATTATTTTTTATAACAGAAGCAAGTATTTTCAACTTCAATTTCAAAATCTTATTTCAATGACTATTATGGCTGATAAGTTGTGGATTTTTATTGTTGTTTTTTGCTGTTGTAACTGTAAAAGTATTCCCAAAGTAGTTTTTGAGGAATCTTTCTTCCTTGGCCGGATCAAAATCCGGAATGTTCCGATATAAAAGGCCGACTGTCAGGGGAGCTATTGGATTTTAGTCGCCTCTTACGGCAGACTTGGCTTTCCACGGGTCAATTCTTGTAGTGCTAGCCCGCAATATGATGTTCTATGTTTAGTGAGCACCACGATGTACTATCGTATATGTGTTTATGTCACGAGATAGAGAAAGGAAAATAAATATACAGTTATACAGTGTTGTTCTTTGTCTTGAATGACTGACGGATCAAAATTCTGCTTAAGCCCCGTGAAGGCTGTTTTCTGTGTATAATGTAGACATCCGATAAGAAAGAATTTCTGGACTTAACTTTGTATAAAACAGCCTAATGTAACTAAATTTGTACGTGTTAAACTCCGAAACTACTTAACCGATTTTGATGAAGTTTCGATCTCGCCCTTGATTTGCTCCAACTGAAAAGCGATTATATTTTTCGCCGATAAGTCGTCAAGGCACCAATCTATTCAAAAAAATCTTTAATTTTTTGTCTAATTAACTTGAAATTTGCACTCCTGAAAAAACCAATTTCGTTAAAAATCTTTGAAAACTTCCTTTAACTATGAACATGCTGGAACAATTGTATAACATTCCTCGGAATTATTGGTATTGAGAAGTTCTTCACTTAAATTTACAAAAGCATTAATTATGTATATTCATTTAAAATCTATAGAATGGTTATCCCTTCAAATTCAAGAGTGTGCAGTTTCCAGTAACCACAATATCTATAAAGAGAATTTCAAACTATTGAGACAATTGGAGAGAAGAGAAAGCTATATCTCCTATGTATTAGTCTAGTAACAAGTAGACCATTAATTCTGCATTAAACGGTTTTAGTGATTTGCATCTTCAGTTGTATTTATAGGAGCGATTCGTTTGCGCTAGTTGGCGTTAGAGAGACGATATTTTGTACTAAAAAAGGTAATGAGAGTAGAATTAATCTCTCAACTCAGTTTTGTGCGTGTCAAAGATGGACACCAGCAAATAGAAAATACACTATCTTCGCAATTTGATTTCGTCTATTTCGTTCCAGTAATTTTGATGTAGAAGAGCTAAGCATTGCAACCGAGTTTCGGTATGTGAATTTGATGCTAAATTGTAACCGACCATTTTTGAAGAGGATGGTGACTGGTGATTGAAAGTGTTTCAATTACAGCAATGTCAAGTGAAAAAAGTCGTGGTCGAAGAGCAGTGAGCGGGCCAGGAAGGTTTTGTTGTGTGTTTGGTGAGATTGGCAAGGCATCATCCTCTATTCGGAGGTGTTAAAGAAGCCATCGCCTAGCCTTGGCCAAAGGACATGATGACAAAGCCATGCACACATCGATAGTGACTCGCCAGAAGCTCCGAGAGCTTGATCGGGAATTTGTTATGCATCCACTTTATAGTCCGGACCTTGCACCAAGTGATTATCTTCTGTTCCTGCCTATGGTAATAATACCAGCCAAATTATTGGTATTGAATTCGATTGCTGTTACTAGTAGATCAGGAAATTCTGGATAAGATATAACACTTCAATTCGAGGCCGAGATTCGTGCTAAAATTTGAAATAGTTATTGAATTATGGAATAGAAACTGTCTAGTATAAAATTAGTAAAACAAAGCTCTAGTAATTTTACTAGCTCACCAAACCCAATATTTCTATACTCTTAGCGATTGATTCATATTATTAATGTGCAATAGAAAGTACATATAAAGTTCTGATCGTTTTCGGAACGAAGTCTTTATACCTTTTAAGCATATATCAAATTTTTATATTGTATTTAAGGACTAAATATAAAATCTCTTACCTGCACAATTGTTTCTAAGGGGGGCTATACGAGGGGCAGCTGTTAGTATGATCCCGAGTCCAAACAGGCGTCGTTGCAATGGATAAAAAAAGGGAAAGCCACCAAAAAAATTCAAAGTGGAAAAGTCGGCGTCGAAGATTATGGCTGCCATTTTATGGGATAGCGAATATTATTAGCGCGTAAAGCAGTCCAACAAAAGAGACATGGCAAGCGCGGAGTGCTGTTTCTTCAACACAACGCACCCGTTCACACCGCTCGGGTTGCGAGGAATGCCTTAAAAGTTACTGGACTTACAAATATTGACCATGCACCCTAAAGTCTGGAGCTGGCTCCCAGTGACTTTTTCATTTTTCAAATTTAAAAAAGGAGTTACGGTAACGAAGATTTTCAGACGACAGTGAGGTGAATGGCCGTAGAAAACAGTCGGAAGAGATATATGGTATGAAGAATATAAAGGCATTGTATTCAGGATGTGAAAAGTGTATTTCACTAGAGGGAGACTCTATTGAAAAAAAAACATAAAACTATGCTTTTGTTTAGTACTTTAGGTCGTGACATTATCAACCGCCCCTCGGATAATACAGTTTTTCGATTTCTATGATTTTCAGGGGCAATATTTATTCGAGTTTACGTGTGTAGAATACCAAATTTACAAGAGCAACTCGGTTGTATGAAGCTTACTTATATGATATATTAACCCATTTGGCGATGCTGTATAAAACCAAAATTAGTAATTTCTTTTATAAAATTATGAATAACAGTTGAATAAATAAATTCATACAAACATATTTCATAAGCCAGATGTGATAAAATATTTTTTATTATTTTCGTCTATTTTTTCAGCTGGGTTGTGAAAACTGTGTAATGTTATTAATTGTCATTAAATCTGAAAGTTTACGAATTAACAACATCCTATTATTATGAAAAATTGCGTATAATAAATTTAGAAAATATTTCACTTACCGTCTATATCTTCACTAAAAAACGCTTAATAAATTAGGAGTAGTTGCTATTTAAAGTAGTAGACACGATTTCATAGATTATGTTTAAACACTCTATTTTTATTAATTTTCAAATTTAATTACTAATATGATTTCTTTTCTTTTATATTTTTTATACTTTTAGCATGTTGTGGGATTTTTTTATTATTGTTAAAATATATATATATTTTTTTTTTTGTGTTTGCTTTTTGCTCCGTTTGTTTTATTTTTCTTCTTTTATTCACTGTCAAATTGATACTTATATTCACACCGATTTCATTTGTTTTGTTTAATAAACTCGCTCTTGTTTCAACACATTTGCTGTTTTAGCATTCACATTACTTTATTTATTTATTGTTTTTTTTTTTGCGTTTTTTTTTTATTTTAATTTTGCTGCCAGCATTGCTTTATATTGATCATCATACGCGTATATCTGTATGCACGTTGTTGACTAGCACTTCACTTGCTGCTCTTTTATTTTTATTTATTTCTTTTACATTTTTTGTTGTCGTTTCACTTGTTTCTGATAACGCGTGCAATGGTTGTGCGCTTGTTTTTGCTGCGCTGCTTGCCACTGCCCGTGCTGCTATCACCACTCAGTTGGATTTTCAATGAATTAAAAGCACTAGCGCGTAATATATTTATTTATTTGCTTGTTGTTTGCTTGCTGCTTCTTTCCATTTCATTTTGCCTATTTTTTTCCATCGCACACTTAAGTCGGCCAGCAAGTCTGACACTCACTCAATTCACGCAAAGTATCAGCTCGTCAAACAGTCAGCGCCGTAGTTTTTCTGACTGTCTATCTGTCTGCTTGTCAGCCAATAATATGACTGGTAATCGGTCATTCAGTCGCAGAGTGCGTAAGTCTTTGTTGTTTAGACGCAAAGCGTTCTCAGTGTAGTTTTTGCTCACTTTTTTACTATACGTTTTGTGCAGAACGCACAACAACAGCAGCTGTAGAAAATGAAAAAAATAACATTTTCCAATTCTGCAGCACACAGCTTCTGCAAGCTTTTCACGTTCACTCATCGGTTTATTGCAAAGAAACTAATATTATTTATAGATTTTGTCATTAATATATTTAAAAAGAAAGCACTTGTTACTTTATGCTTTACACTTATTTATGGTAATGATATTTCCACATTTGCAAAGCTTAATTCCATTAGGTTTTATAAATGTGTTCTATTTTGATTATGCAAAGATTTTCTCTGTAACACAACATTCACCGGCGGTCATACCGTATCCGCTGCTCAATTTCCGGTGCACAACATTTTCAGACGACAGCAGCTTTTACACTGAACTTATTCACTCACAGTCTTACTGCTCAACGTCTCCGTATGTATTTGTGTTGTTTAACCTTCTTTTTTAGTGACTTTGTTACATATTTCCCGCCCAGCTAAAGACTTGTATGAGCTCCAATGGAATTGTTATTCTTGTGCGTGTGCTACAGTTCAACTTTCTAATAAGTATGTGTTTAAGCGCTCTCCCATCAGGTAGACCGGCTACGGTAGGGGTAAACTCTCTTGGTGTTGCCACCCAGAATTACTAAAAAATAAACGAAATTGAATGGAAAATGAAACTCACTTAACTTATTAAAGGAAACAAGAGGAAAAAAAAACAATTAAAAATAGAAAAATAAATTAAATTATATAAAATAAAATATAACAAAATAAACAAAAAATTTACTATGAATTAAAATAAAGTAAAATTAAATAAAATGCTATAATATTAAACTAATTTAAATGAGATAAAATCAAATAAAAAACAATAAAATAAAGTTAATTAATTAAAAAAAAAATAAATTTATTAAAATAAAATACAAGAAAAGAAAAAAATTAAAACCAGTCAAACTTATATTCAATGAATATAAATTAAGTAAAATAAAACAAGACAAAATAAAATAAATTAATTAAAAAAAAATAAATTAAATAAATAAATTTAAACAATTCAAAATCAAATTACATTAAGGTAAAAAAGAAAAAATTAAATATATTAGTTAGTATAAAATAAAATAAGTTTAAATAAAAAAAAATGAAAAAAATAAAATAAAAAAAAATACTAATTTTGACTTGAATTGAATAAAATAAAATAAAGTAAGATTTGGAATTATACAATAAAACAAAACACGATTTGATTTAAATTAAAATAAAGATAACAATAATAAAATGACATAAAAATCAAATTAAACATAATAAATTGATTAAATAAAATAATATATACATAAAATAAAATAAAATTAAAAAAAAAATACAAAAATAAATAACAAAATAAAAATAGAAAAATAAAGCGATACAAAATGAAATGAAGCAAATAAAAAAGTAAAAGTGATAAAACCAATTAACAATCAAAAAATAAAATAAAATGAAAACAAAATAATAAAATAAAGTGTGTAAAAAATTACAGCCTGATATAATAAAATGTTTCAAATAAAATTTAAAATAAAAGTAAATAAAGTAAAGTAAGATAGATTAAAATAAAATACAATAAAATGAATTGATACTGTAGAATATAAAAAGTATACAAAATAATTAAAATACAAATGAAATAAAATAAACTAATGCAAGAGAAAATATTTAAAAGTTGAAATGAAATAATTTTGCTATTAAAGAACCCTTAACCGAGGTCCCGCTGTTGTTATGGAGGGTTCGTAAATAATACTGTTGGTGCTTAACAATGAGAATTTTGAATGAAATTTACAATTAAAGGAAAGGCCATATTTTTATAAATTTCTTACTGATTCTCTTTGGAAAATACTATACTTTTTATTACTATATGCATAAGCAGAGAGCATCTGGCAACCTTTTAATTATTTATACATACGCTTGTGTGTATATTCGATTTCTCAATTACTATGTATGTCCGCTCATTAAACTACCCTTAACTTTATCATAACATTCTCAGAGAGATGTAAAGTTTACATACGTGTGACATTGTTACTGACAAAATATCTGCACGAAAACAACAAATCAGCTGATATGTACTTTAATGGTCTAAGCTTGTTGAAATTTAAAAAAAAATATGTCAATTTAAATAAATAAACTTTAATTTGTTTACGAATTAATAATGTATAATAATAATACTTATGTATCTACCTGACCTTTTTTAAATATTTACTTTTAACCATGACAAAAATCGTTTAGCTTCTCAATAGCTAACACATCGATAGAATTCAAAGTTATTATTAATAAAAAATTACCTGGAAAAAGCCTAACAAAACAGTTAATTTAATGACAAATAAAATATTTGAAAACAAAAAAGTAGTGAAAGCTTAAATAAACTTAACACTAATAGTTTGACCTCAAAAAAATTACGAATTCCATCAACATTATGGAATGCTCGCGCCTTAATTTAATAATTTACAAATTATATCAATTCGATTTATAATGAACGTGAAAACACATTTACATAAGTACATTCCCCGTGTTTCACGCAAGTAGGTATTATATAATCACTTCCTAACTAACATTGTTGTGCGAAGAATTATTCTCAGTTAATTTTTGACAAGTGTTTGTTGTTGTTACCAGCACGCTGATAATAATTGAAATGCTCTTAGTAATTATGAACTGCGGCGACTTACGCTCTCACAATAAACACACAGTTGGGCATGTCGTTTTTGTTGTAAATATGTATGAACGTTGATATGTTTGTTTACTTATTCGTATGTCGATTTATTTACGAGCTCCATTATTACTTGTTAAATATGGGGGAAGGCCGTCGGCATGTGTGCCCACAACACGTTTACTCATATATATAAATCTACATACGTGCCCACGCAAGGGTTTGCGTATGTATTTTGACGTACTCTTGCCTTACCTTCTCTTCAAACACCAGCTGGTGCTCATACTGAATAAGCTTAAACATGTAAATATTATATATCTTTACTCAAAAGTATGACAAAGAATGCGAAAGCTCGGTCTGATGGTTCGTGTATTCGGTAGGAGTCAGTTAAGTAGGTGGTATTTAAAAGCTTTTTAAAAACTTCAGGTTTAATGGAGTAAATACGAAACAAGTGCAGATAATAAAATATCACATAGCCTTCGTGTATGACGTTTTAGTAGTCCCACTACATATAAAAGTTCAGAATATACATACTACAAACAGTCTTGCCAAATAGAAAATCTGTAAAGAAAGCTTCCGTAACCATGGCACTCTTTTCATTTCAAATATCGAATCATCCAATTGAAATAAATTAAACATCAACAACATCATAAAACCTCCTCCTTTTCTTCTTGCGTCCTAGTTGCACTCACTGGAAACGTGAGCAACCCTTGTGGAGCTTTAGTGGAGATATTGAACCGAAATATACGGCTTAAGGCTTCCCCAAAATCTAATGGCAGCATCTATTTACCAGAGGTTCGGCTGCGAACGAGCGTCTTGTAGCTCTCAGTTCTCGCTATACAAATGTGTTTTTATATTACAAAGAACGTGGTGCGCTGAACGGAACTAGGACCGAAACGAGGAACACAATTTGTCGTTGGATTTGTGATTGGAGAGAGACTCCAGTCTGCCAAATGGCTGTGAAAATGGTAAATATGACGACGTCGTAGGTGATAGCCCGGCAGAGCTATTCAAACATGGCGGTGAAGAGCTGACAAGGTGCGTGCATCAGATACTTTGCAGAATATAGAAAGCATTGCCGACGATTGGAATTTAAGTGTGTTCTGTCCAATCCATAAAGAAGGAGACGCCACAGTCTGCGCCAACTTCCGTGGGATAAGCCTACTTAATATCGAATATAAAGTCTTTTGGAGCATATTTGTTACGATGGGAGTTTGTTTGAGCTCCCTAATTAGCTCATCGAAATTTGTGGATTGGGGGGGTGCTCCGTGGTATTCATCGAGTATCATCCAAACATATTGTGTAAAAGACTAAAGCCTACCGTCAAGAATTTGATTAGACCTTATCAGAGTGGCCAGTTGTTCACCATGCGCCAAATCTTGGAGAAGACCCGTTTAAAGAGGATCAGCACACATCACCTATTCGTCGTTTTTAAAGCATCGACAACACGAATAGAAGCTGCCCCTTCGTCACTATATCTGAAATTGGTATCTCCGCAAATCTTATACGATTATGTAAACTGCTCCGTCAGGATCCAGAAGGACCTCACCAAGCCGTTCGATACCAAACGAGGTTGCAGACAGGGTGATTCCTTACCGTGTGACTTTTTTAACTTATTGCTGGAGAAATATAAGAGTGTACAGCTGCTGGTGTACGCCGATGATATTGACATTATTAGCCTCAAAAACCACGCCGTGAGTTCTGGTAGTAAACGAGGACAAGACGTAATATTTCCTGTAATCAAACAAACTGCAGGCCCATTCACGACTCTGCTCCCACGTCACTGTTGACAGTCATAACTTTGAAGTCGTAGATAACTTCGTCTAACTTGAAACCAGTATTTACACCAACAATAATGTCCGCCTAGAAATCTACCGCAGAATCACTCTTGCCAACAGATGCTACTTTGGACTAAGTAGGCAAGTGAAAAGTAACATCCTCTTCCGACGAACGAAAACCAAACTCATCGTTCCCGTCCTGTTGTATGGTGCGGAAACAAAGTCGGCGTTAGGAGTTTTCGAGAGAAAGTTTTGCGTAAGATTTATGGTCTTCTACGAGTTGGTAACGGCGAATACCGCAGCTGATGGAATGATGCGCTGTATAAGATATACAGCGAAATTGACATAGTTCAGGGAATCAAAAAACAGCGGCTACGCTGGCTAAGTCCTGTGGTTCGGATGGATAAGAATACTCCAGCTTTACAAGTTTTCCATGCAGTTCCCGCCGGTGGAAGCAGGGGAAGAGGAGGACCTACACTCCGTTGGAAGGACAAGGTAGAGAAGGACCTAATGGAGCGTTGAGCTGTAGGAGACATTCACATAGTTTAGCAAATTGGGAGATAAAAGCTACTACTCTGGCCTCTTCAAGTTGTCCGAATGGATGAGAGCACTACAGTCAAGAATAAAATAAAGCTTATAAAAATAACTTTTGCTTTTTATTTAAATAATTTTTTCAGATTCATTAAATATATAATACATTCACTTATAGTGTTTAATGTTTTGTTTGCTAATTTATTATACTTCTAACGTTCTGTGTCTTCACTTGGCCTTGTTTGGTCCTCATTATCATCACACACAGTTAAATCTTCCAGTTTCAAAAGTGGTCGGGGGGTAACGGGTAAAAAGGTATTACATACGGTACTTATAGTCTCACATGAATTTGGTGTATGTACAACAACAAAAGCACAATTTTGTATTACATCGCCGGGCGTATTGTCGACATAATGGAAAGCAATATGAAATTCTTCAGTGCCACCGGAGGAGATACGCTTACCGCGAACACTGAAAAGAAAACATCAATTTAGATAAGAGTAATTGAATATTACACCGTTACACCGGGCGTTTTTGTCGCAATAAAAAATTAGACGCATAGATTTTAATTTTATGGCCAGGGATTTAGATTTATTATGAAGATAAGCGTTTGCCATTATGTGTTAAAAATTATTTCGGGGAAGTAAGGCTGACTCGAATAAATTCCAGCCGAGGGACCGAACTTTCGACCACTTTTTGCTGCAACTAAAGCTATATGTGATCAATAACGGGCTTAATACTCTCTTTAAAGGCGGCAATAGCTGCGTTGACATGCGACTTCCCATAATCCAACAAGAATTAGTCCAACAAAATCGCACGAGTTTAAAGATCTACCAAAAGCCCCACGATTTTAGGGGTTATCCAAAGGCCCCACAAATTAGGAGGTCAATCAAATGCTCACGATGCTAGATTATACGCTTACTAAAAGTTTCCTCCCATAAATCAATTGTTTCGTTGGCTGTATGGCATGTACCGCAATCTTGTAAAAGTCGCCCACATCATCGTCATCCATTTCAGGCACAAAAAGATCATTAATCATGGCTCTATAACGCTCCCCATTGACTGTAACATTATGACCGGCTTCATTTTTGAAGGAATATGGACCAAGATACTTCCATAAAATCTTCCATAATTCCATCGATTGATGCTCGCAATAGCGAATGGTCTCATGCGGGTCGTTTTCGAAATTCTGTTTCACAGCAGCAATAGCGTCTTCCGTGCGCATTATACGGCGTCTCTGAGGATGCACATTATCCACTAGAGTAAACGTAATGCAAAGCCGGTCCAAGGGTGCTTGAATTACCGATTTCAAACAATTATGAGTATGATTTGCCAGCGATGTTCTGTAGTAAGTTGCTTCATTATAAATGACAAGCAAAACTAACTTAAAATCAAGTAACAGCTGTCAAAAAGAATAACTACGAAAGAAGTATTGCCACATTTAAAACTATCGGCCCCCGACGCTTAGTGGTTTTTAAGCAACCGATTGCTATTCGAACTTTTTCATAGTCGAGCAATGAAACTTTTGTTCCATCGTCACCGATTGGGAAACGGGTTCCCCATCTCCTGGTGTTACACTTTTACCGCCATTCAACAAGCTGGAAAAGTGTTTCCTCCATATTCGCATGAGGATTTTCTTGAGATGTTCATCGAATTGGGTAAATGCCAGTACTCTGCGACGGAGTCTCTCCCCAGGACGAATCTGACAACACCGAATTTGCGATACTTTATATGGCCGCTGTTGTAAATGTCACAATGGCCTACTCGCTTCCGTTCTTATCCCGTCCGTCGCACTTCTTGGACGACTTTGATATCAGCCTTTATTCCTCCGAGGACATCAACCAGCTGGGCAACGGTACCTTCCCATTTAAGGGGCCGAACATTCCAGGTGCATACTTTATAATCGTGATCCTTAATTCAGAGGCATTCTTTTTGCTTCAGCCGCACCTCTGGTGAACAGACACTGGAATTAGAATTCAGCGGAGTCTTAATTCGAATAAGTCGGAGTGGCTCCACTTCCTCTCTTTTAGCCGCGACCCAAGACTGCACATAAATTGGTTACCACATCTTGCATAAGGGTTGCTCACGTTTCCAGGATGCACGACATGGGCATACCCAGAAACTTGACTACTTTCTAAAACAAACATCTTTTATAAATAAAATTAAATAATTTTGTCAACAAAAATTACTTTCTCGCAGCGTAAACTTCTAAATTTTTCTGCGCAAAATCAACTTAATGGTTCAAATCTCGCTGTGGGCAAACCCAATTTTATTTTTCATTTTTATTTATTTTTGGTGAAGTATGTAGAAATTCAATATGCCGAAATGAACTAGTATAAAACTGGTATTGGCAATACGACGTCGGCGTTTTAAAAATACCAATTCCTTAAATGGCCAATAGGTGGATGAAGTAGTTAGTGATAAAATGCAAACCAGTTGGATTCTAGACAACAACGAGTAGCAGTGCGAGCAGCTCGATACTCGTCCATTGCGCAACTACTCTAATGTTTTATTGAAAAATTTCAATTACAATTCTGTTTGTCCAAATTTCTTTAGTCTATCAATGGGTTTTTCACTTTGCATAAATAATTTTAAAATTATAGAAGAGTTCTGAGAAAAAAGTCAAAAATTTCGAAAATTTTCAAACAGTGAGCAATAAACGAGTGTAAGAGTACTCGTTGCTCAAATGCTCAAGCTGCTCGAAAATCTATAAAACTGACCATAAAAGTGAGAATCCCAAAGCCGATGGATGAGAGAAATAAATACGCACTGCTGTTTTCTGAAGAATCAATGCCCTTTATACTCAGAAAAAAAAACCACTTTAAAACCACGCACATTTACACAACACTGAAAAACTTTTGTTACCACCCTCGTATCTGCTTGAACAACAACTCTTTTACGCAATGTCGTCACACTTTCTACTTACGCCAATGGCTCGCCGGTAATTTTCATATCCACTTCCTCATACTTTTTTAACACATAATCCAGAATTTCTTTGGCATCTTCATCATCCAACTAAAATTTTAAATGTTTTAATTAAATTTTTTATTGAAAAAATATATGTATATAGATGCATAAAAACGTACATTCGTTAGACAAGTTGGCGGCTCCGTTGCCAAACAGAGACTATTCTATGAAACCAAATACATAATTACGATATAATTACATTTTTGCATAGACAAAAAAAAAACAAGCGAATTTATGATACTCACAATGCTGGCGGCATATAAATTTAATAACAAAAATAAAACAATCAGAAATTTCGATAAAATTTTGCGCATTTCACTTTACTTTATTGTATTTTTAAGTACACTCGTACATATGTTTATTTAACAGTTGTGCTTCTCCTACAACCGAAATACTTCAACTGAAATTACACCCACACAAAATTCAGCAAACTATTTTTAATTCAACGTTATTGCGTTGAAAACCCGTTGAGTTATTGTTAACGTGATTCCTGTGTTGATTGTGGCATATTTATTGTTGTTGCTCGTAGTGTTAATTTTATTCAATTCTAGCTTTTATTACACGCTACAATCAACCTTGCCCATAAATGTGTGGGAAACCAGTTTTAAAATAATTACTAATTTTATCTTTCAATTTTTAAATTTTAATAATTTTGTTGTTGTTTCAGCTTACATCATTTTTTTTTTTTTTTTTATAAACATATTTTGCGAAAATTTCTTATTAAAAGTTATAACTTTTGCATAAAATCAAAAATATTTTCCTATAAAATCAAAAATAATTACATATGTAAATTCTTGCAACTATAAAAACATTGCGTACTGCCATTCCGAAGGCCAGGTTGGCCTGGTTCGACCAACATTCAATCCAGAATTTCTTTGGCATCTTCATCATCCAACTAAATGAATTGATATTAAAATCGCAGTCGCTCTCCGGTAAGGAATGCCAAGCCCTCCAAATGTATTTCTCAAAGGAAATAAAAAGTTCTAATAAAAATCCATCGGCCATTCGGAGGCTGCTTAATACAAGCTGTTGGTTCCTCCATTTGTTGGGAAAACATCAAGACACAAAAACACAACTTGGAACGGTTTGAGTGGCTTCGCGAAAGGCCGTTTTTACGTGGAAGGCCTTTGACTCTTGAGCACTTGAAACCAACATTCGTCTAGTTATGATTGAGATACCGCCCAATATGTGCCAAACATTTTTCGAAAAACAGATTGAAGTCGACAAAAACTAGCGCGGCCTGAATGAAGTAGTATTACGCATGTGATGCTAAAATTTATAATAAAATAGAAACATCAGAAAAAAAACTATTTTAAATGTATTTTATTTACGTTTACTTTCGAACGGACAGAATGTATAATCCAGTATTACGAAAAACAAAAAATATCATTTGCCAATTTCTTTATAAAATTTTATATTCTTTATTTGTATAATTTACAATTTTTCGTTTATTATAAAATTCGTTTCAAATGAAATGTTAATATATATATAACTCACTTAAATTTTTCTTTCATAGATTTAATTATAGTCCTTAATTATTTACATTTACTTTTCATAAGATTTTAAGTATTCACAGAAATTATACACCTTTACAAAATTAACAACATTTCTTAACTCCTTCATCACCGTCACTGCAGCACACTATTAAATGTAACTAATAATTGTCCATTGCCTTCTTTTTCCCATTTACACTATTATATGCTGGAATTTCCTTTTGTTCTTTATACCCATCATTATCATTATCGGGGCCAACGGATATTACTAAGTGTGCCACCTGACATATTAGCGAGAGAAGACTCAGTCCAAAAATAGCTGACAAATTCACAACAGGCATTTCAACAAATTTTTTTTTATAAACAAAATTGCAACAGACAAAATTTCGAATTACTGAAAGCATAATACAGTTTTCCAGACATTTTATACAAAATTGCCTTTTAGAAATATGTATTTGATGGATTAGCAGCTGTTTAAATCTAAATATTTACAAATTTTTAAATCACACTTTCACGGGTGCTTGGCCAAGCTTCTACATACACAAATGGGGGCGCTCCAAGTTTAAATATTTTAATTATTATTTATTAAGAACTAATAGAACCGACCACACATTGTTTTTGTTTTCTGTATTTTGTCAATTTTTTATTCTAATTTGAACAAAAAAAGTATTATTTAGGTATACACGTATAATTTATTATATTTTGTGTGAATTGAAATTGGCTTCAGGTCCCTGGTATATTTTCAAGAAATAAGAGATGGAATACTTAGGGCATTCAAAAATTTAACCGAACCGAACGATGAATATCTATCAAAGAGGTGGTCCACTTCTTGTAAAAAATAATTTCAAGAATGAAGAACTATAAATACGATTTTGCGAATACATCAGTCCCTGGTCGGGAAACAAACTGGGAAATTTTCAGTATAATCCCGATAGTTTCGGAGATCACTGGAAACAAACATACCAACAAGAATTTATTTATTTATTAGTGTTTTTTTACAAATTTGTTGAATTACATTAAAGAAATAAGGTGAAAAATTTCGTCGACTTAACAGCCAATTATAGCGTACGAATTGATTTGTTTTTTTGTAAAAAAAATATTTAAAATAATGATATTATATTTACACGCAAAGCATCAGAATCCAAATTCTGATTTCACAAATGAATAACAAGTCTATGCTTAATTTTTGTTATTTGTTTTATTACTTTCCTACATTGAATACATATTCATACAAAGGTGTGTTCAAATATCTGGAATATTAGTATTGCATACGTGTATGTACATGTGAATACGTATGGTTCGTAATTGCAAATTTTTTTTAAATGCAAATTTTTATGAGTGTACTTGCATTTATAAACTTGTTTCGTTATTTTCAACAAAGAAATATGTATCTTGTGTGAATATTTTAAATGAGAGCCAATGCCCTTTCTCCTTATAAAGCATCTGAGAAGCGTTCTTTCAATGAAAGCTCTAAAGCTGTGATAGGTCTCATTATTATTCTTATTTATTATTATTTGTTCTTGCTTGTTTTTTTTTCATGTAAAAGTACGAGGGAGCAAGACGCATACATATATCTTTCAGGTATTTCAATTAATGTATAAAAAAAATAGTTTCTCTTTATCTTTAAAATGTGCCGAAACTGCCTCCTTTACTTCATTACCGGTAATGCTCCTGAGCTCCTTTTTTATTTTTAGAAACAGATAATAATCATTCGAGGCCAGGTCTAGCCTGCAGGGCGGGTAATTCAAAATATCGAAACCTACCTTATGCAGAGCAGAAAAGTATTATTGGCACCCATCTTGCGCTGACCGTGGTAATGCCAAGGTGATCGTGCAGGATTTTAAAAATTGTTGTATCGAATACTCCAACCATTTATGTTGTATCTTCTTTAGTCGAGTATCGTGGACGGCATTCTTTTCAAAGTTTTGGAAAAGCTCTAGTGTGGTCACCTCAATTCTCCTGTCCGAACTCGGATCGTCTTCAAGGGTTTCCCTTTCTTGCTTAAATAAACTATGTCACTTATTATATATATCGTGGTTTTCCGCGGACTAAAATCGGTGTAAAGTAAAATCATCTCATTCTCATTAAAATGGCACGATATTCAATATTTTCCATTTTTACTTTCCACTCCCGATTATGTTGCAATGAAACATCGTACTTGTACTAATTATGAGTATCTCAACACATTACGATGAGGCTAGCAATCCTACCACAATCCTCTCGTTCTGCGAACATAAAAATGCTACCTCGTATATAAAACTAATGCTTGGGTAAATTATTGTGGTGAAAGTGAAATCATATTATATATGATATATCAGAAATCCAGTATCCAGCTTGTGCGAAAAATTTTCAATTACCAGTACATACTCGAATATAACAAACTACCTAAAAATATAGGAAATATATATATATATATTTTTTTTTTACACAAGCTATATATATATATATATTTATATATGCATTTATATAGCCTTGACTTTAATGAAGGAGTGAAAAACATCAAGAGGAGGAGCTCGGCCGAAAATCACTTCAGCGGTTACAAAGCACCTATTATATATACCTAAGTATGTATATAAATATATTCTGATGAAGAAACCCTTTCATATTCATACGTATGTTTATTGTATACTATTTAAATACGTGTTTTCAATTTTTTTTAACTTCTACGTAATAAAAAACGTTATATAGAGCTTGAAATTGAAAGTAGGCCGAAAAAAATCATATGTCAGCGAAAATTAGGTCAGCACACTTTATCTAGGCATATTTATTTAAAGTATATAGCTTAATGGGCGCAATAGCCGATAGGTTAGGATTGCATACTAACATTCGGAAGTCCAGGGTTCAAGCTCAAAATTATAGAAACAAAATAATTGTAATTGCGACCGCTCCTCGGTAGAGAACATCAAGACCACCGAGTGTATTTCTGATGTGAAATAAGAAGCTTCTCATGAAAATCTATCGGCCATTTGTTGGAAAAACATCAAGACGCATACCACAAATTTGAGGAATTCGAAAATCGCTTCAGCGGTTACAAAGCGCTAATTCTATAATTATATATGTTTATATATACGATATTATTAAAATAGTTGAGGTATTGTGATAAATGCTTGTATAATATAATTTGTGAGAGAAAAGTAGGGTACAGCTTTGATGCTAAGACAAGCTGCTTTTAGGAGCTTTACAAAGTAAGACCAATCGATGAAGTATTCCACTTTAATGCTTTCATTTAGCACAAAATATTAGACACGAACTGAACAACATTAAAATTATAAATCAATACGAAGCATTAAGTTAATACTTTCATGTAATAAATATCTACTTTTTAGTATATTATTAAAGTATTTTATTTCAAGTTATTCAATATCTTGTGAAACCTATTAAACCCCTCATTATGAACCAAAAATGGTCAGAAAATAGTGTATTTCTCGTGTGGGAGGATATACCCATATAGGTCAGATTAAACTTATAATTCTTTAGATTAGAATATACACGTATGCCAAAAAGATTTAAAAATTCAAACAGAAACAAATTAAGACTCAAAATTACCAATACGAATTTATAAAGGGAGCAAAATAAGGGCAGAAACACAAATAGAACAATTACTGTGTGTTTTATTGAAATCTCTTTTGGCTTTTGAAATTACACATACTCTTTGTTTCACTCTTTCTCCGTTCAAATCAAAATCACATAAAAACATATAGAAGAGCTGTAAATCAACTCAGCTCGTCAATTTGACTCGATGGGTCTATCTTTTCTCCTTCCGACCAGAGTTCATCTATTTGAAAGCTATATAAATAATTTTGACAATCTCAACATTCAACGAACGAAAAAAGTCAAAGTCAAAAATGTTCGCATTTATTAAAAAAAAAATTTTTTAATATTTAAGAAATGGGAATTAAGCTTAAGTACACAAAGTAGTAGGCGAAAAATATGTGTTTTTATAATAATTTAGTGCCCAGAAGTTAAACAACATTGTTACTTATTTTATTTTTTTTATATTAAAATTCCAAAGCACAAACACTGTCACATTTTAAATTGTTTACACAAGCTTTGCCTCTCTATATGACGTAGTTTTTCGTATATTTAACAAATAATACTGCATGCACATCTATTTTTTAGTTTTTTAAAAACTTTCATAACTTTTACTGTCTCTTTCGTTTCCATAATTTTCTGAGTGATTGAAATTTTGTCCAATGCTGTCATCTTCATCTTCATCTCCACCTTCTTTGTGCACATATTTTATTTCTTTGCCTTCGGCGTCTTCACTATACCCGTGTTTTCTATATCCCCAGAAACCTGGAAATTCATTTTCATCAGCTTCATTATCTGCAACAGCGCTTTCTACTTGCAGCACCTGCCAGACTGATAGGAGAATTAAGAATCCACAAATTAATGACATTTTTACGGAGCTCCTTTTGAATTTTTCAAAATATTAAAAACATATATTAATCTACCTTAAAATTGTAAAATTATTTTGAATATGTCGCAATTTATAGCATTTCTTAGAGTGAATATTGTACAACATGTGCAACCGTTAATTTATACAGGTGCACAGAATTTTGTACCAAATGTTTATTCTTTTTCATAATACTTTGTTGCTGTTTGTAATGACTCAGAGTGTAATGCACTTTACTTGGTTTTTGTGGCCTTGAAATCCGTATTTATACTAGATTTTAACTTAACAACCGTTAGTTTGCTTTGAATAATTTTTTTATGTTTAGTCATGGTGATGTATGCAAGATTCTCACATTGAATGGAAAAATATTCGGTGTTCCAGCAACCGTGAATCAACAATTGAAACTATTGTACATTCAAAAAATTTATACGTATCGGGACAGAATTACGATTTAAGTTGACTTGGTTTGTATGCAAACTTATCCCTCAGCTTTTGAGATATTTCAACCGAACTACACAGATGTATTGGTACATTTAAACGACCGTTTGTCGGAATCGAGGACTATTGACCGCAATTAGAAAATTTAACTTGATTTTTTATTTAATTTAATTTTCTATAATTTTTGGATGTTGGTCGCACCAGGATTTCAACCCGGGCCTTCCGAAGGGCAGTACGCAATGCTAACTACTCGGCTTCCACGGCCGCCTAGAGTTAAAGGACCATTCAAAATAAGTTAAATGCAGTTCATCGAATTCAATGGTAAAATGGAATGAACTGCCTCTAGGTAAAAATACAAGGATATGGAAGAAGAGACAAACATTACATGTATAGAATACTGTGTCTGTCCAAGCATCTGCTTTGGAATGGTGCTACCAGCTGTAATACCAGAAACATCGCCTTTAAAAACTTTAAATAAAGTATTTGTAAATACAATTGGTAAAATGAAATTTTAACTGTTGGCGAAATGGATTACTATTTCCCCAGCTTCCTCCGTCTAATATTTCCACGATTTTCGTTTTGTATTTATTTTTGAAATAAGTTTGTCAGTTTCTGACTTAACATTACGATTCAAACGCTTGTGGCCTTGCAAATATATTGTGAATAGTTCTACGTCTACTATCCTATCCCTTCATACGATTAACAGCCTTATTATGTATTGCGAACGAAAGGTCTGACGAACGAATCGTCTCCGGACGATTTCGTACAGCATTGACATTCCCTACATTGTTCGTCAAACCTTACGTTGCCTACGTAACAAAGAAATGCGAGAAGGAATCATTTGTCAAATAACATGTTGCCATATGTCATTTATATAATAATTAAAATAAAAACACTGTGTTTTTTCGAATTTCTATCTATTTAAAGTTCCATTTTAAACATCTGGCAGTGCTCACTTGCACATTGCTTCTTTATATTCTCGTTCGTTGACATTTGTATTTGTTTGTTTACAATACGGTGTTTGTATATATTCAAAAAATATATATACAAAATAAAATGTAATGAAAAAGCAAAACTAGCATTCAAACAAATTTTATGATTTGTTAATAGTTTTATTTGTTTTTTAAAATTTCAATTAAATTCGTTAAAATCTTTCGTTTTTTCCGACTTTTAAGATCAGCCCAAATCTATGTAGAGAATTGCGTAAAGAATATTATGTTTACATTTTTAAACACATTTTCACATATATTTTGTATTTTAAACTGTAATTCCAATCCACGTTCACATTTTTCCATTCCACCACACTTTTCTGCGGAGGTCCATTCGCGTTCAATTTATCCGCAACTTTCCTCCACTGGGCATCGAAAGAAATTCTATCAGCCCCAAATACAGGAGCGCCTCTAGCCAAGTCTACCTTAGCCTCCAATTCTTTAATGAGCATCTCAAACTGGATGCTAGTAGTTTTCTTAACGCTGAAATAAGTTTAATATGTTATTTCAAATCAAGCATTGATTGAATTAGTTAATATTACCTTTTTTTACATGACTGATCCATTTTGAATTTAATGCAACGATACCAAACTAGCTTTCGTTTGAATTTGACATGTCTCTTCGTTGTTTTGCATACTATTCGTAATAGAGAATGTACTTTTCAATAACATATCACGTAAGAATCAGCTGTTATCGTTTGGCTTTGTGTTCGAAATACGTAATACAAATATGCGAACGATTCGTGTCTCACACGAAACGAGCGTTCGCTTCGCAATACATAATAAGGCTGTAAGATACTTCATAATTTTCATTCGTGTGATTGCCGATAAGCTCACATACATATGTGGGTTTGTGCCTAGACGTAGAATAAGAGGAAATCTACACAGCTCATCTAAATCAACTGTGTACTGTATCAAAAATCATTAAAGTACAATATCTTTCAATAGTTTTTGTTTTAGACAAATACAATTTTTTAAGAAAAAAATTCAAATCAACCAACCATTTGTGCAGACAAGAAGAGAAACTGAAGTCCCTTGCGAATAATTTTTTTTTTATCAAAACAATGAAATATTAAAATTGAACAAAACGTGTGTATAATATCATAATAATAATAAATTTAAATATCTTTAAAAATATACTTCACTACCCCATTGGTTTAAGGTTTTCCAAGTTTTTCGCTTCTTAATGAGTTTAAAATTGTGAAGTGAAATGCAGCCAAGACTTTTCGTTAAGGTAAAGCTTCGCCATGCATGTCTTGCTTGCCTGCACTTGGCTGACTTGCTTTACACAGCTGAAATGACAGTTCAGTTTTGGGGTTTTACGATTTTTTGCTCGAAAGCAAATACCAGCTATGCGCTTGTGGAGCAAATGTGGCCTGGAAAGACTGAGAATGCCAGTGGTGTTTACCTTGTATGCAATTTTTCCTTATATTTACTCAACCCTTTGCAAGTAAATTATTTCTCCTAGGGAAAAACTAATATAAATAAAATACCGAAATAGATTCAAAAGTATTTCAATTATTTTGTGATCTACTTTAAAGAAAGTGCTAAAAGATGAAAAGACTAAATCTGCTTTTGATGGTAGCTCTACTGGGTATTCGGTGGCAAATTGTGACGATGATTACTAAAGTGATGGCAGTGATAGCACTGGCGAAGACGATAACACAAACGCTAGTGACAACTCTGATGGCAGCTTCTACGCGGTCACCAGCCCGTACTCCAGCCCGCAAAAAATTTGTGACTAATAATGTTAAATATAACGCACAAAGAAAAGTAAAAATTTAACAAAGTTACTCGTAGAAAAAAAGCAAGTCGTGTAAAAAGAAAAGGACAGACTTGCAGTCATTTTTGGATGTAGAAACCATGAATTGCTTGAAATAAATTAATGCACGGAAAAGAAAAATAATCCCTATAATTCATTGTGATGGCTTTTACCCAATTTCTTCTGGTTTTCGGACTTATGAAAATAGTTTAGAAAATTCTCCCTCCCTAAAATTGAGGGAAAACATCTTTTGAAGTTTAGTGCATCATATCTGGTGCCAAGTCTTGGCCAGAGGGATCCCTTGTTGCCGAGTTTCGGGAAGTGTTAATGGCCTTTTAGTTGGTTTGGAGCTAACCGATATTTTTACGTAATTGTTTCAGTTAAGTTCCTCTGCATAAACTTAATTAATATGATTTTTTTCCGTCAAATACTTTATGCACTTATAATCGCTTTCTCAAGCTCGAATTTGGTATTTTTCTTTCTCAACGCGTTGCTAACACGTTGCTACTCGTTTCAGGTCACATGTAACCATGATAAAGGCGTTGCATTATTAACGAGTGGCTGTTTGGTGCGGCATCAGCAGTCCGTTTTTCTTAGAAAACGACAAAGGAGCTGCGTTTCCGTCGATGCCGGTCGTTATCGCGTCATGCTCAGAGATTATTCGCTTTCAAATGTTGAAGAGTTGTTGTTGTTCCATACGGCCAACATTACAATCGATCTTTTGCTGTGTTTCGACGCCGATAGACTACTTTATTCGGAAAGCGTAAGGATAAGTCCTGCGACAATCATCCAGAGACGATTTGAAATACGAAAATGAAGTCACCTTTGTTGGAATAGAGGCACGCAATCGAAAATGGATGATGAAATTGAGCCGACAGATAAAACAGAATGGACTACGGCAAGGCCAGATGCGGTAGCCATGTGAATGAGGTGATGTTCCTCTCATATACAGGAAATAGTATATTAACTTTGGGTTGAAGTATGTAAGTGCCAGAAGGAGAAATAATAGACCCCTCAGAATGTGCAGGGTCACAGCGTATGCGGACGATCTGGCGGTTATTGGAATGGCAAACTCCCACAAACTTTGGGCGATATTATTCAAAGCGGGACTTATCATGGACAGAAAATTAAGGTGGTCACCGAACCCAGAGGAAAGGATGCATACGGAATGTTACCCCAAATAGCGCTTCTGTGCATCAGTGGAGCACTTCGTACTACATCAACTGAGGCAATGAATGTTCACTTGGATCTATTCCCCATTGACATAATGGGGTTGCACAATGAGGCTTACGCGGTGATAAGGCTACAAAAGGTGTTAGTGCGCATACTAGCATCTTAAGAAGATTCCGTCTACCGGAAAAAACGGATTATGGCATATCATCCACTGACTTTGTGACAGATTCCAAGGTAGTTATCCAGGATAAAAACCATTAAGACAGTATAATACCAGCAAGCGCAGACTCCATTTATTTTTTATACTCTCGGGTCAAAACCAGATAACAGGGTCTGTGGAGGAGTTTATCAAAGGAACTTGGTATCTGTAAATCTTTTCGCTTACCGGATATCTGTAGTGTTCTTCAGGTAGAATTTATGGCTATACATGAGGCTGACAATTGTCTCAGATAAATGGTACTTTCGGATAATCGTAACCATGTTTTCTCGGATAGCCAGACCGCATTACGAGCGCTGGGGCCTATAACAATAGAATTTAAAACCGTAGAGAACTGCCGCAGATCACTTAAAGTGAGAGCATGGGTCACAGTAAAATACCGAGTTTTGAGATGGCGGACGAACTTGCAAATTAGGGCACTTCCATTTCACTTGCGCCATCATGGAAGAGTTTGGGTACGCAGCTCTCCACTTGTAATCTCAATATAAGAGAGTTGTTCATTAAAGATGATAACTTAAGATGGAGAAGTCTCAATTCGAGCTGAAAAGGAATGAGATGTTTACAGTTATAGGTCTTCTTCCAGGACATGTGTTATGGGGCAGGTACAAAGAGAGATTGGGCGTACCATCTAATGATTTCTGAAGAAGTTGCAGACAAGAAAAAGCACCTGAAACTTTAAGGTATTTTCTCTGCAAATACCCCGCACTTTGGAGGAGTAGGTTGAATGAAGACTCTATTTAAACTCGTCTCAATCATCTTGTTTTTATATTCTTTCCACGATTTTTATGCTTAAATTTAAGTGGATTGGACAGGGAGACACATAAATAAAATAACTAATTTGACATTTGTTTGTTAGTTCTCATGAGAGCAATGACCCGCTTTCCTACTTATATATGCAGCGCGCTACTCAGCATTTAATTATTCGGAGTTTATTGAAACAGATTTATACATTTTTTTATTTATTGGAATTACGAATTAATTTTCATAACATTGTATTCATATATGTACTTACGAGGTGTGTTCAGAAAATAACGGTTATTTTGAATTTTTTCAAAAGTATTTATTTATTCATCAATAACTATCTTGTCCCTTCAAAGTAATCCCAATCAGATATAATACGGATATTACTTACTTTTATAGTAGGAAACTCTAAAATTATTTTGCGCCATTAAGCGTAAACAATGAGACAATCATCAGTTTTAATACATACAAAAATGTGTATATACATATGCATTCAAATGTATTACTATCATACCAAAAATATCAGCAGAAAGGTAAACAGTTAGAAATTTGACTTGTTGACACTTGTCACACCTGTTTTCACATTGTAAATAAATCAAGCAAGACAAGTTCATTCGAAAATCTTTATGAAATCACTCTTTCCAATGGTAATGATTTTTCAAAACTCACTTAAGCACTATGCTTTCGCACAAATTTTTTCTCGCCGGGGCATTTGAAAGTAACTTGAAAAGCCATTTTTCAACCAGGGTTGAGACCAGATTTTGATTTGTAATTAATACAGCAGATTAATTCTTGTACATTCATACATACATTAATATGTATATATTAAAATCTGAATTGAATGTGCTTTAAACCCGACCCTTAAGTTCGCTTAAAGAGTTTTGAAGATATTCTTCTGCCTCTTTCAATTCGTCGCCACTGAGTTGATTTTGCCTAGCAACCAATTGCTAAATGAATTCAAAAATAACTAAATATAAATTTGAGTTTCATTTCCACCTTAACAGGTACTGAAGATGTTCAATTCTTTTCGTTATTGCGTAGACTACAGCGATGATACAACTCAACAACACAAATAATTTTATGTTGACCATTATGTATTTATTTATTTTATCTTTACAGAATTGTAAATTGTGAATTCTATGTACAAATAGAGGAATTAAACTGCTGATAATCTGAAAATAAAGCCCAACTTTTATAACCCGCAAATTGTCTTAATAAATATATGCTAATATACCATATACCTATACTAATAAGTTTGAAAAATTTATTGCTCTCACTGGGCATACGTAGGGTAATTGTGCTAATTACCGGACAATTAACTTATTTAACTTCACACAAAACATTTGATATCAGTTCAGTATCTTTAATTAATTTTAAAGCGGTTAAGAATAGTGATTTTAATAAATATTATTTAGTCTTTTTGTAAAAATCACATTTGTAAAAAAAAATCGCATTTCTCCAGTAAGCAGTTATTTTTAATGAAAAGACAATAAAGATCCAATTGGCGGACACCCATTTAACAGTAATTTTTATTGAAAATTTATAAAATTTCTTATAAATCAATAAATATATATATTGTGTTACCGGTGTCCTTCATAAAATAATTAATTAAAATCGAAGCTTGTTTTGTATTTATTCCGAACCTTCGTCTTCGTGCGGGTCCTAAAGTTAGGCTCTCCCACCTATCTTTCCAGAGAGGGAGTAGTTACTCTAAATAAGAATATATCTGTAAATGCGGGAAATAGTACCTCACCCCGAACTTCCAAAGCGGGGAGTAGATTCGCATCGACTCTAAATACCTCATCTAATTTAGGCAATGAGAGGGAGTGGTTCCTCACCTTTTCCTGATGCGTAAAATATTCCTGTACAATCTGTCTACTGTTGTAACAGTATTCGTACGAGTATATAAGTATAAGTGTAACGCAATATAACAGTGTTAAATTGTTGATGACCCATGTTGTTTTAATATTTTTTTGATTATGTTAAAAGGTTGTATTTTTTACGAAGTTATTTATATAACTATATCTTCCCTCGGCAGGGAATGTCCACCCCTCCAAGTATATTTCGTACATGAAATAACGGCTCCTAGTAAAGAAGCATACATTGTCCGCTCATTGAAAATAAGCTTCATTTTCGTATCATTAACCGGACGATCGAAAAAATTTATTTCACAAAATACGTATTCCAAATTCATTATACATAAATTGTCAATAAATCTAAACACTATCAAACCCATTTCTGTACCATTTATAATATCTTATAATTTTTCATTTAAAAATCTCTGTCCCACTAACGAAAACATGTTTTTCCCTAGGTGCATATTTATACTTTTTACTCAGCAATGAGTGAAGACAAATACCACAATTACTCACTCTTGCTCATAAAGGGTGGTTAAATTGTAAGGGCCGATGTTGAATGTGAACCACACCTTTAATTTGACATTTCTCTATTTCAGACTTACTCAATTTGAACCATGGAGAGATACACAATCCAACAACGTGTTAAAGTTATCCAGACTTATTATGAAAATTTTCGAAGAAAATCATCTTCAGTGATGAGGCACATTTTCACCTCAGTGGATTCGTCAATAAACAGAATTGCCGCATTTGGGCGAATGAGCATCCAAGAGTGATTGTCGAAAAACCAATGCACCCACAAAGAGTGACTGTTTGGTGCGGTTTATGGGCTGGCGGCATCATCAGGCCGTAGTTTTTCCAAAATGAGGCCGGTCAGGCAGTTACTGTGAATGGTGTTCGCTATCGTGAGATGATAACGAATTTTTTATGGCCACAATTGGAAGATATGGATGTGGACGATATGTGGTTTCAGCAGGACGGTGCCACTTGCCAAACAGCTAACGAAACAATGGCTCTTTTGCGCAACAAATTCAACGGCCGTGTTATCTCACGTAATGGCGATGTCAATTGGCCCCCAAGATCATGTGATTTGACACCGTTGGACTTTTTTCTCTGGGGTTATTTGAAAGAAAAGGTGTACGCCGATAAGCCAGCAACAATTCAAGATCTAAAGGATGAGATAATTCGGCACATTAACGGCATAGAAACTCCATTATGCCTCAGCGTCATCGAAAATTTGGACCATCGTATGGAGGTGTGCCGCCGAGGCCGCGGCGCTCATTTGGCCGATATTTTGTTACATACATAATTGAGTAATACCAATATATCATAATAAAATAAAATTTCAATAATTTCCTAAATAGTTTGTGTTTTATTCAAAACAAAAAAAAATCGGCCCTTGAAATTTAACCACCCTTTAGTTCTCTCATTTACGACTTTTATTTCAAAACTAAAGTATATGCATGTGCAAGTAGGCACATACATACACTTACACACAGTTACATTTAAAACGTAAGCGGTACAGGTATTTAGTTAATAATACCGCTCTGCAGTCCAATTCACATTGGAATAAAAAAATATTAGGAAAATTACTGTAATACAAGAGAAAGCAGAAGGCAGCGAAATAATAGCAAAATAAAAATATAATGAATTATTGAAAACCATATAAATTGCCATGAGTCTCTCCAAAGGAAATAAAATAGTGTCTGAGAAAAAGTAATTTCTTGAATAGTCGAGAGCCATCAAAAACAAAATGAAAACACTTTCTTCAAGGTTTTATTGCAAAGATGTTAAACAAACACTTCGATATCATTTCGTTTCAGCGTAAATCAGCATTGAAAAACAGTTCAAAATTTCTGATCTGTTTTTTCGCATCGGTCAGCTTTACTTTCCGCGCCTTACATATTTGTATCAACTGTTTATACAATCTATCAGGTGAATTCCTCAAAACCCTCTCCCTTCAACTCAAATGTGAAAGCTTTGTATGCCGGCAAGTGTATTTATTTATTTACTAACCGGCGCTAATAGATTCAACCGTATATTTAGAGAGGTAGGTTGGCTTTTCGTGGAAGCGTAACTTTTATTGCAAAAAAAAAATCTATCATCATAATTATGTATTTATAATATCATTTACTGAAATGAAATAATTGTATTTAACATTAAATTAATTGGTTATCTGATATTAGGAGTAAGTGACGTGAACCGCACATTTAATGCAGGAGGGATTGCGTGGATGATAGCCTTAAACATTTCCCCACATTTCATTCACTTATTGTACATCCAAAATACCAAGAATGTGGTACAAGTTTGGAAAACTTATTTTTACTTATGGTGAGCACTATCTTGCTGAATGGCGTTGGTTTGCTTGGCTTCATAATTCTAATTTTAATGAGAATGCTACACCATACACCGCGCATGACAGCCCGAGAAATAGCAGAGAAGCTAGGCACATCGATTTTAACGGTTTATTGTACTTACAACAGCCGGATTACGCAACAATGTGAATGTTTGAATTTCTCACGAATTAAAAGAAATTCTCAGAAGCATTAACAATCGAAGTCCAAAGAAAAGGGATTACATGTAAGAAAACCTGACCAGAATTTGCCAATCAGCTGAGGGAGTGATGTTTCGTCATAATGACGCTAGACAAAGCCCAATGGGAAGTAATGCCACCCTATCCATCAATATTGGGAGTGGTGTTTTCAATAATATTGTTTTAGTTTCAATACAATGGTTAATTTATTTAATAAGTATTTTACTAGTAGCGTGTTCGGAATTTCGATATAACTAAACACGATGCTCAATGATAGCAACAATTTTAATTGAATATTTGTTTTGCTAAAGTGATATAGGTATGCACTTACCCGTAATACTCGTATACATATATGTAACAAGAGTTCGGTCAATTGGAGACTTTCAATTTGTTTTTGTTAAATCTAAAAATACCAAATCCTTTGCAATTTCTTTATTAGTTTTTCTTTCAAATTCTAGAACGATCGGCTAAAATTAAGACGAGAAAATACAAGATAGCTAAGGATAGGTCAGACGGAATTTCACCATCAACGCAAAAGAAATTCGCTATGTAATTCTCTTCGGGTTTCGGCATAATTTACAGCCAATACAAATATTCAGTGATTGCCAAATTGCATATGGGACGATTTCACCGACTTTAAAGACTATTTCTAAGTAGTTCCGAAGATTTTTCCGTAGAGGACGAGACCAGAGAAGGTCGACCAAAATCTTTCACTGATGACGTCACTGTTGCTCTGATGAAGACCCACGACTGACATAAAAAATAATAGTTAACGAATTGGGCTTGAATGCCATGGCGAATATTAAGTAATCATCTGGGATACACGAAATCTGCTCAAAGGGTACCACGAATTTTAAATGAAGCCCAAACAGAGGCTTGAGTGCATTTTTCCCAATTTTTCCTAAACAAATTCGAAAATGGTCAATCTATCAACAGTCGTAGTACGAACGTAGTACAGTCGTTTCTGGTAACGAATCTTGGTTCCATAAGTACGATCTAGAAACCAAGGAGAACTCCATGGTATGGAGTCAAACAGTAGCAAACCAACCCGGAAAATCTAAGCAACAAAAATCAACAGCAAAAATAAAATCGTAGCTGCCGTTCAACTGGAAAAGGGTCAAACGGTAACTGCGAAATGGTATACCAAAGAGTTAAATAGGATTTTTTACATCATTCCACACTGCTAAAATGACGAGTAATTTTATTGCGTTCTCTGTGATCGAAGAAATACGTCCAGCAACGTAGAACCTTGTGATTTCTGGTGATTTCCAAAAATTAAAAAGAAAAAATTCAAAGCAAAAGTCTTTAACAGCAACGAGGAAATAATTAATGCGGTTAATGCTCAACTTGATAAGCTTAAAAGGCATGATTTTGAAGACTATTTTCAGAAGTGGATTTGTAGGCTTAAGAAATGCATTAAAATCAATAGCGATTATGTAGAGAAGATAAAAAAGACAAAGATAACGAATAAATACAAAAAGATTTTTTTTGGTTAATTTACAGAACTTTTGTTAATCCCCTCGTATATGTACGCTTCAATGTACTTATTTTTATATACAAATTCTTATCGCTTACCCAAAGTGAAAGTTTCAAAGACCTCTGCCTTATCACTCTATATGTAAATTTTCATAATTTATACTCGTACACATCTTCTTCGCTGTTGGCAAATACAATTGGAAGTGAATGTGCGCGTATTTGTGACCTTTAATACAAGTCAACAACAGTTTCGCACAGAAGAGTGAATGATTATCATACTCGTACATCTAGCTGTGTATAAGTATGGAGAGTATGTCAAGTATATAGGTGGTTTTGAGGTAGGACTGCATTTAAATTAGATTTACGACAAGAAGTACACAAATTTAATATATGCAGATAATTCTATTCGGCCACAAAGGGCAGTCGTTCCTCGACAGGGAATACCAAGAATAAACTTTAGGTCTCACCACTTGTTTGGAAAACATTAAGATGCATACCACAAACTGGAGGAGGAGCCGAAAAATCGCTTCAGCGGTTACAAATTTCAATACAACCTAATCTCCGTGTGCTCATTACGGTATTCTGGTAGAGTATCTACCGAGAATTGGTATCAAATTCAAATTTTCAAGATTCAAAGATAACCATATTGAAAAAATTACCTTTATTTTGGCATTATTAGTAAGGAAAAAAGATATTTATTGGTAGTTTAAAAATTTCTGGTCGATGCCCACAGTCGTCCTAAGTGAACCTTAACTCGGGGGATGCTAAATGGTGTTCATTGGTGTGATGCAACCAAAATAGTAGTAGTAATTTTTAAACAAAAATTATCGAACAAAAAATTAAAGCAAAAAGGTTAATGATTCATCAAAAGCTTCAATGTTTTTCTCGAATAACAATAAAAATCAAAAAAAGATTTAATGTTAAGTGCAGGTGGAACTGACTTGACTGTTAAAGAAGTATAGATACTTGTGGACGTTCCTCAATATGCGAAGAAGGGTTGCATCCGTTCGTAGAAGAACAGCAATAAGTTTGCAATAACATCTTCACATTAAACAGATGTATTCGTTCCTTTAGATTGAGGCTTTAAGTTACGATCCAATGAACAAAATAAGGCCTTTGATGGTTGATTCTTATGAGAGCAATGCTTTAATAGTTCTCTCCTGCTGCAAATGTACATTGTTTCCCAATGTTTAATTTATCGAGTTTTCAGAATCAAACGCAATTATAAAATTGTATTGTCTATATAATATAATTATCTAAAAGGCTTTGTCCTGAATGACTGACGGATCAACCCACAGCCTAAACCACTAATCACAGAAACTTGAAGGGTGTGTTCGGTATATGAAGTAGAAATCTGACAAGAAAGGATTTTCCGAGAAGTGGGCATAAGGCCGCCGAGGAGCGACCGCAATTAAAAAATTACTATATATTATATATATACATATAATTGGCACTTTGTAACCGCTGAAGTGATTTTCGGCCGATATACATATAATAAGGGAAAATATTTCAATAGCAATACGAGTTGAGCAAGTGAAATTATGGTTTTATGTATAGAAATTTGTTTCTATATATTTAAATAAAAACTTTAATATTTTATTTCTTTATATACAATTTATTTCACAATTCTTGTTTGTTTGAAAATGAAAATTATAATAATTCAAAAAATGAAAAAATGTGAAGTTAAAAATTCGGTAACATAAAAATTGAAAAATTGAAAATAGTAAGTTAAAAATGTTAAAGTCGATTCCTACCTTATGGTTCTATATTTATATCTCCATTTCAACATTTTTCACAATAATTTCAAAGCTAACTAAGTGCAAACAATGAGACAATCATTTTATTTAGTTTGTAGCTTCCAGAACTACATATATACATACCCTGCAGGTAAAAATATTAGTTTTTAACTAGAATCTAACCACTTTGCATATTTACACTAAATACTTACGTACTGTCATTTGCCCCACTATGAATCAGCTTTATACCAGTTGAATACTAGTTTATTTCGGTATGTTGAATTTGTACATAATCAAAAAAAAATAGGCTTGGCTGCTGCGAAACTAGTACCTCGAACTACGCGGCTTTCGTGTCGATGAGGCAATGAAGGCCTTTTTGCTTACTTCATCAGACCGTAACTGAGAATGGTAGCCGTGGCGTGCTACTATACTATTAACCAACCGGTATGATTTCATCTTCAAAATATTTACTGCGAATTGAATAGAATTTTACATACTAGTTTACCTTCTCCCTACAGGGCACATACTACGTACATATGTATGTATTACTATTACAACTAAAATATCTACAAATTTTAAGATAAACAATTCAGCTATTGTGTCACCTATTGAAACTTGTCGCACGGGTTTTCGTATTGTAAGTAAAACAAACCAGGCAATTACAATTGAAAATATTTATTGAATCTTTCTTTTTATGGCATTAATTGCTCTCAAAACTTACTTAAGCACTATGCTTTCGAACAATTTTTTCTCCACCGGGGCAATCGAAAGTAACTTGAATGCCATTTTCCAACCAAGGTTGAGACCAGATTTCGACAAGGCAGTTCTTAATTTCATTTCCAGCCTGTAGGTCCACATCAAGTTTTAAGAGTGTACCAGAGACAACTTGTCTGCTAGCCGAGTTCACCTTTGAGATTCTGTTTAAGTGGCAAACGGGGTGAACGTCATGAAATAAAGAAGATAAAGTAATTGTAAGTAATACAGTCGATATATTTTTGTACATACAATCATACATGCATATGCATATATACACTTACTTGAAGTCTGGTCCCTCACCAAGACCCTTTAGTTTAGTTAGGGAGTTTTGAAGATCTGATTCAGCCTCTTTCAATTCGTCGCCACTGAGTTGAGTTTGGCCACCAACCAATTGCTAAATGAATTCAAAAATAAATAAATATACATTTGAGTTTCACTTTCACCTTAAGTGGTATTGAAGATGTTCAACTCACTTCGTTTGGCATTGCGTAGACTGCAGCGATGATACAACTCAGAAACACAAATAATTTTATATTGACCATTATGTATTTATTTATCTTATCTTTAGAGAATTGTAAATTGTGAGTTTTCTGTACGAAGAGAAGAATTCAACTGTTGATAAACTGAAAACAAAGGCCAACTTTTATAGAACGCAAAGTGCGATAGTTTGTTACTCACAAAAAATTACTACATATGTGTTTATTTATGTACATACATACATTGTATGGTGAGTCAAGTCGGAAAATTGATTGCTCTCTCATATTTATACACATATTGGACATATGTACGTATATTTGTAATATATTTATGCTTTCTGCTCACTTTGACGCCCTTTGTTTCCAATCGTGAGCAAATACAAAGGCAAAGTTATTCCTCTTTCCCATTCTCAGTTCGATCTTTGTTTGCAAATAACGTAAACACATACGAGTATACGTTTAAATATAGTGTCGTTTAAAATATAAGCAATATACATATTTTTATCGAATCTGAGAAGAATTATACATAAATACATATGTACAAATGAATTTTACAAGGGAAAACAAAAGGCAATCGAACAGATGGAAAATATTTTTGATTTTATGGAAAAAATATGCAGATATTGCCAATAGAGACAAGTAGCTGAAAAAATAAAAAATACTGATGGCCTTATAAAAGTCTAGTACCGTCAAAAACTAGTAACCAACGATATCCTTAAGGTACTTATAGGTTTTTCATTTTGGACATTTATTATTGTTCTACCTCAAACAACTTTGGGCAAAGATCTCAAATGACCAAGAGAGATGTTGACTTATGTAAGCCACTTTAGCCGAAGCCTTAAGCTTTTTGTCCAATGCATAAAACTAATGTTAAGAGTAAATACCTAGATTTGGTGGTATCCTGAATTTTTGTCTTTCAGGAAAAAAAAAATAAATTAATGCTTCAAGTTCGCTATGATAGCTTCTGCGTTGGCACATAAAGCACAATGAAGCCTGCAAGACTAAGGAAAGTATTATAGTGGCTTCAGATAAAGTTATGTGGATAGTACTGACGTTCTGAAATTATAAATAACCGGACTTAGATGGAATTTTTCCGGCCAAACTGTGGAGAGGCAAAGTTGTACATTTTCTAAGCAAACTCTTTGAAGATTGCACAAGCAAAAACTACATCCCTGTTTCAGGACTAATATTCCTATCCAAGATAGGTAAGGACTACTTCCCAATAAATTTAAAAGCAATGGAGCGCCTCATGAATTCAAGAAAGTAGGTAGGAGGCCATCGTTTTTATCCTCCAAGCCGAAATATTTGCTATGGCAATGGCGACATAGCTATGGTGGAGAGAAGGTCTTCATATAAGGAAAATACTTATTGATGTAGATATCCAAATGGCTGCTGGTTACACTATGTAAGGAGGCGATCAAAAGGCTGACAGAGAACAGAAGGATTTCCATTTACTATTAAAGATTGCTGATGAGATAGCTAAAGTGGGTGTCTTCTTGAAACAAGAGGTAATATGGGCCTACCAGTCCCATTAAGAGAAGTGAAGCACGCACAAAAAGCACAGGTGAAATGAGCAAAGGGCTATAGAATTGTGAAAATTATGTGAAAAACTTATGACGCAAAACTTACTAAATATGTACATATGTACTAGCGAAATGTCACATGCCTTCAATTTAGGTGCTTTAAAGGACAACAAGTGTAGGGAATATGCGGTTGAAGTGGAACACGTAATCTGTGAGTACCCAACGCTCGGCAGACAGAGACTAAACTAACTTGGTATGGAAAAGGAGCACGACCTTCAATCAGCAATTGATAAACGACTATTTGAACTTACGAAGAGAACAGCAATGCTCTTCAAACTAGATACAGAGCTCAAAGTAAAGTATAGCCTAAGTGAGACTCGCTGTAGTAAACTACTTCAATGTAATCTAACTTAAGTTTTGTAATTTGCCTTGGTTATATGAGAAAGAATTGTTGACGTGCGTGGCCATATTAATCATAATTGAAATTTTTACTCGGTGATATGCGCTCAATTGAATAATCTGCTGCAATTTTTCACATGAATGTTTGTACTCGTATCCGTACTCATCTTCACATGTACAGGGGATGCCCCTCAAAATATGGGTACATAGTAATTCTTCTAATGAATATATACATATATTTATATAAATAAGTATTTGAGAAATTCTCACAAATGCCGGCAAGTTTTTATATCTTAACCGGCAAAAATAAAATAAATGTTAATTTATTTATACTTTTTTTAATACTTACACGTATTATTAATATTATTCTTCCTTTATTGATAGCCGAGAGGATATCATATTGATTAAATTTCCGCTCACAGATCCATATATGTATATGTAAATACATATCAAGCGAACAGTAATTATTGATTGCAATGGAAGATTTTAGTTAATTTTGTAGATAGTTGCATTAAAAATGTATAGAATTTTGAAAATATTGATTCTTAGACTGCTATGTTAAATCCAATTTTAAATATTTTACCCAGGTTTAAGTCCAACTTCATGTATAAAATATGTTCTTTTAACAAAAACAAAACTAAAAGTACTGGTATTTTTGAATAATTGGTTCTTCAACAGATGTCAAATTGTAAGTACAGTCGTGTCTGGGTATAGTGAACATCCTAATTTTTGCATGGAATACTAAATAGTGAACAGTGGGAAACCTCGAAATAGTGAACAAATTTTTTTTTTTTTTTTGAAGAAATTTCAATTTTAATTTAGGAAACCTACACTGAAATCGATATTGATAAATGAAACGAAATAGAAGATGACGAATCGAATAATTTTGAGAAAAATGAACACAATATTGTAGAATCTGATGATAGCGACCAAGACGAAATACAGGGCAGAAATCCCGTAAAAGCTACTGAAACTATTGAAAGTTTCAAAAGTCACCTTGTGAGCGCAAGAAGCAAACTCCTATTCGCCAATTCTTTTAATGAGAAACTTTTAAATTTACCTACTAATTTATTTTAATGGTCTTTTGAATTTTTATACTCAAGGTGCATTTTGAGCAAATGAAACGAGTTTTTGAACAAATATATTAGACTTGATATAGTGAACAACCAAACACGACTGTAATTAGTTTCATTCATACATATATATTTATATATATATATATATATATGTAGTTCTTATCAGAAGTAACAAGCAATAATTTCGTAAACATCTTCCTTATCAGTCTATACATAGGTATGTACATATAATACAAGCGAATGTATCATTTCCAGTTTGCTCAGTTTGCTTTTCCGTTGGCGAATTGTGAGTAGAAGGGAGGAATATATAATATATATGTAACTGATATTTAAAACATACATAATACCTAAATATGAGTATGAAATAGATCTTTGATAATAAAGCAGGAAAAACTAATTGTCGTACGGGCGACAATACTTCAGTCTTCAAAAGTTGCTATGCAGTACCCGCTGGTGGAAGTAAACCCGGTTTCGAGATGAGTCAATCCATGAAGTTTGCTTATACCTTTTCTGTTCTACATAATAAAATTCACAACAACTACGACTGCAAATTCATTTCTTTCCATATATCATATCAAGTCTTTGAAGAGCTGAAGAGCTATGGCAAGTACTCACTCCCTAACTGTCACAACTAAATCAACAGTTTGTTTACATAGAATGTAAGACATCACACTTAGATAACAAACTATGATAATAACAATAATAGTTTTTATTGAAATGAAGTAATTTTATTTATCAATAAATGAATCGGTTATTCATGTCGTGTCGGAATAATGACGTGAACTAAATATTTCTGTAATGGTGATAGCAAAAAACAACAAGTTGATTAAAGTTTATGTTGAAAATAGAAAATCTAGGAGACCTTTCCGAACTCGTGTTGTCAAGGATGTTCAACATATCGAGCTGTGTTGTTATTGTTGTAACCGCAAAATATTGGCTTTTGGTAATATTGCGGGAACGACAGTCCTTGGCCGGATATAAATCCGACTGTCATAAGAACTATTAGATTTGCGTAGGCATGACTTACCATAGGTAAATTCTTAAGCCCCTAACCAGCAGGGGCATCGGGCTGTACTATTTCTTCTTGTTTTCGATGTGGTGGCATTGCAAGGGTATATTCTACTTTGATCTGTTTACAATAATTCAAAATATGAATTGAAATGCTTATTGATGCCAACTAACAAAATTGAAGAAAAAACCGTTAAAACTTGTTCTGAACTGGCTATTCGCAAAGGTGCAGTGATTTATTGTACACTCCGATTCTTTCACATTAAATCAATCAATCCTAAAGTCCTTTGAAATCCCAGCAGGCTGGAAAAGTTGATTAATGTAATGTGATTTGGCTCCAGCTGAAAGATTCCTTGATCTCTAAGTTTTCTTCTAGCCACAATTATCCATTCAAGCGGCAAGTTTCATCAAAGCTGATTACAATTAAGAAAGAAATACTATCAATATTCTTAAGTTATTCTTTCTAAGTAATAAGATGTCTCTAAATATTCTGGTATTGTCCCTTTTTCGATTATCTCATCCCGTCACTACTAGTCCAATACCTGTGTCATATTCTTTTTTCTTCATTTCATAACTCCCGTGGGCGTAATTGATTCAGCTTCTATCGCAAGTAAATGTGCTATTTCCTTTACCTATTACCTGTATGTCCTGCAAATACGATACGATTTTTCATTTGGTCAGCTGTTATGTGAGCTGGACTTTACCTATATGGGTGTAGGTGCACAAAAAGTGCAACTGCAAAATATTTCATAATATCTGAAACGGATCACGCCTCTTGAAATGTCTTTAAAATTTCACCATTTGCTTGAGTGGTTGGACGATTATGTGCACCATAACCAGCTATGATCGAAAAGGTATTCTTACTAGCAGTTTAGTACTTTTCTTGATGGTGATGATGATGGTGATGTGGAACCTATCTCTCCCAAAAGTCAACCTCACCTTCATGCGGTACCACCGGTTCATTACTAGCGACGCACATGAAATAAAGACTCTTCATAAAAAACCATCAGTCACTCGGATACAGCTTAGTATAAACTGTAGGTTCCTCCATTTGTTGGACGAACATCAAGACGCAAAAGCACCAATTGGAGGAAGATCTCGACCAAAAATCGCTTCAACGGTTACAAAGTGCCAATTATATAGATAAATGAAGCCCATAAAATATGCAAATAAAAACAAATCGTGATTTAAGTGCTATTAAATATTAGTTGAAAACAGAAAAAAGAGAGGTGTGTCATGTTCGCACACGTATTTACATACATATGTTTGTATACCATATGTATGTACGAATTTACATGGATATGTACATACATACCTATATCAGCTACAGCTGTGCGCATTACCAATGCAGTCATACAACTTTCGATAATAGAAACTAATAAAAAAAAATATAATTTTTTAAAAATAAATGGTAGAATGTACACATATTCTTGAAACGTTTCAAAAATATAATTTCGGTACGAGGAAGCGCTTTTATTAATTTTTTTAACCACTCTGCTCTTTTTTTCATTATTGGAAGCATATAATAATCACCCGGGTCTTCAGGGCAGCAAACGCCACGCGGCTATTGTGGACGGGCGCGTTAGCCTGTCAAAATCTCCCGTTTTCTCTTTAATGGATTCTTTTAACCGCTTTAATAGTGGAATGTAGGATTGTCTATCTTTATAATAGATCAATAATATTCCCAGAGACTGTTATCATGGGTTTCCCAGCTGACAGTGACGCCTTAAATTACTTAGCAGTCGGTTTGCGGTTTTTATGCCACTGCATCGAGTCTTGTTTCGAATCAGCTTCATTATGATGAACACAAGTTTCGTCTCCAGTAACAGAGGTCCAAAAATGCACGTGAATACTCTACATGCTGTTGTTTTGCGGAGGCGTGAGCATTTTTAACATCCATTTTGCGCTGAACTTGGTCATGCCAAGATGATCGTGCAGGACTTTGGAAATTTCAGCGGTGTTGATTCTTCGCCTAAACCAGAATATTTTTGCGCCACTCGTACATCATAGTTTTTGCTGGACAAGAGTTGCTGTAAACCAATCACATCTCATTTATTACCGTCGCAACTGGTTCTTTTTTCGATATTGCACTTTTCCCTACCGATTATTTTGCTTGGTTGAATTCTCGTAACTTTGTTCAGTGAACGTTCCGTAACCATAATCACCCCCCTACAACTCTCTCATTTCGGGAACATAAAAACACCCCTCGCTTCACTGTTTTATTGGAGGTGCATCACACAATTGTTGTTTAGATGTTGTTCTGGGCGGAGCTTAGATTCACGACCTACACTCGAGCTCAGTATGGATTACTATCACTCTCAGAAGTTAATTAGTTATTTAAAATGCAAACTTATAAATAAACTGCATATAATATGTAAGACAATGCATACAATTAACTGAATTTAACATACGAGTATGTTACTGTAATAGCGATTATGAGGTAAGGAAAAACAAATATTTTATTTCATTCTTTGAATTTTTACTTCAACTATTTATTTTTTATGAAGTCATAACATTAGTCACTTACGTTTTCAGAGTTTTGCTCTTTTACGTTATACAATATACTAACTATATGCGTATATAAAAATGTAATAAGTTGTGGATATTTTTCGTTTTCTTGTTTTTTAGCTAACTACAAACTACAATACATTGTTTCAACGTTTTCTTTTTAATGATAGTAGTAACTTAGTTATGTATAGTAACTAATAGTAATGTCTCTATGAAATACTTTTCAAAATCAATAAGAATAATAATAAAACTTTTTAAGACTAAAATTAAAAAAAAAAAAATTGAATAAAGTTCTAAACAATTTTAGTGAATGAAAAAGTCACATCAGTGTACATGTTAGACATTTACGAATTTTTAAGTTAAAACAATATTAATTCAAAAACTAATATGAAAGTATGAGCCAAAGGCTTTTGGCACACTATTACAATTTGCATTAATTCCTTACAATATTTTAAAGGTATACTTTGAAACCTTTGCTTATATATGTATAGGCACATGATCCAGCAGTTGTGCACGATCCGGAAACACAGCTGAACACATCTCGCACTCGAAATAACGCACTTTTCGTTCAGGTTGAGACGCAGCGACGGGTGTAGTGGTTGCCGTTGCTGATATTGACCGTGATGTTGACAAGCCGGCAGAAACACCATCAGTCGGTGATAAGGAGGAGAAAGATGAATCATTGGTAGTAGTTAACGAGCCACTATATGTGGAAGAGTAAGTGCTAATTCTTTGGTTGCTTATGGAACTTTCTTTTTTCTCTCTTTTATTGCTCCTGGCTTGTTTAGTTCTTGAGTTGCCGCTGTTGGCAGCATGATTGGTGTTACGTTTTTGTGTTCGTGTTAAGCCATTACTATGCAAATCGGATTCAAATTCGAGATATTTTCGATTAATAACGCTGGCCCGGCTGCGTGGTGTACGTGCATTACGACGATCACTGCTGCTGCCACTGGCGCTGCTACCACTCACACCCACGCCACCACCAGCGCTCACGCCAACAACGATTTCACGTAAATCTGGCGAGGTAGGTTCAATTTTGATCATGTTATGCTGTTCCTCTTCGAGAAATGGCGTAGAGGATTCACTTATAAAGCGATGGCGCTCGGTGCGGTCACATTTAATGGGCGAACGTAAAATCTCTTCGAGGTCATTAACTATACTGGGATTGAATTTCTCATAAGCTTCTTTGCGCAGCGTAGAGGTACCGCCAAGGAATTGTGCATCATACAAATCAACATTTCTAGAGGAGCTCAGACGATGTGTACTATATTGCATGGTACGTTGCTGTTGATAATGTTCATGGTGATTATTTTGAATTATCTCCTCCTTGATACGCGGTGGACTCGAACTGATCTGCTTGGGCAATTCAATGGCAGGTGAAATAATCTCATAATCATCGACAATTGTACGAGTGCGACACAATAAATCTAAATCGTTTTCTTCCTTTTGCGTTACAACAGTCTTTGAACGCTTGCGTCCAACATCATTGCTTGAGGCAGGCCATTTTTCGGTGTGAATCATACGTGGACGACTCACTTTCGATGTTGTTGACTTTTCAGGTCGCTTGCGTCCTTTATTTACATTGTGATTCTTATTTATCTGTACTTCTTGCGTGCGCTGTGATCCACCGTTATTATTGTCACTGCCTGATTTGTATCTCGGCTTGCGTTCTTCCGCTTCAGCATGGGATGTAGTGCCATTAACCGAGGAGCCCACGACAAGTGTGTCGATACTTTGCAGTGTGTTTTCTAAATTCGAAAGTACCGAATTCGTGTTGATGAGTTTGGTTTGCCATAATGTATCCGAGTTACTACCCGTCGATTTATAACGCGGTTTTCGTGGGCGCTCCATGAGTAAATCATTATCTGGCAATATGACGCCATTAATACCTTCGTTTATCAAAGCACTGTTGTTAGTGTTATTTTTGGCGTTTCCGCGTTTGGATTTTGTAGGGGCTTTGGATGCTTCATTTGAATCTGTTATGCCGAGGAGATCATCTACATTGTCCATATCGAAGTCTGATATCTCAATGTCGCTTCCATTACCGTTCTGTTGACTTTCGCGACGTAGACGCGCAATTTCATGTGGTTTTAGCTTTCTTCGTCGTTTATACTTGCGTGGACCAGTCTGAAATAAAGAAATATTATAATCACACTGTGCAGAGGTATTTTATGGTAGTTATTTCTTACCACTGGTTGTCTCTGCATGGCAGTGTTCATATCACTATGTTGTATCAAATGTTGCACCAGGTCTGGTGATGATGGCATATCCATTGAGCAAACCGTACAAAAGAAAGTGTTACGCTTCACATCCAAACCCGAGTGATGAGATCGTATATGTTCGCGCAGCACAACACGCTGATTGAATGCACGCGCGCATACCGAACAAGCATAAGGTTTCTCGCCCGTATGTATACGTTCGTGCTTGCGCAGTGTGCCACCATCGGCAAATGCCTTCCAACAGAAGCGACACCCATATGGCCGTTCGCCGGTGTGTATCCGTACGTGTATTTGTTGTGAACTACGTGAACCAAAAGTTTTGCCACACTCATGGCACGGAAACATTTTGCCCGAAGCATTGGTATGCGAGTGTCGATGATTAGAAAGAGTGCGGCCATCAGGAAATTCTTCTTGACAGACATCGCAGATAACTGACTTATCCCGATGGGAGGCCATATGTCGTTTTAGGCGCGCTTTGTTGTGAAAGTTTTTGCCACATTTCGAGCATGAGTGACATTTTTCACGAGAATGATCCCAGGCATGCTTTATCAGTGCTTTGCGGTCGCGACATTCCTTACCACAAAGTATGCACGAATTGGGTGTCATATCGTTGGGGTGCAGAGACTGCAGATGACGTTTAATGGTAAGCTCTTCGAAGAAAGTCTCACCACACAGAACACATCTGTAAAATGAAGAACGATGAGGAAAATGATTTATAATCACATATGTGAAAACTTACTTAAATGGCGGATAACGGGCGTGTATTTCAGCATGCGCTAACAAATCTAATGCTTCAGCGAATGTTTCACCACAAGTGTTGCAACAATGCCGGTCCTTGTCTTTTTCCACATCACATTCGCCAACAGTTTTCGCATGAATTTTAGAATGTCTACGTAACAGCTCTTCACGATGAAAAGACATGCCACATTCGCTACAGTAGAATTCCCCATACAAGCGTTCTGATTCGGATTCACTTTGAGTTTCTTCAGCTTCAGCTTCTTCCGGATCGTACTCTGAATTACTCTCTTCGAACTGGTGTGTCTTCAGATGTTCTTGCAAACCGGTAGCATCCCAGAACATCTCATTGCAGTGACTGCATTCATGCGGCTGATCATCACGATGATTCTGAAAGATGTGTGGTTTTAAAGTAACTACCAAAATTTCAATCATAAAACCATGTGATTCTTACTTTTGTATGCGCCAGCAATGCTTTTTCACGTGCGAATGCCAGTCCGCATTGCTGACAAACAAACGGTTTACTTTCATCGATAATGGGAAAATTTTGTTGATGGGCTGGGGATTGATTTTGTGTAAACTTCACAACAGCTGTGGAAGCTTGTAGTTGCTGGCAGTCTTCGTAAGCTTTCGACGGATTGCCAATATTCGCCGACTCGTTTATTTCATTCCGCATTGGCTCATCCAGTACATAACGTTCTTCTTTTGGCTTAATACGGCTAATACGACCACGACCTACTGTCGTCGACGTTGAGGTAGATGAACTATTACCGCTGGCATTATGCGGTTTACGACTAGATCTTTCGTTACGTTGCAAAGAATTTATTTGTGTTGTCCAATCCTGTTCATAGAAATGGTCATTTGGTTGTTTGGCCTGTAGCTGTTGCTGTTCTTGCGCAACGAAATTCATAACTAATAAAACAGATTTAAGAAAATTAAAATAGAAAATTATTAACTAAATTTATTTAAATGTTTAGATTATTATTTATGTTTTGCCTACATTCAGAATCCAACTCGGGATCTGGTGCATCTGCATGTGCTTTCAAATGATTTATTAAATCCGAGCGTCGGAAGAAACGTGAACCGCACAGTTTGCACAAATGAGGTCTGTCGTTTTGATGTGCGACAATGTGATTCATTAAACTTGTCTTTTTACGAAAACGTCGGCTGCAGAAATCACAAGGATAGGGACGTAATGCTGTATATTCATCTTGAACAGTTGGTAATGGGACCTCCATATCAAGTAACACTTGTGAACCCGAACATATTATCTGATCCGCTGGTATTTCCACCCTGTAAGAGTATGTTTGAAATGTACTTATAGTATACACATACCTATTAAGATTAATGGTACACCAATTTTAACCTACCGTTCTTCCCCTTGATGCTGTACCCAGTCGTCTGTTATGACTTCCTCTGTTACCATCTGTGGTGTATTGTCGACAAAACTGTCTATAAATCCCCCACCCGCATCCTCTTGCTCCTCAGCCAACTGATTTGCCATAACAGCAGCAGCTGCTTGCTGCAAAGCCTCTGCGCAATCTATACCATCAGATGCGGACACGACGACAGTACCATTTGCGTCCGTTGTGGCATCAATAATCTCAGTGACCATTTGACACTCTCGCGACATAAATATCAAATTTTCAGCAGCTATTTGATCGATATCTACTTCAGTTGGTACATTGCTATCGTCTCCAGCGCCAGAAACCAAATGATACGCTGCGGCTTCATCATCTGCGCTAACTATATTGTGGGCCAATAGTTCGTCTTCCGGAGAGACTTGCGGTTTAACAATCAATCGTCCACCGGCTGTTTTCAAATCATCCTTATCTCCTTGTATCCATTGTATTTGAAATGTTTGCCTATCCATCACACTACACAAATCTCTTTAACTTTTTTAAAACTCTGTAATAATTGAAATGTTTGCATTGAAAATCGCAAATTGTTTGGTGAAGATTATTCAAACCCCCACTAAGCTCAAAAAATATACCACGAGACAATGAGAATAATGCCAATTAGATTCAAATTCATCGGTAAGATTTGTTCTCAATTTGTCTGAAAACTTTTGTCACTACTTGCGCAGATTAATTTTTTTGGTCAAACTAAGGTATATGTAATTAGAATTCGCTAATAGAATATAATTAATCCGAAATATATTAATAAATAAATCTTAAATAAATTTATTCATTATTTTCCGACCAAAGTCCGACAGCACTACACATTTTTCCAGTCCAAGTGATTGCAGATGATATAAGTTGTCTCTTTCTAATTTTTCCTTTTTTTTTCATTCACACTATATTATCGACAATGGCTGCTAATAACTAAAATCGAACTGCTTACCATCGGCTAACTAGCCGACAACCACTAACAAAATTCCAACTAAATTTTAATCGAACTAAAATTCCATTTCCAAACAATTAACGAGGTTATGTCCAAATGAGGTTAAGGTAGTTTATTTATTTACACTTTTTACAAACTATTTTGCCGCTTTCATTACACCAAAACAATATTGCAATCAAAGAAAGGAACACTCAAAAATTCATTCGCTATGCGTATAATAATGTGGGTCGAACCAAGTCACACGCGATTACATCACAGCGCAATAGATAAAACTTTTGGGAAAATTTCGCCGAATCCAGTTATTATTGCGATTATTGGTAATTTTATTTTAAGGAGTGTACACTTGCATTTATATTTAGAGAATTCGTTTAATCACTAATAATTGTGTATTAACCCACTTTTAAGCAACGAAAACCGCAATATTATCTTAAATTCCTTCACTACCCAAATTACTGACCATCTACTTCAATGCAATTTACTGAATACGCTAATTGGTACGAGCGGTGGTTACTTGATTGCGCCGACTGAAGAAGGTGATACATAATATTGCCATATCGCGCATTAATGATTATGCGTAAAAGAATACACAGGTGTGCGGTGTATAGGTAGGAGTGGAGTAATAAAAATGTATTGATAAAATATGACAACAAATTAAAATAAAATATGAAATATAATATAAGGAATATGCTCAAATGCACTACTTTAAAGCTGTGAATGGTTTTAGGCAATGAAAACGTATTGAAACGTTGTTGTATACATTTTAAGTGTAATATTGGTTCCTCTCTTTATATTTGATTTATATGCTTCATTTAAAAAACTATGATATAAATATTAGTTTCTTCTATAAGAAAATAGTTTTCTCTAAATTTCTTCCACAATAAGCAAGGTCGATAAGGAAGTGCTACCGGTTGTCGTCTTGACTATCCTTTTGAAACCACTAATACATGTTTTAAACTAACAAAATGCGGGCATTATTAATTAACTGTATTTCGGATATTCATTTAAATATTTTTTAAATAGACTTATTTATGATATTGAATAATTATCAGTTTGTACTTCTTAGCTTTCTGCAGTTACTTTATAAAATGACATAGAAATGTTTGTATGCAAAAAAATTATAAATTAAGCTTAAATTCCAGGGAAATTTGCTTCAAATTCTTTTCGGCAATACTATCATATATTTATATATTAATTCCGTTCTTACTCTTCTCAAGTCCTTTGTATATCACGATGCGAAAAAAGTTTCTTGTAATTTTATAAAACTTTGTGCGATTGGTTCTATTCTGTAGAATCGAAATGGTATATACATATACCTATAAAATCGAGCGTTTGAAATTTATGTAATTTGAGTAGATTTACGGAGTTTTTGGCCGCTCTACAATGCTCTGTGGAGATTCATGGGCTATACCAATAAACAGAATTATAGAAAGAAATGCTCATTGCCGTCGTAAAATTGCTATCATAAAATAAATAAAAAGCTACTCAAAAAAATTCAGCGACAATTATAGAAGAAGACCATAGAACCGTAAAAAATGGCTAGTCCGAAATGTCAATGTAGCACTCTAGATACTGATACCTATTCATACATGAATATTGAATCTCAGGTCGCATCGAGATCAGCAACATTCTTAGCTTCTCACCTTGATAAAAATTTGTGAAATACTTGCGATTCATTAAGAAAAGCATGCTTTCCCTCGTAACTGGAGGAAGAACAGCATAAAAACGTTGAGCTCTGAGTGGTCGCCCGAGCTTCGATGAAAATCTGGAAGCCCTACGAGCGGGGAGGGAGCTCCTAAAAAAAAACATACAACTTAGTAAGGAGCGTAGCTTTAAACGAACGAATGCCCTAAGATTTCGAATGAAACATAATCATCACGGCATTGCCCCAAAGCTCGAAGAACTTATCCCCAACGCCACATTTTATGATGCAGATGACATATAAGGATTACGAGAGACGAAGTATCGTTTGCGTATAAAAAAATCCTCTACTAAAAGACACCGGATCCGGATGGTATTCCTGACAACATGTAGAAACTGGTGATTTCGAAACGGCTAGAACTATTTCTGTTATCAGTATTCTGTTTTAAAATGTGGAAATTTTGATCATGCTGCATGTAGTGATATCAAGAAAAAATAATTGTATACCGGAGATACGGGCTCTTATTAAAAAGCTGATTGGCGAAGGAAAAACCTACAGAGAAGTGCAAAACATCATTGGTTGCTCCCACACGATGGTGTGAAATGCTATAAAATACAAACCGGGTGTCGAAAAACGCTGGCGGAAACGTGTAATGCCCACTCAATTGGTTAAGTCTGCTGTAAAATATTCAAAGCAATATCCGTTTGTGACTGCCACAGAAATAAAAAAAATCTGTAAATGTGGAAGCCAGCGTTGAAACTCTCCGCCGACGCTTACGGGAAAACGATCTGTCAGCTCGGAGCCCCAGAAAAGTGCCTTTCCTAACTAAACAACATGTGGTCAAACGATTACGTTTCGCCAAAGACCATTTTACTTAGCCTTTGACCAAATGGCGTAACATTTTAAGGTCTGACGAGTCAAAAATTGTTCGCTATGGTGGAAAAGGTTCAAGGCAGTTTGTAAGACGTCCACCCAACAGCGCTTTTAATCCAAAATATACCACTAAAACGTTAAAACATGGTGGATCCAGCATTATGGTTTGGGCATGCTTTTCGTGGTATGGAGTTGGACCCACGGAGACCATGAATGCTGCCCAATACGCCCAAATCATGCAGGAGGTCATGCTCCCATATACTAGCGAAGAAATGCCACTGATTTGGACCTTTCAACAGGACAACGATCCGAAGCATACTAGTAAGCTTGCAAAGAAGTGGTATGGAGAAAACCGAGTAAATGTATGGAATGGCCTCCACAGTCTCCTGACGTTAACCCGATAGAAAATTTGTGGGCTGATGTAAAGAAATCAGTGTCTGACTGTTATCCTACAAATAATTTGCAGTTATGGGAATCCGTAAAGCCTGCTTGGAACCCAAGTCCAGTCGAAAGGTGCCAAAATCTGGTGAACTCAATGCAACGTCGCTGTGCCGCCATAATTAATAATAATGGTTATACAACTAAATATTAAATTAATGTATAATAAGTAGTTAATTGATAGCCAATGTAAAAAACAACATTTAATTCATCCTAAATAAAAAATGCTTTAAAATATACCCTATAACGTGTAACACTACTATGATTTTGACCGCTTAAAGGCTTAGATTTTCGTAAAAAGTATTATTATTTTTGTTTTTTATAACCAAGTGGCTCCAGTTTTTTTTTAATTAGCTTTAATAGTCTTTTAACTACTAAAAAATAAAAATTAAACTGGTTTTGGTAAGCAACTACATAATTTTTTTTTCAACTGAATTTAGTGCTTGTCCGCGCTACTAAGATTATGACCGCAGCTGTATATAAAAGTCAAGATACCAAGATCTTTAGAGTACTTGCAATTTTGTGACTTTCACGTCGAATTCGGAAAACTCGCCCTTAGCGACCATGCATAATTGCCTATCAACACGGTGAAGCAGAAACAAAGACCTTCCGTCTGCCCTACTTCGATTTGTGGCACTCTTTGTCACGTGCATATGGATCGGAAACTATATCTTTCCCATCACGACCCCAAGCTCACTGAGAGAGCAAGAAGTGGAAGCAAGGTATTTCCTTCTGCACTTGATTTTGGTAGACTGAAGACTAGACCTCGCTAGTTTTCTAAACACTTTACAAATCATATATGATTGTGAATTGATAACCGTAAAATTTAGTAACGCGTAAGAGTCAATGTGCTTAGCAGCCCCATGAAGTAATACTTTAATGGTAATTCCTCGGGGGGGAGAGAAGTTGTTAGTGGAGAGATGTGGGCTTTCAAGTAGTGAGAGTTTCCTCTTCACGGCCGTCATCCGCGGGAAGAAAACATATTTACAGATATGTAAACATCTCACATAACAAGCATTGTACTCCATTTAAATTCCATATTTTCACATGAACCTGATAAACCCCACTGACCCCAGCTAGCACAAACGTTAAAGTTGTTGCAAAAATATTTTCGCACTGCACAAATCACCTCTTTGTTCTTCCGCTTTGATGCAAAAGAATGCGGTCAACTCCAAATGCCATTGCGTCAAGAATTAGGAACAATGACGACTATCGCAGATTGCATGATCTTCGTCATACATGCTTACATATACCATATGTACATACATATAACTGTATAGAGCAATGTTGTAAAAAAACGAATGACGCGTTTGGAGGCAGATCAACAAAAAAAAGAAACATCTTAGCGAATTTATCAGTGCAAATTCATAAGAAGAAGAGCATAAATATTTTCGCATATGGCACCGAGCTCGCAAGCTTCAAGCCAACCCAGCCAACCAGCCCGCTATACACAACCAAAAGGCATCCACGATTCCATCGGCGATATGGCCGAATGAGCAATCGTGTGCAAAAGGCGCGCGCGCGATGAGAGTACACCATACAACTGAGATAGTGATCGCCATGCCCGGCGGCAGCAGCGTCAATTGCAAACAGTAGTGAACGAACAACGTGAGTAGCGGCGCCCAAAAAAGAGCACAATCCAATTTGTATCGAAATATTCGGCGAGCTTCACAAGCGCACAAAATTCAAAATCAAATCGTAATCAAAACACACACTCCCACAGGCACACACACACACACACACGCATACACCCCCACACAACGAATGGTAAACGTGTGAGCAATTACTTCGTGCGCATTAATATGTGTCCGCGGCAACGGTAAGGTGGCTGGCCGATAGTGAGGTGTGTGTTTGATTAGCCAGCAAGCAAGCTGCCCAAATGCCTAGTTTTTGAGCTATTGAGCACCCCCGAAAGCATACTCGCATCGTAAATACGCTCCGCATTAACGCTGACGCTGAGCTATTTTCATTTTCGTTTTGGAGACGAGTAAACAGTTCGGCGTGAAACGGTTTTGTGTTTGTGGCGGGCGTGATTGAATTCTGATTTTTTCAAATTAAATCAAAAAACGAGTATATACGCCCGAGTATGTAGCGAAAATTGGTTTTTGGACGTTTTCGGAATAACTAAAACGTGTTATTAGGAGATAAGTGACAACAAAAAAAATTTAATAAAACCGTTGTGCAGAAAAGTGCTTTCGCAGGTGAAAAGAGACTTTCATGCCATCGTTTAATTAAAAAAAAAAATAAATAAAAATATGTGGAAAAGTTCACTACTTACGCTACCGAAAACACAAAACAAAAATAATAATAATAATAATAGAACAACATAAATGCAGTGTAAATTATTGTATTATATTTTAGCTGAAACGAAGCGTGGACGTATAAACATAAACGATGGCAGCAGAAATGAAATGTTTTTAATTTATGGGTAAACAAAACAAAGGTGCGTGTGAGTTTAAGAAAAATTTCTGGGAAACGGAGAATGTATATGCATGCATACAAAATACATATGTATATACATACTATTTTTATATTATATTACCCTTTAATAGAAATATCTTTATGCATTCATAGAAAAAAGCAAAATAATAAAATTCGTTCCTAACTATTAAATCCCTTTAGACGGAGGCGGCGCTAGTTTTTAAGGAATATAATGAACGAAATTTAATTCAAATAAAAAAATTAAGTTAAAGTCACCCCTCCGAGTGTTTTTATGACATGAAATAAAGGCTCCCCATAAAAAAAACTTAACCCGTTCGGAGGCGGCTTGGTATAAACTGTAGGTCCCTCCATTTGTTGGAAAAACATCAAGACGCAAAACCACCAATTGGAGGAGGAGCTCGGCCGAAAATCGCTACAGCGGGTTACAATGCGCCAATTATATAAATATAAAATGAACGCAATATTTTTTAAAATAATATTCATATTTAAAAAATTCGCTAAAATTTTATCTTTTTTTCTAATATATATATGAATGTGTGACTTTACTTGAAGCAACAGCGTTGTTGCACACAGTGTTACCAAACTATATTTTTGCAATGTGACAACAAGTGTAATCTTAGCTGATCCACATGGTCAAACTCATTTCCAACAGAAATTTTTATCGGTTTCCTCATATTTTTTTATTTTTTAATACTGTCATCGGGTTTTGAGAAAAAGAGAATTTAGCTCTTAGTTAGAATTATACGATTTATGTCTATTATACACCGTTTCTACTCGATAACTTTTTGTAATTTTGAAGGTAATGTCTTTATGCCTCTTTCATAGAAACCCTTGTCCCTATTGACAAAAAATTGGGGACAATCGATTTTCACAGTCTTCTCTTGAAGTCCAAATCATTCGCCTTAGACAGGAAAAGCTAGTAATCACTTGGTACGATGTCCGGACTATAAGGTGGATGCGTAAAAACAAAACCCTTGGAGCTTCAAGTGTTGTCCTAATTAAGCACAGTCCCCATCTGTTGGCCATAGTTAGGCGCTACTGTGAGATTTCTGCCTTCAGACAGTCTAATTGCTAACAGTACAGGTCCGTATTAAGAGTTTGGCCGTCGGGGAGCATCTCATAGTGGAAAATTTCTTGCCAATACCATCAAAAACTCAACAAAACCTTTGCTGGTCGTCAATCCTGGTTTGAACAACGCTTGTGCCGACTCACTGCCCCGAACGTTGTCTCGGTCCATGAGATCTTTTACTCGTTAACTCATGTGGCACGCATACATCGAACTTCTCTGCATATCCAGCCCCTTTTAAGTGGCTCCAAACTATTTTGTACAATGCTTAGCTCCTGGACAATCGAAACAGTGCTTGCAATATAGACAGACTGGACGATTTCCATTATATTTTCGATACAATTGGCCCTCCACACCGTGGAGTATCTTTAACATTAAAATTACCGGAATGAAATCGACGAAACCAAAATTGTGCAAGATTGACTTTTAGTATCAGGACCATTAACGACTTTGGCTTTATCGAAGAATAATTAGAGAATTTAGCGTATTTTCTCTTTGCTTGTGTTCATCTTTGGCATGCGCTCAAAAACCACTGGGTTGACTGATCAACACTTCTCCTATTATCTTTTTTAGTACATAATATAATCTTTCTAACGTCATCTAGCTATTTATTGCGGAACAAATGGATTACACTTTACTAGACCTAATATTAAGTTCTCTCCAAACTTTACTGAATCAATATCTGTGCAAACGCAAATTGAACTTGCAAAATCATTGGGAGAGACTCAGCAAACAGCTTCCGTTGTGGTAAGGTAGGAAAAATGGCCAGAAAGAACCAAACGGCTTGATAAGGTAATTTTGCAATATGACAACGCTCGTCCCCACGGGGTTTTAACGGTCGAAAACTACCTGTAAACGCTGAAATGGGTGGTCTTACTCCAGTCACCGCATATTCCAGACTTTGTTCCTTCCGACTATTGGCTTTTTCAACTTGTAAACTGATGTGGGAGGTCGCCGGTTCGGGTCTTTTTGAAAAAACGATGACTAAATTTTTTTTACTGTCAAAGCAGTGAGAAGCAAACGAAGCGAAGCGCCACAGAGGTCAAAGCAAGGCTCAATATTTGAATTTCAAATTTTCATTTCAAATCTCAGAGACTGAGGAAGCTGGAGGACGTTAAGCAGACAGGTAGACTCGGGTACTTAAAAATACTGGACCTACATAGGTATTTAAGTTCCAGAATTCAATTCGTTTTCATGAAAGGTATATTTTTACGGCAATATAAGTTATTCACAACAACTTAGCATATCGAATCAGCTCTCTGACAGAAACGACATAAAATGTCAGCTGTCGTTCAAAATCCACTGAATACATCGCCAAATGCAAAATAAACAGCACGAAGGGGCTAAATATCCTCGAAGAAGAAAAATAATAGTAATATTAAAAAATTAAAAAAAAAAATCTAAATGCATACAAATGTATGTATGTATGTATGTATGTATGTATGTATGTACATGGTGTGTCCCAAAAATAACCGAACTTTTTGGATATAAAATAGTAAAATACACATTATATTATCTTTGAAAGTTATTATTTATTCAAAATAGGTTCCATTTGACTCAACACAACGTTTGGAACGATCAACCAGCGCATGCATAGATTTTTTTATGTCATTTATAGAAATGTTCTTCAGTACCTCGGTTACGGCTGCTTCCTTTTTTTCAATTTTTTTTTAATTTTTTAAACTTAAATTTCAATTTTTTTTCAAGTTTGACACAAAATTTTATATTTGCTCTTTTTTTTCTTTTTTTTTTTGAACCATTAGCACACTTTTGGTTTTATTGAAATGGCTGTCACTTTTACATCTGTCATCCGACTTACATGAAGTCAGGTGCGTTTGAAAGAGTTCGGTTATTTTTGGAACACACCGTGTATATATGTGTATAAGTGGAATACCAATTAAGCAAAAAATTAAATAATAATATGTAATTCAATCCAAATTACAATAACAATTATTGAAGTTGCGAAAATAAAATCAGCATTGTGAGCAAAAGAAAAATCTCTGAACGTTGCGAGTTATCACGCGACACGCATACGCAAGTACATAGGTATGTATGTAAGTACACGCATACACCCGCGTCAGAATCTGTGCCTACCAACAACATTGCTGGCGTATTCTAGCCGCTGGGCAGCCATACAAATGCGCCAAAATGCAAATGCGATCTTGCCGCCAATGCCGTTGACGACGCGCTTTTCACCGCTGGAATGCGAATACGAGTGGCTACAGCTTTGTTTTTGTTGCTCTTATAGTTGTTTAGTTGCAAAACAAATATTCTGCTGCTAATGGCTTGTTAATCCACATGTTTTCGTCACCATGAACAATACGCACAGCAGCAGCAATAGCAGTTAAAGGAGCAATAACAATAACAAAGATAACAATTATAAATTCACTAAATGCTATACCAAAGACAAAATGTAAAAAATAAATACAACAATAACAACATTATTGACAGCAATATATTTGCATAAGCGCATACTTACCACATACGTAAACATACATATATATGCATAAACATGCGTTTATATACGTGTATTTGTTGTATTTTTAGTTGTATTTTTATTACCTTTTTGTTTCCATTTATCGATTTGGCGACACATAATTAAAATTCCAAGCACTCACTTGAGAATGTGATGCGCAGCGTGCTGGACGAGTTGCTTGGCAAATTATTTGCTTTTGCCTACACACATACATACATACGTGTATGTAAAAACATACGTATTTATAAATATTTAGTTTACTTGTTTTTGTTGTAGTTTTATTTTACTGCTACTGTAGCTTCGCTTTTATTCAATTATTTTGCTACTGTTCGTATTGTTGTTGTTGCTGTTGTCAGCATAGTTTTCCATATCATTTTACTTATGCAAAGAATGATTGGATGTACATACTACATACATATGTATATGCCGACCGCAAGAAACACGTCGCACAGTATGCCAAAAGTGATATATTTTCGGCAAATACTGCCTTAAAAAAATCAAAACTTTTCCAAAACAGCTTACAGAGAGCGTGAAAGAAGACCTTTAAGGTAGTCATCCGGCCAGCCGTAGATTACACCGCCACGATCTGAAAATTTTGCAATTTTCTGCCGAGCTCCACCTCCCATTCATGGTATGCGTCTTGTTGTTTTTCCAAGAAATGGAGGGAACTACAATATATACCAAGTCGCATTTGCCTCCAAAATATTACATTATGCAAAGCTATTTTTTAGTGTAGGTGGTGTTTAAATGGCATTAGGAGCCGAGAAGTTGGCTTATGTACTGCGATTTTGAAGTCCAGAGTTAGAGTTCTGGTTCGACTAACATACAAAATTATAGAAAATTAATTAGTAATTGCGGTCGTCTTTCGGCAGAGAATGTTAAACCCTCCGAGTGTATTTCTGACATGAAAAAAGCTCCTCATTAAAAACCATCAGCCGTTCGGAGGCGGCTTAGTATAAACTGATCCCTTCATTTGTTGAAAAAAACATCAAGACGTAAAACCACAAATTTTAGGAGAAACTTCAACGGGTACAGAGCGCCAAATATTTATACTGTATTTCCGATCTTGCCTCAAGTAGCTTCTTCTTTGCTCTCATTCTCTTATAAAAGGAATTTCTAGAAGATGAGAGCGTTGAAATTCTTTATTACTCAATCGAAACTTATTGGTAATTAAATGTTGGAGTGTACTGCGGGAAGGTATGAATTTATTCGCAGCACAGTAAGCTTTGTGCCAACTCAGCGAGTGGGTTGAGGCCTGGAGGTGTTGGAATTCTCTAAGTATCTTCATTTTGGTTACTTCCATAAATGCATAGTTTAGACAGATATTGTATATCGCAAAGTTTGACTAAGTCTTCAGTATTGCAGTAGTCAGTTGTGCATGCTACTTTGTGGAGAGGGATGGATTCGAATTTCCGACCGCCCCAACATCCAAAATTATAGATTATTAAAGAATTTATTTATCAATTGCCAACCCCTCTGACATGAAATAAAAATGCTTCTCATAAAAATCTAGACGACGAATGGCAGGAGTAGCACTTTTAAAAATCGATTAAGCGCCAATTATATTTAAGAAGTTATTACGTGCGCTTCCTTATTAATCAACAGGGGTTCACATATTAGTACCCATTTCCCAAAAGGTTGAACAGGGAGACTGCATCGTCGTGTCAAAGTAAAGCAAACATGTACTGTGGGGTAGTAAGAAAGACAACATTTTATATGTCTTTTTCCTACTTAAGATTTTTTTTGGCAATCTCTACTAAAGAAAATGCCACATTTATTTTGATGAATTTGATTTTCTTAAAGCAAAAGAAGAATTTAATTGTGTTATTAAAACATTTATCAGATTCTCAAGCTAATTTAGTTAGAATCGCCCACTGTGCAGTGGTATAATTGGTATAATACGAGTATATGTGCAATTATGCATCACAAATAGACAGCAAATATGTTTACTTGCCCTTACATTCTCTTAGACAACAGTTGTGGTATTTAATTTTATTAACCAAGACGCATGCGCACCATTTCATTTGTACTTTGCGCCTTCGACTCATACGCATTTTTTCACTTTACGCATTACTATTAAATTTTTTTTTAAAGGTATTTTCGCTTTCTTTTAATGCATTTATGTTATTCAATAAGCACTGATTTCTGACTACCGATTGGACAGCTTATCGATCTGTGGCCCTTTTTGTCGCATTCTTGAAGCAACCTGTACTGAGAAATTATACTAAATGGACGCTTTCAGTGGAAAAATAACTGAGAACTTTCTAAAACTGCGAAAAATCCACTTCTTATGTTAAAAAAAAAAATAATAATAAATGCAGCAAAAGAGGTGTATGATAGTGATTGAACTGGTGAGAAAGACCACCAACAAAAATTAAAAGCAATTTATTTAAAGTTTACTAAATTTATTTATTATTGTATAATTATAATTTTATATAATATTTTAATTTTATGTGTTAAAGATTTTATTCGCAAAAAATAAATACACTATATTATTGCATAAAAATATATTATTTTTAAATGAAAAATTATATATTACAAAAATTTCTAAATTTTAAAATTCAGTATTGTGGGTAAAAGAAAATCGAAAACTGAAAAATGCGCATAGTTCAAAATTCGCATTAATATTTTTGTGCCATAACCTTCGACTGGTTGCGTCAAATTTTTAAATAAATAACTTTCGAGCCTACCTACGTACGTATATATTATAAATATATTAAAAATGTACGAAAATGAATTTTTTCTAACGTTCACGTCATGATTTAGACAAAAAAGAAATATTTATTTATTTTTAATCTTAATTGAAACTACTTAGTAAACATTCTTAAGAGAAATTAAAAAAAAAAATACAGAAAAATTTAAAAACACTCAAATGCATTAAAAATATACATATATTTAATTGTCGATTTGTGGCCGATCTCTTCCTTACATTTGTTTTTCCAACAAGTGGAATAAAGGGAGAAGTTAGCTCCGGCATTTAGTTTTTCCTCAAAAATATTTCAAAAAGAAAGCTAATCTAAAGTAAGTGGCTGGAATCGCTGATTGAGACATACAAATATTTCTCTGCAAAATTCGTTGGCAAAGTGCAAAATCCGGAAGGTCTCGAAAATTTAAAATTCCATCAATGCCAAACAAAAAATTTAATTTTTATTACTCTTTTATGAAATCGTAGTTCAAGCGAAAAGGAAAGTACATAAAATCAAATGCTGCTACTCAATATATTTTACGATTGTTAAACGCAAAAATTTGTTATGGCAATGCATCAAGGCGAAATGAGGCGTAAAGACTCTTTGTATGTACATATGTATGTGCAAGTATAAATACAACAATACCCAGCAAACATTTGTGGACCATAAGATCCATTAGAGTAATCCAATGGGTACTCCTCTGTAGTGTACTATTAGATCAGCACACGTCTCGTTAATAGCTTGCTATAAGCCGATGATTGCTCGTTTCACTAAACGAAGTTGCAAGTGCGCAATAAGATTTATACTCGTATACAGAAAATACTCGTGCTTATACCATATGGTATAATAATAGAATGCCAGAAGTAATACAAACAATAATAACAGACCGCAATTATTTTTCAAATATATATTAGCAAGATATTCCTCTGTTACGGATATGCACTCTAGACAAAGAACAAAAAAACAACAAGTTAAAATATGTTCTGAAACTTCTCTCCCAGCGACAGGTACTGAAACTCATTTAACAGTTTGAAATTGTTGTCAACTTAGTGGCCACGTAATTTGTGTTTTAGTCAATATTGTGCTTAGATGAAACCTTCCATTCGAATATATAGCCGTTTTCGAAGGATGATTTAAAATTATTAAAAAATATCGACATGACAGATCTCATGGCTTATACGAGTATAGATGTATATCGAACTTGTTACCCTAAAGGAATGTTCATAACACATTCATTTGCTGAAATTGATTTGCAATCGCTAATTTATCATGGCTTGGAAAGACTGCTTATTGCTCAAGAAGAAGTGATACTTTCCATCCCTGGAAGCAATTACAAACAAAAATTAAAAAAAATCAAATCAGATAAAAAAGGAAAGAAGGAATGGAAATTAAGACATGGTATGTGCAAGAAAATAAGGATACCAAGGTCTTCGGAAGGAAAGTGCTTATGTCTATTTCTGCCCTGCTATTAAATTGGAGAACAAAGTTATCTGAAACAACATGACAAAAAATGTCCATAATCTAATGTACATGGCCCGCAAAAATTTTAAATTCACAATTCATATTTTCTTTTGAACAGAACTCGCATATGCGACCATTTAATTTAAATCTGATGTAGTCGATATGTAGCCCAATGCATTAGCTTTACTGTGGTACTGAAATTTCGTAAGTCCTATTAACCAACTTATGATCTCTTTATATTGCTACCTTCACGATTATCACTGTTTCTGCCTCGTCTATAACTTAAGGAAATTTTTTTGTTTGATGTTTCAAGTGGATTTCTGCCACTTTTGGCATGAACCCTCAACCAAAACCAGTGAACGTAGATACCTCAACCTTGGAGGACGTGGTCTGCTTACGAAGTATGCACTAGAGCTCTAGATACCCCGGTACCGTCCACTCGCTCAAATAATAGTTTGAAATTCTTCAATTTTGTTTGTCAAAATTTCTTTAGTATTTCAATGAGTTTTACACTTTGCATGAATAAAATTAAAATTATAGAAGAAAGTTCTGGGAAAAAAATCATATTTTTTATTCAAAATGATCGAAAAAGCTCGAATTGCTCGATCCCAAGCTCGAAAATTTTCGAGCAATGAGCAATGAACAAGTGTGCGAGTAGTCGTTTCTCAAATGCTCGAGCAGCTCGAAAATGTTCGAACAAAATCTTGAGCTCTAGTATACACCCGATAAGAGAGGATTTTCTGGGAAGTGGATCTGGACTAATTTAATAGAGTTTATTTTTAAATCGTTTGATTTACATAAAATTTAATATGCAAATATGCAAGTGTCCCTTTACCTAAATTTGATATGGGGAACATTTTTTCTTCGGGGCAGAGAACTGGGGACCGATCTTTGGGAAAAATGTGTAATTATCATTTGATTTAAATGATATTTGATGCAGTAGTAGCTTTGGGTTCAAATTACTATTGGGAATACTTTTTCTCCCGGTGAGGTGGCCCGGAATCGATCTATTGGAAAAAATCGAATATACTTTTAAATCGTTTGATTCACATGCAATTTGGTACATAGATAACGTTTTGCCTAGATTGACATGGTAAGCACTATTTTTCCAGGAAGTGGCCCGGGACCGATTCAATAGTACAGGTTTACGTAATATGTGGAGCTTATGTAGATGGCTCTTTGCCAAGCTCAAAATGTGGATATCTGTTCGGAGTTCGCTTTGCTTGATATCTGGAACACAGATAGCTCCTTGCATAGACTAATGTGTAGAAAACTTTTCTTTCTTTTTCATATATTTCAAAATAATACTTTATAAGTTAAAATAAAAGAAACAACGTAAAAATCTAATAAAATTCTTAATAGAACCATCTTAGAATATACTCTATAATGTAACTCATTGTGGGTTCTCCATGAAGTATCTTTGCGGAGTAGTTTTAAAACTAATTTCCTGCATTCTGGTATTCCATGGATTAATCGGATATTGTGCAGAGGTGGAGTATATGTCGCTGCTCTATGACATCGCAATGTTAGTTGGACCGTATTTCTTGTATTAAGGGCGGTTAGTTTTCGATTGCTCTATTGTTCACGAGGAGTATATCTTTCACGCTATATACAATACTAATATCTTTATGTATGTGTTTATGTAAAATTCGACTGCACCCAAAGTTCACTGCATAGCCACAGTCACGATCAAAGCACTTTTCGCTACATTGGATATTGCACATTATTTTGAAACACTTAAAACACACGTACTTCGCATATCCGAGTATGTAATTAAATAAAAAAATTAATAAATAAAGTAAAAATAAGAATTGAATTTAAGCAATGAAATATCAGGAACACACGGTTAATGTAAATTGAAACATATGTTTTTGATAACGTATGTGTAATGGATGTACATATATATACCTATACGAGTTTGGCATGCCCACGCAAATGTGAATATGCCAATAGCAGGCATCAAACTATTTATTTAAATATCATACATACTTATGTACAATTACATTTCTATAAATGCTATTAAATTTTTTTTAAATATTTTTAAAGTCACTTTCGTTGCCAAAACTTAAATAAAATACATTTGTTTATATGTATGGACATATGTACAAGATATTTTACAAAACACTCATAAATATTTATATGGGCTAGCTGAAAGATGCTACGTGTTCTACATGTCGTATGAGTAATCTGGCAAGCATCGTTGCACATTGGGACAAAGTGTATAAATAATTAATTGGAAATTATTATTTATTATGGTCACAAATATATGTTTAGTCTTATGTTTTTTCCTCATTTTAAATAACAAGAACAGAAAATCTTCTTATATACATATAAAATTAATCGCACGTTGTTGGTGTTATCTTAACTCGGAAACAGTTTCCGAGTTACGCATCACATTCAGGTTATCATGGAGATGGTGCATAAGAAGTTTGATCGAACTCTGAAAAGGGGAGCGTGGCACCTTTCATAGCAACTAAAATATACAAATTTGTGAAAGGTGAACTTGCCCCTTCTTAGCTTGAGAGCGACTACGCAAAATTTGACCAATTTTATACAACATGTTTAGGGTATCATGTACATAAATAATGGGGTATGTTAAATTTTACCGAATTCGAAAAAGGCGGGCGTGGCATCTCTTAAAGTATACATAAAAAAAGCATATTTGGGTACGCAAAAGAGGCGTGGCACCTACACGTGTATATTTTGTATTTATAAAAATAGGTTGACGTTTTTATTGTTATCTTATAACTCGAGACTGGCTTCACAGGATTCAACAAAATGTATAGAGGGAAGTTCGAATATTATACCAAGTTTACACGGTGTGTCCCAAAAATAACCGAACTTTATATTTAAATCATACAACATACAGCGCCATCTATTGAAAATTTGCAACATTAAAAAGATACATTCATCCTCTTTTAAACGCACCTAACTTCATGTAACTCGGATGACAGATGTAAAAGTGACAGCCATTTCAATAAAACCAAAAGTGTGCTAATGGTTCCAAAAAAAAAGAACAAATATAAAATTTTGTGTCAAACTTGAAAAAAAATTGAAATTGAAGTTTAAAAAGTTAAAAAAAAATTGAAAAAAATAAAGCAGCCGTAACCGAGGTACTGAAGAACATTTCTATAAATGACATAAAAAAATCTGTGCATGCGCTGGTTGATCGTTCCAAACGTTGTGTTGAGTCAAATGGAACCTATTTTGAATAAATAATAACTTTCAAAGATAATATAATGTGTATTTTACTATTTTCTATCCAAAAAATTCGGTTATTTTTGGGACACACCGTGTAGGTATCAACGCCAAAAGTTTCCGAAAGTAAAATTCTTACATTTAATATAAAAAATTAAGTTTAGAAAAATGTCGTCGCACATGTTCTACAATCACCATCGTCAATGATTGTAATAGCACCCCTATATCAGTTTGACTCTCACTCTGCTGTTGTACCCAAACAGTTAATAATTCCCTGACCCACTGTCCGACATTTCGTCATGCTGATTTGAGTACACGCAGTGGGAAGCAGCTGATTTCGCCTCGCCAACAACTACAACGCATATTTTCGTTTGTCATAATCAAAAAACAATGCGTGTAATGAACTTTTCGGGTTGCTTTTTTCATAACACTCAACATAACAGCACACCCCGTCAGCACGCCCACCATTTAAATTAAGCATTCTTGTTAACTAATTTGTTCTAAATTTTTTGTTAGAAACTATTTTTGCGTGTCATTGGGTCTGCGTAAATAGTTTAGTTTAATATATTGTATAAAATGTTATGTGCTTTGGGCTTGTGTATATTGGTTTCTGCGAATTCTTTTCGTTTCAACCCACTTAGTAGTCAATGTTAATGTAATTTATAAATAAATTTGTGTACAAGCAAGATTTTCACCGCCCCTCTACGTCTCGCTCTTAATGATCGCGTTCTTCATCAGTTGTTGGTTTCAGAGATCACACCGCTCGTTTCGCCCGTCTCATCTGTTTACGTTTTCCTTCGTCTTTTTCTGTTTTTTTTATTTATTTTTTCTTGAATGTACTTTGCTGCGTCGCTGAATTTTTCGAATTTCATTCAATTCACTGCCAATTAGTTAGTAAACAGCGGCAAGCAAACCAATGATCTTCACAGCACTGACGTTAGCACTCAGTGCCTCTGTTTTTATGAACTTTTGCTGTCTAGCATAATTATTAATAGCGTTTTTTTTTGATGTTGTTGTTTGAATGCTTTCTAAATAATATTAATTAATTTTTTTCGTTTTTGTGAAAAATTAATTCTCTATAAATAAAGAAATAAGAAGTCGACAAAATTTTTATTGCTAATTTTATTGCGAACATTATTCGACTTGATGCGGCTATTATTGCTTGTATGTTTGCCTTTATTTGTTTTTCGTGTAATACATAGGTGTGTGCGTCTTATTGCTTCGATAAATTAATTTTATTAGTTCTGTGACAAATTTGTGCAAAACGATTTAATCGATTTATGCGGTTTTGTTTGGTTAAATTAAAAGGTATTATGTTTTTCGTTCAACTGATTTGTGTTGGACAATTTATAGCTAGAAAATTTCGAGTGAGATTGTTTTAAAAGGTGGATTTTGTGGTTTATATTTTTTATTCAATTACTTGTTAATGAAGGTTTTTTTCAATTACATTTAAATTATTTTTGTATTTCATCTATTTTGTTTTAAAAGAAGAATTTTCCTAGTATGGATAAATTTTGTTTCTTAATTACAATAGAATTTTATTGGCACAGATATCACCTTTTTTAATTTATTTAATATAATATAGTTTGCTTAATTTTAATATATTGTGTTTCATTTTGTTTTATTCTATTTTATTAAAATTTATATTTTATTATTTTATTTTCCTTCATCTTTTGTTTCTTTTTATTTCAATTATTTTGTATATTTTTTTATCTTTATTTTATATTTTATTATCTTATCTAATTTTATTTTCCTTTTATGTTTATTTTTTGAATTTATTAAAATTTAATTTCATTTATGTTTTTTTTTCAATTTATTTTAATTTTTGACCTATTATTATTTATCTTATTATAACTTAAAAACTAATATTTTAAAATGTATAGGAAAGAAAGAAGAGTTTTCCACTTATTAGTCTAGGCAAGGAGATTTCTGTGTTCCGAATTTCAAGCAAATCAAATCATGAATACTATTTTTCTGAATAGATTAGTCCCAGGCCCAGTTCCCGGAAAAAAAACTTACTTGCATGTAAATCTCGGCAGAGAGATTTCTATTTTCGAACTTTACACCTACATAAACTCCATATATTAAGCAAATAAATTAAATGGATTCGGCCCACTTCCTGGAAGAAAGAGTCTTTCCGATATTAATTAAGCCAGAAAACCACCTTTGTACCAGATTTCACGTCAATCGAACCATACCAATCTGCTCAAATATAAAGTGACTTTATCCATAACTCAACAAGGACAAGACATATGGCCATACTTTTTTTTACTTAGGTTGGCAGGACTGTTATATGTTTACATGTCAAATTTGAGCGCGATCTGTCACATAGTTTTTTTTTTTACGGCACTATAAACAAGTCAACCTCGAGTGTGTTTTTCAAATTTTACTATGGAAATTAACGTTGAGCAAAAGAGTTTGTTTGAAATTTTGTTATTCCAATGGAATAAGTGCGACGGACGCAATGAAAATGTTGCGGAAGGCATATGGGGAGTCTTGCCTATCACGAGCACTTATTTTTGATTGGTATAAGTCGTTCAAGGACGGCCGTACATCGCTGGAGAACTTGCCCCATGATCGTCGTCCAGCAACGTCAATAAACGAAGAAAACGTCGAAAAAGTAAAGAAAATTGTGTTGGAAAATCGTCGTGTGACTGAAAGAGAGATAGCTAGAGAGCTCAACATATCAAATGGATCCACTCATAGCATTATTCACGATGTTTTGGGCATGAGACGTGTGTCTGCTCGACTTGTTCCAAAATTGTTGAATTTTCTTCAAAAAGAGGTACGCAAAACTGTCGCCAAGGAAATGCTCACAATGAGTGATACGGACATCCAGCACATCATAACTGGTAACGAGACTTGGGTTTATGAATACGACGTTGAAACAGCCCAGCAATCATCTGAATGGCGCCTTCCAAATGAGCCGAAACCCAAAAAACCACGTCAAAGTCGATCGAAAATCAAAGTTATGCTCACTGTTTTCTTTGATAGCCAAGGTGTTGTGCACTCGGAATTCCTTCCAGAAGGTCAATCCGTTAATGCTGAATATTATTTATCCGTTTTGAAGCATTTGCGTGATAATATTCGTCTCAAAAGGAAGGATTTGTTGTCAGAGTTTCTACATCATGATAATGCGCCAGCTCATACGTCTCGTCTTGTACGCGATTATTTGACCAAAAACAACTTAAATATTGTTCCGCAAACACCGTATTCACCCGACATGGCACCGTGTGACTTTTTTCTTTTCCCTAAACTCAAATTGCTGCTTCGTGGAAAGCATTTTCAGTCGATTGAAGTCATAAAAGAGAATTCGAAGAAGGAACTGAAAGCCATACCTAAAGCGGCCTACCAGAAGTGTTATGAAGATTGGAAAAAAAGGTGGCATATGTGTATCGCCTCTAATGGTGACTATTTTGAAGGGGATAAAATAAATATTGAAGAATAATTAACCGTTTTTGTCTCGTTTATATTTGAGCAGATTGTATATACAATATTTCGCTTAGAACGACCCCATACCTTTATCCATATATTAATCTAGGCCCAAAGCTACCTCTGTATCGAATTTTATGTAAACAAAATGATTAATGAAAATATTTTGAATAGATCTGTCCCAGATCCACATCCTGTCGGATTCTTGCTCAAATTCATCCATTATTTAGGGTTCCTATTGGTAAATAATCCGTGAAATAGATTTTCACAGGCTTCTCTTGGGACCAATTCATCACCAGCCAAATCATTCCTGACTATAAAGTAGATACATAAGAACATCCCAACAAAGCTCTCGAAGCTTCTGACGAGTCACTATCGATATGTGTGGTCCGATGCTGTCTTGTTGAAACAAAATTCCGCTCCTGTTCACGATGAGTCGATTTCGTTATGATTCAGAGGCGATGGAAAATCGATATATGAGGTTTTTTCTCGTTAACTCTTCATTCACCCATACATCGAGCTTCCTTGTTGTCCAGCCTTTTTCAAGTCGGATTCGACGATTTCCTTTACTTTATTGAAATTTTCGACAATCGATCTTCCACACGGTGGAATTTTTTATATCACAATTACGAAATCGACGAAATCAAAATAGCTTCTTCTGCTTGATTTGCGTTTTCGTCTATATCGAATGAATATAGTGCATTATCTTTTCGCTGGTGTCCATCTTACATTTAAGTGACACTTCTCCAAATATCTTCGTTAGTGCAGAATAAAGCCGTATAAATATTACAAAAATAATGAATTACTTTTTACCCTATCTTACCGGTGTACTTGTATGAAATGTCGTTTTTTTAAAATCAAAAAACACGTTAAATTTTGTGGAAAAAGAAAAAATCATTTATTCAAAGTATTTGCCGTCGCTAGCTACACATTTTTCCCATCTCTCGGGCAATTTGTGGATTCCACGCCAGTAGAACTCATCGTCTTTTGCGGCGAACCATTCATCGAGCCATTTTTTCACACTTTCGTAAGAATCGAAGCGCTGCTCAGCGAGTGCGTGTCCCATCGAAGCGAATAGGTGGTAATCGGATGGGGCCAGGTCTGGTGAGTAAGCCGCATGCGGAAGCACTTCCCAATTGAGTGTTTCCAACGTGTCGCGAACCGCTCTTGCCGTATGTGATGGAGCGTTGTCATGGAGAAAAATGACCTTGTGTTGTCTTTTTTGATATTCCGGTCGTTTTCTCTGAAGCGCACGGTTCAAATTGATCAATTGTTGTTGGTAGCTTGCCGTATTCACCGTTTCGCCGGGTTTCAAGAGCTCATAGTAGATGACACCGCTCTGATCCCACCAAACACAGAGCATCGTCTTCTTGCCAAAGCGATTCGGTCGAGCAGTCGATGTGGCCGGTTGTCCAGGATCAACGTATGATTTTTTACGTTTAGGATTAACAAAAAAGATCCATTTTTCATCGCCAGTAACGATACGATGCAAAAACGACTTCCTTTTGTATCGTGAAAGCAAAATTTCGCATGTGTTTTTGCGCCTCTCCATCTGCCTCTCGTTCAACTCATGTGGCACCCATCTACCGACCTTCTGAATCTTTCCCATCTCTCGCAAGCGATTTGAATCTGCTTGTTGACTTACTTCCCACTGCTCTGCGAGTTGTTTTTGCGTTTGAGCATCGTCTTCATCCAATAATGCTTGCAGTTCGGCGTCTTCGAACCTTTTTGGTGGTTTTCCGTGCTCTTTGTCGTCGACGTCAAAATCACCACTTTTGAAGCGTTGAAACCACCGTTCACACGTTTTCACAGTTGGTACTTGTTCGCCAAAGGCTTCAACAAGCATTCGGTGCGATTCCGCTGTTTTCTTCAAATGAAAACAGAAAATTAACACTGTCCGCGTTTGCTCTTTATTCGGCACGAAACTCGACATGTTGACTGCACTGAGAGTAAACGATAATGACGCTCGATTCGCGCAAAAGTATGGTGGTTCGACAGTCAAGGTTGACACTTCACAAGGTCAAAGTTTTATGACAATCGATAAATATTTACGTTTGCGAGACATCTATATGTTCGAACCGACATTTCATACAAGTATACGTACATATATACGTGTACATATGCGACATCTTAAGAAGCGAATATGTTTTCATATTACTCACTTATAGTTGATTTGCTATTTTCCCAGAATAAAATCTAATTATTTCGATAAAAATCTATTTTTAAATAACTATTTGTAACATGTACTTGTTCGTCGAGTATTTCCTCTGAGTAATTGTGCACTTCTGGGTAATATTATAATTAATTTAGTGAGGTAATGACCTATCCAAGAATGTAAATATAAACATTAATGTTTAACAAATAACATATGGATTGATATATGGTCTGTATGTACATATTTGCTCAAGGAGAAAGCACAAAAATGTGAATTAGGTTGTTGTGAAAAATTCAGATATGGTATACATACGAGTATACCATACATAAATGTACCTAAACCACCTTGTAACAGTTTCTACAAAAGTTTATGCAATAAATAATTTAAAAAAATTAACCAGTTTGATCAAATTATGGAAATGGAAATGAGTTGCTGTGGAATCCTAAAATGAAAAATTTAATAAACTTTTCAGTTGGTAAAGGCCAAGTGCGTTCTAAAATCGTTGCTGATAAATTTGATCAAATAACACTTTCACTTATTTTATAAACGCAACAACACAAAAAATTAATAACAAATACTAAAATTAAAATTGGTGACTAGAAAATTATGCTAAAACTCAGTTTGAATTGTTTCAATGCTAAAATAATATTATACATATGTATGTGTGTGCTGCTATGTTCACTTAAAAATAATAACACAATAAAAGAACTCGCAAACAATTTTCCCATTATCAAATTCTGGCACTTTAAAAGCTTAGCGCTGAAACATGTGTTTGATATATATATACATACATACATACATACATACAAATATACAATTTATATGGTATATTATATACATATATTTATTTTCAAGCAACGTGGCTGCCACATTCGCACGCGTATTCGCATGAAACGTCAAATCATCAGTTGCCGCCTACCGCCTGCCGCTCCATTTGCTCTCATAAATCATAATTTTCGTTCATTTTACTCATTTTGCATTTATGATTTGTATTCATCAGCGGTTAGATTGACAAAAATTTCATTATCCCAAATGGCAACGGTTGGTTTGTTGACTGCCTCAGCATCGCACGCGGGGTCAACTCTTGACGAGTCGCTTGTTGCTGCGATTTTTGTCCCCTGCTACCCAAATTCAACTTATTTTGTGTGCGTAAATGGCGTGAGTACTTGTTGTTGTTATTGCCGTTGCTGTTGCCGTTGCTTAAATAAATTTCGCATGCAGTCCCCCATAAAAATTTGTCTTCAATTGTTTGTGGGTACCTACCTACTTGATCTTGTCACTGTGGCGTCGCGTCGCACGACTGAAATCGCTCGGTGTTTTCCAACCATACAATTATACTTGTGCGACGTCACGATGTTTTGTTGTGGTTGTGCGCGCTTAATCTCCTACATGCCACAATATTTCTTTTTTTTTTTGGGCTTTTATATATTATTTTTAAGCAGTTATACACATCTATACTACACGTATGTTACTTTGTGAGTATTTTTATAAGGGTAATCCTAATATTTAAATTATTTAAAGACTCATAGATTCTAAATTAATTAATTAATTTTAATATTTTTTCATGAAAACTTGGTTTATTCTACCATGAAGGAAAAATAAATAAGAAAAAATCCAAACTAAATTTTAATTCAAGTTGGTTTTTTAGTTGCTTAGTATTTAATTTATAGTAATACAAATATTATAATATGTAATTTTTTGTATACCTATAAAATATAACAATTTTTGTTATAGTCACCCTTAAGTGAACATGAAAATAAAATAAAATTCCAATATATTTTATGAAAACGAAGTCCTATACCTATCGACATATTTCCTTGTAGACAATATTGATTGTTTTTTTTTTTTTTTTTTTGTTTTGATACTAGAAACACCAGCTTACCCTGGAGCAAGCAGCACACAACTAGCCAGGGGTGAAGCAGCTTTCTCTCAAGTCTGCTGCTGCTACCTTAAGAGTTTGACCTTAAGCTTTGTTTATCGTTATCTCGAAGCATACTTTGATAGAACCCTAGGAATTTCTGGAAAATCCACTCTCAAATAGGCTCTCATATTTTTGGTGAAACTTAGTTTTCCCTCTGAAGGACATAACTAAGATCGTTTCACGTAGTCTTTAAGTTCGTCCGCTCACATCCCCTGAGCACTTGCCTCTTCCTAAGAAGTCTGCCTGAAATTGCCTGCCAGCAATACAGTAACTCCTCCAACAGCGTAACAGGAGATATTATATTTGCTTCTCATTTTGTTCAATAACAAGAGCTTAAAAAATATATATATTTCCCAGCCCTGCTTCGAGCCTACCCTACTTGACACCATTGTTGCAAAGAAATTGATATCGCAACTTTTTCCAATGGTAATTTGTTTCGAATAGATCAGTCCCATGCCCACTTCCCGGATGAACGAGTTTTCGCTATGGTAATTTTGGCTCAAAGCTGCGACTGTACCAAATTATCATACATGTAAATCAAACGATTTAAAAGTATATTGGATTTTTTCGAATATATCGGTCCAATACCCACTTTCCCAAAAATTCTCTCTTATCGGCGGCATACGTCATACGCATAACATGCCCTCCAAGGTTGATCCATTAATCATTCAAGACAAATATATAAATTATACAGATTAAACAAATTCTATTGATTTTAGAAACAGAGTCATTAAATCATTGTCCTGGTGAAACAAAACTCCCCTACTGTTAGCCAAAGTCGATTGCTTCCTTCAAACGGTCCACTTGCTGACAGGTCCGAATTAAAAGTACGGCCATATGGGAGCCAGCTCATAGTGGATGATTCCTTACAAAATCAGATTTTCTTCCACCGGACTTGCTTTTTGGAAAAATAATCAACTCGCCCAGGCAGTCCAACAATTTTAAGCCAGCTACGGAAGGGTGATTAGTTTTTAACTGAAGCTGTTATTTTCAAAACTTTGTCAATAAGACTTAGTTATTGTGCTGCCCACTATTCGAACTCATCGCTTTTCGTGAAGAGGAGGCACAAGAAAATTCCAAATATATTTTCAAGCCAATTTTTCACACACCCTATTGCCCATACACTCACTTATGTAAATGGGAAAACACAAGCGTTGTGGCACGTTTGTGGTTCAATCTTAATCCCAGTCTGCGACAATAACGCAACAACTGGACCGCATGCATGCTGCCCCTTCACGTATATGTACATATGTACGTACATATATTTAAATCCCTCAAAGCAGCAAAACGAAAACTTTTAACGGCGTATTTACCTAAATTGGAATTTCCGGTAAAATACACATGCTTATATTTACTTATACTAACAAAAAGTAATACGCGTGTGTGCTTATATGTATGTAAGTGCATATGTGTTAAGAGAAAAATAACTGTGCAACAACAACAACAACAACGCAAAACTAATCAACATAAAAACATTAAATAATGTGCTCAATTGTTGCTCTACATTGTCACACACGCACACACATACACACATATATATATACATACATATATTGCAACTATAATCTCGAGCCTATAATTATTTACACAAACAACTTTTATCCGCCACCACAGCCGCTTACCCTCCATCTTGATGCATCATTTGCAAGTAAAAAAGCTTTACGCTTAAAGTAAAACGTTGCAGCAACAATAGCAACAACTTCGACGAAACGTTCGAGACAACAAACCACTTTGGCGATGTAAGTGAATGTCACCAGCATCTTCTTAAATGGAATAATAATCGTAAATAGACGTAAAAAAAGAAACTTAATTGCAACAACAAGAAAAATATTCAATAAAAAAATATATATGTATGTACCAAAAAAAAAGCTAAATGCATGCTTGTATTTGAAGGGATTGCATGAGTGTCAGTATGTTTGCCTTAATGAAGAAATTATGACAATGACGAGGGTCATTCCAAACGTGAATTACATTACAAATGAGCTTAACCTAAAGTAAAGTGCTAAATTCTGTGTGGAAAAATATGAAAAATCTCATTTCGAATTCACTCTAAGGGTCGACTGAAATTTATTTTCTATATAATTTGAAATATGTGCTGAAAAATAAAATTAATGGGCCGATGACCTTGATATATTCATGTGTATAATGGAATATTAAATAATATAAATTTAAACGGAGAATTTTATTAGTTCTGCAAAACCAACTTTGTGCAAATCATTCGTTGTTATTTTGACGATTTTTGCATAAAATTAGTTGTAGTGTATTGAGTTCAATCTTGAAAAGAGCATACTACTAGCTAATACTGGAAGCATTATCTTCTGAAAAAATATATGAAAAAAATAACTGTTGTATTTTCATTTCGATAATCATTTCTTCTGGTTAAAGCAGAGAAGTTACAGCTATTTTTTGAAAATGATATCGCGAAAATATCCACCTCTGGCCTTGAGTACAAAATATGCCTTTGTTCTGCGCTTTCCATCGTTTTGGCCAATGTATCGGTGGATATGACGACGATTTCGCCATATGTTATCTTTGAATTGAACTTATAAGTCCTTGGCTTGTAAGCAAGGTAACTTGAATTTAAAATAACCTCACAAAACATAGTCTGGTGAGGTCAAGTCAGGTGCGCAGTCAAAATCACTGTTTTTCAATACGGCTGGTCCAGATCGATTGTTTGTCAAGCTGTATGAGATGTTGCACCGTCCTGATTAAACTAAAAACCATTTTCACCAACAAAGGGCATCACAAAACCCGTTATCGTGGCTCGATAACGTTTGCAATTGACGGTTGTCGTTACTCCGTCACCGTCTCTAAACGAAATGAATGACCGTATCCGAACAAACACCACACCAAACTGTAACTTTTTGGTCGTATAGTCTGTTCCCTAATTAATTGAAAGTTTTCAGTGGCATAGTACCGCCAATTTGGTTTGTTAACGCATCCATTCAACGAGAAATGAGCTCCATCAGAAATGATGATTTATCGCCAAAAATTGGCCTCGTTCGCAGCCATTTCGATGATTCATTTGGCATACTTAACCCGAGGCAAATCATCAGGTGGGTACAGTTTACATATGTGCCAATTGGCGCTCTCGTTTTCATATCTCGAGCAGAAGAAGATGTGCCGCAAGAAAAAAAATTCATCTCGTCAGCATAGCCATATTTGTAGTGATATTCTCTGAAGCAACCGTCAAAAACGTTAGGAGAAATTCTGTTTCATCATGCTTTGTCTCTATCTCGTGTATGCTTGCACACTTCCAATAAGCCTGTGATTCCAAATTCCCGTCATTGACTCATATCCCATAGTTTTGCCTTTCGTCGAGGCTTGCTTGTCTTTAGTCGACTGTTCATATCCTTAGATTCTTTTTATAGTCTTTGAGTTCTATATATATCTATGCAAGTAATCCTGATGACACTAAAAAAAATTACCATTTTCGCTTCAAAATCGTCGATATTTAGCAAAATGTCTTAAAGTTTCTTCCTGTTTGTGATTAGCTCCGCTCCGGTTTTTTGCTCAGCAAGTTTTAGGTTTGTTGCCGTGAGACAGTCCTTGATTATTGTCGTCGTATAATTTGGTCGAGTTCCTTTGGCACTACAGTTACTACAATATCATTTGCGTAAACGACAATATGAACTTCGATTGGTAGTGGAAGGGACAGCACACCGTCAGAGAGTACATTCCACAGCAGTGGTCCAAGCTAGTAAACTTGTGGTACTCCTCACTCCTCCGCGTATCTTCTTTACATGTTAACAAAAACAAAATGCATCTAATGAAATAAAAATATTAGTTGCCGGCAACAACAAAAAAAAAGAAACACAAAATAAATTGATCACAAAAACAAAACCCCAATCACATCACAATTGGAAAGTAATGCGCCGACAAGGCTACACGGTCGAGAGTGTGAACTCGAAATTGCTTGCACGCGCTTAGACTTCCAGTACGAGAAGATTGCTGACGCTGTCGCGAGTCATCAGTAAATCATTTTTTAACAATTATTGACGTTAAGGCAGTTGTTTATAATAATAGCATGCAGAAAATAGAGAAAAACACTGTAAAAACAACTTGCGGAGATTTGTATAGGAGAATTAAGGTAATAAAAAATATGGATGCAAATATAAACGATAAAAAAGCTGAGAAAATATTTTGCGGTTTGCAAGAAGCACGCCACCGGAATATTAATCAGTTATTTATGAACCAGTTCGAAATTGTTTCCAATATGTGTATACCTTTCATGAAAAAGACATGAAATGATCAACATGGCGAGCTGGGTTTATTTAGCCAAGTCGATCTGTTTGAATTCAAGCTAGTCCCTCAGTTTTTAAAATATTTCAACAAAATGTAGTATGCAAATCTATCTTTTGAATGTCGGAAGCAGATCGGTCGACTATATCATATAGCTTGGTATAATACTTCAACATAGCAACCAACAACACGCAAATATGCATTCTATACACACAAACGTTGGTGCTGAAAATCAACGAAATTAGAGGACCCTATCATATAGCGCCTATATAACCGATGAGGTTTTTGAACAAAATTCCGGTAAAAAAAGAACCTAAGAGCCGTATTCTAAACAAGTAAATTCTAATAAATACTCGTATTGACAGAGAAAATCATCGAAATCGAATTTTGCATTTTGCAATAAATTAATGTATGTTTTCATAAAAGGTATAAGCACTTCGGCATGGTCGAAGTCACCTTTTCTTTCTTATTTGTATTGTGTTGCTTACTTAAAAGGTAACTTAAATTATTTTCTAAATTGTGTATAGACCATTAGCACGATACGTGATAGCCGAGTTGACAAGTTTAGATGGCAATACTATAATTAATAAATTATAAAATAAATAAAAAAAAAATATGGGAAGCTCAAATATGGTAGCTTAAAGTGCTAATTGCGGTTGGTACGGCATTTCGTTCCGATTTTAATTGCTCAAGGTTGATGCAATAGTACAAACATGTTTTGCATGTTTTTTGAAATATCGAAATTTTCAATGTTTTTCTTTTTTTATTTCCAATAAAGTAAGTATCGGCCTTTTCTTTGTTCTTCGATAATAGCACATGCATAATTATGCCATGGATATTTTCGTCAGTGTTTTCCTTTTTGATCGCATGCGATAATATGAAATAAAATTAAATAAGAAATACTAAAATTAAAATTGAAATTAAATTAAAATTAAAATAACATAAATCAAAAAAAAAAAAAGAAAAGAAATGAAATGAAATAAACTGAAACATCGTAAAAAATTAAATAAATTAGACTAAATAAAAAAAATTAAAATGTAAAAGTAAATTACAGTGAAATAAATTAAAACAAAATTAAAGTAAAATGCAACAAAACTCCATAAATTTAGTTAAGATAAAAATAAATAAAAAATAATACAAATGAAAATAGTTTAAATAAAATAAAAGAATAGAAAATAAGCGAAAAAATATACAAGAATAAAAAAAATAACATTAAAAAATTAAATAAATTGGTCATGTGAAAAGTCATCCATTATTTTAAGGCTTTTTTCCATAGTTAGAATTATCGGATTTATGCAAAATATGCACTGTTTTTTGTTCGATAACTTTTTTGTCATTTTATAGTAATATATTTATGCCTCTCTTATAGAGACCCTATGGCAAAAATTTAGGCAATTGATTTTCAGTCTTTTCTTGGGGCCAATTCTTCACCAAACAAATCATTCGCAATAGGCAGGAAAAGCTGGTAATCACTTGGTGCGAGGTCTGGACTATAAAGTGGATGCATAAGAACCTCACAACAAAGCGCTCGAAGCTTCTGGTGAGGCGATGAAGCACAATTCCCATTCAGACGTTCCAATAGAGAGCTGCATGCATGACGGTCAGTCTCAACGATTTCCATTATTTTATCGACATTTTCGACAATTGGCCTTCCACAACGTGGAACATCTTTTATATCAAAATTAGCGGAAAGAAATGAAAGAAAAGAAAATTGTGCAAGATTTTACTATAACAGTCAATCATGCACAATTTTCAGAACCATAGGTACTATTCACATTTTCTGCTGCCTGACTTGTATATTCGCCTTTATTGAAGAAGACTACTGAATTTAGTGATCAACACTTCTTCCTTTATCTTTTTAAGTACATAATATCATCTTTCTAACGCAATCTGGCGTATTTCAATCGCACTTATAGAACGCGAGACACAGATGACTAAATCCTTCTAATCCAAAAATAATGGACGACATTTTACTTGACTTATATATAATATATAATTAGTATTGCAGTTTATTTTAAGACGCCTCCGAACGGCCGATGGATTTTTACGAGTAGTATTTTTTAGTTTATACCAGAAATACACTTGGAGGGATTGACATTACCTTAGAAAAACTTACGTCAAAAAAACAAATTAACTAAAAAATTAAAAAAAGGAAATAAAATAGAATAAATAAAAACAAAATAAAATAAATTAATAGAACAAACTTATTAAATCATTTATTTATTTACCTATTTACTCGAAAGTTTGAATATAATAAGATAATAACATCTTTTTTGTACAACGGAAATCGTATATTTTTAAATAATCAGAAAATAGGAACATTACGGTAAAAAACATGTATAAAAAACATAAGAAATAATATTTATAATTAAATTAATTTTAATTAACTTAAATTAATAACACTCAAAAAAATGAACAAATAGAATGAAATAATATATTTTGCAATAGAAATAAAAAATATCTAATTTTTTGCACGACCCCGCTAAAGCCGCTGTCGAGCAAATTGTCCCATTATGGATTCAACAACAAAGATAAAAGAATTTAATGCATATCATGTTGTCAACTCTTCAACTTTTCATGTCGATATCAGCAGAAAAAAAATTATTTATGTCAATTTGCAAACGAAAACAACCCAGACACCCACCTAGTGACCTGTACTTAGAACCCATTGAAAGTCCATATTTGTATATACATACACAAGTGCATGTTTGTTATACAACTAGTATGTGTTTTACTCCTTTTGTGGTAACCATTGGTTTTCCCTGTCGTTTGCTTTCAACTTTTGTGGATTCTAGTCTTTTATGCTTTTCCTACTCCACTCAGTGGCTCGGCGAACAATTATGATGGAAAAGTGTGTTTGCTTCCGTTATTAAACGGTTCAATTGACTGTGAAAAGAAGAAAGGGGGAAAAGCTTATTTAATATGCACGGTTGGTGCCACTAACCTCAGAGACACATTTGTATTGCAGATTGTGTTGCGACGAACAGAACAAAACAAGTGACAGGAAGAAATGACGATCACAACAACAGGTGTAACGATTCAAATGAACTTAAGAAAAGGTAGTGCCTTATGGATTATGCTTCTTAAAGAATATCTATATTAATATATGTATGTTAGCGTGTACAACTGTTAGGCGTTGTACATTTTTAATTAATTTCTATTTTTTTAAACTTTCTTCCACACGGCACTTCCTTAAACGATTTGGGGTTTTCGGACTGCGAGTTCGTCTACACAATAAATGTTTACAATATTTTTTTTATATATTTTCTTATTTTTTTTTTTATTTTTGTTATATCCTCATCATTTTAGTTAGACCGTAATAATTGCTTGCGCGTTTGTATGCTTTACTATATATGAGTTTAAGTATTTGATTAGCTTTCATAAAATTATTTTTATATTCAAATTAGTTACATGTTTATGTTTTTCTTGTACTTTCAGCTCTCTTTCTTATTGTTATTATTAATTTGTAATCAAAAATGCACTACACGCAGTCAACTTTACACTCTTTAACGGTACATCCGGCGGAAATACGTTTTTGGCTATATTCATAATTTCTTATTGGTGGCCACCAGTGGACTAAGTGTTAGCCTGGCCACTAAAAGCTCTCCAAGGCATACAAGTACATATTTTGTTGGTATTGCACTTGTTGTGGTAACAAGTGCACAGGCAAAATTTGACAAAACCGTAAAAAGTTCGTGGTGACCGTTCATTGTTGCGGAAGTTTGACAACATGTCTGTGGGTAAGTAAACATTTACACATGGATATTTATTTATGTATAACTTTTAATACATTTCTTCATATATTTCATTGCTACTATTTTGTGTTTTTACACTCCTTTTTGTGAGGGCATTGCCATATTTATGCTGCTCGAATTTTAGTTATATATTCATTTAAGCCTTCAAAACCTCAGCATATTGCCAATAAATAAGTTTTGGTTCAATGTCATAAAAATTTGAGCAATTAATTTTATTATCGATTGATTGTCGTACATAACATATGTTTTGATCGGCGATTAGCATTTCATTTGGCTTGTGAACATACTTTTTTTGGCGAGTAATAAAATTTTTAGTCCCAAACTATAAATGGATTAGCAAAAGCATTTTTATGTTAGTTATAAAACGAAAAAACACCGTTAATTGCAGAAAAATTTTGCGAATGCGTATAATTTTTGAACCGCTTTATTATTTTTCAAAAATTAGCCATAAACATTTTCTGAATTGTATTTCTCCTTTTTCAAATTTCACTGATTGTATTTTATTTGATTTTAATTAGTTAATTTTATTTCACATCATTTTATTTGGTTTTATCTTATTTTGTTTTATTTTGTTTTAATTTATTTTATTTTATTTTATTATCTTTTACTTTATTTTACTTTTCATATAGCGTAAATTAGTTTCATTTATATTAATTGTTTCGTTGTTTTAATTAATTTCATTTTTTCATTTAAAATAATGTGTTTTTTTTTATCTTATTTATTTGATGTAATTTAATTATTAGGTTAAATATTTGGAATTTAATTAAATTTAGTTAAATGCAATTTAGTTTAAATTATGTTTATGTTCTTTTAATTAATTTTATTTTATTTTGTTTTATTTTTTTTTTTTTAATTTTATTTTACTATATTTAAATAAATTTTGCTTATTTGGTTTTGTTCTATTTTAAATATTTTATTTTACTTTATCTAAATAAATTTTATTTATTATGTTTTGTTTTTTTTTATATATATTTTGTTTTATTTTATTATGCTTTATTTAAATTATTTTATTTAACAATTGTTGTATATCAAAAGAATATTCAACTCATACAAACAAACAAGGCCTTTCGATTACTAAAAAAAAAATTTAACAAAAATTCATTCATGGTCGCAAAAACAGTTATGGATTTATTTATTTCATTTTGCTTAATTTTATTTTGTTTGTTTTACTTTATTTTATTATGTTTTATTTTATTAAATTTTTTATTTAATGTACAATAATTTAATTTAATTTAGTTTATTTTTTATTTAATTTTATTTGATTTTATTTTATTTCATTTAATTTGTTTTTTATCTTATTTTATTTAATTTTATTTTATTTCTTTTTGCTTCACTTATTTTATATTTTAAAATATTTTTTAATTTTTATTTAATGTAATTTAATTTAGTTAAGTTTATGATTTTGTTTTTTCAGTTAATTTTGGTTTACTTGTTTTATTTAACTTTGTTTTGTTTTATGTTATTTTGCTTTATTTAAATAAATTTTATTTATTTTGCTTTATTTTATTATATTTTGTATTACTCTGTTTAATTTTTTATTTAATGTAAGTAAAATTAATTTAGTTTAGTTCATATATATATGTTATTTTAATTAATTTTATTTTAATTTGAATTATTTTATTTAATCTATTTTATTTTATTTCATTTAATTTAATTTTATTTTACTTTGTTTTATTTTATTTTTTTGCATTTAATTTAATTTTATTTTCTATTTAATGTAATTTAATTTATTTTGGTTTAGTTTAGTTTAGTTTATGTTTATATTTTCTTGATAAATTTTATTTTATATTATTTTATATTACTTTATTTTCTTTTCTTTTATTTTATTTTATTTTATTTTATTTTATTTTATTTTATTTTATTTTATTTTATTTTATTTTATTTTATTTTATTTTATTTTATTTTAATTTATCTTATTATATTTCATATTTTTTTTTTAAATTAATATATGGTAAGTTAATTTAACTTATTTTAATTTTATATTGTTTTATTTTATTTTATTTCACTTTATTTTGTTTTATCTAATTGTTGTTCTAAAGAGAACTCAAAACAAACACGGCTCCGTCGGAAATTATCTCTTAAAAATCCATGAATATATATGCATTATTTGTAAATACGTACGGTCGCCCTTTTCATCCACCCCGCTGTTGTCATTTATTTTTTATTTGGGATATAACACAATAATGAGTGATATATAAAAATAAGCGAAATAAATTAATAGATGACCTCTGTGTCGGCACTGAATGACAGATCGTGCTGTGATATGGGAAATGTCGAGCAGCGAGTAAAATAAGTACTCACAAAAATGATGAGCTGCAAGTAAACCAAGACAGAAAGGTACCAAATAATGGAGCAGAGTATAAATGATGTGAAAAAATAAGTGAAGCAAATGATAAATATGTTTAACGCTATAATTGTATTACTTATGTACACTTACATTTGTACAATATATATTTAGATGTTCATATGCACAAGTATGTCTTGTAATAATCTAAGAATATCACTTGAGTAATAAATTAAATACTCGTCTAGCGCCTGCTGTGTTTCACACGCTTACAAGCGTACAAACTATTAAGGGTAATAAGCGAACTTTTTCCCAACATACGGGTCCACCACAGAATCGGCGTTCAAGCGAACACTTAGTTTGACAACATTGCTTTGCACTTACGAGACATTGGCACAGTGAGTGAGCCACTGAAAATCAATACATCACAGCAAATGTTGTTTCGTTGCTTTGCTCATTTATTAAACATTTAAATTTATCAGAACTCAGCAAAAAAATTACTTAAGATTTTACCTCTTTACTTGCTGCTCATTTCTTGTAATGTGTCTATTCCGCAAACGCCCCAACGTAACGCCCTGTCTTTGAATGGGTTGTCCTCTACTAATCGTGTCTTACGTTTATATGTATCATAGATTTCTGTGATTGTTAATTTCTAATTTCAAAACACTATTAGCATTCACTTACGAGAGCAAACGTTTGCCTCCGGCTTATATTGCTACTGGAGGTGGGAATGGACGAGAGTTTAAATACATATGTACATGAAAGAAAAGATAAATTGTTTTACGTTCTGGGAAACTAGTATTCTTTTTTTATACCTTTTCATATATTTATACTATTTACAGTATAATTTTCCTGTATTATTTCATGACAACGAGTCAGTGCATTTGATGTACAGTGCAAATGTCAAAGGACATTCATATACAAATATGTAAAAGTGTGTATGTGTGCTGCCGTATGCACTCGCACTTGTCCAGCTGACCTTTTAGTTGAATTTCTCTTTTATGTGGTGGCGTGTGTTTGTGTATTTTGTATTCTTCTTATTTGGTGTCAGATTTTGTTGTACTTGTTCCATGGCTTTCTGGGTTTTCGGTTGTTGTGCACGTAATGTTGCGGTTGTTGTGGGTGGACTAAACATGTCACGGGTCTGTGAACTTTTCAACTTGTGTTTGTTGCTTGGTTTAAAAATTAATGGGTTTGGGAGAGATTAACGAGATCATTTCTGTGGAGGGTAATGATAATGCAAAAAAAAAAAATAAAATATAAAATGTTCTTACCACTTAGAAGTTTTTTTTTTTTTGAGTAAAAATTTAAAGAATAAAAGTTGAGAAGCTGGCCAATGGAAGTAAAGCTCGAAAATTCTACGAAAATATACGGCGACCTAACGAAGGTTTCAAGACCGGACCCAGAGAGGTATGGAGGTGATGGGTGCATTCATCACCTTTTTTGCAAAATATGGTCGGATGAAAGTATGCTTGACAATTGGAATTTAAGTCAGACCCACACCTACTCAATATTCCATATAAGGTTCTACCAAGCGTATTGTGTAAAGGATTAAAGCCCACCGTCACCAATCTGATTTAACCTTACACCACACTGACTTTAGACCTGGTAAATCCGTCTTCGACCCGGTATTAACCATGTGCCAAATCTTAGAAAAGACCCGTGGCCTTCGACAGCACGAAAAGGAGCTGCTTCTACGCCACTTATACTTATCAAGAAAACTCAGGAAGGACCTCTCCGAGCTGTTCGATACCAAACGACGTTTCAAATAAGGTGATTATTTATCGTGTGACTTCTTTAATTTTTTGCTCTACAGGTCGCTCATTGTTCCCGTCCTGTTATATGGTGCGGAAGCAAGAGCGATGACAACACATGATGAGTCGGGGTTGGGAGTTTTCGAAGAAAACATCGGGTACCATAACTGATGGAACGATGATCTGTACGAGATATACGGCGATATTGACGTAGTTCAGGAATCAAGGAAAAGCGGCTGCGCTGGTTTGGACATCTGGTTCGGATGGATAAGAATGATCCAGCTTTGAAAGTTTTCGATGCAGTAACCGCCACTGGAAGTATAGGAAGAAGAGGGCCTCCGCTTCGTTGAAAAGACACTATAAGATAGTAGGTTAGTAGCCCGTTCATATTTAGGCAAATGTGCCGAATTTCCGTGCGATACTGCCCATAGTTTTGTTTTGTCAGCTGTTTGTTATTGATGTGTTTGGCATCATGATGAGTAGGGATAAAAAAATTTTGTTTTTGCAAGGCAATGCGCCGGCGCACAAGGGCATTGCATCCATGGCTAAAATCAATGACATAGGAATCCAATTGCTTCCGCATCCACCGTATTCATCCGACTTGGCTCCCAAGGACTTTTATCTCTTCCCAAACCTGATGGCTCATCAATAAAAAATTCAGCTCGCGCGAGGAAATCATCGACGCCGTGGATCAGAATTGGAAAACTTCGTCAGCATCCAACCAATTTTCCAGATATGAGAATTAATACTTAATCCCAAAAGGAAATACCATTAGTTTGGTATGGTCATGAAAGCTTTAAAAATTTCGACATTGCTGAAGACAGCTTTTCATTTTTATTTCTATTAAAAACCTTTAGAGCGGGCTCTTTCAACTAAAATTATATCCATTATACGAGTAAATTTCTCTAATTAAAATCCACCCTGCATTGAAATGCACTTCCTACTGCCTTTTGGAAAATATTTAAAACAGTAAACATTAAGTGCAGCTTGAGGATTCAAATACACATATGCAAACATATATGTATCCAGCAATTATCGTAGCGTACCCTCACTTCCTCTATTCATTGATTTCAATTACCAACGGAAAGGATCAACAATAGATGGAAATAGCACGAAAATTCATTGACAATGTATGCGCATGTGCAATTTCCTATATAGCACACAATAATACCGCCTTAATTACAATTAAATAGGAGTTGACAGTTTACAAAGCAAAAGTGACCGTTAGCGCGTGCGGGTTTGCAAGTTTGTAAGTATTCATGAATTAGACAATAGTTCTTGTACATACATATGTATGTCGTATATTACAATGGCACGCACTCTCGCCTCCACAGATATACGCACATCCAACGGATTACGCTAATTGCTGTGCAATTAATTAAACTCCCATTCAGAACTCGTTGATATGTCTCAGCATACCGTCAGGGGAAAATGCTGATAATTATTTAAAGAATTTTGTTTTTCATTTTTTGTTACTTAAATTATCGCTTTAATTATTATTTTTCTTCCGTTTTCTAGTATATTTATATACATTTTCTTATTTAAATAAAAAATACTTTTGATTTAATTTTGGCTCCCAGATTCCTAGCCTTACCGCTATCCACACTTCTAAGTTCACACATTTGTACATATATTGGGTATAGTAAAAAGAAATACATTATTATCATTATTATTACGGCTGATGGTTTTTTTTAAGAGGAGCAATTAACTTCATGTCAGAAATACACTCGGAGCGTTTGATATTCCCTGCCGAGGGACGACCGCAATTAGAAAATTTAGCTTAACTTTTTATTTAAATTAATTTTCTATAACTTTTTGGATGTTAGTACGACACCAGGATTTGAACCCGAGCCTTCCGAATGGCAGTACGCAATGCTAACCACTCAGCTACCGCGGCCGCTATTTTTCCAATAGATGGCGATCGAGTTCCGCCAGTTGGCGTTAGAAAGACGACATTTCGTACTTTTTCTCACAGTTTTGTCAATTTCTTTCAAAAATAATGGATTTATTTTTACTACACCAATATAAATAATAATTTTTATTATATTTCCCTTATATGCATTTATATGCATTTTAACGGTCATATTTGATATAAAACTTAGCAGTAAATATGTCATATGTATTTGTAAATACAATTTATTCCTTATATGTTGCATTATAAATGGTACCGCTACGTACCGGTGCAGCATTGCTGTTGTAGGTATTGTTGTCGTGAGACTCTCATCCACACAAGTACTCAAATAAAAATACGCAAATAATTGCACGAGCTCCAAAGGAATGTGACAGATGTCAGCCACCAACGCGAGTGCAACAACAATAATACTGCGTTGAAATGACGACAACTTAACTTAACTTTGTTGTAATAAGCACTTGCACTTAGATATAAAAATTATATGTACTCATATATGATGTAGCTGTAGTACGTATACATATTTATATAAAACATGACATATGGAAAATGTGCTAATTCTGATATATGGTATATGTGCATATGTATATTTTTGTATTGGATTGTCTATTTTATCCCGACTATTTTTAGTCATCTTGTCGTCATAACTTTAAGTATTGAACACTCAGGCAACGACAGCACGACATACGGAATTTTAAACACGAACGCATTTTAGTAGGCGCCACGACAACAGGATGATATAACTGCTACTACCACATAGAAGTATTTCTGAAATGACAGCAGGCGTTGTGATTTGGAAAAGTCAAAAAATAGCAACTAATATATTTAGCTATTATTTTAGCAAAACAGGCTGAAACACTTAATGCAATATTAGTGTATTAAACTTTAATATATTTTAGCAAAATAATATATTAGAAATAAAAGCTGAGTTATTACGCTTAAAAATTACTTTAGAAGTTTTTTTTTGGTGGAAAAATGGCGATGTCGCTCTCAAATAATTTCTGACGCTGCCTATACGGTGATATCGTTGTTGCACTGTATTGTCGTGATGTGACCTAAATGTTCAGGGCTTTACCATGACATATAGAGTGGTTAATATTCGTTATTCTTTAAATTTAAATAACCATAACAACAGTATTATAAAGAAAAAAAGAAATTTTATTCACAAAAAACGTCGCACAAACGTTCGTTTAATATTGACTGATGAATACTGCTTTTTTCTAGAAGAAAATTCTTCTGTTGCAAATATATTTAATGAAAGAAATACACATTTTCCGAACCACCCTGAAGATTTTTTTATGTGGTTGCCTCTGCAGTGGCTTAAATTTTTCACATTTTTCTCTCTCACAAATATATATAAATTCTTGCACCTTTAGAAATTTTTTATGTTATTTTATCGAAACTTAATTGCTCTCCCGCAACATGAATAGAACTTTAAGAATTACATACATAATAATTTTATCTCCTTCAGGATTCAGTTAATTTAGCCATGTCCGCCTGTCCGTCTGCTTTTGAGATATTTCATCCAAGCCTGGTATACAGCTGCGTTGTTACATTTAACACATACATCTTCTTCTTCTCCTTCTTTAGTGGTGTAGACACCGTTTACGCGATTATTGCCGAGTTAAAAATATTGTGCCATTTATTTCTTCTTTTCGCAGTTTGGCGGAAATTGGAAATACCAAGTACAGTAAGATATTTCTCTACCTGGTCTTTCCAACCTCTGCTTCCACCGGCGGGTACTGCACCGAAGACTTTCAAAGCTGGAGTATTCGTATCCATCTGGACCACGTGACCTAGCTAGCATAGCCGCTGCTTTTTGATTCGCTGAACTATGTTAAGGAGCCAAGCCGTAAATGGGCCTGCAGTTTGTTTGATTACAGGAAATATTTCGTCTTGCTCACGCTCACTACCAGACACAAATGCTTCACTTCCTTATCAAGTCTGGAAAAAGCAGAACTAACAACGCGGTTGTTGAAACAAAAATGTCAATATCATCGGCGTACGCCAGCAGCTGTACACTCTACCTTCTCTATTCAGCTCTGCAGTTCGTATTATTTTTTCCAGCAATAAATTAAAGAAATCACACGATAAGGAATAACATTGTTTGATATCGAACGAGACGCGTAGAGGTCCTTCGTGTTCCTGACGGAGCTTTTAGTGTTGATTAACGTCAGTTTACATAGCCGTATAAGTTTTGCGGGTTACCGAATTCAGGCATATCGGCGTAGAGACAGCCCCTTTTCGATGCATGCACCTTATCAGTTCTTCAAAGTATTGGTTCATATTTCATTATTTTCTTACCATAGCCCATATCAACCTGTTATTTAGAATAATATACAAACCTCATCTGCTCAGAAATTTGAAAAATGTAATTTTTACTCAATTAATTTTAATTATAACATATTATATGCTTAATTGTAGGGATTATTATCTGAACAATCAGTTAAACGGTAACAATATGATGCATATATTGTAGTTGTTTGAACTAGCTGGTTATGACAAATGATTAATAAATTGTAAAAATAGACCATCACTGCAGATTTCGTTCAAAAGTTGAGGATATCTGACATGGCTAAATGTTGTCAGATAAAATTAATACACCATGGTAGGAATATGCCGCCTAAATGAGGGCAAACATTTTGTTTAGGCAGTAGTCTCCTTTAGAATCCGAAAAAAGCGTTTTATCAGCAATTGGAAATTTTCAGACAATATTGTACTATATTTAAGCTTCTAAAAGCAATTTTCAACATCAAAAAATATTGAAATCTTCCAATGTTGTGATGAGTTTTCTGAAACGGCTGCAGTCTTTTTTTTTAATTTTTATGAGTAAAAATTCAAAATATTTGGAATTATGGAAAAATTTACTTCTTGAAAAAATTTTACTTCAAGTTGAAAAAAGTAGTTTAAATAATTCTTATGTCCAACTTTTATAGCTTAAATAGAAGATAATTTAATACTGAAGCTAGATTACTTTTATTTTTTTTGATTTTTTTGTATTCTTTTAACTATCACCGGCACCGATTTCTAAGACAAACGCGCTTCAAAGTTCTGCCCGAGCATGCAAACCTGCTCGACCACTAAAACTGTTCTAGCTTTTAAACTGAAAACATATTCCTGGATAGTTTTAGAATAGAATTAAGAAATGCATTTTTTGAAGCCCCTAAAGCAGACTACTGCCTTAAGCCTACTACCGACATTACCAATTTTATGATTCAACTCCTATTTCGTTATAATACATTGGAAGGAATTCCATATTCAAAGTAGTGAAATTTTAGGAAAACACTAAATTGAGAAAGTTTGTTTTCTTTCTTCCGTGATATTAGAATATAACCCAAGCCAAGTATACAACTATTGGAAATTATTCAAAAAACTTTCGATATTGAAAATTTTTAGGAATTTTTTCGTTCTCTTTTTTATTAAAAAAAATTTTATCTAAATTTTATCTAAATTTTTCATAGTTTTTTTTACTTACAAAAGTGCTCATGTGTCCCGTTCGCATCAAAATTCGAGTATAAATTTACATATGACATTTAAAACTTCAAATATGTAAGAGAATCACATGCTTCTTTCCCCGATGAATAATTGCCATATTTTCTCATAATTAAATTACAGCCAAAACAAAAGCGTAAAATTCTAATTACACACCTCATATTCATTTGTTGTCAGCATCAAATAGCTTCAAACTTCACAACAACAAAAAAATCATACTTATGTACATAGGTACATTTCCATTACCCAATCGGGTGCACCACAGTCTTCCCCAGTTGACAATTAAACAAGATCAAAAAATGCACCAAAAAGCAATATTTGCTTTATTACATTTTCTTGTTAGGATTTTCATTTTCCGCTTTCTTACGTTCCTACCAAAAAAAAAATTAGTTTTTCATCAAAATTTGTAAATGAAATTTAACGGCGCGTGCTCCCCGAGAGGATCCATGCTATGTAAACGCACCGTTGCTTGTTGCTCCAAAAAAACTTGCGCAAAGGGGAGCAAACACATTAAAAAAAAATAAGTAAATAAATAACAAAAAATTAGAAGTTCAAATTTTACAACCAAATCGTGTAAAGTCTACATACTTACATACATACTTGTGTATGTACATGCATACAAACAAAGTCAGAATAGAAGCTACACACAGCGTGCCGAATGACTTCCAATTTGTTTATGCCACAGCCAAGAGGAAGTGTTTCTTGTCGACGCGCTGCCACTGCATGCTACCAAACACCGCTTGCCGCCACCCATCAGAAACAATTACAAATTCACATTCGTATACATTTCAGTTGGTATTTTGTTGTAGTTTTTTTTTCAAAGAATTTCTGGATTTTTTTCACTCTTAAAAGTGTAACTTCAAGTTAAAAAGCAAACGATCGAACAAAGTTGAACGTAGAGCAAACATAAATAACTTTTCCGTGCAGCAAGTTTTACACGCATAAGTAGAGTACTCTTGTACATACTTACATACTCTAATATACGTAAACAATAGTTTGTGCTTTCGATCGCCCAGTTTATTATTCCTTCATCAACTTTTAATGGACTTCTGAATATGCTGGAGTTTATGGTAATACACACATATTGTACATACCTACAAACCATATTACAAGTATTAGTGTTTTGCTTCGCTTCAAAAATTTGTGGACCGAATGGTTCATTGGAGTAATGCAATGAGTACGCCTCTGTAGTATACTATTGGACCAGCTCACATCTCGCTACCATCCTGCTCTCAACCGATGATGGCTCGTGTTTAACGATCACAATTCAATTCAACCGATGTTGCAAGTGCATAATAAGATGTCTACTCGCATGTGATTTTATACAGATCCTCCATAAAGTCCTCTGTAGGAGTATCTTTCTAGAGTAGTTTCAAAATTAACTTCCTGTAATTGATCCATGGGGTACTCGCATGTTATGCAGAGGTGGAGTATTAGGTCCAGCAACATTGAAATGTTAACTAGACCATAATTTTTGCATGGATTGTGGCTAGTTTTGGATTACTCTATTGTCCGAGTAGAGTATGTATTTCACACGTTGATAGAATACTCGCGTTTTTCGCGGCTTTAAGCAACTTTGCCATTTTTGTTGTAATAATAACACATACAGATAGCAGATACTAAATTATTGATTATAAACAATTATCTCGAACATAAAATTCTTAAGCGCGGACAATGGCAAGAAGATTGTGCTACGTGGTCCACAACTGCGTATTTAGTGGAAATTTCTTTGTACTGAATTTAATTTTCCAACAAATCTGTAAACAAATTATTTAAATATTTCGACCTTGTTCAGATCATCTTAGCCAGTTCCTAGAATTTCGGGTTTTTCCAATTTAAATAAGTGATATTTATTCCGAAATATTACTAAAACCATTTTAATAAATTTAAAATTTTAAGTAATTCTTCCAGCTCTCAATAGAGTCTAGTTTAAGTGAAGCAGATTCCACTCACATTTCCAGATGCTTACAGCAGTTGGTGTGTTTTATGAAGTTCAGAAGATTAATGTTATCTACAAATGCAGGCCCTGCAAGACAGTCAAAGAAGAAGTTTCCGAAAAATCGAAAAGGACCTCACAGAGAGCTGGGCAGTGGCAGATGTAATATTCCACCGATTCTACTTCATCTATGTCCTAGCAGGTGCGGCAAAATTCGTTTGAAAATAGCTCCTCCTTCTACCATGAGTTCCAATATGCCAGTTTCCGATTATTACTCCGGTTTTTATGTTTATGGAGGTACTTTTTAGAAGGAGAAAAGACTTAGTTCACTGCGATTAATAGACAGATTTGTTTGGTCAACTTGGAAATGGTTGCACTCTGTTATCTGCTGTTGGTCTTTCTGGTAATTTGCCGTGGGAAAAGAAATACCCAGGTCACTCGTATACGTAGAGTTTGACTGTTCCCTTTCTGTCTACCTCGTCGGCAACGCGGCTCCCTGGGGTGACTCCTTGGACGTTTCGCGTATAGTCGAGAGTTTGTTTGGGTTTTCTCTGCATATTATTGCCACCTTTGAAGTCGTATGATTTCACTGCAGAAACTTAATGGCAGCCTGACTGTCACAATATATTGTAGTAGGCTCGGCTAATTTTTTACAGTTGAGCAACAATGAAGCGACTTCCATGATTGCGGTTAATTCCCCTTGAAAGACGCTGCAGTGCTCGGTAAATCTCTTATTTAATTCGATAACCAAAGGTTTAGAGTGAACACTAAAATCTACTTTGCCATCGAACTTAGAATCATCGGGGGAGATGGCGACGGTTCTTTCTTTGATCCAAAACTGTTACATTTTCCTCATTCATTCCTCTCTGAGATTTTTATTGAGTGTTGTCAAAGCAGAATGCGAAGTGGAGTAGTCTACCTTTTCCGAGGATGGCATTGTGTTTAATATTTAGACACTTACACATACTGTTCCTACATGATCGTGTTGCATTTAGTCTTATGGCGTTATATGTAGCTCACATGAATTTTTCCGCAAAGGTGTGCCGCGAGAACATTAAGCAGTCTTTCAAGAGTTTTCATAGGAATTGATGGAAGTGTACCTGTAATGATTATCGACGCCGTCTGCTGAACTTTATCCAGCTTGCTCCTATAAAGTAGCCGCGTCTAGTGCTCGTCACCAGACAGTGAATCCGTAGAATAATATGGGTCTTATTTTCGCTTTGTATAGGCAGTATACATTATGCAGTTCTTGTCCCCATCATTTACAGGTCGACGTCTTGCAAAGGTAGCGTGCGGTCATAGCCTTCTTACTCCTTTCTTACGTGTTCCGGTTGCAGGTGAGTGTACTATCTAAGGTATTTAAGTAGAAACAGAGCTATGAATGTCTTTAATTGAGGGCGCTTTAGAAGAAGTTTGCTTTCACCTTTGCGGGTATTGTCAAATACGAATATAATATATAAATTTTCAGTTTACTGTCGTACTGAACACCGGGGTTCGAGTTCCTTTTGTTTAAAGAGATCGTGTATACTACAAATTTCAAGAGGAGCTCGGCCCAAAATCACTTCAGCGGCTACAAAGCGTCACTATATAAGTAAAATACCATTAAAAAACCAATTTAGTCAACAATAATTAAACAAAAATGCATCAATGATGGCGTGTGTCTCTCCTGTTCAAGAGTAAATATTTTCTTTTACATTTCCCTCTCAGTTAATGGCTATATAAAAAACAAGAAAACAAAAATGCACGAGCCTTCTAATAAACACGTGAAAAACAACGATAGAAATATTATATATTAAGAAGCCCGCGCCTCACCCAGGCGTCTGCCACAGGAGATCGACGTCGCGCCGGTATAGTCGCGCGACACATCTGTTGAGCAGATTTCAATGTGAAGGCAAATGTGCGCATCGATGAAATCAGAGGCAGGCAAACGGGAGCGGTAGGCGGAAAATGTGGTGGTGAACATCATCAAAACAAACGTTAATTATTTTTGTAATAATAATGGATATAATGTAGGTATACACGTATACGCGTAAAAAATTCAAAAGGTGTACACACACACATAAATATGAAAAATACAGACATTTATGTACATTTATACACGCAATTGGGATGACGTAAAAAAGTATCTAAAAGATACAAGCAGCCGTTGAGATTCGTAAATGTTTCCCCGAAAAAAAATCTTCTTCAATGCCCCTGGCTGGGGGAACAACTGCTTGACGACACTTTAAATATTTATGGCACAACTGTTGAGTACGAGTTTGAAAAAAATTAAGTCCTTTTAAAGAAAATACATTTTTTTCTACTATTCTGTATTGAGGTTTAACAACCACATACACACATACATACATATATGCCTGTATACGAGTAAATGATGCAATGATCTGTTCGCCCCCTCTTTGCCCAGGTCATGTGCTCACTGATACAAGCGACAGAAGAGAAACCACAGGTTGATGTTAAATGTCAATTGTTGCACCCCTGAGAATTAACGGTATTCACATTAGAGTGAGTGTCCAAGTAAATTATATAGTGAAGAGAATGCGATTAAGGAAAAGTAAGCGATCACTTTCTCAATGAAGATGAGCATTGTTGAGATGATATTTTTAGCTTGAATTAAATAATCTTACTTCTTAGCTCATCTCATACAATGTCTAGGTATGTGTGTGTATAGATTTCATATTGATTTATACGATTCTCACTTCATTTGTAATTCGAGACACACTTGTCACAAGCGTTTACCTTCGCGTGTACGTTTGCTTACACGCAGACATATACATGTACCTAAAGATATACACGTATACACGTGCTCATCCAGGATGTTCCATAGATCACGCCAGCTGCACTTGTCTTTGGTGTATGGTGTAGATATAACATATATACATACATACAAATGCATGCGCGCAGCATGCAGTCAGCTAACAAAGCAGAAACTCTCGGAGCGTGTGTTCATAGTCGTGTTTGCGGTTGGTAAATATATCTGAATTATTTTCGACAATTAGATTAACAAGTCCTTACCATATACGTGTATATAGCAAGAAATTAATATGCAATACACCTCTTGTGTACTTCCGATCTCACCTTCCACAATCATTTTATGAATGAACTCAGCACTTCCTATTTTACATTTTTTTTTTAGTTTTCCTTCACTAGTTTCCTCTTGATATACTTAGTACTACGTTTCGTAGAAATTTTGTGACAGCATTATATTAGATAAGAATTGGCTTATCCCTGTACCGGTGGGTACATCCTCCCTCCAGGCAAAAGACCGCCTAAAATTTAGATTTCTTGAACTCATAATCATAACCATAATCACTGTCCTGACATTTCAAGAAAGAATAGGAAAAACTCTTCTTTCCAATAGTTTTATGAATCTAACGTTCCCTTATTCTCCAGAATTGCAAGATATACACCACGGTTGAAGAGGAACCGTTTTATTTACATATCTAGAGAAAGTGCTAGAGAATTATGAGCTAGGGGTCTTGAAATTGAACATTTTTCCTACGTATTATTAATCTGTATCTGCATATATAAATATATTTACAGTTGTAAGCATCCTCCGCAAATCGCTTCAGCGGATATAAAGCGCCAAGTAAATAAGCATCCTCCATGTCAGAACCATAAGGTTCTCTTTAATTGCAATGAACTCTGCCTGGAATCTGTCCATGTAAATACTTATCTCCATCTCCTTGTTAACCTTACCTCTACCCCAGTCATTTCTGGAAAGAAAGGCAATATTAAGAGACGAATTTAAATTTATTTTGGAAAGATTGTGATAGTCCGTACAATTGCGCAGAGACGCGAACTTGCTAAATATGTTAGAATGTCCTTCTCTCTCGACGAACATAATATAAACTCTACAAGTCCCTCACCATTCCCGTCTCGAGTTTTCGAGAGAATACCGCAGACGATAAAACAATGAAACATAAAGACAACGCTGGCTAGGCCATAGATGCAGACTAACACTACTCTCTTTTCACACTCTTTTCTTTGTCCATAAGATCTCTAGCAATAGCAGCAATATTGATGTTGTTATTGTTGCGGCTTTTTCAGCCCTGCTTAGGGACAGGCTAGTTAATCTACATCACATTTAATGGGAAGTTCAGGAAACGAACTGTTTCAACGGGTTCGGACCTAAGGGAGAGGAGGCTTAGATGTGTCGGTTTTAGTTGGCATGTAAAGAGGTGGTTAGTATTGTGGGAATTCCTCTGACGGTCTTGGCGTCAGGCACTACAATCCATTCCTCCCGCTCATCTTTCGAGGCACGTATACTGCCATATTTACTGTGTTACATCAACTTTAACCTGAAATGTTTAACACATCTTTGAACTCAAGATACTTTCATTGTTGGGAGTTGACGGAAAAGACGGAAATAGAAGTCAAATTGTAGTTACTGGGTTTTGTAATCTCTCGTACGAAGGCATACGTGTATGTAAAAAATTTAAGGCTTCTTATGTGTGCTTACATCGCCTACACTCCTGTCATATATGTACACGTATGTAACCTACCTGCTGACATTTGTATGCTACGAAATGACACAGTCAATAAAACTCTTTTATTTCAAAATTTTAATGGTGTATTTGACACCTCTGGCAGGTAGTAAAATTCGTAATTTCACACTTTGTTGGCACTACTTTATATGGCACACCATTATTCCTTCAGTCTTTTCATTACAGATGCGTCAAATGGATAACGCGTGGAACGTGTTCAAGATGATTTTTTCTCTCTTCAACAGGCAATCACTTTTCCCTTTTTGGCTTAGTACTCAGATTCATTGGCTATAGAAAAAACGGACGTGTAGTTGTGAGTGTGTGTGCGTATATGACTTTGTATGATCTTTGTGTGATAACTTTAGATTTGTCATTTTCTCAAAGAAGGTTTGGAAATTGTTCAGATGAACACACGACGCACAACATACAATGCTGTAGACATACATACATACGTAGTTTGCAATTCTTTTATATATCAATTAAAATTTAAAATAATTATGACAATAAATTTAAAATACACTCTCAGTTGTACTAATACTATTTTTTACTTATAAGTTATAACAGATTATTGCATTTCTTTCCAAATCATATAGCACGCATTTTAGCTCCTATGTTAACTACATATATGCATATGCTTATTTTCAAATTATTTATATTTTCTCCACTTCTGTTTGCCATGTGCCAAGTGTCTGGACATGTATGTCCTTTTTTAGTTTTAAGAGTCTTTGCTTTATTCTTTTTTGTTTTTCTTTTCTGTGCATAATCCATTTTTGACAAATTACTGGTACCGCCTTCTTGTCGCGTTTCAAGCGTTTTGAACTGACCTTCCTTGTTATTTTAAAGGCAGACACATTTCCGTATTTAAGTTGTAAAAAAGTGTTAAATACATCCGCCACTTAGAAGAGGAAGAAAAAATAATAAAGATTTAATTGCAAACGGTTTGTTTCAGTGAAGTAAAGGCAGGAAGGGGAGGCTAATATTAAACAGAAAAATTTGCAGTTAATAGTAAAAATCTGAAATTTAATATTTTATTTTAGTAAAAGATTTCATTTACCCAGAGCTAAGAACAAAGAATAATATATTTTGTTCAAAAAATAAATAGTGTGAGTAGTGTTAGAAGAGTAATTTTGTGAGGACTTAGCATGTGGAACATTTAGTAGCTTGTGCCTAAGACTTCATTCCGGTTATAATTGATTATTAATTTTCATATAACATATAAATTATTGAAATTAAAAAGCCTACCGTGAATATTATGTTTTTACAAAAAAAATACACAATATTATTGGTAAACAATATTTATACTATTTTTTATAGACACAGGTTTGCATTATGTCTTAAGATAAATTTCCTACAAGTGACCGCCGCGGCTTTCTCGAATAAATTCCAGCCGAGATGTCCAAATTTCGACCACTTTTGAAACCATATGTCAGTAATACAACGCCGCATATTCTTTTTCAAGGCGTCAATCGTTTCGGACTTATCTGCGTACTACTTCACATAGCCCTGCCAAATTGAGTCGAATGATGTGAAATCGCACTATCTTGGAGACCATGCCACAGACCAACGATACGAGATAATGCCACCACCAAAAGTATATTTCAATAAATTAATTGTTTCATTGAATGTAAAGCATGTAGTGTTGTCTTGTTGAAACCAAAGTTCGCCCACATCAACATCCTCCAATTCAGGTATAAAAGATTATCAATCTCTGTAGCGTGCCCTATTGACGGTTACATTATAAAACCGGCTTCATTTTTGAAGAAATATGGACAAGCATACCAAACTGTGACTTTTTCGAGGATGTACCGCCGTCTCAACAATAGCAAATTTTTTTTAACGTACTCATTTAATCAGAAAAGAGCTTCAATATCCATCTCGTTTTGGGTCTATTAACCAAAAGTTTTTCAGAAGTAAGTCAGCTCATTATGAAGTGGCCAACCAAAGTGAGTATAAATCCAGTACCCGCTGACAAAAAGAGTAAATCATAAAAAAATATTGCTTAATCAAAAACCACATGTCTAAAAAACACCCTTTATAAAAGTTTTATTTTTTACAAAATAACACAGAATAAGAATGATTAAGATTATAGCTTAGCACATGAATCAATTTTTCTCCTTTTGGACCCATTCACCAAACGTGCGATGCACTTGATGGTCTTTCAGCTTCAACTTTTGCAAGAGTTGGATTTTGTAAGCTGGCAGGCCAAGGGGCTTCCGCAAAATCTACTATAAAGTGGTTGGACACAGCGGTAGCGAATGGACTCATTCGGGTCTTCTTCTCTGCTTCATAGCAGTAATATCATCTTCGGTGCGCACTGTTCAGCATCTCTGAGGATTAATTTAGTAATGAATTTGGACGATTTGCAAACGTGGCGTTTACGTGGGTTCAAAATTTTTTATTAAAATCAGATTGAGTTCACAAACATGTCCCAAAATAAAATGAGATTTAAATCAAAATCACTGAGGAATATTGATATCCACTTTGAAACAACAAAATAACTTTCTATCCTCCTTTAAGGATACGAATTTCAATAAAATACGAAATATATCTTCCAATATAAATAACGCTTATTCAAAATGTGAAGTAGATTTTTCCAACGAATCACCATGTCTCATACATATTTGTCTCCTATTTCAACTTTCCGATTGCGGAAAAATTTTCAGATGCCTAATTTCAGATTTCTACAAACAGCAGATGTGCCTTGATTCGTTGGCAAACTGGAGAGTTTCTATAGCTCCAAACCTAAATCGATCATCTGGATATACATATGTAGGCGAAATATATAATTGGCGATTTGGAACCGCTGAAATGATTTTTGGCCGAACTTGTCCTCGAATTTTTTATGTTTGTCTTGATGTTTTTTCAACAATGAAGGTGTCTACAGCTTAATCTCAGCCGCAGGTGAACGGTTAATGGATTTTTTTGAGAAGTATTTTTTATTTCATGCTCTCATTCGAAGGGTTTGAGCATATCCCGCTCTTTCTGGAAGATGTGCTGTTATTTAGCTGGGCCAGTCGGTGAAAGCGGCCAGTAGGAAATTCCCAATTTTCTTGAAAAGGAGTGACAATGGGAGGCATTATACCCTTATAGCTACTATGCGTAATTTGGTGTAAAATATTATCAACAACTATTCTGGTTCTCCGTTTCATCTCTTTGTACTAGCTTGTATAATAGCGAACATTAAAGAAGCGATAGCGCATTCGTTTCTTTCTACTCATCACATATAACTGTGCCAACGAATCACTCAGTACCTTAAACGGTATGAGTATTAAAAATTAACCAGGGTTTTCAAAATTCAACTGTTATTTAAGCCTTGTGAATGAACTTCGAACTTTAATTTTTATTCCTCGAAAGCGTTCCTTTAAAGATACCCTTTCTAACAAAAAGTAAATTTTTTTTTTAATTTTTTTTTTATTTATGTTAACAATTCATCAGCAATAGAAATATCAGAATTTATTAGTGATTGTCAGAAATTTTTATTTTTAATATCAGTGTTGTTAATCATCTTAGCACGATTTCCACCGAAATGTAACTTCAATGGAAATCTTAAAACACTCTTAAATATGACACAGGAACATTTCATATTATTTAAAATTCATGCACAAATCTTATTTTTTAGTAATAAAAATCAAAACCACTATAAAGCGGACATTAAGGTGGGTGGGCCAAACAGCCAAACTGACACACGCGACATAAACTATGAATATTATTGCGGAAGTTTTATGATTTTTCAACGAAAATCATATTATCCAAACGACATCGTAAAAAAAATTCAAATTTGAGAAACAAATATGTAGAGGGAAAAGAAAAAGTCTTTTTGCTTCCAGAGATTCGATTATGAATTCATAATTTCATAATTTAATTAACATATTATACACCTGTGGCATGATAAGGCTATAAAATATTTTAAAATACAAAAGGAGGAAAGAAACTTTTTTCTATTGACTTTGCTCACAGCCACATTACTTCCGGGCGTCTTAAGGTCGAAAACTTGGGAATATTAAGTTTGGGTAATTTATAGCATTTGTTTGCTGGCAAGTTGTTGTTGGGGAAGGGTTATCGCAGGTACATAGTAGCAGCTAAAAATTTTCATATTTTAAAGATTTTTTAATATTTTTACGCGTTCACACTTCATTGCAATTAATTTTAGTAAATAAATAGTTGAAGAGCTAGAGTTCTCAGATACTTTTTCACATACTTACATATGTATGTTTGTATGTATTATGAACGTACTTACTCGCTTGAGTTTGTTTCCCTTAAGGCATAGTTCAGTGGTTCAGAAGTTCAGCTCTGTCAAATGCGGATCGAAAGCAAATCAAATCGATTTTAATCAAATCAAATTAATGCTGAATAGGCGAATTAGTAAAGAATGGAGAAAGTAATTTATATATATGTACATATATATATGAGTTTATGCCTTCGCATATCTGTTTATGACTGGCTATTTTTACTATACATCTGGTATCAGATATTGCAAGTGGACTGCAAAGCGCCGAAGAACATAAACAGTGGGAGCAATAATAGCAAAACTATTTTTCATATTACATATTTGCAATGAATAGAAAAGTATTTATTATATGCATGCTACATGCATACACCAAAAATTTATGCTAGTGAATATGTCTTTAACACCAACACCAACAAGCGAAGCGTGACCATCACATGGATCACTCATCGATCGATGTGTTTGAATAGAATGGTATGTTTGTTTGTATGTATACACGTATATGCACTGGCATTTATAAAAATATGAAAACATATACATACACGTATACTCTTATATACCATACATATTCACTTATGTACGTTTGCAATCATAAATGCAAAGCGTCCTCTTCCTGTTGATTTCTAGCACCAAGTGAATTGCTTGTGTATATATGTATGTACACAGATTTATTCAAAATAAAAAAAAAAGTATTATGCTTGCCTCATTTATTCTTATACAATACATATGTACATATATACATTTTCCTTATGGCCGCTTGCACGTGATCGCCACAATATTGTTTATGTTGTTGTTGTTGCAGTTAATGCTACATACTGGCCGTTAGCTATGCTAAGGGTCACATACATCGAATGGAAGTCAAAACAATAAAGGGGCGCCAAGAAGGGACTCCGCTGTTGGGGGCAAAACAACGTGCAGCACATACATGATTGTTGCAACATTGCATAGTTTGTATTCAAAATAAATAAATATGTATGAAATTTATAATTATATAAAAAAATAAATAAATACCATATACATACATATATACATAGTTAGACAGGGCTTTTATTGATCTGCTATTTAGTTTTGATAGCAACTTGCAACATATTGTTGCAGACGCGTTTGAAAATGTTTTTTTTTTTTTTGAACTTTTAACGGTTTATTTTAATTTCATATCCTTTCATTGCTCTAATCATGATATAATTATTTATGTTGTAGTATATGTAGGGGTCAAAGTTCTTGAATAATCCCAAATAATAGACAAATAGTCTTCAGATAAAAAAATTTGGAATTCACTAATTACTTTTATCATTTGCACATTGATTGAATGGTATCCATGGCGGTTACCATAGGCTTCTTTAATGCTTTTTGTGGCTCATAATAGAGACATGAGTGCAATTGATAGTCATAAGAGCACCTTCGAGAAATAGTGATAATGATGAAGCAAGAACGCAACGGGATGTTGATTGCATCTGGTTGCGAAGAGTCGCAAGGTGATCAGAACCTTTTATTTAAACTGGAAAACAATTAAAATTTACAATATTTACTTATTTACCAGTAGTTATTGCTGTTATACTTCTGTCTTTAGTTGGCTTTCAAGTTTAGAAACGATTGTTTTTTGCATTCAAGTGAAAATGATCTTCCAATTCTCGAAGCAAACGGCTATGCTATAAAGAACTGTACGATATCTCCTCATCTTGGGTTGAAACGTATGCCAAATACAACACCGGCTCACAAACCACACCAAACCCTTGTTTTTTTCTGGATGCAATGGCAGCTCTTGAATCTCTTCAGGTTATTTTTCGTCCAAAATACGGTAATTTTCTTTGTTTACATGCTCATTGCTCCAGAAATGGGTCTCATCGCTGAACAAAAATTGACTCGAAAACGACGGATCTTCGAACCTTTCCAGAGCCCATAAAGCGAAGCGATGTCGCCTGGGTAAGTCGAGCGGCTTCAGTTTTTGCACAAACGCTATTTTGTACGCTTTCAATTTAAGATCTGGACAGCCGAACGGCTGATGGTTTTTTACGAGGAGGCTTTATTTCATGTCCAACATACACTCTGAGGGGTGGAGGGTGGTGCCGAGGGGCGACCGCAATTAGAAAATGTATCTTAATTTTTTATTTAAATCAATTTTCCATAACTTTTGGATGTTGGTGGTACCCTCAATAAAATATCAAATTTTTTTCGACGGCACTAACAATTTTAAAGTATTCATCGTTTAATTAGCGATTTATCGAGTAGTTAACGATAACAGCTGGTCAAGCGATAGCGAATAATAGTCGCCAAGTTATTTGAACCATCAGAAGTTGCAGTAAAGACCTTTAATGATAACGTCAAGACTGCAACTAAAAATTTCCATTCAACCATTAAATGTTTTCAAAGTTGATTTTTTCAAACAAATTGCTAACACTTAAATTTACGAGTTTCCATTTCAAGAAATGAATAAGTCTTTGGATTGTTATCTAACCTCAATAACGAAGCGCTCTACACGCAGTCCTACCACATATCTTTGAGAGGCGATTTGTTCTTCCACAATGCTCAATTTTACATATGTAGAACATTTTAGATTTATAAGTGTAAAGAGTGGCTTTTAATTCAAGACTATGGTAAGTCTTAAAAAGTTTTCCTGTGTTTGTTAATCAGATTATTCGTTTCTTTCTTACCAACAATGTTAAACACTAACTCGTGCTCTGAGCAAGTTTAGTGCTCTAAACTCGAAAAATCGCTTCATGTAGCAATACAATATCAAGGGTACTATTTTTTTTTATTTAGATTTTTTAAACAAATCCTATTTGCTCTAGCAAATAGCGTAGGCTGCTATTTGATCTTTTGCTGTTTTTTACTTAATGCCAAGGACCACTTATTCGTGATGTTTGAGCTAAAAGGCAATAAACTCTGGATAATATGTAGTTAAGATCTTACTCTAATACTTTTATTCGGTGAAGAAAAGCTCCAAATATCACTTGTAAGTATGAATATGAAAATCGTTCCTAAATGTAGGCAACGTTTTTCCTAATATTATTGTGATTCCCTTTGTTGACGAGAAGCCATTGCCTACATATGGGAAGGAAATGAATAAACAAGCAAACCAAAGTGTATATCAAAGCCAAAAATATATAAATCTGATTTACTCTCACTTGTGTCTATTTTACTTACCCACCGCATGTGCACGACGCCCACCCATCCGAAGTAACCTGTCAACGGTGTGCGGAAGTAAGATGACAATGAACTCTTGCACTCTTCCAAAACACTAAAATTCTCTTCATAGACTATAGAGTGAAATAGGGTTGCCAATAGCCACCCCAGATGCATACGTGTAAGCAATGGATGCACTTCGATTTCTTGAGTGTTTACAGATTTATGTCTTTGACTACATGTTACGGAGAAAAGTAGTAATAATAATAAAACACTTGAGCGCCTCGCTCACCACTGCAGCTTGCATTTGAGTAAGATACTGCATGGCCAACAACACTTGCAATGCATACAGCAGCTGAAGTGTAAAGAGGTAAAAAGAATGTACACAAAGTATTCTTATTTTCATAAAGTACCAAAGCACTAAATTGTTATGAAAAGTGGAATGGACGAATTTTTCTAGCACGAACCACTTAAATAAAAAAGTTCACTCCTTTGCTATTGTTTGGCATTCTACAACAAGCCGCACACATGCATACGATCGCTTGGTGGTATGTAAATACACCGGTATTCATACATATGTACGCATCCACTTGCAATAAAGTCTCATACATTCCTTGCCACAGTTAGCTCCACAAATATCTATCGGCGATTTACTTATGGCTGCTGCTGCCTGAAAGTGCCAAGTGGCCGCTGGCCGGCTGTGCTTGTGTTTGAAATTCTAAACTTCATTTACTTCTAGTTCAAAATTATAAATACTACATTATTTAAGTGCATAAGTGTTAGTATATCTTCCCACTATTAATAAATATGTGCAGGCAAGTATTTATGTACTCCCTCTCAGCCAAATGTGCAATTTGCTTGACTGTTTTTCCAATTTTATGACACAGCTCGCCAGTCAGGCAGTCAGCCAGTCTTTATTTTCCGCCTTAGCTCGTTGTCTGGTTCATCAAGTGAAGATATTCCACATTTTCTCCTGCATTGCCAAGCGTTCATGGCCATGCGGTGCGTCTGCACAGCAGTTGGCCACTTCACTTTGTATTGTCTTACGGTGAGTGTTTGCTCGTATTGCTTTTGTTTTTGTAAGAAAAAAATCATTATTCTCAGTTTTTCATTTCTATAGTTGTTGCTAATTTGCGATTCACTGAATCACATTAGCAGAAATTCCATACATCGTGTATCCCAATAAACATTTTTTATTCAGTTTGAGACCCATTTGAAAGTATGAATTCTAAAATACTTTTCAAACGTGCGCGAAACAGGAGTGCAACTTTTAAATCCGTGATAAAATAAAAAGAAAAAAGAAGTAATGTCTCCGGCCATGCCGAAGTTTAAAAAAAAACCATCAGCTGTTCGGAAGCGGCTTAAAACTAAAAATTTTGAGTGTGGTAACACTGATGTTACATCTGATTTGACAGAAAGTTAGTTTTATCCTTCCGCTGAACGAAAATGGTTGTGTATACGATTAAGGAATGGGCAGATTGGCCGAAGACCCGGAATTTTACCAAAAAATCATATTTTCCGACAAAGCTCATTTCCATCTTGGCGGCTACGTCAATAAACAAAATTGTCGTATTTGGGGGACGGAAAACCCGCACGTGATCGAAGAGAAGCCAATGCATCCTCAGAGAGTTTGGTGCGGATTTTGGGCCGGCGGCATCATTGGCCCGTTTTTCTTCGAAAATGCGGCAGGAGCCGCCGATACGGTCAATGGCGAACGCTACCGCGCCATGTTAACGGATTGGTTCTTCCCGGAAATCGAAGAGGAGGACTTGGACAACATTTGGTTCCAGCAAGACGGAGCTCCGTGCCACAGAGCCAACGTTACGGTCGATCTTGTGCGCACTGTTTTAAAAAAAAAAAAGTTACGTGGCGGACCCTGTACATGAAAGGTTGAAACATTTTCAAATGATACGTTTGAAAATTGTTTCCCGTCTTTGTTGGGATATTACGATATTGCATATGTTATTGACTATTGTTGAAAGAAAAGTAAACATTTACATTTGATAAGAAAAACAGATTTGTAATCGTGTAAAATTTAAATTTTCTATATTTGAACATACCTTTGAGCGTCAAAAACATTAATGTTTCAAGCTACTGAGTTTTCGTTCGCATTTTGTTATCTAAACTTAATAAAATTTGACCAGAGTAGGACCCTTGTGTTAAAGCTTTGTCTAGCCGATGACTAAGTTGCACGGTCGATCCACATCAATTTCCTTATTGTCATCATTATTACAAATACCATAGTTCTAAACAAAGCAGGACTGCGCATATAAGATGAGAGATCGTTTCTTCGTTCTCACCGTTCTTCCTTTGAAGCGTTTCTTAAGGGGTTATATCCACTTATAGCTTTCGATTGCACACATATTTGAGTATATTTTCCGAAAATCTGAAGTTGATCCGACAAACAGTCTCGGAGATATGATTGTATCATGAAGGACGTCTCGTGGCGTTCGAAAATAGGCGAAGCGCAAGGCGGAGTAGTTTAACTTACTGTAAATGGTTCGCAAAACTTTAAATTTGTTTTTCTCGAAACCCTGTTTTCAGAGATCAGCTTAAAATTTTTACACGACCTTCTAAGACATATTTGCTAGTTAATGATCGAAGGAATCAAATTTTTGGCAATACTTTCAATTTTTTAAACCACTTTGAAGTGTAGAATTTTTCACATAAAATGAATTTTTTTTTTTTTTGAAGCCATCATTTTGTCAAAAATCAAAATTTTCACTATTTCTTCGATCTCTACGTGTATTCACCCATTACAATACTATTTTTTTTTTGGTTTTCGGGTTTCAGGTAATTTGAAACAGAAATATCTTCTTCACCGCCATACCACAGCTGTTTTTGGAAGCCTTTCTGGAGATCGGCTACCGGAACAAGAGGTTCCAATACTTTTTAAACTGAATCGTTTATTGTTAAACTACATAAAATTTTGTCTATTAACATTTTTTTTATAAAAAATGCCTCTCAAAAAAAAAATTAACAAAGAAAACAAATTTATTTTGTTTTGCAAGTAGATATAACCCCTTAAAGGAAAAACCCAATTTTTTTGCTTATCGTTGACATGCATAGAGACTACATTTCGCGTGATCTTGGCCTAGATTGAATTGAGGTCTGTTCTGTTTGTATCTTGTAGAGATCGTCGCTAATACATATAGCAAAGTTTTAGGGTTTGTTTTGTTTGAACCAATCATCTTCACTGAGGAAACAATTTATGCAAATTATACTACTTATAATGCAATAAACTTTACTAGCTTTTACAAATAAATATATTTATTTCAGCTTTTTAAACTATAAATATTACTTCAGCTTAGTCTCCAGCATGAAAAAAAACTCGAAAAATTGATTTCATGGTGATATAGCATCTCCAATCTCCATGACTGGATGGAGATGCCCGCTGAACTATAGATGGCTGAAGATATCCTATCCTCATTTCTATGTAAAATCTACAAAACCCGTATGCTTGAAGGGTGTATTCACGGGAATAGAGCAAAGTTATAATATTCTTGATTCCAAAGATGGTAGGACCAATCACGTTAGATCATTACTCTCCTCTCATTTCTCTTCGAAATCTTTAAAGGGCTGGTCTTGATAACTTCCACGAAATAGACTCGTTCTTGTAGCGTAGTGTAGGACAGTGGACTAGATGTCAACACAACTTGTTACATTTTAACCCACGCTTACTAAAAGGCATTGAGTTCCCTCTCTTTACCGATGTCAACTATCTCGAGATAATAGAGGGTCGAAGAAGGCTTTTGTGGAGATAACATACTCTGTAGCTGGCGTTGGTCATAAAAAAATCAGACATTCCGAGTTGTTTAGCAGGAAAATCTCCACCAACTCGCTCCACGAGCTTGTGCTAAAGTCGATATTTTGAAAATATACCTACAACAATAAAATTATTTAAAAAAAAAAATTCATGCAATTGGAAATCAAAAGTAAATGTTTTCAAATACACAAAGTAAACATTTATATGAATCAATAAGCTATGCGACATGTAACCGGAGATTACGTATATAAAAGTCTGCGCAGGCGCATTTCACAGGAAAATCAAAACACTCGACCGATTATGCAAGTACACATACATATACATATGTATGTATGAATGTTTAATGTTGTCAACAAGACTTTTGTTGCACTAAACGGGAAAATCTTTGATGAATTGGTGAAATAGCAAATATATACATACATATATGCATACATATATACGCTTATTTAACATTGATTTGCGCATCTGAGCGACCTAATCAAATATGCATGCAACGAAGTTATCAATGAAATCCAACCAATGACAGTCACTGTGTGCGGGTGTGTATGTGCATGGAAAATCATGACAACCCAAAGGCACACATGTGGCAGGTAACAAAACTGTGTGTGTATGTGAATGTGAGTTAGTCTGCTTTGACGACACTCGACAATAGCCAACGCAGGAAGGAGTCAAAACAAATAAACTCAATACAGCTACAAAACACACACGTACACGTACATACACACACACACACAAGCATTGCGAGAAAAACTGCACGTCTGCGTTGTTGGATAGAATTTTCCACCAACGCACATCGACAATGCGTTTCCTTTCCACATGCAACATACGAGTAAGTGCGCTGCGTTGCGCGGCTGGACATTGACGTTTTGTAGCTGTACGGCGCAAGGCGACTGAGTTGAGCTCGTCGCTGTTAAGTGGGCGCAATATGTTTGCCAGACGAGCGCAATTGTGTGTGCGGCGAGTGGTGATTACGCATGTGCCGCATTAAATGAGCGAACCATGAATGTGTGGGATCGAGTGAGAGGAACGCGTTTTATGCTTGCTCTTGCGCTGTGATTTCCTTTATTCTGCATACAATAACGCACATATACGAGTGTATACATGTACATACGTCACACATTATTACTGCTTTTGTTGTTGCAGGCTTCCAACACAAGAAGTACGAGAAGTAGAAGAAGTAGAATCGTCCGTCCAAACATGCAGTAAAAAGATGGGGGATTCACAATCGGCGTGCTGCTCGCACGAAGCAGCAACATTTGTATATGCGGCAGCAACAACGTTCACCAGCTAAAGTTGCTGTCGTTATCGTGCGCTGCTTCAACTGAAGACGCTACAAAATGCGCCGCTAACAACGCTCGTCTGCATAATTGAAGTTTTCAAATTTGTTTATTCCGTTTCGGGATGTCAGCGCAGTAGCATGCACCAGCGCATTAAAACCGACCGCCAATAAAAGCAATCAAATAAATTCGTTTGATATTTGAATTTATGTTTGTGCCGAGACTTTTAGTAGTTCTCTTTAAGTGGTATCGATCGGCTACTATCGGCTGAGTGCAGTTTGTACTCGGGTTCTCCTGAGTAAATAATCGAATTAAAGTGAAGACGAGCTTTGAAACCCTAACCAAGCTTAAATGTGTATTTATTGATTTTCAGTAGTGGTGTCAAGAGTGACAATAACAATAACAACAACAATAGTAACATTGATTTCCGTACTTATTTTAAGTGCGTGTGCGTGGGAGTGTGTGTTGGAAAAAAGCGCGCCACAAATAGAAAAAGTTTTCAAGTTTTCATTTGGTGTATAAACAAAACTAAAAAAGCAAACTAAACAAATTAAAACCTAGACAAAAAATAGAATTTAAATGTATTTTAACCTTATGGAGTGTTGGTGAAAACATACATATTTGTTTTGAATTAATAAACAAAAAGACATACAAACAACACAATGTGTGTCAAAGCCAAAATTATATTTTTGGTACCAATTTGACGAATAATTCAAAAACGAAAAAGAAGTCAGTGACAAAAAGTTATTGAATTTATCCTTATTTGGAGTACTTCATTTTGAGAAAGCTATGCCAGCGCAGCAATTTGACAAAATGTTTATCGCTTTAGATCAAACGAATGCATTCTTCTCAGGTATACATATAAAAGCTTTAGTGAATTTTTTTTTTAAAGAATTTCCGAAACATATTCCAAGAATTTTCTTATACCTTTGTGCAACAAAAAAAAATATTTATATATAGATGGATTCTTATCATATAGCTCCCATTTCTTAAGATAGGAGAATTAATATTTAGTCCGAAAATGCTATAGGTACAAACATGAAAGAAGAGCTGCCGAAGTCTTTATACCCTTCATGATCATATTAAACTTATGGTTTTTTTCATATATATGACCAAGTTTTTCGAATTCGACGACTTTCGGTGTCAATATTTATGCATGTGCAGAATACCAAATTTCATACTCTTTGTTGCATTTTTGACGAAGTTGACCAAATATGTACTATAATTCATCACATGAGGCCCACGCTCTGAGATGCAAATGATCGTTTATAGGTACCAGTACATCTCTAAGTATAGCAAGAGTGTTATGTTCATGAAAAGCATAATACTTTCTTATTTTTCTTTATTTTACTTAAATATTATTTAATTTTTGTAAATCTGAAATTCTGGATTCCTACTATATCTCCAAGGCGACAACATTTGTCGAAAAAATAACAATGCGCAGGAAAATCTCGGCCAAAAATCACCTCAGCGGTTGTTACAAAGCGCCTATTGTAAATGAGCTTTTCGATATGCCTACCAAAACTTCTTCACTTCACTCAGAAACTATGAAACGAGCTTGGGCTCTCAGGAACAACTTATATACTGTATGTTCAAAAATTGTTCAAGATTTTTGTTTTTAATATGTGGTTTTCAAGCGTTCGGGTACGTTACCGCCGCGGCTGGCTACAATAACCTCCAACATAGAGGTTCAATTTTCGACCACTTTTTGCAGCAATTGGGCCGCATGCTAGCAATAACACTCTGAACATTCTAGACAAGCAGCTTCACATAGCCCAACAAAAATAGTCCAGCGGTGTTAAATCGTACGACCTTGGAAGCCACAACACGATATAATTCGTTCACCAAAAATATCCTTCGATTTAATTAATTGTTTCCTTGTTGTATGACATGTAGCTTCGACTGTCATTAGGCAAAGCTCTATTGCATTCCCCGTTACTGCAATATGCCAGCCGGTTTCATTTTTCACGAAATATGAACCAATTGTTCCCTCTTCCCATAGAGCACACGAAACAGTGGCATTTGGAGGATGTAACGGCGGCTCAATAATGGTTTGTGGATTATCATCATTCCAAATGAGACAATTTTTTTATTAAATTACCCAATGAGCTTCATCCCTGAACAAAATTTCCTTATGAAAAGCGGGATCAATGGCCATCTCGTTTTAGGCTCACTCCCCAAACGTGTGACTCGGTTAGTGATCGTTTGGTTTCAATTCTTGCACGAGTTGGCAAAATCTTTCATAAAGTGGATGGGCACAACTTCAATTGTGGTGCGTGATGGCGGGTGGAATCACTTTATGGCGTCTCTGGGTGCGCACTTTATAGCGTCTCTGGGGATGAGCATTATCGACTAGAGTAAACCTGTCGCAAAACCGATCCATGGTTGCCCGAATTACCGGCTCTGCTGGACTAGCTCCTGCTTACTATCATTACTCATAATATCCTCAGAATTAAGATCAATCGTTTCACAAGGTGCTGAGAAATAAAAATTTTCTTGATGTTGTGAAAAATTTTGAGAGATTGAAACTTGCATTATCGTTGTATCTTATTGTTACCAACATTTCATAAAATTACGAGTCGAAAAACTTTCTGCAGCCGATTTGCTTTAAAATTTTGTTTAATCAGTTTCAAAGTGTTTAGACCATCTGTAAGAAAATTTTATTGTAAAAACTATTAATCAAGAATCAATCTTTATTTTTCTTTATTTTTTTTTTGCGTATACACCGCTTATGAGATTTCACGAGCTATAACAGCGCTCTATTGGTTTCTTCTCTCAGCCGTTTGACGACAATTATAGATATAATTTGAATCTCTTGAATCTTGAGGTCTTTTCCACCTGAACTTGTCAACACTGGAGGGTTGTCGCAAGAGAGGACTCTGCTTTTCAATTGCCTACTCAGTTAAAATTAGCACCTGTTGGCAAGAGTGATTCTGTATTGGATTTCAAAGCTGATATTATTATTGGTTTTAAGATAGATAGCCCCAAGATAGATGAAGATATCTACTACTTCATGTTATGACGTGTCAACAGTGACGTGTGAGCTGACACTTTGTTTGATGCTTCGCTTCCTCACACAATTAGGACAGAGCAGAAGTGTAGTGGTTGAAGCCAATGATGTCAATATCATCGGCATGAGCCATAACGCTTTTATAGAAAGTCTCCTCCATTAAATCCTCCATTAAACCTCGTTTGGTACCGTGCGGCAAGAAGCGGTTCTTCCCGTTCAGCGTCAGTTTACACAGCCGTACAAGTTAAGTTCGTCGATAATGAGCTTTTGTTATTTAGGATCAATCAGCTTTGTGAAAAATCGAATTAATTATAATATCATTAATTTCAATTGCAATTAACCAGAGAATATATAGAATATTAATGAATGAATTGCTAATTGTTTCGATTAATTTTTTAATGGCGAATTCTAACTGCAATCACAATATCAAGTTATGAAAGTATTGCAATTTTTGCTATTAATTTTGATGTACTACACAAATAATTTTTTATTTTGAAGAAAAAACCACTTGCCTCTCTCACTAAAATTCTAAAAACTAAATATTTTCTTTCATTTACAGACAATCCATATTACTTCTACAATGACAGCAAATCACCGCGCACACCGGACTCACAGAGTTCCAGCAAGACCTTTTCGATATTCAAGCGACGCAATTCGAAAGGCAGCAGTCCGCGTGTCATCATACCGGAACAGACGCGGTTAATCACTTCGGCGAATCTCGACTCGGCAGCCACGATGGCGTTAGGAAGTCCGCGCGGTAGCTTTGGTTCGCTAGGCGGCTTCTCTCAAGTGAGTTATGGCAATAAAAAATCGGAAAAAAGAAAAATCAAACACATTTACATAAATACAGATGAAGATGAAACATATTCAATATAGTATATATACAGCTAACTGTTAGCAAATCATAAAATTACTGTTAATGGCGGCAGTAGCCTTTCTGCTTTTTTATCATAATTTTTTTCTAATATAATTTTCTTTTTTTTTTAATTTATTGCTCGCAACTCTTCCACATGACCGGCTGCAATCTGGGTACGCTTGTGTATGTGCATGTATTTGTAAATAAATAGCAATCTTTTGAACTGCAGCCATTGATGTATCGCCAGCGGTCGTCGAACTCACATTCGGAAACGTTTCGCGAGCGGCTGGGCTCCTATAATGAGTCCAATTCCTCCACGACATGCGGCGTTGGCGGCGTTGCTGCCAGTGGCAATGCAGTTAGTGCGGGCGGTGTCGGTGTTGGCGGAGGCAGTGACTTTGATGATGTCTTTTGCATGTCACCCTCAAGGTGAGTGAGTACGTTATGCGAATATTCCCATTAGACACTGAGTTTGTTTGTACACACGGTTTTCACGCAAGTTTGTTTGCGTGTATACACGTATGTATGTGCGAGTATGTATTGGTGTCTGATGAGTTGTTGACAACTTTGATGAATGCAGCTGTTGACATTTGGTATTAATTTGCTAATCGCCCATGCAATTTTCATCTTTTTCTTCATCTCCTTAACTTTTACTTATGTCTGATTTTCTTCTCTTCCTCCCACCTCACGCCAAAAAAAAAAAAAAAAAAAAAAATAAACAAATGTAAATAAATCATAGCAAACATCATCATCACACACTGCCGAACAGTAATACACGGCGTCACTCCTTCGGAAATTGGCGGCAAACGAGTGAACGTCACCATCACAAAAGTACGGTACCCTGTTCACCGGATGAAGTGCCGAATATGATGGCTCCACGACCACCCGTCTTATCACCAAACAAATATCGCGGTTTACATCGGCGAAGAGGTGAGTGAGATTTTATTTTTTAGTTTATGTCCTCAAGTGAGTATTTTTAGAGAGGTAAATTTTATTTTATTTTGTCGCACAAAATAAAATACGGGATAAAACGATAAGTAAAAGGTGATCTGTCAATAAAACGAATTTTTCGGCGAAATATTTTTGAGTTCGCCCACAGAATTCTTCAGTAAATAAATTTATTGGAAATTTATTTTTTTACCATATATTTGGATAAAATTTTCATTTCTTGAAAATTAGTTTTGATCAAAAACATATTTACCATTACTGCCTATAACCTTTCGCCATTTTTCGAGCAGCTTCATAACTCCATCAGTGAAAAGCTTCCGTTTCGTATCGGCGTAGAGCTTGCCTAAAAGATTTTCAAGGGCTCTACAGTGGGCCATTCTTTATAATTAACATAGTTTTGTTAAGACCGAAACTCTTTGGTAACAAGATGGTGCAAGGTCCGATCTACATTCTGGGTGCATCAAAACTTCCTAACCAAGTGCCGACAATTGTTGCCGTGCACCAAATATGTACATATGTATGTGGTCTGAGCTGACAATTGGCCGTTACACTCAGCATCACCTTATGTTCTATAAATTTCGTTTTGAAGTCGTTTGGGGGAGAGTCATTAGCCTCTGACCATGACTCTCTTTTGTTCATATTCTTATAAAAACCCATTCTTTATCGTCAGTGATGAGTTGCTTCATAAATGATTCCAAACTGCTACATATGTTACCTTTAGACAGCTTGCATTTATTTTTTACTCCACTAGTTATGGAATTTTATCTGCTTTTTGAGTGACTGGCCACCTAGAACGAGGTTCATTTTGGCCTTTAGGAAGCTTTTTTTGGTGTGAAGCGATGTTTCCCGGCGAATATTGGCTTTGAGCTGAGCTGTGGTGTGCGGCTTATCCGGCGGCGTCAAATCGGTCAGTCAGATGTGATGTCGTCGGTCGAACATCATGCGGAGTAGCGTCATTGAATCGCGGCTAGTGTGTTCTGGGGCTCCGGTCTGTTGGAACCAGAAGTGGGTCATGTCATTTTCAGTCACACAGCATCGCTCTGTTGCGCGTGCCATTGCTCGTAACGGCGTTGCCGGCCTCGATATTCAACTTTTCATTGATCAACGGAGATCGTATTTACGTATTGCTTTCTAAACAACGATCCGTGGTTGATTTTTATGTGTATAATACGGAAAATATTTAGTTTTATTTGGATTTTGTGAATTTTACGTTGACAGAAAACCAATTTCGGTTCTTCATTTTATCCTTACACTGGTAAATGCTTAAATACTACCTTTTTATTCTTAAGATAGAAGAAAAGAAAGAATTAGCTAAAATCAGATTGAATGAAAAATTAAGTCGACTGAAGTGTGGACGTCGCAAAGATGGTGCTCCACTTCTATGAATAATCTTCACTCAGCCGATTCCTTCTTACTGAACTTGCAAAGATGATATCTGACTAGTGAGTGGTCCATCCCTTGCTTAGCGTAAGTAGCAATTTGGCATGTCCTTAAATAATTTAGTGGGAAGTTCTATCTCGGAAGTGTACCCGCACTTTAAGTGTTTCATCATTTAAAAGTGCTGAAAAGTCGAGGCAATAAAAGGTGACAGTATAGAGAGCCCGAGCCAACTCTTTCTTCTGTCTTTGCCCTCTGCATCCATGTCACCTATTGAAGTGACGCTTACGGTATTTTTCGGTGATGGTAAAACAATTTGGTCTTTAATTAACATTTGCCTGTCTACAAAAAATCTTTTTATTTATTTTCATCACCAATTTTAAATTGTTTTGCTTGAATTACAAATGAACTCTATAATCTTTTTATAGTTCTGACATCTTTTTTCATATTACCAAAAAACTTTCAATGACTACTTCGTCCCTCTGTGCCGTGGTAACTCTCTAATGTCTGCACAAACAAAATTCTCCATCTCTTTGTACTCAACTAATTCAGCCGACTGTTTATCGCTGTGAACTATGTACGTATAGGTACATACATACACACATATATGCGCAATGACAATCCTTTGCGTCCAGCCGCTCCGCTGGTTTAAGTGTTTTATAGAAATTTTATGCGTCAACAATTTAAACAATTGCTATTTGATTAAAATATACAACAGTGCTTTTGCATACAAAAATCTCGCAAAAGCTGCCAACATTGTTGTCACAGAGCCACACATACATACGCACGTGCACAGACAACGGCAGTTTCAAGCAAAATCAAACGTCAACAGGAACAAGTGGCGATATAGTAGGCGCCAGTGAACGCATTTTGTTACAGCTATTTATGCAAAGTGGAATCAATGAAATTACAAAAACAAAAACAACAAAGATTTGCTATTTATAAGCGCACTATAGCTAATATACGTGTATGTAGTATTTTATGCAAATCTACAAACAAACATAAATTTTTGCCGCACATTTTTCACTTTTCACTGATAGCGGAAAAAGGAGTAACTCCAAACGGCAGGCAAGCGCCTGGCCGACTGTCGACATTATTTGAATTTATTGTATTTGTTGCTGTTGCCGCAAATCAACTTAAGCACATAACGATTTGTTATTTTTTATACTCCTATAATATCTCCATACACACGATGTTTGTAGCGTTGCTGTTGTTTTTTGCACTCTTTTTGTTGTTGTTGTTGTCTTAGGTGTTTTATTATTGTTATTTGTTTGACATTGACAGCAGTGAAAATGATTGAGCGCATTTATCGTTGGTCAAGAATCGCTGATGATCACTCGCCACTCGAGCACCTCCGTTAGTAGTGGTTAGTGTTGTTGCGGCAGGTTAAGGCGCGGCCACTCAAGACCCCAGCCGAGGAGCAGCCATCGTATGTTGACATGTAGGAAGCACATGTGGGCGCATGCGCGAAATTTCAATGAAACTCAACGCAACACACACACACACACACAGCAAAAAAACTAAAGAAGAGCGAGATTAATTTACTTATGTGTGTGTGTGTGCACAGGTACAACTAACGCCAAAAACAAACATATAAATTATATATGAAACCCAAACAACTGGTGTGTTCTATTGAGTGTACATAGTATATACATATGTATATAAATATTATCAGTATATTTCCATTAATTGGTCATTTAAATGCCTCGAATGATTTAGTGTTAATTATTAGAAGACAAAAAACACACACAAAACAGTAGAAACATGTGTACGAACTACACTTGGGAGACTACAAATTGGTTTAGAATTAGAAAAATGTCGTGAGTTTATTTATGGCATATCGTTTTATACTTGAAGCGAAGTTTCCTCTTGGTGAAACAATAAATATTGATAATATATCAATGATATCATTTTTTTTATTCTACACGTATTATTTGTGATGAATAAAATTTTTCGAGAATCTCATTCATGAGAATGAGATCATATGATTTTAATTTATTTTTTTTTTGTTTTATTTTATTTTTTTTACTGTATTTTATTTTATTTTATTTTATATTATTTTATTTCATTTTATTTTATTTTATTTAAATTTATGTCATTTTCTTTTGCCGTTTCCGTTTGTCTTATTTTATTTATTTTATTTATTTTATTCATTTCATTTCATTTTATTTTATTTCAATTTATATTATTTTCTTTTTCCGTTTTTTTTTTGTCTTGTTTTATTCATTTTTTTATTTCATTTCATTTTATTTTATTTTATTTTACTTTGCTTTATGTTATTTATTTATTTTTAGTATTTTTTTATTTATTTTATTTTAGTTTTATTTTATTTCTTTTCATTTTAGTTATTTTATGGTATTTTATACTATTTTACTTTGTTAATTTTATTTTTTTTTTTTTTTTTATCTTACTTTGTATTAATTTGCTCAATTTATTTTATTGAATTTTATCTATTTTTATGTCATTTTATTCCAATTTATTTTATAATATTGTAGTTTGTTTACAATATTTATAAAGAATAAAATATTTTATTTTTATTTTATTTCAATTTATTTCATTTTACCTTATTTTATTTTAATTTAGTTTATATTATTTATTTTTTACCAAATTTTAATTTTTTATTTTATTTCTTTTTATTTCATTTTATTTTATTTTATTTGATTTTAATTTATTTTTCTTTTGATTTTATATTCTTGTTAAATTTTTTTTATTTAATTTTTTTTTTATTTTACTTTAATTTTTTTATATTATTGTATTTTATTCTATTTTAATTTATTTTGGTTAATTCATTGAATTGTATTTTAACCTAATTTATTTTATTTTAATTTATTGAATTGTATTTTAACCTATTTTATTTTAGTTTATTTTATTTTATTTGGCTTTAATTTCTTTTTCTTTTTATTTTATATTCTTGTTAAATTTTTTTTATTTAATTTTTTTTTTATTTTACTTTATTTTTTTTATATTATTGTATTTTATTCTATTTTAATTTATTTTGGTTTAATTTATTGAATTGTATTTGAACCTATTTTATTTTAGATTATTTTATTTCATTTCATTTTGTTTTAATTTTTTATTTATTTTATTTTATTTTATTTTTTGAATTTGTTTTATTTTATTTATTGTGTTTTTTTTGTTGGTTCTCGATTCTTTTATGTGCATAATTTTTTTGTTGGTAGTAAAAAATACAAATGTTTCAAATTTTTTTCGATGGCTACGTAACCAAAAATTTTGGATCAGAAAAGCGCACGTTCGCAATGAAATCTGATAAACAGATGTTGATGTGTACCGATTCTTTGAAATTCGTATGCTTCATACCATCACTACGCTCCAAAATACGACGCCACCCCTTTCACTGCCACTGTGCCGTTATTGTAAGACATTACTGTGTAAGAACAACAAACAATGGATGAAAAACACCTACAAAGACATACGAACATACATATATGTGAAGTGAATGCACGGCAATATAAACAGTTATGCCCATATGTGCACCAGTTCATAAACATTTCACTGAAATGCGCGTAATAACAAACACAACACAACATTCACATATATTTTTGAAAGTAAAAAAAAAAACAAAAAATCCAGCTAGATATACATACATATGTATATTTACTCGGAACATCTTCTCTTTGCACTGGGCCGCATTCGAAGCCAGTTTTGATGTATTGAATGACGTGCGGTAATTGTATTGAAATTGACGTTTGACCCAAAATCACCTGCAATATTTCAAAATGTATTGGCAGCAGCGCGTGCAGTGTGCAAGAAGTTGTTTTCGAAGACCGCAGCGAAGTAGTTGGGCCACCCATGAACGCACACACGTGGGACACAAATGGCAAGTAAATGAAGTGAGTGTAGTGGGAAACCGGGGTTTGTCGAGAAAGTCAAAGGGGAGTGTTTGCATAGGTATGTATCTATATGCAATTACCCATGTACACACAGTTGTTTGGTAAATGCCACAAATGGGCGAAAATGCTGGATATACATATATGTAAATTTTGCTATTTTGTGTATTTGTACGACTCGGAGTATAAAATAAGTTTATGTACGTAAATATGAATGGTAAATATGGAAATTGGAAAATGTGCGGAAATGCGCTTTTCATTTGCCAATTTCAGTTACGCACGGATGAGCTAGGAAAATGTACAGAAAATTCTTCCAATTTGTATCAAAGAATTGACACGAGGGTTGCACAGCTGATGACAGAATTGAATTGAAAAAAATTTTTTTTTTAGTTTTGATGATTTAAAGTTTTTATTTTGATAACATTTTTTATATATTTCACGTCTAAATTACAACCATAAAATTATTTGAATTTTTAACACTTTTTACCGCTAATTTGCGGTTGTAGCATAAAAAAATTAATAAAAATTAATATCTATAGTCAACTAGGCAAAAAAAATTGTCTAACCAATCACGTCCATTAATATTCACCACACTCGAAAGCACTTAAAAAACAGCAGAAGCCGTGTTGCCAATTATGGCGTGGCACTTCCTTAACCAAAGTTTGCCCCCAAACCATTTGTGGCGGAACGAAGAAAAATTGGCACGCGCCAAACTATTCTTTACTTTGTACCCATTCATTACCACACGCATAAATATGTATGTATATGCGCATATGTATTGGCCAAACACTTTGTTTAGTACCTGTCTAGAATGCCTATAGCAAATTTGTACTCATAATTTTTGTGGTTTACTTCCGCCGCCCCGTACTACGTGTCAGTGTCAAATAATTAAAATGTTATTGTTATTGTTGGTAAATATAAAAAACCAATATGCTAATTTAAGCTGACAACCTATAAGAATGAGCAGAAAAAAGAAATCGTCAACTAAACTCCCAGCCGTTCGCCCTATGAGTGCTTGTAATATGAAATTATTGATTTGATGTGTTTTCACCATTACTCAAGTTGATGACAGTCATTAACCGCTTGCAGAACTGCTGAGTAAACACAGTAGCAAATAAACTAATACATAAGTATTCCATCAAAGCGAGCGAAGAGAGCGCAAATAGACTCATACATATGTATTTAAGAACCAAAACAAACTGTAGAGGCAAGCGAACGGTTAGTAAACACAAGCGGAAATGTATGGTCAATTAGGTGGCAATACAAACAAGTGTAATAAAGTCGTACGTACGCACATACATACGCATTCAGTTAGCATTGTTATACTATATACTTATTGTAAATTTTCTGAAATGTAAACTTGTGCATGCTAACTATCTAGTAATATTTGCTCCTGCCACTGCGGCTATTTTACCTATAATAGACAATTGTCAAATAACATTTTAGTCGCAAAAATAGATATAGAAAAATATTCAATATACAGATATACACAGATATATAAATATGTACCGCTATTTTTAGCTTTTTACTATTAAATATTCAATATTTTTGCTTAAATGTTTTATTATGGGAGCGGAAAGGAATAACTAAGTGTTAAGGGTAAAATAAAAATATTGCTTAAAAATAAACATGGAAATGAAAAATTTATCAGGAAAAATATTGGTAATAAATTTTAATAAAAATTAGGCACTACTACACATTAATAATATAAAATATTATAAAAAAAAATAAAACTATATTGAATTAAGAAAAATAACTTAGAATAAAATAAAATTAAAAATAAAATAAAATGAAATATGAAGAAAATTTAATAAAATAAAGCAAATAAATTAAAATAACATCAAATTAAATAAAATGAAATAAAACTAAATAACGAAAAATAAAATAAAATAAAATAAAAATTAGATAAAATAAATTAAAATAAAATGAAACAAAATAAAATAAAATTAAAAAAGAAATAAATTTGTAAAAGTGAAATAAAATGGAATAAATAAAATTAAATTAAATCAATTAAAAAAAAATAAACAAAAATAATATAATAAATAAAAATAACAATAATTACTTATTTTTTAAGATAATTCCTGGTGGATGTAATCATGTTTATTAAATAAAATTAAGTTCAATTAAGAGAAATATAATATATATGAGCAATTTAAATTACTTTTAAATTCATTAATTCCTTTTGCTTGTGCTACGGAATAATATTTTTACCTCTGAATAGCCTTAAATCAAAACAAGTAACAGGTCAACGACATATGTAGCTCTTGCCAACACACACACACATACATATATATATATATATTGTACATTTAATAAAAAATTATGCTTCCTTCCACAATTATAGTGCCTTCAAAAACTCAAAAACTCTATATCCGTAATTTAAATTTTAATGCACGAACGAACGAGAGTCCTTCGATGACCTTTTCAGTGCACCAATGTCACGTACACGTTACGAGTGTATGCATGGTAAATGCAGGTGTGTAAGTGTGTGTTTGGTAAAAAAGTTGAAGGTAAATATGAAAATTATTAATTCAGGCATAAGACATAAATTAACATAAAAAATATACAAGTTTGTATACATTATATGTACATACATACCATATATGGCACTTGCAATGAAGAATTTTTAAGTAGTCAAAACTAAAAATCATGTTTAAATCCAAAGTAACAAGCAATAAAAAGACAGAGTAAAATAAAACAAATTTTTATTTTTCACAATCTTTTTAATATTTCTTGCAATATATTTCATATTTTTGAAATCGCTTAACCACCATAACAACAACGTACAAGTATATACCATACACGTATGTACATATGTATGTATATAATATTTGTGAAGAAAGACCAAATAATTATTCCTCTTGCGCTGCGTATAAAATGTATGGCGATCACGTTCCGTTTGCAACGTAAAAATATGTTTTCTTCCTTTGCTTGTTTTAATTTCTTTCCTTTATGCATTCTTTTATTAATTTTTTAGCTACACGTATGTATGTATGCACTGCTTTATTCCTTATATCCATTATTGTTTTGGATTTGTGGATTGTGGTAATTTCCTTCAGCACTTCTTCATTATCCAACTGAAGAAGGGTCTTTTGTGTACATATGTATGTATATGCAAACTAAATAGCTGGCCGGCCGTTTGTGATGGCGGCAACTTGTTGGCGTCTTGCCGCTCATAAACAATAAATGTCGCGTTGTCCTTGTCTTTAGTTGCAAGAGAGCTGCAACAACGAAATTATTGCATAAAAATGGCAGGCTTATGCATATTTTTAAGCACATCTATATGTGTATATGTACATATATAGTTTTTTTTTACATATTTGTTATTATGACAGGCAGTAGTCGGCGACATAAATGCATACATATAAAAAATTTTCTGCAATATGCATATATCCTACACCATCAATTCGTTGCAACAGCGGCTATCACCTGCCGATCACCGTAATGGTGAATTTGAATTTGTTTTTGTTTTGGTGTACTGCGTGTATGTTCATGCTGTCGCCTCTGCAATTGCCCGCTGCTTCCTTCCAAAACCAATAATTTCATTGCTATCTAGAAATCTATTATTTTTTGCGTTCCCTTCACACTCAACATACATATGTATGTATATGTATAAACACACACTCGTTCAACCATCCATCTATAGTACATTTGACAAATTGGCGGCGATGTGCAAATGTGGCATGTTGCAGTCAATTGTCATTTTCTCTTCAAATTCTAACTGTCAAAATGCCAACTTAGTATTTGCAAGTACAAAATGTGTCTAACACCAAACTGAAATAAATAGTCAAAATTGAATTGAAAAAGGCAAAAAAAGTACGTGCATAAATTTTTACCGATTTTTTTTATATGTTTTGTCAACATTTTTTTTTTTTGCAGTTAATTAACTCAGCGCCATTTAAAATGTCATATCAATTTGCGTTTATATATTTATATACATATAATATAAAGTCTTGACTCGCTGGCAAAGGTAGAAGCTCGCCCGCTTGCCTCACACCCGTTCGTTTACTTACAACAACACAGCGACCACCCTATTTATAGACAGTAATGCTTTTGACGCGCGATCGGCGTTCGAGTCGGCGCTTTGTGTTTCGTGTGTGTGTCTGTGTGTGTGTGTGAGCTTCTGTTAAGGCCTGAGTCCAAACCACTTACTAAACACACCAACTTATGTATATATGTATGTACTAGAAGGTTCACTCAGAACATATGGTCACAAGGAAAATAAGCACACACTCGCTCTAAAATTGTTCGTTACTTTCCACACATACTCACCGACCACATGACTTTGTCGCCTGTAAGAACGCCTGCTTTTACTTCGTATCTTCGTATATACTTCTTATTGAAAATTTTTATTTTTATTTATTTTCTTTTTCCACTTCGTCAACGCAGCTGATCGTGCTTCGTTCAACTCCGTTGCTTCACTGCGATTCTTTAAGCCGTTGTGTGTAAAAAGTTCAATATTGGTAGTGTTCTAAGCTAAGAAAGAGTACGAAGTTAACAACGTACACGTATATACCGCGAACTACTCTCGCTCAGTTGTTCGTCGTTAGCTTGGCTTGGGCAGCTTGGTAGTCGCAACGATTTTCTTGGCCAACTTCACAGCGACAGATAAGTGAAGGACTGTTGAGTGTTCAGTTGTTTCAATTCGCAACAATTATGTGCGCATTGTTTTCGGAATATGTGAGCGATCATATTGAATATTGATCAGTGTTGAAACTATATATAATAAAAATAAACAAATTGTAAACAATAATTCTTAAGTTTAATTGTATTGGCAAAAGCGACAGTTTCGTGTTGTACAATTCAACAGCGTGTAAGTGTTTATGACGAAAATTTGTTAGAATTTTCAAATCTTCTTTCTTGTACAAACGAAAATTTCTCGCAAACGTGTGAGTGTGTGTGTAGAAAAATCGACATTTCAATAGAAATTTTCCCAATGCTTTGAGCTAAAGCTTTTATGAGGAAAATGGAGTTTATAGAAATGGATACTTTCTGCTGCGGTGAGTGTTTAATTTCTTTTTTTTTATTCATAATATTGTAGAAATATCATTTTTTGGAAGGTAAATTAAAAAAAAAAAATATGTGCTAAATAAAATTGCATATGTATTTTGGTATGTTTTGTTTACTAGTTTTTATTGCGCAGTTTCCTCTCATAAATTTTAATAATCTTTTTTTCTATCATTGGTTTTGTTCAAAAACAAAGAGAGAAATATTAATTAATATGGCGAACTTTAATTTAACTTTAATGTTGTTTGCCGGCTCGAGGTCGATATGAATAAAAACACAATGTTTTTTATAAAAAATGATTAAAAAGTATTTTATTTTGGAACAAATTATATTTTGGTATTTTCTGATTTTAGTTTTCAAATAATTATCACAATGTATGTATGTACGCTTACTTAGTAAAAACTTTTATATTCATTTTAATTATTTATAAAAGCAAGTTAAGCAAGTCTATCAATTTTTTTTCAATATTCTTTTCAACAAATTATTATCTACGAGCAGTTGTCATTTTTCATGTAGCTTTATAACATCAGTGTACATCTTCTAAGTCACATCGGCAAAGAGCTTGATCAAGTGATTTTCAACGGCTCTTCGGTCGGCCAATTTTCCACCAATGAAAGAGTTTTGCAGAGACCGTAACTCTTTGGTAGCTAGATGGTGCAAGATCCGAGCTATATAGTGGGTGCATCAAAGCCTCCCAACCAAGCGCCAATAATTTTTGCCCTGTCACCAAAGATGTATGTATGTGTATGGCGTTGTAATGATAAATCACAACAACTTTTCTAAGTAAGCTGTTTAACTGTTGACAGTGAAGCTCATAATTCATCGTTTCGCCGAGATGTAGCAGCTCAAAATGAACAATTCAATGTTAATCCGACCATACACTATATCCAGCATCACCTTGTTTGCCGTCAATCTAGTCTTCGAAGTGGTTTGTGCAGCGTCACCGGTCTTTGACCATGATTTTTGCAACTTAAACACCAACAATTACCTGACAAAGGGTTTCGCAGCTCATACGCATTCTCTCATTATCTTGCTCTCAGAAGTATTTTATGCATTATTAAATGCATTTAATGGTATGAAATATTTATTGAGTTGCTTGAAGATAAAAAGTTCCAACGAGAATTCAATAAAAAGACATTTTTAAATGAATTTAATAAATATAATTGCTTACGATCTTCTCTCATCAACACACTCTCATACTGCGGCTTACCTCAAGGTATTCATATTTACATTTTCCTGGAAAACCTTTACAAGCAAAAGGGGCGAATAATTTCTGACTATATTTAATACTCACTTCCATGAAGAAGAAAAAAATGCTCAGCCGCAGTAAAATAGAATACCAAACTCAAATACACTTATGTACAAAAATATAATGGGACATTTAATATTTTCTTCGAATAGGACCTTAATTAGGACTTTTCGTTATTCTTCACCTATCACCTTTATAATAGCATGTGACCAAAAACTGATATTTTATAGATCATTTCCCAACTCGCTTTGATTTGTTTACCTTTGAAACTTGAGAATTATGCATTTCTTAAAGAGTTAACTAAGCTTAACTTCATTTCAGCTATAGATTAATTAAAAAAGTTCAAATGAAATTCGCAAAGTTTTCATCGAAAAAAATTCACCTGAAAGTGACGTTTGTCTTTATGACTTATTAATAATAAGTACCATATTATTTTTATAAAATGTATGACTAATTTTCATTCAAGAGAGGAGTTGTTGCCTAAGGAAATATGTATGTTTACCCGTATTGTATAATATATAGCGATTGGTATTAAGAGCAAAACAAATGTCCCTAATCTGACATTATCATTAACCTTACAACTGTAAACCAACAGTTATAATCATATATTTTTTAAAAATAATAAAATAAACATACATAACAAATACCTACAGCACAGTGCAATTTAATTTGCCACTTATATGTACACTTCACGTTTGAGTACTTGCACCTTTAAGTATTCACAGTTGTAGTAGTGGGCAGTACTTCAAACAGTACTCTAAATAATTATAAATGCGGCAAACATCTGAAAATAATATCAAAACAAAAAGAAAAATCAATGCGACCGAACACCTTCTATGCATATAAAACACTAACAATGCAGCATAAAAAAAAAATTAAAAATAAAAAAATCGTGATGGATAACTACAACTAAATAAAAGAAAAAATTTAAAATGCAAAACAAAAAAATGTACAAAATAAAAGTACACTAAAGCACTGCATAGAATAGAAGTGCATAAACAGTTGAATTTAAATGTTTGTTTGCGCGTGTGTGTGTACACTTTTTGTTCTAATGGTAGTTAACGTTATATGAAGTGTCATTGCTTGACTTTTGAAGGTGCCACTGCCACCGACACTACTACCGTTCGTAGTGCTTGCTGTATACTATTGTAGGTATATATGGTAAACCTTTCTTTTACGCCGCTTACTATAGTGCAATATGCGAGCACTTATACTCCTATAAAATCAGCCAGTTTACTATAGATCGAAATTTATGAGTGCATTCATGTAGCTGCATACAAACATACATACATATACATGTATACGGAGTAGTACCACTACAACACCTCTGCGCTGTAGAGAACAAAGTAGAGTACTTTTTATCGTTTAAGTATACCACTTGGAATGCTCCACACGATTACCCATCAATAGATTACTCAAGGAGGGGATGAGTGTACAACAGCGAAAACATTCAATGATGATTGAAATAAAATTGAAAAAAAAAATTTGACATTCAGCGCACAATTGTAGAGAGGTGGAACATACATACCTACATACATATACATACGTACGCGTATATAAAATATTTCGGTCTTTTGTCTTACTTCATATTGCATAATAAATTTTTTAGCCAAATTTTTACATAACTACATTTTTTTGTATCGAGCATTTGATTTTTTATTTATTTTTTTAATTTTTTGCTTTATTATTTTTTGATAACTGTTGTTGCATAATTTGAATTCATGAATTCGGCGTAAATAATTTTTTATTTTAATTTAATTAGTTTTGTGCCAAATTATTATTGCTAACATTTAATTTGATTTTATACAACATTTTCTTTAGCCTGATAAGTAACAAAGGAATTGTTTTTTAAAAGATCGATATTTGTGGTATGTAGTTTTCTCCAAAGTCAGCACTATAGATGATAAATGATGAATTAATTAGTAATGTTAAATTTCACGCTAGTCAAAAAATTTCAATCGATTTGGTATTTGGAAATATTATTGTTAAAGCAGTTATCAAAATAAATTTTATTTTGTTTTTAAATGAATGTTAAATCGTTAACAGATAATATTAAATCGTTAACAGATAATGTTAAACGCTAGATCCTTAACAGATAATGTTAAACGTTAAAATTGGTGAGTGCTGTTAATATCATTGGAAACAGTTATTTAAAAATTAACTTTAACGATAAGCTTGTGCGGTTTCAAAATTAAAAATTTTAAATTAAAACTCAGTGATCACTATTGAATGTAAAATAAAATTTAAAACCCAAATTTTGATACTAAGGTTTTATTAAATAAAAAATGTAAGTATTTTAAAGCAAAATAATGAAATAAACAGAATTAAAACTCACGACTTATTTGATTCATCTTTTACTATTCATTAGACAGGCGACATGATGTTTTGAGCGATTCGTTGTAATGAAAATCGAAAATTAATTTTTATGTTAGAATCGAAAACTTTTGCTCAGAAAACAAATTTGACTAGAAAAATAAAGCTAAAAAAATTTTTTTAAGAAAGTTTTAAATTTCAAAAAAAATATTTTTGATAAAATAAAATTTAATTCGCTACACTAGGTCAAGTAATAGTTAGCAAAGTAAAGATTTTTTATAAGAAAATTGGAAATTCTATGATATATACATATATTCATTACTTTCGAGCGAAAATATTATAGATAAGTTCGAAATGTAAAAATTGCATCTGATCAAAAATTTATAACTTAATTATTAATAATTATTTTCTGAGCGTTAAGTAAAATTTTAAATATATTTTTGAGTTTGCTTATTATAGATATTGATTCCACTTTTCGAAATCACTGTAAAATCACAAACAACTTTTATAAATATGCATCTACATAAACGGTAAGCATGCGAAGTCTTTGATTTTTTCAATGGAAAATCAAAAACATGATTACTTTCGATCCCTGATCAAAATATTTGTGACCCGCATATTTAAAGATTTACAAATTTTTATTAAAGGTTTAACTTTTTTATTTTTTTTCTCTTTTTGTATTTTTTTTTCGACTAGTGCAGCACAGCCAACGAAAAAATCTTTCAAAAAAAAAAATCTTTTGAAAATTAAGAAATAATTTTCATGTCTCACCTTTCACCCTTCGCTTTTGCTTTATTGACAATTTCCCCAAAAAATAAAATTTTCAATTTGTCGCCTGTCCTACCTCCAAATCCAAGCACACATCCGCTGATTTCATAAACACGAAGACATACATATGAAAATACTCCGGTGGCGCTTCCTGTTTTGAACTCAAACACAAACAAAAAACTAAATACGTACGTGCCGCTAATAATAATAATAATAAGAAGAAGGAACATATAGGGAAATCTGAAAATTTAATTAAAAATCCGTGCTTAATACCAACATTTATAAGCAAAATTAATTTTTGAGTTGAAAATGTTTTCAATTTTGAGTTGAAATCAATTTAGTAACATAATACTCAGCTATAAGTAGTACGAACATATCCTTTCAAACGTGCCAACGCTTGGTTAAATGCAATGAAAAGGGAAAAGTGTTTTCAATAATCAAACACAAACATACAGACATAAATATATGGGAATGCATGTGTAAAGTATTTAAGCCGGCAGCACACTTTCCGCGCTCAAAAGTTTTCCCTTTCGGCATACGCTTGGTAACCCTTTTGTAATGTTGCATGCAGTTGCCTCACACCCCAGTTAGTTTCACTTACTTACCCCTCGCTTTAGTAGTATTCTCTAAAAATAGAAACATTGATTGAATTTCCTATGAAGCAAAGTAATTTAAAGTCTAGACATGAAACCGTGTGTAGTTGGTAGTGGAAAAACCAGAAAATAAAAAAATCTTAAAAATATAAATTTTTATTTTTAGGGAACGCAGGCTGCCACTAGTATACATGTGCTTGTGTTGTCAGTTAATAAACAACGAGTCCTTAAAACACTGCGCGTGTGTAGAATTCTCGAAAGAAGAATATCAAAAAGCAATAAAACTCCCCCACGAATTTTCACGGCGAAAAATTCAAAAATGATCTGCAGGCAGACAGGAGTATATACATACGTGTATGTATGTTTGTTAATTGTTTTCCTGCAGCTCTGTTTTTGATGGAACATCTCATATTCAGGGCATTTGATGCATGCCACCAGATGTGCCGCTGGTGTTAGGGAAGCGCAGATGCTTGCTTTATAACATGCTCGTATATGTATGTATGTGTACCATATATACCGTTAAACGTACACTTGTTTAAATAAGCGCGTGCCCGCAACTCAAAGCAAAGTAAAATCTAGCACACAAAAAACAAAAAACAACAACACATAAATAGCAACTTTCCATATTTTTTCCGCAAGAAATACATTTGCACGCTTTTGTTTGATTAAAATACCTTTTGAAAAATTACTTTGAAACAAAAGGCCTGAGCAACTAGTGTAATTGAATTGGTCTTTCAAATGAAAATTGCCTTAATTGCTTTGTTTTACAAATATAACGGCAGTTTGCTCAAAGCGGTGATTAACGGTGTTGCATTTGCAACGTACCTAGACACTTGCATAAGTACATATCTAATAATGCATTTACAATGCAAATTTTTAGTAGCTGAAGGGTGTAAAGTATGTCTGTTAATAGACTTCAACTTGCTAGTACAGTGCTTGCGTGCAACAGACCAAAATTGCTTGCAACAAATCATTTGAAGCAAAACTAAGCGAACAGATGCACAACAACAATACATACATATACTTAAAAAGTGTTCTGTTAAAAGAAGTTTCTTAGTATTTTTTTTAGGAGAAAAACGCACACCTCCGTTCCTTGCTATTGACGCAAAAGTACTTATATATGAATATATACACACATATATAAACTCCGAAACCAATACATCGATTTTTTCAATTTTTCACGATAGCTTTATTGAAACTCGTAGAGTGTTCCTTTGAAGTTTGGATTATTTCGATAGAGCTGCCACCTGTGAAAAAAATAAAGTTCATTTAAATATAAATACTTCATCAATTGAGAAAAGCTGGGCTGATTTAGCTAAAATTATATAGCTACCAGGTTGAGGTCTTTATGAAGGAAAATTAGTTTTTTTTAGGAAAATTAACTAAGATCCGATTTTTGAGTCCGAGCTCCTCCTCCAATTTGTGGTTTTGCGTCTTGATGTTTTTCCAACAAATGGAGGGACCTACAGTTTATACTAAGCCGCCTCCGAACGGCTGATGATTTTATGAGGAGCTTTATTTCTTAATTAATTTGTTATTTAACTTAATTTTTTATTTAAATAAATTTTCTATAACTTTTTGGATGTGAGTACTACACCAGGACTTGAACCCGAGCCTACCGAATGGCAGTACGTAATGCTAACCGCTCGACTATCTCGGCCGTGCTAATTTAGAAATAACAATATTTTATTAAGATTGTTGAAAGACTTTGAGTATCGACTAATCTCTGAAAATTCGAATTTTCCTTAAATATTGTTCAGATTAGCAAACTTAGTGGTGTTTTCGTGAACTACATTCGTTCTTTTATTTTATTCTATTTTTATTTTTTATTATTTTTTATTTATTTTATTTTATTTTATTTTATTTTATTTTATTTTATTTTATTTTATTTTATTTTATTTTATTTTATTTTATTTTATTTTATTTTATTTTATTTTATTTTATTTTATTTTATTTTATTTTATTTTATTTTATTTTATTCTATTTTATTTTATTTTATTTTATTTTATTTTATTTTATTTTATTTTATTTTATTTTATTTTATTTTATTTTATTTTATTTTATTTTATTTTATTTTATTTTATTTTATTTTATTTTATTTTATTTTATTTTATTTTATTTTATTTTATTTTATTTTATTTTATTTTATTTTATTTTATTTTATTTTATTTTATTTTATTTTATTTTTTTTAATTTATTATGTATTGTTTTATTTTATTTTATTTAATTTTATTTTATTTTTTTTAATTTATTATGTATTGCTTTATTTTCTTTCTTCTTTTCTTATTTCTTTATTTTATTTTAAGGCATGAAAATCAACTCAATTTCTCAAATTGAGATTCAAACGTAAAAAAAAAAATTAACCAATCTAAACTATGAAAAACGCTGTTGTTGTTGCATGATAGATTTTCAACGACCGGAAAGTGTATGCAACAAATAAAAACAACAGCGAAATGCATATGAAGCTGTCAAACGGCTACTAAACTGTACGCACCGGAAATTCATCATATACATAAATACAAGCGTATGCGCACCCACATTGCAAAAACAGCAAAAACCATTAAAAAAACAAACGGACACAATAATAGCAAAAATCAAAACAGCTTGCAACCACATCACATCGTTATCGTCAAACATTAACAGGCAAAAGAAAAACCTTTCAGCTAGCAAAATAGCGCGTAGCCACCGTAGCACGTGACGTACAAAGAGTAATTGTTGCTTGCTGTTGTTGTTGTCACTGGCGTTTTTGCATAGTTAGTTTACCGCAAAGTGTGCCTGAGCGATTTGCATGCAAAATGTAATTATTGGCATTTGATTTGAAAAAGAATAACGATTTTTTGGTTTTCGGCTCAAGTTGAGCCAAATGAGCGAAATGGAATTGTTTTAATAGAAAAACGTCATTTTGATATAATTTAAACTTAAATATTATATTATTTCTTTTCTCATGTGTTTCATGCTCATTGTTTCACTAAAAAATAGTATGAACATTTTTAGCATAATCTGAAAAAAAAAACAGAAAAAATAATAGTACCAAACAAAAAACACAAAGTGTTGGATAAATTTCATTTAGCGAACTTCTTAAACGCCTTTAAGAACTTCAAAATTGCTTATTCTCTTTATAAAAAAAAAAAAACAAAACAAAAACATCACGTGTCCTTTCGTTCAACACACACTGAGTCATAAATAAAGTGCCATCAAGAACTTGCACATATACCTAAAAATTACTGTATATATACATATGTATGAATGTGAGGCACTTCAAATTGAAGAAATTATGACTATTTGTACATAGCCCACATGCTGAGCTGCAAAGTGTCAGAAACTGAATATTCTTGAATTTCAATACTTTTAACAAATCTTATGTGTACTCAGAGGACACAGTGATAAAAAAAATTGGGAAATAAAAGAAAGAAATTTTATGTATGTATGTATCTGTACTTATGAGTGGTGAAAAATAAATCTTCCACCGAGCTCCTCTTTCAATTTGTGATGTTTTTCCAACAAATAGAAGGACCAGCAGCTTATTCTAAATCGCCTCAGAAGAGCTGAAGGATTTTTATGAGATGGGTTTCATCGCAGAAATGTACTAGAAAGGAATTGATATTCTCTTTCGAGGGCGATTATAAGTTTAAAAAATATTTTTTTTTAAATAATTTGCTTTTATTTTTTGAAGTTTGTCTAGCCAGGGCTTGAACCCATGACCCTCCGCATTGTAACATGCTCTGGTAATCCAACAGCCACTTTGGACGCCATTTTGAAAATACTAAAGATAAATTTAAAAGCGAAAATTTATGATTTCTATAATTCAAAGTAAATAGTATTAACATTTTTTAAAATTCATAAAAATTTCTTTAATATTTTGTATGTAATTTATCAAAATAAGAAACTATAAACATACTCTGCTGACCGATCCCACAACTCTTGCCACCTAATAAAAACGCTGACGCACGGACTAAAGTATTTTAGAATCTACAAATATTTATCATACCTAGCAGCTATTTATCAGCATTGCGAGCATTCCAGCACCCTTCCACACACACACACATACATATAGCTTCATTGCGGTAACTTCAAGACGACAAACGATTGATTAATAAATTCAAAAAGAAGCATAAAAACTCTTGGCATAATATAAATATGCCCCAAATACCAAAATATTTCTACTAAGAAATAGTAGAAGCCAAACGTGCACTAAACTCATCAGACTCACACTCCACTCCATCAGTCAATTTATGCCCAAAACTCAAAAGCTATGGAAATTTGTATCGAAATTAGAACAACAACAGGAAGTGGCAATTACTCATCTGCGCATCAACACGAATTGTCGGAAAGAATCTTCGAAGAACTTCAGGAAAGCATAAAAATTTGATATACAAACAGACTTGAATATGTGTATGTATGTAGGTATGAGTTTGTGAAAAGCCAAAATTGGAGATACTTCTTCCATACAATAAGTGTCTTTTTATACTATGTAGTCTGTGCTTTTAGGTTAAGGAAGTGAACATTTTACAGTCAACTTCCTCTTTCTCTTACATACATAAATGTTTAACACTTACTACTCGTACTACATATCTATAAATGTACCTTAGTTGATTGTACTATTTATGAGTGAGTACTAACTTTGTACAACTTTGCCTACCTACATACACATATTATATGAGTGAGCATTTGATTTTTGGTAGTATGGCATTGATTAATCGTGCGACAAAAACCACATACAACAAAACCAACAACAATGTTCCACACGTGCTCTGTTTTAGTACATAGGTATGTATGTATATATGTAAGAACAGCGTGAGTTTAAATGTGCGACGATTGTATGGAAATGCTTAATCAAACCACCAAAGGTGTCACGGATAATAATACATAAATAAGTATGTACATATGTATGTATATATGGTATGAACTCGTATTTTCTATTTTCCCAGCTACTACCTAATAAATTCACGCATACATAAATTTCCTCTGATGTGACGATGATCTCTGCTCTTGAGCACCAAAAAAAAGAACCATTACCGTAAAGGAAGTTTGAATATATATGTGTTTACAAGTATATATACCTACATACATAAATGGATGTATCAGTTTGTTATTCTAAATATATTGGACTTTTTCTTTTGACATATTTATCTATGTTTTGTATGTGTGCGCTATTATTCGTATATCAACAACATAATCAACATCAGGAACTTCAATAATGTCATACTTATTGTATTCTACACAATACACATACTCACTCACACATAAAAGTACATAAATTTTGAATTAACTGTGGGTGGTTGTTTGACTAAGGGGGATAGAGCTTCATTGAAGCACCTACAATCCCAACAAGAAGCATAAATGCATTCATATACAAGAACATATTTATAAATCACTTATACTCGCGCATTGAGGTGCTCTTTATCGACAAAAATCGTCATATATTATTTGGTGAAAGTGAAAATCCGTTTACGCCCATTTCTTACGTGAAATTATACATACACACATGCAGAAATCTATGTATGCACATTACTTGCATCACTTGATGTATGACGGCAGCACCTCATAATTGTCATCATAAATTACCATATTGGCAACAAAGAAATGTTGCACGCTAGCGTGAGTCGATCGCTTGATTTCGAATGTAAAATACGGTATGATTCACAGTGGAAATTTAATTTTAAACCTATTTTAGTAGTAAAATTTCATTTATTTTATTTTATTTTATTTTACTTTATTTTATTTTATTTTATTTCATTTTTTCTTATTTTGCTGTATTTATTTTATTTCATTTTGTTATATTTATTTTATTTTTTTCTATTTTATTTACTTTATTTTATTTTATTTTCCAATTATTAAATTTTTAATTATATTTGGTTTTATTTTTTATTATTTCATTTCCTACTCTTGAACTAAGAAAAACTCCTGCATTATTAATAAACAATTTAAGCCATGTGAAAAGTATGCAAGTGTTAGCAACTTCCTTTGTGTTGTGTCTTAGGTATCTGGGGAAGATACTACTCACGGGAAATATCAATGAAATTCTCTCTAAACATAATAACATTTACATTGTTGAACAAGCCATATTCAAACTGAATGTATATAAAGCGGAAGTACATTATGCATTGTTGCTCGTGGTGCAAAACGCAAAATTTCTTAATTGTAAGCAGAATTTCAGACAAAAAAAATTTTCATTGCAAATAATTTGTGCTTACACACAACTTATTTTGAAAATGATTGCATTTGTTGAAAATTATGATTACTCTGGCGCTAAAACGGCAGTCTCAATATAATATTGAAGTCTACCGCAAGCACCGGAAATACCATCAGCTGTGCGCTGTCAATAACCACGCATTCGAAATTTTTCTCACTTGCACCTACTCTATGCCAAAAGGAAAGCATTCCATACTTATATACTCCAAAGTCATGGCTACCATCTATGAATTGCAAAATATACGCTCCATTTTCATACAATACATTCAGCAAACTTAGCAACAAAATACAAAAAAAAAAACGAAATCCCTACGGACTGGTAGTGATTCCCAAAAGTGCGAATGTGCAGTGAATTAAATATTTCTTTCATTCCTTTTCTTGTGCCACTTTTTTTAATGCGAAATACTCTCATACCTAATTGTCAATTTCAATTGTCAAGTTCAATTTCAATGAATTTCATTATTCGCCGCTTTTATGGGACGTGAGAGTAACGCTGTGTGGTTTTTGTATTTGTGTGTGGCGATTCGACTTTGCAGTTGGCGCTTGTGTTCGTGTAGCAAGCACTTCAGTCATTTTGGATGGTCATTCACTTATAGCAAATTGACGACAGTAGTGAGAATACTTTTGGGTAAATTTGTTGGTACAAAGTTCAAGTTCTTCATTGTTGCTGTTAGATAATCAAAGGAATTTCTATGTAGTATGAAAATCTAAGCAGTGTTTCAGCTCCTTAGAAAACCAAATCAATGGCACATACATACATAAATGCGGATGGATTGACCGAAAAAGCTACAGGCAAAATATTGATGGCCGGGAAACCCCTCAATGAGAGCGTGCTGAATGCATAATACTGATGCCAAAGAGGTTCAAACTATTTATTAACTCTTTTACAGGTATATTATTTATTGGATGCACAAGCACCATGTTATCAAAACGAAATGAAATTGTTAACGTCGAACCGCATAAAATCATCGATAACATTAATTTTAAAATGCCTGCTTACTCTGATATAACAGCTCATGTCAATTTTAACGTTTAACATTATCTGTTAGCCATTTAGCATTATCTGTTAACCATTTAACATTATCTGTTAACGATTCAACATTATCTGTTAACGATTTATTATTCGTTTAAAAACTAAATAAAATTTATTTTTGATGCTTTAACGATAACATTTCTCAATATTTCAACCAAAATGAGTGAATTTTTTTGTTAAACGTTACGATGAGGCCTTGGACTAAGGCGATATTGTTTAATAAAGGCACCTTTAATATCTCATAGTTGTGGCATGCTTCCATAAATAAATCACGTTTACTGCACTCAACGTCGGCAACACTGCTTGAACTCAACCGTCAATCGTGCATTTTGATGGGCCACCCTGAAGTGAAGAACAAAACAAAAGTAAAATTAAAATGCATTTAATGCAACCGTCAACATCGATAATGCCATAAAAGAGAATATTTAATAATATATAAAGCACAAAAGTACTCACAGAAGTATTTATAAAAAATTCATTTGGAATAAAAAAAAATATTTTTTGATATTTAATTTACAATATGATTTTAACTCAAGAGAGTTCTGCCTAAGAACTTTTGGAGAGAAAATTATTTACGTATTTTCGTAAATTGTAAAACGAATTTTTGTCATTTTAAAAGTATTAGCATTATTTACAATACTCATTTAAAGCAATTTAGTCTAAAATGTATATCAGCAGCAGTAGCAGCAACAACAAAACTCACATTCACATTTATGCGGACCAAACGGAAATAGCTCGTTTATGTTACAGCAATAATAATAATCAGCAACGCACTGCTATATCAACAACTAAATAACAACAAAACCAGCACGCATAACTTTATACTGAACTACACAAACTCCCCCTAACAAATATATGCATATGTATGTATGTATGTATGTACTTATGTACATATGTAAATGCCTTTCACTCATTCTCTAATATTCTTCTTTTATAAATATACTGCTGCTACCAACTCCCACTCCTTCTTGCTCGTAAAAAAGTTCTCGGAGTCTATTAAATGCTTGAGCGCCCTTCTGACTCTAATGCTCATAAAAAGCATAGCAAAGCAAAACCAAAAAAAAAAAAAAAAAATACTATGCTAGATACTTTTCATTCTTTTGTTGGCTATAAAGTTGTGACCATCTCAATTCAGCGCCACACAAGGCACAGATGTACAATTCTCTGCTAATTTGGTTGCTGCCCATACCACGTTGCACTCACACGCTTTGCACACCTGAAATTTATGCTATTTTATATAAAACTTTAATATAAAAAGAAATTCATTTACAAATGCTTTCAAGAAATGGTGAAGAGGTGATGACCCTCAGTTCAAAAAATTTACGCATATTCTTTTAATATAATTTATGTTTATATATTTATGAAATTTTTTGTTGCTTTTGCTTTGAAGAATAAAAATGTAAACAATTTCTTCCATTGTTTATTACGGTATGCTGTCTTAAAAATTTATGGTGCATTTCGATGAAGAATTTTTAAGAATTATGTGTTGCAGGGATTACTTGCAGCAGCAGGAAGATGGATGAGTGAGTCATTTGACTATTCATCACCCAGTGAGATCTTCAAAAAAAATAATACAAAAGAATTTGAAAAATACCTATATAATGAGGGAAAGTAAACTAAATTAAAACTAAAACTTAATTAAACTAAGTTAAAATAAATAAAAAAAAAATAAAATTAAATATAAAATAGAACACAAAACTGAAATATAAAATATAAAATAAAATAAAATAATATGATTAAATTAAATTTAATTTAATTAAATAAAATAAAATAAAATAAAGTAAAATGAAACAAAATAAGATAAAGTAAAATAAAACCAAATAGTATAAAATAAATAAAATAAAATAAAATAAAATAAAATAAAATAAAATAAAATAAAATAAAATAAAATAAAACAAAATAAAATAAAATGAAATCAAATAAAAATAATAAATTAAATTAAATACAATAAAATAATATAAATTAGAATTAAATAAAGTAAAGTAAAAAATGAAAAAACTTTAAAACTTTAAAAAATACTTATATAATAGAGAAAGTAAAATAAATTAAAGATACAAAATATGCAAAAATTACAATAAATATAAAATAGAACACAAAAATAAAATAAAATGGAATCAAGAAAAAATAAAAATAAAATTAAAAATAAAATAAATTAAAAACAAAAATAATATAAATTAAATAAAATAAATAAAATTTAATAAATAAAATAAGTCACAATAACATAAATCAACTAATTCTATGTTAAATAAAGCTAATTATAGTAAACTTAAATTAAATTCAAAAAATGAAGTTATGAAAACCAACTTAAATTAATAAAATAAATAAAATTAGTTAAACAAAATAAAATAAAAGAGTATAAATTTAAACTATTTTAGTTAAATTAAATGAAATAAAATGAGACCTAATAATTTAAATTAATCAAAAGGAGAGGAATCTAATTAAAATTAAATAAAGAAAAATTGATTAAAATAATATAATCTAAATCAAATCAAATAAAATTAAAAGCATAAAATTAAATAAAAGAAATTAAAATAAGCTCAATAACAACAATTTTAAAAAATTATAAGAAATGCAAAGAAAAATAATTTAAAAAATTTAAATAATGTAAAGAAATCAAAATGGGATGTATAAAAAAATTAAAACAGAAGATAATGAAAAAGCCGATATGAAGTAAAAAATTAAAAATAATATAAAATAGAAATGTAATAAAATAAAATAAAAAAGTAATAATTACAAAATCTTTCGAAAGGAGATATAATGCCTTTGAAACTTTCAAATAAAATACAAATTCTTGGAATTGTTAATATTACCATTTAAAATTAATCAATTGCGAATACATATTTTGTAACTTTTATCAGAATATTTAATGTACTTTAATTTGTACTCTTTTGAGAAGAACGTGAAGAGTTTTTCCTTACTCCTTTACCTCTGTTAATTTGTCCAACTGGTTAATTTAAATCAATGACATCGTTTGACTTGACATGCAGTGGCACATAAATCAAAATTAATGCGAGATTAAGTTTGCTGGACTTTTAGTAATTCCCAGTCTTAATTCCTTTACATATATATACATATTTTTTTTTAATGCAACATATCAAAGAGTACTTTTAGTAACATCTCTTTTATGTCATGGACTGTACATACATATACAACAAATTAACCCCAAAAAAAGCTATAATTGTTAAATAATGTCAACTTTAACTTAATTAAAACCGTTACAGAAGTGGAGTGTGATCCAGCAACGAGTTTGTGATGGAATTTTCTACAACCATGCACACATGCAAAAAATACATGCATGTGAACGATAGTTAAATTTTTTTACATCTCAATTAGTCTCAAAAAGGCCATACGTATTTTGGTAAAACGAATTTTTTCTTCTGATTTTTATTGTTTTTTTTTTTTTGTTTTGCTTGGTTTGATTTGTGTTGTATGTGAAGAGGCGTGGAAAATTAAAGAATTAATTAATTGCTTGCATCCTAATTATATTTAGAAAAATCTTCACACGATTCGATTTCATTTTTGTATATAAATTTTAATTGAATTGTTTTTTATTTACAATAAAAATGAATAAAAATCGCCAAAGTCAAAATTATTTAGGGTAGGAAAATTTTTAGTTCTTAAAAAAAAAATAAAGTTAAATTTATTTAAATTAAATGAATTAAAAAATTAATAAATAAATAAAGTTACATCCAACTTAAAATTGTTTTTTTTTTTAAACAGGCTATTCTACTGTAAATTTCTCATACCATCAAATTGTGTATAGGTATACATACATATGAGCATACAATTATATCTGGCACATATGAACATTTTTGTATAATCACACAAATATTCAACCACATAAAACTGCAATAAATTTGTTTTTTTTCTTACTCAATTTATTTTATTTGATTTATGCCAATTTAACACTTTATAAACCGCGTCGCTAAATTCATGCTGCCAACATACGATTACAGCAGCACACCACAGTATGCACATAAACTACAAAAACAATCAAAAATGTGCGGCAAATTTTTTCTAATAATCTCTGCAACTAAACATAACATACATAAATCATAAGTGTTCGCCAACAACAATGTGTACTTTTGAGTTCAGCTTGAGTTTTATATATGGAATAGTAGTTATAATAGCCAAGCTGGGGATGAATATGAGTATATCTAAGCGAACTATAAAAATATTTAAGAGTGTGTAGAACAAAAGCAATAAGAAAAAAAGTAGAGCATGTACGCTACCATATCAAAATTGTGCATATGTTTGTATATACATATATATTGTACATATATGCTTTAGCATAAGTTAACCACCCCACAGTTTTTTTACATATGTATGTAGATAAATCCATTTGGTTATATACATTTTTCTTATGTGTAAGTATTTATGTATGTGTGGGTCTATTTAGTTTGTTAAATGAAATAACGCGCTTCCGCCCACTAGCTGAACAACATATATTAAAAAGTTTGGTATATTTTTTGTGTAATGTTTTACTTTATTTTTGTGGTTTTATATTCCTAATAATCAACTCCAATGGGTTATATCTATGTACGCTCATCCATGTACTGTCTTTTCACTGATATTAGTGTGCCGTTAATTATGCTGAATGGACCCGTATCATGCAAACGAGTGTTAAATTTATTCAGTACGTTACGCATAAAATTTTGTGAGAAAATTAGAGCATCGCAAATGAAATGTTTGCTGTATGTAACAATTACTAGGTATATATTTACAATTAATTTTTCACTTAGAAGTACTTGTTTTATTTAACTATATTATTTTATTTTATTTACTTCATTCATTTTATTATTTCATTTTTATTTCATTTTATTTCACTTTATTTTATTTTGTTTGTTTTATTTGATTTAACTTTATTTTACTTTTTGTTTTATTTTATTTTATATTGTTTCATTTATTTTATTTTTTTATTTTAATTAACTTATTTATTTGATTTTATTTTTTTTTACTTTACTATATACTATTTTATTTTATTTAATTTCATTTTATTTTATTTATTTTGCTTTATTTTATTTATTTTTTTTTTATTTCGTTTAATTTTCTTTTATTTTGCTTTATTTAATTTAATTTTATTTAATTCTATTTTGTTTTATATCATGTTATTTTATTTTATTTTATGATATTTTTTTTATTTTATTTTATTTTTATTATTTGTTTCATGTTATTTTATTTTTTTTTTATATTATTTTATTTAAATTTTTTTTTTCCATTTTACTTTATTTTATTTATTTTTTATTTTATTATTATTTTTTTTTTTTGTTTTTTTTTTTTTTGTTTTTTAATCTATATTAATCTATGTTATTCAATGTTATTTAATTTTATTTTTGTGTTTATTTTATTTTATTTTAATTTATTTATATTTTTTTGTATTTTATTTTATTGTATTTTTTTTTTAATTTTATTTTTACGTGACTTTATTCTTTTTAGTTTTGCATACTTCAGGGCGCTAGTTTCCTTTGCGGATGTTAATTTTTATATTTGATAACTGTATTGTAAATTCATGGAGCTGAATTAAAAAAAAACATAAAACAACCAAAATCCACATTTAGCTAGTTGTCATGCTCACTCTAGTTGCTACTTAGTCGCTATGATCATTCAACACTCGTCCTATTAAGAACTAGACGACATTTCAATTAGTCAATTAAGCTAAGTAAAATTTAGCGCATTCCTTAAGATAAAATACAGATTATTTTACTTAATTGCTGGAGAACACATACCTACACCATTCAAAGATTTAATTGCTATTATATATATTTATGTATATGAACACATATGTATATGTTTTCAGATACTTTTTTGAAAAATGCTTGCTATTATCATTCGCGTGCCTTAAGTTTATTGTCAATTTGAAGCTGATCACAAGCTGCACTCTTTAGTTGTGACTTAATTGCTAAAGCGACAATTAGTGTAATTGCGGGCTAACGCCACTTCTGCCACCACAGTACAGTCGAACGAGCGTTCCAGTGTTTTCAACTAAAAACCAATAACGATTTCAAAAATCTCAATTAAATTAAAACTATATTTCGCTTTAAGTAAAGTCAAGTTTACTTATAAATTTTGTATTGTGTTGTAAATATGTCATCGAGCGCTGGTGGTGATGGCAGCAAAAAAACGTGCAACACCTGTCAGCTGTTCTTACTGAGTTGCGCATTTCCACGTAAAGCTCCTGACAGTGACCAGTATCCAGAGTGCATTGAAATACCAGCGGCGGGTGAGTGTATAAGTAGAGCATGAATGGAATAAAATGGCAAAAGAAGAGAAAAAAGATGAACTCGAGTTGTGCAATTTTGTATATTAAAATCGATTGATGATAAATAAACTTTTTTATTGAAACTTATCGGCAATTGATTTGTCACAATATGCCATTGAAAGGCACGAGCTACTGCTGCTCTGGGCGAGTTTGCAACTAATTGTTGGGGCAGTTTGCATTTTTTCAATTTTTTTCGTTCTTTTATATTTTTTTTTCAATTTACTTTTTCAATTGGCTTATGCTTTCGTAAATTGTCACAGTGTGCAGTGTGTAATGTGAATAAAAGTTTACTTAAAATATACAAACTGAAACGTATGTAGTATGCGAATTGTGTTTAAAAAAAAAGAAAGGAGCATTCTTGAGACAATGCAAAGCTGTCACAAATCATTCAAGTGCCCCAAATGAACCCCGAAAAGAATAACAAAGAAAGTATTTCACTTTAAATTTCTTAAATGCAACATTTATCATCTGTAAAATTCACTTTAGAGAGCAAAACTTATCGAATAATTTGTGTGTGCGCCAAGTAATATTTTTCATTACAAAAAATATATATAAGAAAGGGCTATTTAAGATCTATATACGAGTATCACACATTGTTTGTTTATAAAGTCATCAGTTAAATTTGAACAAATGCTTTTCGCTATAAACACATAAATACTTAAGAGAGTGAGATATTACTATACTTAATACTTATGTATATATTCTATATATGTGTATATAAATGCAATATATAATGTTATACATATTGGCTGATAATCACATACGAGGTCGGTTAGGTCGCATTTTTGAATTCGCTGTTGATGCGCACGAGATCTCTTATACAAGAACTTAACACTTAACAGATGTTTGCCTGTTCGCCTTGCAGACTGAGACACCGGCTGCTGTTGTTTATTTTTAAATAGATCAAAATGTATTTTTTGCAAAAAAAAGCGTATGTTGAAATTTGCATTGACGTTGAAATCGTTTTTTATTTTTTTTTTGGTTTTTTGTTTTCTTCTCTCGCCACAATTACTTGGCATAAAAACATACTGTTCTTTGTCGATCAGTAGACCTTAACTTAAATATCTCACTAGTCTTTATTTACAGACCTCATACATACATATATGATATAAGTGTATACGTGTGTTATTATGGCAGTGAAATTTACTTGTCATTCGTAATACGGTATTTGTTTTATGGAAAATATGACATTTTTGTAATTGGCACAATGAGGCTACGTCTGCCTTGTACTCAATGCAACGAAAGGGATTTGGCCAACACACACATGGGGATTTAGGGTTTAAAATTGTGCAGACACTACTCAAAATATTTTCATCACCGAATACATAAGAACATATATATACCTATAGTTATCTTTTAAATTTGAAAACAAAAAAAATGATTTGTTCCTGGACGATATTTTCCTGCTTTTTTTAAAAGACTAGTGGTTTTTTTTAATAATAACCGTTAGAGCAGTTTTTCAAATTGTAGTCTGCATCTTATTGTTTTTGCAACAAATTCACAGAGCCATAAAGTTCATGCTAGAATCTCTTTTAAAAGTCCGTCCAACTTTCTTGCTAGAAATTCACAAGGGACGGTTGGCATTCTCTGCCGGGAGATGGCCGCATTTGGACTTTCTTTGTTAAATATTAGTTCTATTAAAGCAAAAATTAGCTCCTCAATAGAGAAGCTGAACCAAACTCCAAACATCCCCAAACTAGAGAAAATTTTACTCTGGATCCAGATAACTTGTACACCCCAGATATCGTGCGGCTTAAAGACAGCACTGTGTTGATTATCTGTTACCGTTACATTTATGTAATAATATAGCCGTAGCATATTTTGCCTCAAAGCCACATTTATTTTAAAGAAAATGTTTTCTTTTCTTCAGAAAGTAGAGGCATATTTCCAAGGATTTGCTTTTAAAAAATCCTCGAAAGATGTCAAAGTTAAGAGAAATACGATTTAGACCAAGCGATTCCCAACAAATATAATGAAAATATTTTAATTGGTTGGTTGGCTGGTTGATTGGCTGAAAGAAGGAGGTTGAGGACATAACCGCCGCAGCTTAGCCAACTTACTCATTCATTCGTTGGTTCATTTTTTATTGAAGTGTAACTTCATTAGGAGTGTTGGACTTGAGAAGCAAACTGGTGAATGTTTTATTGAGGCGTTACGAAAAGTGTGATCGGGTGAGGCGAACGGAAGTTGAGAGGGGATATATACGTTAGTAAAGACTAAATGAACGATAAAGAGTTATGTTTGTATATCTAATACACAAGACAGGTCTATATAAATTTGTTATAAAATTTTATACAGAAAACTTCTTACTCTCAGTCGTGTAGACTCTCAAGAGTTGTAGGTTGGCTGATTTTAATATAAATTTTGCTTCCAACTATGGCCTCTTGACAAAAATCCTTTAAGTTAAATTATAATTAACAAGAAAGGAGAGGATTAAATATTAATTCTCACATCTGAAAAATTAGAGAGGAATGTCATGAGGATTTCAGCCCATTTTTGTATTGTTTAAGAAGAAATTAGTCAAATGTCGTAATATCAAAGTTGGGTAGCAATTATAAAGCAAGAAACATACTTCTACTATTGTATAATGGCTATTTCTACATCAACCACACCTTCCTAACCAAGCGTGCATTCGCCGAATCGCAACTAACCGGCATAGCACGAAATTTTTTGGAAACCATTAGTCAAAAAAGTTTGTTTTTTAGACATTTTGAAATTTAATTAGTTTGTCAACTGTTAGCTCCTCCTTTGCACACAATAGTATGTTCCTAATGTACTCAAGGATCTTTCGCGGTCCATGTTTTGATGAATTTTGTTAAATATTCGCAAAGTAAAACAAAACAAAAAATCAATAAACCACAAAACCACACTAAGAGCCGCAGAAAAAGATATTCAAATACAATAGCATAACAAAAACAAGTACAGTTGTTGTCAGGAGGGAGACAGTTATGCTTTAGAAGACTCAAATGTGATGCGACATTAAATACAGCGCGGTATGCAATTCAGCTGAATTTGGGGCAGTTGTTGCTATTGCCACAGTTGCCATTGTTGCTGTTTTAGTTGCGCCTGTGAGTTATGACTGTTTTTGCGTATTTATGTATATATAATACTCTTACTATACACTGTCTCTATTACAGTGTTACCAAAGTGATAATAAAAATTAAAATTTCTTTTTTGAAATATTTTAATCGGAGCTATTATGAAAATCGAATGTGCCACAAAGAAATCCAAATAAGAGTCCAGCATAATGATATACTACATTCCAAAGCTTTATCTGACATTATAAGTTCATTTACTCCTAGTTTCCCAGAAAGTTCCGGACAACAGTCGCAAAACTATCTAGACCATAAAGGATCCGCGTGTTTTTTTATAAAGATCCAAATCTCGTACTAAATCGCTATGTGAAGTTGGCTTTGTATGTGTAAAGTCAGCGGTTCATAACTTGAGTCCCTATCTCGAGATGCCATTGGCAGATAGAGGTTGGTACTCCGTAGGATGGGACTTTTGGCCGATCAGTTTAGATAATATGTTTGGATTTGGTTGCAATACCTTTTGCTTGAATCAAACAAATAAAGTGATTCGATCATGGGAATGTGGGTGTCACAAAAAAACTTGATGTGATTCAAACAAAATAAGTATTCGTTTTTAAGGTACACTGACATTAGCACAAATCAGCAGAAAGTTTGGGCGACAAAAACTGTGCTTACCCGCGTAAATAGTTGGTTTATATTAGTTTAATATCAGTTTACAGCATGATTAAAATTTAAATCAGCTCCTTTAGTCACTTGACTTGAAGCATGAGTAATCGTGGTTAACGGCTTAGGAGGCTGAAACAGGTCTCAAAATATTTTGAAAGTTCTGCATCATTCTTCAAAAACTTTAAGCTTTGTCCAATACATACACATTTCGTGAACCAAGTGAAAGCATTTCTGGAGCTTTTTCAACAAGAGCTGGCAACTCTGTTGCCGCTTTCTCGCTTGTTTTGATTGTCTTACAGTGTTTTATTTCAACTGCAAGTTTATGTTGAAATTTGTGTTGTTCTTGTACGGGAAGAAGTAGTGAGCGTTGCATAAAAAATATTTGCAGCTGCTTTATATGCGTATTGTGGGTGCGCAACATGCCGGTACTTATTTTTATGCACATGTACACTTTTATGTACTCCATCTTCATGCAAATGATCATATGTACATTTACCATATATACATAGACTTCTTTCTGTCTTGTACCCGTCTACCAGCGGCAATTCGGAAAATACTCAAGCGCAAAAAAAACTCAAAAAATATCTTTATGAATGCCATTAAATACGGATTTTTTTGTCGTATTCTTATTTTTGTATATGCACATAATGAGCGCCAAACATTTTTGCTTATAACATAGTGTCCGTATCCTCCTCTCTTTTCGCTAAGAGCATGAAGTGCGCGGTGTCACTGTGTATGCTTCTTATAAGATTCGCGTTCACTTCACAGACTTCGCGCCAACACCAACTGTTTGCTGCCTTGACAGACGTTTAATATGCTGTTGTTCTTGTTATTGTTTTCGCTGACGCCGCCGTTGTCATTGGTGGGTGTCAAGCAGTACATGGGCAGCAGCAGCAGCAGCAGCAAGCATAATGTGCTCTCTAGCCCAACAGCGTTTCCAACTTGGGCGCACACGGCAGCGGACGACTCGGACAGTATGCCTTGAGAATGCGGTGTGTTGCAATTGCATTTGTCAACTCGTCGCGTTGCGTGACGTTTGTTTTGTTTCTAATAGCCAGCTAAGTGTGGAAGTGAAAGATTTTGTACCTTATTTTTTTTATAACTTTTTAAAACTTAAAAATCTAGAGAAAAATTTAAGAAGGTGCACGCGAAGTGTGGAACACAGTACAACGTCACAGTAGCTTAAACGATTTTGTTGCTAGCTTTAATAGTCAACAAACAAGCAACAACAAAAGCCACAAAACAAAAATAAAACATTTATTAATATTTACGTGTGAATTTGCTGCTCGTTTCGTCAGCTTGCCTTCCCCCACTCAAAAAGCACATAAAAACCAAAAAAAAACAAAAACAAAAACAAAAAAAGAGAAATAATAAACCAGAAAAGTATTGTGTTTATTTAATTTTGTTTAAATGCCCAAAACGTGACTGAATTTATTATACTTGTAGTTTGTGTAAAAAGCACACATACATGCATGAAAGGATTTACAATTAGTTATTAAATGGGCTTTAGTGTATTATTTATTGTTCATGCAGTTGCTGTGTTCATAATAATAATGTTTAATGAGACCAAAATTATGTTGAAATAATGCTTTTGATATTTATTTTATTTATGCATAATAAACTGCTTTCGCGTGCGTTAAAATGGCTGTTCGAAATGAGATAAATCAAGCAGCCGTGTATGTGAAAAGCAAAAAAGGTAATGAAGAAATTTATTTTGTAACTTCAACAAAAACAGGCTGATATTAGCTATGACATTTAAAAATATATTTTAAATAATTTAAAAATATTAATTTCATCGGTGGTTTTTGCGCTTTCTATTATAGTATGTATTTTGGAATGCAAGACGGTTATGCCCCTAAATGTATGCTGTAATAACTTGCACATCTTATAATAGTATTTTACTATTAAAATTGATTTTAATTCGTTATTTTTATCTACATACATAAAAGCTTGTTTGCTTTATTTTCTGCGATCTCCGAAACGCCCGACCTGAAAGGGTTTTTGCAAATTTTCTTTTTTTGTGAAATGGACCAGGAAGCGAACTATTGAAAAACTTGTATTTATGGTTCGATTTACTTGAAATTCAGTACATAGCTGTCTTTTACTTAGATTTTACTATTCTTCTCTTCGGGAAGTGGACCAGAGACTGACCTAAATTCGGTACATAGGTGGCTTTTTGCGAAAAAATCATATTGGCATTCATATTGGCATTTTTTTCTGAAAGACCAACCAAGAAGTGACCCAAAAATACAAATAAGTAGATATTGTAAATCAGCCGCAACAATATGTGGCCGGGTCTGCTAGGATAATGTAATGTTCAATTATTGAAATTGAAGTGATCTAACAATTAAAAAATATAAGTTTTAAAATGCAGATTCCTCGCCTTTTGAATAAAATATTTATACACCTAAAATTAAGTGCACCATTGTTTAAGAGATAAATCAAAATCTTGGTCTTTTCTATGAATTTTAGGTCCATTTCTGGACCTAAGTTACCAATTTTTGGTAGATTATTAGTATCCATTAAAAGTAGCGAGTTGGTTTGAGCTCTGTGGATTAATACCTTAAATATTTCATTTGCATCAAACGGGGTGGGGAAAGTAAAAAGTCCTTTACATGGTACAAAGGCGCAGTTGTTGCCCCAGTCCGCCCATATTCAATGCGTTTTCATATTAGACTATAGGAATAATCTCTATCAAATTTTACCGAATTCTGTCTTCTATACAGTGGTTTCTAAGATATCCTTTTTAGAACAGGAACTCACGCAATCTTTTGGCCCCCTAATAATTTTCCTTTTTAAAGCGATCGTCCTTAACAAATATGACTTTTATTGGAAATTTAGTTACTGGTTTACTGGAATTTTCGTTACAATATATGAGGGTGAACCTGTTCATTGTAACCAATGAAGTGTGTAAACTAAGTTTCATCAAAATATGCTTACTTGAGTTATCGTATACGCGGTCAGCCAGACGGGCAGACAGACATGGCTAAATCGGTTCTTCGAAATGATGCATATTTTATTATATTTTACCTTTAGCTGAACCAACCTAATGAGCAGATCATGAAGATATCATGTGTACCCAGTACAGTCGAGTATAAAAAATCAAAATATTATATAAAATAAAATGAGTTGAAAAGTTCATTTCTTTACATTTCTTTTTTAAATAATTTTTACCAAAAACTTTTATATAATTTCTGAAATTTAAAATGTTTTTTATTTTAATTTGATTTTAGTAATTTTTTTTGGTATTGCATATTTTATAAAAAGTTTGCTGAAAAAGCTTTAATTTGTAAATCTTATTTTAGCACTTGCTTCTTTTTTTATAAAAAGGTTGGCGATCCTTCACAAAGTTTATTTTGGAATTCTTTAATGCCATTGACAATTTCAAGTTTATTTAAAAAAAATATCAATAAATTATTTGAGTTGCTAGCTTTTTAAACTACTCCGCTTCTGTATCATCTTTTTGTATTTTTACTATCATTGCTAGATTCATTGGTTTCCTTTTTTGATGAAAAAATTGTATAAATTAACTTCTTTATACCACTTTCTATTTATCCCTTGTATACAATATATATATATATTTATCAACTAGTTTCACTAAGCTACTTGATGTCACAACTAATTCTTGATATCTTCCAAAAGAAATTCATTTCAACATTTTCCCCAACACTATAAATTCCACAATTTCACTTATTCGCCATTATTTCTTGAAAGTTAAACATATTTATGTGCACGCATAAATACTTTTAAAGACTGTCCACAAATACTGCACCGACTAATCCTTTCAATTCCCCTACTTAACATAAAAATCAGCAGAAGAACATTTTTTATGGCAAGAAAACATACAATAAAACACCAAAGCAAAAGCACAAAAATAGCAAAGCCAAAATAATGCCTTTAACACACATACATACATGCATGCATACATACATACAATACATTTATCTTCAGAGTAGTTTTTATGCATTGTACAATATTTATTTATGTTTTGCTTCGTACGTATGTGCAACAGATGAAAAGTGAGAATTCTTTTGGGGACAACCCCACATTTATTTAACATACAACGGCGTAGACACGTCTCAAAAAATTATGACGCCACATAGTCAGCGATGCCACGGCAGAGGCACTGAAGAGGATAGAGATCTAATAACTGACACTGGCTGGTGAGAGGAATAAACTCTTCATGGCTGCTGGTTAGGTGTCTGTAAATGCCGCAAGGATGTAAGAAATACAAAAGACAAAAGAAGAATAACATAAAAATACAAAAAAATGAAAACAACAACTAATGTGACAAAAAACAAATATGGACAATGGAGCACAGTTGGCGAGTTTATCAGATCCCTCATATCTGCCTTTAATAATTGTGGATTTGGTAACCGGTGCTCAATCTGGCTGCTAAAAACTTCATCGCAAATTTTGATAATTGCATCAAAGACCAATGTTTATCAATGGTATGCGAAATTTAGTCAAAGTCGAAGATCCCTCCAAGATGTATTTCCTAAAGGTCGACCAAAACCAGTTGTTGTTCCAGAAAGTATTGATACTGTACGCAAACTGTTATTCCAAAACGGTATTGTGATCTATCAAAAGATTGAGAAAGCTATAGGCATTAGTAGGCCAGCATAATTTCAACATTGCATGGTTGTTCAACTGTTAAAAAATTTTTCACTTTGGATTCCACACAATATGTCAATCGCCCAAAAAAATTAATCGTGACGGTAATGGAAATGTTAAAAAAAATACAAAGTGGTGGGTCTTTCACATCGAGCTAAATCAAACAAAAGTTGTTTGCGTTGAAAACACTTCCAAGCAACTGATTGTCTTTCAAGAAATCAGGAAAATCAGCTGTCGTAGATGGATTACTCTTCACGACGACAATGCGAGCTCTCACACATGTACTGAAATAACGGTCAGACGTCAACGTTTTTCGCCACCTGAATAGCCGATTGATCTGGTTAGAATGCATGTTTTGGAAATACCTCAATCATCGGGGCAAAAACGCATGCTAAAGTGTATAGTTTTAATGGAGAATATTTAAAAAAAAAATAAAGTGATTTTCGTTAATTAAAAAATCGTATTTTTCTCTAATCATGAAATATAAAACGCAATCCTCGCATGATATTCGAAGAAAAAATTTCTATAAATTAAGAAAAATTTAATTTTGTTTTATTTTAAATACATTAGAAAAAATATATATTTCTTTCTAAAAATCGCTTAAATCTATCAACTAAAAAAGTATATATTTTAATCTTGATCATTATTGTTGCAATAAATCAAGCAAAATCTTCACAAATCTCTGAGAACTGGGTCAACAGGAAATGAACATCTTAAATCCATTCATTTTCTTCAGCATTAAACTAAGTAAATACAAATAAATATAAATATTGCACCATTTGACAACCAATTGACAACTGCAAATACGCACAAACACACACATAAATAATCATTGACAAATACAGAGTTACATGCGATCATTCACGGTGTCTTTAATTTCGATAGCACATCAAGTGTACAATTCCTTACTGTCTGCGACTATGGCCAGCTTATCTGCGCGGCAAAAGGCTGCAAAGGCGGCTGTCAGCTGCGTATGTATGTATTCATGTATGTAAGTCAGCAGCGTGCTATCGACAAATGGTATACAAATGACGTATTTACTGTTTGGTTGCTGTCACTCAAGTAACAAAACATGAAAAAAGAAAACAAAAACAATTTAAGCCATAAACAAAAAAGAAAGTCGGAAAAATGCATTCACAAACACAAATATAAATTACAAACATCTCGGCAAAGAATATAGGTATACCAAATGTCTGCCTATAAATTGCCAATAACAAATCCTAAGTAAATAACAAACATAAATTATCACCTTCAATATAAGCGTATATTTATATTTGCATACATATAAACATGTATGCATGTGGCTTATCAGTAAGCACTCACCGTGTTTTTCTATTCACTTGGATTGGTTTTCTTTTCATATACATACACGTATACATACATATATATTTTTTATACTTTTTTATTTTTTAAATTTATGCCTTTCAAACTTTAAATTTTATTTATTAGTCATCCACCTACGAGTATGTTACCTTAAAAACAAATACATGCATATTTTGTACATATATGTTATGTAGGTGTCTCAATTAACCTCTCCATCAATAATTTTCCCCCATTTCATTTTGCAGATAACTGCGGCACAGTAAGCAACTCATCCGCGAACAGTTCGGCTGCCTATAATATGGACGATATACTAATTATAACGGCAAAACATAGTGAACGCGCCATATTGCGCGCCAATTTTTTGAAAAATCATTTTGATAAAATTACAAAACAACGTGGACGCAAACCTTTCAAGTAAGTAAAATAAAAAAAAACTATTTTAATTAATTAAAATTAAAATTATAATTAAAATTAAAACTAATAATTTAAATTAAATTTATAATAATTAAATAAATAATAGAAAATGAAAGGATGAGAACTTTATTGTTGTAATCTTCCTCAAATTTTTTTGCATTATACCTATTATTATTATTTTTTTTTTTGGTTTTAAGTTTTTTCTTATATTTTATTTATTTATATTTATTTTTTCTTCGTTTCTTTTTAGCTTTTTGCACATTAAAATCGAAGATGGTCCATTCAGTGAAGAGATTGCTCACAAATATCAAAATACCGCCTTACAGATTGTCATACTCTGTCCAGCTTTATTAGCGCTCTCACACTCATTTTTGCTCTCACAATTAACTGCCATTATACGTGTAGAGAAGGTGTTGGGTATCTTATTGGATATTACAGAGGATAAAGTCAAGGAGATACAAAAAACTGGTAAGATTTGTGAAGAAAGCCAATAAAGGTCATTATTAAAGTAAATAAAGAAATAAAAGTAAAATGAACTAAATCTAATTCGGTTAAAATCCAAAATTTGTTTGTAGATTTTTTCAATAATTAGTCAAATCCTCATACCGAGATATTCCCCATCACAATAAATGTCCTTCGTAATTGGCTTTGGCAAGAATTATAAGCCGATATTCTAGTTTCTAATTATATTTTTATTAGTAATTTTGATAGTAAATTCTACCACATATTTTTGGTAACATATGGGTCTTAAGTCCAATTATAGTATACTCGTATATAAATAAAATTTGTGCACAGAAGCTTGCTTGAAAACCACTAGGGTATTTCAGGCACTAATTTTTTATGTAATATTTATATATATAGGTATATTATTTTTAGTTTTTATTTTTTTTTTTTTTTAATATTAAACAATCTACTTTTCTTTCTAGCACTGCCCAGTTACTACAAATGGCGCCGCTGCACCATACGTGACAATGATCAAGCACAAATCAGCAATATACTTGGCATAGCTACAGATATATTGGGACGCGCCCTCTGCCAACGGCCACCCTGTCATGACCACAGCAGCATATCGCGCAGTTTCTCAAGCTGTTCGGAAGGTTTTACCATACTGCCAAAGAAAGTGAAAATTGGGCAAAATAAAGTCGTAGCGATGCTGACCGAACCACTGGAAAAAGATGACACAATCAAAATAATGGTTGAAAAGTCTGGCGAGTTGATTGAGATCAGAAATTTCAAATGTCGCAATCCATTTACAGTGCAGTTCTCCATACCAGGTAGATAAGAAATATGACAGAATTTAACTTAATAATAACAAAAAAAAAATTATATAAAAAATTTTTCCAAATAAAAAAAAATTGAGTTAAATAAAAAAGTAAAAAAAATAAGTTGGAATTTAATTAAATAAAATTAAAAGAATAAATAAAATAAAAAAATAAAGTGTCATAAAATAAAATGAATTAAAATGAATAAAAAACTAAATAAAATAAAGCAAAACAAATTGTAAACAAATTAAAATAATATAAAAAAGAGTAAAATAAAATAAAATAATATTAAAATAATATAAAATAAAATAAAATGAAATAAAATGAAATACAATAAAACAAATTAAAATAAATCGAAACAAATAAAAGGAAAAATAAAAAATTAAATAAAATAATAAAATAAAACAGAATAAAATAAATAAAATATAAAATAAAATAGAATAAACTCAAATTAAACTAAATTAAATAAATTAAAATAAAAAAAATAAAAAAACGAAAGAAAATAAAATAAAATAAAATAAAAACAATAAAATAAAATAAAATAAAAAATGTAAAAAAATAAAATTAAATTAAATTAAAATAAAAAAAAATAAAAAATAAAAGAAACAAAAGAAAATAAAAAAATACAATAAAATAAAATGAGATAAAGTAAAATAAAAAAAAAAATTATATTAAATTAAACAAAAGAAACTAAATAAAATGAACTAAAATAAAATGAAATGAAGTAAAATAAAATAAAATAAATTAATATGAAATAAAAAATAGAAAATAAAATAAAATAACATATAATAAAAATAACTTCCTACTAAATCACTCATCTTCTTTTTTTGCCGAAATTTAGAATCATGCATGGAAATCTCAACAATGGTTGAGATACGTATCGAAAAAAATGAGAAAAGCCTTGGGGCTCGTCCAATTAAATGTGAAAGTCGCATGCGCGAGCTCGAACAATTACTACGCACTGAAGACTCACCCATCGAGTTCATGTGTCACTCACTAGGTATTGGACCGGCTGAACGTGATGCGCTCGATTTACATTTGTTGCAATGTTTCCAGAAAAATATGCCGCCCAATTTCCATCTACTAAACGGTCCCTACGAAAAACAACATCATTTCTTAACCATACGCGAATCGAGTCCCGAAGAGTATCCCACACTTTTGCACTTTGCTGCACGTTGGGGTCTTAATCGCCTTTGTATACAGTTGATGGAGTGTCCCGGCGGCGACACAGCCTGCGGCATACGCAACTGCATTGGCAAGACACCCGCTGAATTGGCCGAACAGGAGGGTCATCACAAGCTCGCCACAAATATTGTTAGCTTCTCCGAATTTCACGAGCTCACCACAATGTATCACTATTTCAAGGGTATTAATGGTGCCGGTAGTGCGCAAACAAATAATAACAATCAGTCGTTACTAAACGGTAAAGTGGGCAGTAGCAATCAAAACCTTAACAATCCAAGTAATACCAAAGTTGTTATTGAGGCAGTAAAGTCGGCGCCTGCATCACCAAAGGTTAAGCCACCCAAAGCACAAAAACCTGCAGCGCCAGAACCGCAGGATCCCCAACCGGCGGAGTATATGGAAATGTCAAGCGGTTCTGAACGTGAGCATACGCCCGATTCCAATCCGAAAATCGAGACGTTAGCTGTATCGAACTTGAATTACATTAGCGTTGAGACGGAAGATGAGAACTTACAGGGCTCCTCCGCAGATGTTTGTAAGAACTTTGAGAAGGTCGTCACCACACCTGAAGTAACCACGAATGAGTTACGCATTAGTGAACCACCCTACTATCAGTCAAAAGAGCAAAACAAATCAGTCGATGTCACCGATTCGCCCTACCAGACGGATAAGTTCAGTCACGAATGTTCGCAGTTGCTTGAAAATTGCAGCGGAACAACAGCTGGAAATGATTATGTCCTCCAGCCATCCAATATACCAATACCACCGAAACCCACTCTTACACAAGCGCCTACAATTACGACCAGCGCAGAAGCTGATGACGGCAATTATCTCTTCCAGCCCTCGAATCGACCCGTCGAAGACGAATTACTCCCACAAAACCGTCTCAGTTTGAGTCGCTCGTTAAGTTCATCCTCGCGTGCCGGACAAAATCCCACTTACGGTACCTTGAAGCGTACTGCTTCAGATGCCTCAAGCGCAACCACGCGTTCCAACGCCGATGATGAATTGGCCGAGATTATGCACGACTTCAAAAACAATGTGCTCAGCATACACGACGTCGAATTGTTGGTCGAAAAATGGAAGCATCGGAATGATGTGCAACAAAGCTTTCGCGAGAAGCAAGAACAAATCGATCAACTGCGTAAAGAGTATGATCGTATACAGGAAAATCTTCGACTGCAGCTAAAGCGTGAAACGCCATTTGAGAAAATTAAGAAACTCTTCTCACGTCATAAATCCACAACGAATTTGGCTGAGAAAACATCTTGTGCTGATAGTGTGCTTGATGAAACCAAATCATCCATTACGACGAGTTCAAGCTTTAAGTCTACACAGCGTCCAATAAGCTCGCTTAGTCTACAAAGTGTTTCCTCCTCATCATCTTCGGGTCGCCTAAGCACAGGTAGCAATTGCAGCGGCGCATCGCTCGGTGATTCCGGCACACATTCTGACCACGAAGAGCGACGCTTTGGCTGTCGTTTAGCTTCACCAGCCACGCTCATGGACAACTATCTTGTACCGCCACCACCACGTCCCGTACTCACACCCAATTCAACGCCGGGCGAAGAACGTCATCAATTGGTCTTCCCCTCACCAAAATCATCGCTGCAGCGTCTGAATACGCCCACAAGTCCCACCGGTAGCGAGCACTATCAAATATTCCCCTCCAATATACCGGTCTACACCAGCCAAAATTTGTCTACATCCCAGCCAAATAACTATTTGAACACCATAATGGAGGCAAAGGAGAATGACAGTGTCACTGGCAGTGTTAATTGTAACGGTAATCATTCATATCAAAATGGCGTCACGCTGCAACCGATAAAAATTAACGAACGCCCGAATATAATCTATGGCAAACTGACGAAAAGCTCTCCGACATGCAGCTCATTCAAACCAAAGCAGGTGGCTGTCCCACAGGTGGGTAGCATCGAGGTGCAGGCTGAGGTTTACCAGAATATCGGTTCTACTTTGGAACAAATCAAAGAAGTTGAAGTGGTGAAGAATGGCAAGGAGTGTGCTACAGCGGAAGAAGATAGTGGTGGCGACTCTCCCAACTATATGAACTGTTAAGCGTAGAGCTAGCAGAGAAATGTTGACAACGAACGTTTTCGAGCATGGTGAGGGCTAAAAAGGGGTCCGGAAATTAGCATAATTCAACTTTTACAATAATGCCTAGCATTAGCATGAATTATATTTGAATATTTTCTGAAAGTTTTACATTTGCATGGGAAAAAAAAACAAAAAAATATTTATAAAATTCTGTAAATAGATTTAATTTTTTGGCATTAACTTTTTACTAAATTTTAACGAATTTAAGTCTTAGCTATATTTATATATAATTTACAATGTAATTTAAAACAAAAAATGAGTATGAACTAGTTAAAAATATTCAATTAACTAATGTTAAGTATAAAGAGCATACATCCGTGAGAAGTGTACTCTTAAAATGAAACCTAAAGTCTAAACCTAAAAAAATAGATTTAAATAAATAAAAATAAAATTAAAAATTAATTAAAAAAATAAAAATAAATTTAAAAAAATTGAAAACAAATTTAAAAAAATAAAAATCAAATTAAAACAAAAAATTAAAAATTTTTTTTTTTTGAAAATTAAAAAAAATTTATATATGTTCCAAATTTTATTGGTAATTTTTTAATTTTTTATAATCATTAAGCATGCAAGCACATATACCATACATATCTACATTGTAAATTACATATAATATTTTCCTAAGTATTTTAGCGCCTACAATTGTACAGCAACAACCAAACATATTACGAACATATCATTTTAGCTAGCTTAAATAATAATTTTTTAAGTTAAATTTTTATATTTAAGTTTGTAATTGTGTGAATTTGTAGTATTGACAAAACCAACGAACAAACCAACGATTTTTATTTTACTAAGCAAATTTTATTTGCGTTTTTATTATAAATGTTATATGTATTCATATGAATATTTTGTATGCTTTCTAAAAGTTATGAATTTATTTTTAATAATTATAGGAAATATATGTATTAAATATAAAGCTACTGCGAGATAATTATATAAATGCATATCTGCTTATGTGTGTATTTACTGAATAAAAATAAATATAAGTTAAATTCTTTAAATACATTGTATCCATGTATATTTAAACTGCTGACGATTCATAAATTTTAAAATAAACTAATTAATATAAAAAAAATAAATTCGAAAAGCAAAAAACCATGATTTTTTAATTGAAATAATTATTAAAATGCATGTACCACATCGCATTTAAACACACACAGCCTTTTTGCTGCTACTACCCCTTTGTCAGTGCCTGAAAGTAGGCAACACTCATTGGTTACTTGTTTTGCTCTCATTTGCTCCATACCACCCTGTGCCGATGCGCTGCATTTCAATGTTCACATTTCGCTCTTTTCGCTAGGTCAACAGGAACGCGTAGAAGGTGGCTGCGTGATTTTTGTTGGATTGCTTGCTGTGGATTTGTGCGCGCCTGGTATGTATGGGAATTTCGGTAGCACAATACTTACTTCCAATGCCTATGGGGCTGCTGGCTGTGTTACCCACCTACATACATACACAAACATACACGGTGTGTACTTATAAATCGAATATGCACGAATATATTTTGTATTTTTTTCAGGCTCCATTAACATTAGATATCCACTGTTGTATTTGTTGAATGCCAAGTGTTTGGAATACAAATGAAAAGAGTCTGATTCTACTTACAATGTAAAAAAAAACAAAGAAAATATAAGAAGAGAGAGTTTGGGTGGTAACTGACCACATATTGGATGTGAAGTCGTACGGTTGGTGATATAGGGCTACAGGGCTGCATTTTCAGGGCAGGTACTTATAAAAATGGATCGCTTAACAACCACACTACGCGCTAAAATTGCTAAAACCTATTACAGAAAGAGCGATTGACACATAGCCACGTTTCGAGCCTTAAGAGGAGTTTATGGTGCACAGAATCGCCCAACTAGCTATCGGTAAAATTGTAAAGAAATTTGAAGGCAATAGATTGGTTACAGATATTCTAAGACCTGTGCATTAACATTTTGTTCGTTCTAACTCCTACATTCCTACTGTAAGTGAAAGTGTAGCCAAAGAGCCGAATGTGTATATTTCTCCATGTTCTCAATAGCTTGGACTTTCTTACTGCACATTAGGGTGTATTTGGCACTTGGACTTACACCTACATCCCTATAAAGACCGGCTCACACAAGAAATGAAGGCAGCTGACCATACAAAATGCCGTACATACATCGATTGGGTGATTGAACAACAAGCAGTAGATGGCGATCTTTCGAACAAAATTTTCTTCAGCGATGAGGCAAATTTCTTATTAGGGGGATACGTAAATAAGCAAAATTATCACTTGTTTGGTGCTTCGAGAATCCTAAAATAATTTAAGAGAGGTCATTTCATGAGATATGATCCCAATGACGAGTTGAGCTTATTTGCCGGTCCCTCTGTCTGTCTGCCAGCTAAGTAGTCCCAAAATGTTGGAGATATTTCAACCAAACTTGGTACATTTAAACGATCATTTGTCCGAACCGGTCAGATCGGATCAGTATAGCATATGTGTGACCGATTTCTTAGATTTAAGATTTTTGGTCATACCTCCGTCAAAAAAGCATCTAACAGAAGCATCGAACATCTTTCTACAAAGTAACATTGCCACCGAAAACCATCGAAATCAGAGAACTGTATCATAAAACTTGGTATTGACGATTTGTTGAGAAGAGAGGTTTTGGCTCAAAAATAATTAAGAATTCTGAAAAACATCGAAACCGTAAAACTATGTCGTTAAGCCCTTCCAACCAATCTTTTAGACACATATAGAAATACCATTTGATATGGTAATGAAAGGTATATCGACATAGGCGGAAGACTGCTCTTCTTCTTTTTACCAAATGGTAGTATCCTTATTGTTTTTTAAATTCACGTGCCAAATGGAAATTATTGAAAGGAAGAGTAATTTGACAAATTGACTAGTTATGGAACCCACAAAAAGCGCACAAAGCTGTTTTTCAAATCAGCAAGCCGATTCATTGGTTGAATTTTCAAGATGAATAGAGGCATCACAATTTAAGTTTTCTAAAAATTATACAGTTTTTCTCTCATTTTTAAAATTAAGAAAAAAGTAGTAAAATAATTTTATATTTAAAATAATTTTAATTTAAGCTTTCGAAAAATTTTAAATTTTTTCTTTCATATTTAAAATTTATAAAAAAAAATTAAGAAAATAATTGTATACCTATATAAAATTATTTTAATTTTTTTAATTATCCTATGAAATTTTGTATTGTCAGATTTACACATTTTTCATTTTGAAAATCACAAGAAATATCGAGAAACCAGATTTTTTATTTTAATTGTTATTGATAAAATTAGCTTGAACTTGGGCTGAAAAACAACTGAAATATATAAAAGAATTTTAAATGAATTAGGTTTTGTTTGTTTTGCTATAAAAAATTTAAATTTTAAAATTCACAAGCAACGGTAAGCCACATAATTCCACTACCTCTTTATAATTTCTGTTTTATTTGTTGTAATTGTATATGAAAGCTGTGCTCATTGTGCATTCACTTTGATCAACCGTTGGAAACTAAAACCCATACGAGTATGCCACAAAATGTCATGTGGCACACACATACATAGGTATGTACCTTTGTCAGAGTCTTGTAATATTATTCAGCGATGCGTAAATATTGTATTTATATCTATGTATGTATTGCCTTTTTCTGTTTGCACTGGTAAAAGGCTTATTAACTTCATATGAATTAGCAAAGGTACATAAGGTAATAGAAAAACCCGCGATAAATAAATAAAACCCTCAAAGATTTTACATTTGAAAAATTTAACAGTTCTCGTTTAGCTAATCCTTTTTTTTTTCTTTTTTTTCGTGGCATTTAAAAAGTTTTGCATTCATTCATGTTTTAAACGGTAACCAAACAAGTGGAAATTACAACAAATATACATATTTATGATGAAGCATAAATACAGGCGTTTAAGCACACACGCACTTGCATACATACAAAGTATTAGCCTATGAACTTGTTGAAGTGTAGTTGCTGTTTAAACGCTAAACTATCGTATTTTTGTCACATACCTCACCCTGCAACAGCACTCCACGGCTCCTTAAACCGGATCTCTTTTGAAATACTCGTACTACAAACTGTGAGCGCAGCACCATAACATATTTGCATACCTATACTTGTATACCTACATACGCACATCTAGAACCGGCAAAATTTTTTTCACTCTCTTTCGTTTTATTTTCTTACTATATACATACATATAGAAAATGTGTGTTGTTTTTTCCCTTTTATTTTGTTGTAAAGTAGCTCTTACTTGTGCATGAGAGTGCAGCTTTCATTTTCAGGAAAATATACGCTTGGCTAACTTTCCGCTTCACTGCTGCCCCTCTTACTGTCTTACTGCGTACGTGTATGTTCACACACTTTCATTCATTTCGCTACTCTCTGCTTTTACTTTTGGATGTGTAACATAAATGTATAGAGAAACTCAGCTGGTCAACGTTTCCACTACAGCATAAGCCGCTATTGCATTACATTGCTTCCCTTGTCTCGCCTGCTGTGATTTTCATTGAAGCGGAAATATTCTCGTATGCTCACAAGCGACAACGTTTTCCCTCAATGATTTCCGGTTGTTTTAAACTCGCATCCATGTAAAGTTGCCTCGCTCTTTGCATACGCCGACGCCGATGACGGCTACAGCTGATTTGAACTGCATTTGGTGAGGCCTCTCAGCACATTCGACGAACATTTGAACGAGTGAGACAGATTCTGCAAATGTTCTCCAACATTATTTTTGTTGTCTCACAATGAGGAAATGTAGGGTAGTTCAGATTTAAAAATCAGAATATTATTTAATGAGAAATATGAATTAATTTATTAATTAATAAGAAAGTAAAAAATATATATTATTTCGATTTAAATAATCTAATGTGAGCGATTGAAAAGGTAAAACATAAAAGAGAGGGAAACTCTATTCATTAATACTAACAGAGTATCATTATTCCGACCGTTTGAAGATATGAGCAAAAAAAATTTTCCTTGCTCTTCTTACTATGTTTGCCTAAAATTCATCCTAAGCTGTTTAAGAAACGCCAACCAATGGCTTCCGCCTTGGGTAGTAATTTTTTCGGCATACTGCTGATCGTAATGAATGAAAATAGTTTCCTTATAAGATTTGCAAAAAAGTGACGCCAAAGGAGTACTGCTTTTGCGGCACACCTTGTAAGCCTGTCTACTGCTTTGACCCGATCCTCATTGAAATAATATACCAGCCAGTAACTGCTGGTCTTTCAAGTCAATGTATAATGCGTTCTTCGTTGAGGAATTGTACTCTTGATATATGTATGTTTATACAATATATAATTGGCGCTTTGTAACCGCTGAAGCGATTTTCGACCGAACTCCTCCTCCAATTTGTGGTTTGGCTTCTTGATATTTTTTTCAACAAATGGAGGCACCTACAGTTTATACTAAGCCGCTTCCGAGTGGCTGATGGATTTTTATATGAGAAGCATTTATTTCATGTTAGAAATACACACACCACAATTTCAAAATTTAACTTAATTTTTTATTTTAAATTAATTTTCAATAACTTTTGGATGTTGGACGTATGTTTATACATATATAGAAATTAACTGGAATTTCGATTTGTTCTATAAGGAACTTACGTTTGAGAGGTATTGTAAGGGCAAGCTGTACTAAATCTCATTTTGTTAATTTGTTGATTGATTGAAGGTTGAGGTAGAGGACCTGACCGTGAGCTTTGGCGAATTAGCCATTAATTGTGCTGTCAACAGTTTGCTCGTTTTATGAATTATTTTTGTTTATTCCAACCATGCGGTCTCACTTCCGTAAGGCTGGGACTTTAGTGACGTCTCAATCGATAGAAAGTCAGACACTCGCAAAGGTAGTGGTCCAGGGTTTTCCCTTCTGTGTATGCTGTGCAATCTACCGATTCTATTTTGCTTCATGCAAGTAACAATCTGATCTGTCTACAATCCACTCTGTCCCACAATAATTTATTGATGAATTCCAGGACCTTAAGTGTTCCTTTATTGAACGTTGCTTTGAAGACGCTGAAAAAAGTGAAGCAGTTGATGGTGACAGCTGCCTTTTCATTGCCTTCACTGATATTCACGGTATTTATCCGTGCAGTCTGCAGTCTGTAGTTTCATTTCCAACGTCAAGCAAAAACCTAACGGTAGTAGGTTGCGTTTTTGTAAAGTCTGCACCTTTGTTTAAAGATGTATGAAAAAATATTAATCTTTGCTGCTTATATTTTCAGGTTTCAGAGTTGTAGGCTCCTTGTGATATCAGGTGCAGAGCTAAGATGGGTTTCAACCCGTTCTGCTGCAAAATACAGCATCCTTAAAGCATGAAAGCCCATTAATCACAGGTCTAAGGGTACAATTACAATTTCTATTGTAAGACCATGTAAGATTAATTTGCTTTTCTAGAAACCAACACTAACACCAACAAGTCATATCAGCATTGAAATTCAAGGTCGGTGCACTCCTAAGAACGAGACTCACTTGTTAAGGGAACTGTCGTATTTAAGTGTCTCTTATGGCAAGCAAGTCTGACTGTTGATGTAGGCAGAGGAAGAAAAAGATATTTACTCTATGAGAGGTATCTGATGAAGAAGGACATTGCTACCCTTAAACATTTGCTATATTATATATATTTACTGAAATTTCTAGAACAATTCTTTTTCATCTCAATCACCCTGTAGTGCTCACGTCAAAACAAACCCCCAAACCCAGCTCTAGTGCATTTCCAGCAACAGACTGGTTGCTTAGTGAGCAGACAAATGAAAACAAACCCACATTAGTACACAACAGAGACGAAAAGCTTTGCGGACAATGCGCTGAAAGGCAAAACTAACTAAGCAAATGAGCAAGTGGTGGTTGTGGTGTAGACAGCATTTTCAGTTTTCCTTGTAAATTAAACGAGAGCGCGACGAAAAATTGAATTGCTGCAGCGAGGAAGCAACCATCAATTGCTGAACTAAATAAGAAAATACAACAACTAAGCATTTGAAAAATATATTTTTCTTTTTCGAAATAATACATAAAGGCTTTGATAAATTAAGTAACAATTAAATGTGTAAATATTAAAGTAAATGTAAGTAAATGAAGTGTGTGCCAGAAAATTAAATTAGTGCAGTCGAAAAGTGTAGTTGCAAGAGAATTTAGTATTTTTTTAAATTTTACAACAATTCTTAATTATTACCATATTATTGCAAGGAGACGCAAGGCATATTCAAGCATTTTCCACACAATATGATATTACGCATTTCTGCATTTAGAAACATAGATACATACATACGAATATAGTACGCAAGGAATTGTAGCTGAGTTTACAAGGATTTAGATACATATACATATATACATTTTACACAATACTACCATAACAGCATAACACTTGCGAAGGACCTACAATCGCATCCAATGCCGTTACAATTTAGAGTATGCAAGGCACAAAAAATCTTCTGAATGTAAGCAACAGCAGCCAAAGCAACATAAGAAAACAAGACTAGCATGAAACAATAACAAAATTCAAGTGGAAAATCAAAACGGAATAAAAACAAATAATAAAACAAACTCTTTGCCTCGCCATACACTCCACCTTAAACAGCAGCGCTCAGCTAGAGTACAACTGGCTGGGAGCTTTACTCCCTCTCTCACAAAAAGTAAAATTTCAACGTCGTTTTCTACACAGAAACTTGCGCTCAGCTGAGCCACAGTTGTCAGCGGCAACGTGCGCTCCAATGACATTGCCTTCACCAAAGATTCATTTGTAGGCTCTACTCAGTCGTTATCAGCATCGCTGTCGCAACAGTTCGTTTATTGAGGTGCTTTTATAAGGATTCGAAGCTGTTCATTTGGCTAGACGATTGTGTTTTGAGTTTTTATTTTCGCTTCTGGATGCAGGCCAAAAGGTGAAATTTTTATAATTTTGTTTATTAACGAAAATGTTACTCATACGCCACGGTGTCTCACTCACTTTGCCGGTGTAAGAATTGATGGTACATTTATGCACATTTGCTTTATTGCTATGAAGGTGTATATGAAGACATCAGCGTTTACATTTTTATCAACTAAACTTATTTAAAATACAACTGAGGGGAAAAGTGAAAAAGTGAAAGGCAAAATATTTCACTCAGCGAAGTGCACTCATGGGCAAACTGAAAATAATAAACAGAGAAAAAAACACTTTAAAGTGAAAGTGCATTATAGAATATATACATGCAAATGCATATATGTATGTGCATATATACCTTTGTGCACAATTAAAAATTAAAAATTGTTTTCAATAAATTTAACGCACAAATAAAAGAAAACAATATATTCCTATGAATATAAGCTACAAATACAGTACATACAAATAAATGTGAACAAATATTTAAAAACATCAGCACAAAAGCATCACAATAAATCCAGGAATCCTAAGCAGAGGACTACCTACTAACCACCGCTTATAAATTATTTAAGGTAAGTGTCGGTACTAAAATAATTGATATGTTCAATAATTTCGTCAGCCTCACTCGTAGACCAGCAAGGATTCTACTGAAATCCCTATAAAAGAATATATATATTGTAAGTGGCGACCGCAATAGCCGAGTTATTAGCACAGCGTATTGTCATCCTGAGGACCAGGGTTTGGGTCCAGGCTCGGCCAACACCAAATTTTCTAACTGCGTTCGGCCCTCAGCAAGGAAACTGAAGCGCTTCGAGTATATTTCCGATATGGCATAAAAGCTCCTCATGAAAATTCATCAGCCATACGAAGGCGGCCCAAAATAGAGCTCTGCCAAATTCTCTTCAGCAGTCCCATAGCTCCAAAGATTCGCGAATCTCCAAAAGTTATCCACCGATTGACTTGAAATTTTGTTAAATTGTGTCTATGGTTTCTGTAAAGGTTTCTAAAAAATTTGTCGAGTAGTGGACCAGGGATCGAAAAGATCGTAATTATAGTTCTTTTTACTTGAAACTCGGTACAAAGTAGGCTATTTACTTAGATTAGCAGCAAGGCTACTCTTCACTCCGGGAAAACGACTAAAGACCGACGTATTTGAAAAAGTATTTATGGTTTGAGTTACCTAAAATTCGGTACATACATGGCTTGTGGGGGAGAATTTGTATTTATGGTTCCTTTTACTTGAAAATTTTTGTTTTCGGGAGGTGGATCTTATTTGAAAAAATGAATATATTCACGGTTCGTAAAGCATAGCTTAATGGAATACTTTTGCTTCCTAAAAAAGGGCCAGAGACCTGGAACCAAGTTCCGTTTGCTCGAAGTATAAAAAATACTTTCATTACGGGAATTTGATCATTGACAAATTGACCAAAATTCGTATGATATGAATACAAAGCATGGATCGTGCGTGGATATGTGCGCTTCGCATTTAATTTTTCTGCGACTGCGGCTTATAAGATATTTTTATACACCCAAAAAAAAAAAAACATTGGCCACTGTCACGTGTGGCCGGATCTGCTGGAATACGAGGGGATTAACAAATGTTCGGTCAGTTGGTGATTTTGAGTTGTTTTTGTTAAATCGAAAAATACGAAACACTATTTCTAATTGATTCCAAAAAATCCAGATCAGTAATTTTTCCGTAGAAGATGAACTCCGAGAAGGTCGACCAAAATCTTCCACTGATGACGTCACTGTAGCTCTGATGAAGACCCACGATTAGGCTTGAATGCCATAACTGTATCGCGAATATTAAAATATTAAGTAATCATCTGGGATATACAAAGAAATCTGCTCAAAGGATACCACGAATTTTAAATAAGGCCCAAACAGAGACTAGAGTGCACTTTGTTCAATTTTTTTTTAAACAAATGCGAAAATACTCAGTCTAGCAACTTTAGTAATGTCGTTACTGGTGGCGAATCTTGGTTCTATAAGTGCGATCTAGAAACCAAAGATCAGTCCATAGTATGGAGCCCAACAGAAGCCCACCCTCCTGTAAAATCTAAACAACAAAAATCAACAGCAAAAGTAATGATGTCAGTTTACTTCACTCGACCTAAAATCGTATCTGCTATTCCACTGGAAAAGGGTCAGATGGTAACTGCAAAATGGTACACCGCAGAGTGCTTACCAAAAGTTTTGAAAAATTTGCTAGAAAACAGGAAGGAAGAATGACGAGTAATTTTATTACGAAGAAATACATCCAGCACCATATTTCTCGGATAGCACCGTCTGATTTCTAGTTATTTCCCAGAATTAAAAAAAAATTAAAAGGAAAGGTCTTTAATAGCAACGCGGAGATAATTAATGCGGATAAGGTTGAACTTGATAACGGAACAGAAGTTTATTAATTTAGGAAGGGGAAAGACTATCAATGACACCGATGTTGATAGCATACTAAGTTCTTCCTACAGAATATAATTGTACGAAAATATAACCGAAAATTGTAACCTTCGTATGCTCTGCTCAATCCATAAAAAGAGGAACCAACGAATATTCACCAGTTTGCGTGTGATATTCTTCCTTTTTCCGTCAGGCCAAGTCAAGTCAGGTTCTTTTCCACCTTATCTTACCAACGTGCTGGAAGGTATTCAAAGCTGGATTGTTGTTGACCACTGCAGTCTTGTTGTAGTGTCTGTTCAACAGAGGTGTGGCTGTATACCGTCACCGGTCTGGAGTCAAGCTGCTCTCTTTGTAAATGTATCTACCTTGTGCGCTAGGTTTGGGACCCTCTACATATAAACTAGCTCTAAAGAAAGAAAGTAAATTGATCGGATTTGATTAGTGTGGCTTTACGTCTGGCAGGTTCACCATAGATCAGCTGTTTATGACTCCCGATGCCTCTTCGTCGATTTTAAAGCGTCCTTCGTTAGCCCGTAAAGCTTTTACTTACATACTTCGGATTAAAATTAATGTACTATTTCATGTTCATGAAAGATATTAATATTATTTTTTAAAATATAAATTAAATTTTAAGAATTAATTTTCCATAATTTTGGATCTTGGTCTTGGGCAAAGATTAGCTCCCATAATCATGCGCATAGACACTACGCACCACTAACCACTCAGCCACAGCAGCCGGAAAATATAGATTTAAAAATATTCTCTTTTGAAAACTATTCAGCATGAAGAAGAACAACCGAAGTCTCATAGCGTACAAAGTGCATATTTGAAAAGTGTGCCCACATACATTAAGTATGTACATTCATACAAAAGCTTAGCTTACAATAAAAAATAAAAATGGAAAAACAGGCAAGAGGATGCGGTGGAAATTACAAAGATTACACTGGCATTTCAAAAATAAACTTCGCTTGCGTGCGTGTCAAAGTGCCGCACTTGTGAATGCGTCCTAAGGGCATCATTTACATGATGAGAAAACAAATATAACCAGTCAAATGCAATTGTGTGCGTGCATTTGCGCGTTATTATTGTACTCTTATGTTCTCAATGAAATGTATGTATCTGCATCTATGCCTGTGTGTGTGTTTGAGTGCTTGCATATTTATTTCTTATTATTTCGCTTTCTTTTATTGTGTTTCTGTTTAACATTTACAACTATTTTTTATTTCTTTCGTGCCACTGCCTGATGCACCCCTCAGCCTTTGGCAAGTACATCTCGCAACGCACTCAAAATAAGTATATGCGCACCCATACCCAAGGCCCCGCCACAAGTACACACATAAATACCATATATATGCATGTTCTTTAGTGTACTCGTACACTTAAGACCAGCGACAAAAAGAACGTCCTTGATCTTTGTCCCAACAGCAGTGAGCACCAAGAAGCCTACACATGTTGGATTGTCACGACTGTGTTTTGCTAGCGCAAACTTTTCTATCTGTAACGGTGTTGCGTATATTTACATTACTTGGGTGGATCCGACTTTGCACTTAACAGCTCCTGCCTCAGTCATAAATGAATGGCTATATATGGTACAAGTATGTACTATGGTAGTTTATATATACATTCAGATGCATATGTATACGTGTGCACCTGAGCCTATGTCCCTTCGGTCAAATCAAGTTGTTGCGAGACAATGTCGCTCTTCCGCACCTTCAACATTGTCAGCGGCACTCATACATTTTCACACTGCACATGTCATCGACGCCAGAGATAATGTTGCCCCAGTAAAGAGCGTTAAAAAGTTAATATTGTAGTTGGCCACATAGCAGATGCCACGGAAACTCATTTACGTATTTGCACTGCAAATAAACATTGTGGTGTAAATGAGAGGACTTCAAATAGTTGGACTTGAAATTTCTCAAAAGAATCACAGGCAAAAAAATAAATATGTACACGTATATGTCTAGTAGTCTGGCCTTAAGAGTAATCATAATTTTCTACTGCGGTCGAACGCAACCCAACTGGTATGGGAAATATAGCGAGTTGGAAAGGGAAGCGAAACTCATTTGCAGACAAAAAAACGAGACTCTGAAATGTGCGGGTATAAAAAACTTAAGAAGATAGCAAGCAGAGGAAATACTCAAAACTGTGGCGTCTTTTAGAAGGTTTCAAAATCGGAGCTTCTTCCTGTAGAAACGAGAAAGGGAATCTGGAGACAAAGGTTCAAAGTTTATTGAGTTTACGGAGGGAGCGCTTTTCCAGATTGCTTAACTGCAGGGAAAAACCCGAAGATGGAGAGCCTGAAACCTCAATCGATGACTAATACATGACAATAATGAAGTTCTAATAGTGCTTGCCCGCTTAAAGAATAACTAACGGAGGGAGCTGAATGCTCCAAGGCTGAGATATTAAAGCATGACGCCAAAGAACTTACAAGGCGAATGCATCAGCTCTTTCAAGAATATGAAGAGTTGAAAGCATGTCCGGCGATTTCAACTTGGGCATACTCAATCCATAAAAAGCCTGACCCTGAAATCTGCGTCCATTATTGTAGGATAAGCCTCCTACAGAACGTATTGTGCAAAAGATTGTACCCCACCGTCAACAAACTGTCAAATCCTGAAAAGTACCTGTGAGAAAAGAGCCGACACACACCGATTCTTCGTCCTCACTGTTGACAGTCATAACTTTGAAGTTGTAAATGATTTCGTCTATCTAGGAATCAGCATTAACACCAATAATAATTTCAGCTTTGAAATCCAACGCAGAATCACTCTTGCCAATAAGTGCTACTTTAGACTGAGTAGGCAGTTAAAAAGTGAAGTGCTCTCTCGACGAACAAAAAAGCAAAATCTACAAGTCGCCCATCTTATCCGTCCTACTATATGGACGGCCGATGTCAACATTTTATGAGTCGGTTTTGAGAGTTTTCCAAAGAAAAATTTTGCGTACGATTTATGGTGCTTTGCGCATCGGTAACGGTGAATACCGCAGACAATGCAGCGATGAGCTGTACGGGCTATACGATGATATTGACATAGTTCAGTGAATGAAGAGACAGTGGCTGCGCTGGCTAGGTCATGTCGTCCAAATGAATGAAAGCACTCCAGGTTTGAAAGTATTTCATGCAGTACCAGCTAGTGAAAGCAAAGGAATAAGTAGACCTCTACTCAGTTGGAAGGATGAGATGGAGTGTAGCTTGGTATTTGCAATTGGCGCCAAACAGCGAAGAGAATGAATAGATGGCGTGTTGATTCGGCTATAATCGCGTAAGTGGTGCCTTAAACAATGAAGAGGAAGAAGTGCGGCCTTCAGTCGACGCTTGGCAGAAAGAAAACAATTTAACAAATCAAGCGGATTTTTCGATTAAACATGTTTAATAAATAGTTATTTTGAATAAATCGGTGAGTACAATGAACCCACTCAATAATTTCCTTTGTGGCTGCTCGCGGTCAAGTCCTTAAACAACTATTAAAAAACTGATACACCAAAAGTGGATGACAAAACTAGTTTATCTAATGTATTGGATGAGTGCATAAGTTCGTGCCCGATTCCGCTGGATGCCGTACGAATCGTTTGAGAGTGGCGCTCGTGAAAGAAATATATACATATTATATATCGTTGGAAAGGTGACAGTCCGAACTGTAAATCAAGCATAAAATAACTTCATTTTGATTTGAGTTGCTTAGTGAAAAGACGCATGGAAAATGAACAACGAAAAAGATCATATGCGTCATATTATGTTATACGAATTCCGCAAAGGAAAAACAGTGAGCGCTGCAACTAAAGATATTCGCGAAGTTTATTTGGACCGTGCTCCAGCACTCCGCACAGTAAAGAAATGGTTCGCGAAATTTCGTTCTGGAGATTTTAACCTCGAAGATCAACCTCGCAGTGGACGGCCTTCTGAGCTTGATGACGATGTTCTAAGGACTTTAGTTGCGAATAACTCACGTATTTCGACGGAAGAGGTTGCCAGTGAATTGAACGTCAACAAATCAACTGCGTTTCGTCGTTTAAAAAAGGTTGGGTACACTTTGAAGCTCGATACATGGGTGCCACATCAGTTGAGTGAAAAGAACAAAGTGGACCGTATGTCAACAGCAATTTCTTTGCTTTGACGGATCTAAAACGAACCTTTTTTGGATCGGCTCGTGACTGGTGATGAAAAATGGGTCCTGTACAACAATGTTCAACGCAAAAGAACATGGAAACAGGTACGCGAAGGGGCGGAACCGATGTCGAAAGGTGGATTGCATCCGATGAAGGTACTGCTGTGCATTTGGTGGGATATCCGAGGCGTGATCTATTTTGAGCTCATGCCAGCTGGAGAAACGATCACTGCCAACAAGTATTGTCAGCAATTGGTCGAATTGAAGGAAACAATTGATGAAAAACGTCCGATTTTGGCCAATCGCAAAGGAGTTCTTTTCTATCATGACAACGCCATGCCACATGTTGCAAAATCGACCCTGGCCAAACTGAAGGAGATGAATTGGGAAATCATGCCGCTTCCTCCATATTCACCCGACATTGCACCTTCTGATTATCATTTGTTTCGATCGCTGCAGAACAATTTGAATGGAAAAAAATTTAAAAATGTGGAAGACGTCAAAAACCACCTTGACACCTTTTTCAACGAGAAACCGCGCGATTTCTATGAATCAGGCATCCGTAAATTGGTTGAACGTTGGGAGTGGATTGCCGAACATGATGGCGAATACATAATTGATTAATAAAAGCGCTTTCTTCAAAAAATTTCAATTTTAGTTTGCACTTGAAATCGGGCACGAACTTATGCACTCATCCAATATTGCAGATCCATCTCATCTATTTCGTTTTCAAATTTTGATATTTATTGTGTAGTTCTGACAAGTTTAGAAGGCGATGACCCCTTATCAAGTGGGAATGAAATAAGCTGTGCGCCAAACTAGTGCCTCACGACTATAAAACTACAAAATTTACCTCGTAGGTATTCTTCATTATTATTACGTGCATCTACTTAAAGCTCACAGGCGTGAATAACAGTGTCACATACAAATGCTTTCAGAGCAGAATGTGCACTTACAACACCCATGTAATTTTTGCGAGCACAACAACAGCGGCAGCCATATTACCGAGGCGCACTTAGCAAACAACAGTGACTAAAATATTTTTAATTAACACTCACAGCGAGCGCCCAATGAGCTTAAGCATACATCTACCAATACATATGTATGTACTTGTATATGTGAATGTGTCTACACGTTTGTAGCGTTATCTCGCAAAAAGAGACAAAGCTTAACCCAACCCATCAAAAATCAGGGCAAGAAAAATTGGAATTAAAAAGTTATAAAGCATGCGCTGTCATCAACATTTGAGGCTGCAACTGAGTGGCTGCGATTCTTTTATGTTGCCATTAGTATATATGTGTGTCTGTGTGGCAACTAACAATGAAACAATAATTGTTTTTTAACACTTTTTCTATCTCATATACCACATACACATATACGCAAGTATACATGTTGTACACGTATGTGTGACTTTTCTCAATTGTGTTTGTAAAATAATGCCGAGTGCGCGTTTTTCATTACTTCAATGGTTGCTGTAGTTTTTTCTATTTATTATTATTTTTTATCATTCAAGTGTAAAGAAACATATTTACTTAGATGTGTGTATGTCAATTTGAATGCGTGTGTATGCATAAGTATATTTATTTATGTGTATAGAAGATGACGCTTATTTGCCTTCGTTGCAGTGTGGCGAAGTATCTGAAGGGTGAATTGCATTGTTTTAACTATAATTTTTATTATTCTCTTCAACACAATTGACGGCACAGTTTCGCTGATTTAATGGCGCTTCTATAATTTGTTCTGAGTGTTTTGTTGTTTTTTGTGCTCTACTTTACAATATTATATGTGCATATATGAACAATGGTAGAAGATGGATTTCTGATCAAAAGTTTTTTAAATGGTTGTGTTTTTAAGTCCTTAAACAGATCGTGGCAAAATATATAATTAAAAAAGAAATTGTTACACAAGTCCACTTCAACAATATTTAAATAAAACTGTTTAATTTTTATATTTACTATTTCAACTTTGTCAAAAATGCAATTTTCGATTAGTAAATTTAATTTTTTTTAGCAGTCTGTATATCAGGTCTAGTAAAAAGTTCTGCATTATTTTTGCATTTGATTGAAGGTTTTTTCCCCATAGTTAGAATTATTTGTTTACACAATACCACCTTTGGTTCGTGAAGGTAAAATTTTTTACCAGCCAAATCATTCGCCTTAAACAGAAACTTATGGTAATCAGCTGGCGCAAGGTCCGGACTATAACGAGAAAACTATCGCTGTAAATGGTCTGATGTTGTTCGCTTCCTGTTGGTCAAAGCTGGGGCTTCTGGGAGCTTCTGGCTATTGCTCAGACGATCCAATTGCTAACAGAGTTTGACCGTAGGGAAGCAGCTCATGGTGGATGATTCCTTGCCAACCCCACTAAGCACAAAATAAAACCTTTCTGGTTGTGAATCCTGGCTTGAAGATCGTTTCTTCCGGGTCACTGCCTTTCGACCACGACTGTATTTATTTGATGTTGATGTAAGGGGTCCACTTTTCATCACCAGTTACAATCCGCTCAACATTTTCAGCAGCTTGGCTTGCGTTTTCACATTTTTCAAACACTACTGAGTTAAATGATCAACACTACTCCCACTATCTTCTGTAGAACGCTTATAGAACGCGAGATACAGATCACTATAGCCATCTTTTGCAAAAACTACTTCTTACTAGACCTAATGTAAGGTTTTGATTATGATATTTTGTAATTTAAAGGAAAGGTGCAAAAAATGGTAGAAGTGACACCAGTTTCGCTATTTTTGACATGTCCTCATCGACTTCTTCTGGCAGATGTCCAATTGCGGACACTAGCTCTCTAATTTTAAGAAATAAATAAGTTAATTTTCTAATTGCGGTCACCTCGCCGCAGGGAGCAGTAACAATGCTACTTTAGTTTGGACTAAATTCTGGCCTATAATGGCTATAAATATATCCTTTCCTCTCACATAAGAGACATTTCATTTTTAGCCGATTTGTGGACTTAATATAAAAAAAAATTAAAAATTGATATTTACTGTTTTTAATTAATATTATCCTTATGTTAGCACAGTTTCATTAAAACGTTCTGTTGTAAACAGCAGTCGCCGGAAGCTACAAAATCAATTCAAGCTTTACCAAAAAAGCAAATCAGTGGTGGACAGCGATTTTTAATTAAAATCACGCAGATGGATAGACTTAAAAATTGTTTAAATATATATATATTACTAGACATATACAAATGTGAATGTGAATATGTATTAAAAGAAAATTCACGATCATGCAGATATGAACAAAAAAGCGACCTCAAGTCTGAGAGTAAATCTAAATAATATATTATTAATTAAAATTCTTGATTCATTTATAGGGCAACGCACAGTTAGAACTTTCAAAATATTTACTACCGGCTTTTACCTTTTGACAACTGTTTCCCAATTAGCTTTTTCTGAGTTTTACTGCAAATTTACTTAAGCTGAAATACTTTGCAAATTTTTAGCGAAATAAATTGTGGTTAACAAAATCAAAATCCTTAGAAAAAAATAGATTCAAAAAATAAATCAAAAATGAAGAAATATAAAAATCATAGAAGTGTTAAATGTCCTTGTTCGAAAGGCAGACGTATGTAGTCTAAAACTTTAACGACATCTTCTCACTTGAGTAATTATTAATAAACTGAAGTTATATTAATCAATATAAGCGTCGCCAGGACTAGCAAGGACCTTGACCAATTTCTTACTTTAGTGCTGGAAAAAATTATACGGGTTGTAGAGCTAATTAAATAGAGCAGTTACAATCTTTCATAAGAGTGTACAACTACTAGCGTAGGCTAATGATATTGACATTATTAGACTCAACAATAGCGCCGTGAATTCTACTTTCTCCAGACTTGATAAAGAAGCAAAACGAACGGGTCTAACAGCGAACGAGGACAAGACGAAATATCTCCTGTCAGCAAACAAGCAGTCATCCCATTCGCGACTCAGCTCCTTATCACTGCTGACAGTCACAACTTTTAGCCGTAGATTATTTCGTCTATTCTGGAACCAGCTTTGAAACCAACAACAATGCCAGCCTTGAAATTTAACGTAGAAACACTCTTGCCAACAGGTGCTACTTTACACTGAGAAGGCTATAGAAGAGTAAAGTCCTCTCTACGAACAAAAACCTAACTCTACAGGCCTTCATCATCTGATGAGTCGTAATTAGGAGTATTCGAAAGATGGGTTTTAATTTGATTTGAAGATTTGTAATCAATCGCGCATTGGCATTGCGAATACCGCAGCCAATGGAACGATAAGCTGAACGAGTTATCTAGCGATATTGACAGAGTTCAGCGAATCAAGAGACAGCAACTACTCTGACTAGGTCATTTTGTAGGGGTAAATGAGAGCAATGCATTGGACTTCGCTTAGTGTCTCGAATTGGTGTCAAGTGGCGCTGTTGAAAAGAAAAGGAATAAAAATTAACAAAGCGATTTGAAAATTATTTTTTACGTGTATTATTTAATATAAACTCAGCAGCGAAAATGTATATTGGGAAAAAAATCCTTTCAAATCCTGTTTGAGCTAGAAATTTTTTTATTAAAGTAGAGAATTTTTTATTATCTTAAATATACTGCTTATCTTATTTACTTACTTACTTACTTATAAATAAATAAAATAATATTGACTTATTTTTATTTGTTATTTTCCTACTCTAATTAATTCTATGCAACAAAAAGGCTTAAGTGACATTTTGTGCAGCCATAATTTTTTAAAAAAGATTTTATTTAAAAGTGTCCAATATTTTATATATTTAAAACACTACTGGATCATATTGAATTTAAAAAAAAAAATAATGAATTATTTCCGTTCATAACTCTTTAATTGATTACATCGTTACCTGGAAGCAGTAAGAATATTTAATATTTTATTTCAATTTAAATTCAATTATATTTCACAAACTTTAATAATTACAGTTTAAGTACAGTTTCATAACGACCAATTCATTCAAATCATTCACCTCAAACCGCAATATCTCTACAACTGTACACTATGTACTTAGTAATGTATATACGCATAAGCCCCACAAAAAAAAAAAAAAACAATAGTAATTAGTACGTGCATACCATACAATAACGCCAACCACACTGGTGGTCAAAAAGCAATTTCAATATTGAATGCGTGTGAAAATCGCATACAAAGCGAATCGGTCAATAATCGCTAATTTGCAATCGTTTTCAATCAGAATGCCGGAATGCCAGCGAATATTGGAATATGACCAACAGCCGATATCTACCATAACCGCAAGGAAACGCCACGTAGCATTCCAATTGATTGAGCTACCCACAACAAAACGGTTACAACCCAACGGCGAAATCGTTCAATTATTCCTTTATTCGGGCATTGGACCGTTCGTTCGTTCGTTTGTTCGAAGGAAATTTAAAATCACTGATGCGTGAATTTCTCGCCAATAGTCAATGCGTATCTGTTTTACCGCTTTTCCTCTACTGCCCCCACTTTCGAGACTGTACTGGGTATCAAAGAGAGCTTTTGTGTGTTGCCAATTTGTATTGTCACCTTTCTTTTACGTTTTTTTTTCACAGTATATTTCAGTTTTCTTTTCCACTTTTTTGTGTTTGACCTCTATGGAAAACTATTATAGCGAACACAAAATGTTTGAAGAAGCCCTAAATATGCACAAAATTTCAATAGCATGAAAATATATTTCTTTTTATTGCATTCTCGTATACTATAGGTACATACATGTATGTATTGCATGTGTGTTGTGTACATAACTCACCGGTCATGTTATACCTACATATTTACATACTAGTTTTGTATTTTCTGATGGTTTGAAGAGAATTTGTGTTTTGCATTTATTATTGGTTTTGTGGTTTGTTTGCCAAAATGCAAATTCTTTGTGTGGCCACTGGGCGTATGCGTAACATTAATGCCTGTGTTTGTTTTGCCACATTATTAAATATTTGGTTGGCAACACATTCAATATTCTAAATCACCTTTAATACTAATAAAATGGAATACAAAATATTTAATAAGTGAAAAATAAAATATATAAATTGTATAACGGATCTTTTTGAAATTGGTAAGAAACAGACGAAAAAATATGTTTGAGGTAATCTTGGTGCCTTTATTGAAAACCTTCACATTCACAACAAAGTCAAATCGAGGCCACTAGTAGGCCAATTGGCCTCTAATTTCAATTTGATAATTTGACAAATGACAATTGTCTAGCAGTAGTGGCTGCAGATCCACAATTTTGAAAGTAAGTTTCCAATATTTCCTAATTTTCTTCGATCGCAAACTTAACCATATCATAAGCTGTACTGAATGTTTAGCCCATCAGATATGCCATTGAAAAATGTCACAGCTCAAATAAACCTTAATACAAGCGGTATATGACCCAGGCTATCGATATATATTTAGGGAATCCAAGGCCAAATAAAATCAAAGATTATTAAAATGACAAATTGGAAGCAACAGAAAGCAATACAGAAATAAAACTTCTTCTTCTTCATTGGTGTAGGCAGCGCTTATGCGATTATAGACGAATAATAAATAGCGCGCCATTTGTTCCTTCCCTGCGCTATTTTACACCAGTTAAAAATGCCAAGAGAAGCAAGGTCCCTTTCCACCTGATTCTTCCAACGGAATGTGTTACTGCATCGAATACTTTCAAAGCTGGAATGATCTCGAGAATTCGGTCAAAATGACCTAGCCAACATGACAGCGGCTATGTTTTTGTTCGCTGAACTATGTTAATAGCGTCCGCGTTAGCCGACTGGTACTGGTTAGCATGGTGTACTGCTATTCGGTAGGCCCGGGTGCAAATCATGGTACGACCAAGAGAGGACTTTATTTTTCAGTTGCCTACTCGTCCCAAGTAGCACCTGTTGGCAAGAGTGATTTTGCGTTAGGCTGATAGTATTATTGGTGTTAATTTTGGCCCCAGATAGACGAAATTATATACGACATCAAAGATATGACAGTTTGTTTGATGACAGGAGATGTATTGTCCTCATTTACTATCAAATACGTGTACATTGGCTTCCCTTCTTTGTTCAGCCTAAAGAATATATTTTCCATTATCGGGTTCACCATATAAAGACGTTGCATTTTCACTGCTGTTTAGTAGGCGGAAGAAGTGTTGTATGAGTACTAGATTACCTACTTGATTCCTGCAAAAGTATGCTCCGTTAATATAATTTTCGAGCATTATCCTGGCCGAACTTTTTTTAATCTCCTAAGATTATTTATATTATCGCTGTCGTAAGAAATCGAAATTCGTTTCCCAGAATAAATTTAGTGTATTTAATTAACTCTATATGAAAGGTGTAGAGAAAGGTAAAATCCGAATAAAGTATGATTTGTGCGGAGCCCCATAGTTTATATATTTATTGTAACGAGCCCTGGACGCGGCGAATATACCTCAACAAGCACAAGGGCAGCAAAAAGATTCGTTGCAATAGTTTCCTTCCTACTAAGTATGCCATCTTCCCGATTTTCTACCTTCACGCGCCATATTTTTTACTTAACGGTAATTTTCACATTTATACGGTATTATTTAGCTAGGTAAACACGAGTATATATGTATAGCATTCAGCGCCTTAAAAAAAAGCAAATATTCCGATTGCCATGAATGGTGCTTAAATTAGTGAAATGGCAGTCAATTGGAATATTTTATGCACACGATTTGGCAGCAACTCAAAAATTCAAAAAGGTGCAATATTTTGGGAAAAAGAAAAAAATCAAGTTCTTGGCATTGAATTGGCATTCAAGTAGCTTATTATTATCATTATTATATGAACATCATTACCTTTTATTAACTGCAATCCGTAAATGATTGGTATGTGTGTGGGGAAGCATGGGTAGATATTATATTCTATTATACTTACATATGTGCATGTAAACGAGTATAGGTATGTATATACCTATAATAGTATCTTTTCATAAACCGCAGCAAAGACATTTTCCAAGAAAGTTTTAAGCAACTTCATAAATTCTCAATTGCATGCAACGTTTGCAGTCACGTAAGTGCACTTATACACAAAATATACTCACAAACATATTTATATATATAAATACATACATATTTAGCTGTTGTGTAAATTCTTCTTGCAACCGGATTGCATTCGTTTGCCTTAATCACGCCCACATCTTTGCGCGGTGTGACTCAAAGAAATCCCTACCAATTCAATTCAGTTGACATGCACAACATGAACTGAGTTGGGCTTTGGCATGGTACATTAATATGTACTATATTGGTAAACAGCCGCGATTGCCGAATAATTAGCTCTGCATACTAGCACTTGGTAGGTCAGGGTTCGAGTCCTGATTTCACCAAAATCCAAAATTACGGTCGCCCTCCATCTAAATGGGAAAGTATCAAGACTCACACCACAAACTGGACGAGAAGCTCGGCCGAAAATTACTTCAGTGGTTACAAAGCGCCAAATATATATAAAGGGTGGTTAAATTTTCAAGGGCCGATGTTGATTTTGAATAAAACACAAACTATTTAGGAAATTATTGAAATTTTATTTTATTATGCTATATTGGTATTACTCAATCATGTATGCAACAAAATATCGGCCAAATGAGCGCCGCGACCTCGGCGGCACACCTCCATACGATGGTCCAAATTTTCGATGACGCTGAGGCATAATGGAGTTTCTATGCCATTAATGTGCCGAATTATCTCATCCTTTAGCTCTTGAATTGTTGCTAGCTTATCGACGTACACCTTTTCCTTCAAATAACCCCAGAGAAAAAAGTCCAACGGTGTCAAATCACATGATCTTGGGGGCCAATTGACATCGCCATTACGTGAGATAACACGGCCATTGTATTTGTTGCGCAAAAGAGCCATTGTTTCGTTAGCTGTGTGGCAAGTGGCACCGTCCTGCTGAAACCACATATCGTCCACATCTATATCTTCCAATTGTGGCCATAAAAAATTCGTTATCATCTCACGATAGCGAACACCATTCACAGTAACTGCCTGACCGGCCTCATTTTGGAAAAAATACGGCCCGATGATGCCGCCAGCCCATAAACCGCACCAAACAGTCACTCTTTGTGGGTGCATTGGTTTTTCGACAATCACTCTTTGATTCTCATTCGCCCAAATGCGGCAATTCTGTTTATTGACGAATCCACTGAGGTGAAAATGTGCCTCATCACTGAAGATGATTTTCTTCGAAAATTTTCATAATAAGTCTGGATAACTTTAACACGTTGTTGGATTGTGTATCTCTCCATGGTTCAAATTGAGTAAGTCTGAAATAGAGAAATGTCAAATTAAATTCGGAAAAAAACTTGGCGTTTAGGTGTGGTTCACATTCAACATCGGCCCTTACAATTTAACCACCCTTTACATACATTTCAATTTCCCGCAATGATTATATTAAAATATTCGGTCTTTATACAGTTGTTTAGCTTGAAATCAATAACAACTTTTTTAGGATTTATGTGATAAAAACGAATCACAAATTGCTTTCAAATGGCATGAGATGCGTTATAGAAGATCGCAAAGAATATGTAAAGCAACATATAGTAAATATATGTATATATATTTATAAATATTAGTCTAGTAAGAAGTAATCCATTATTTATGAAACAGATGGCTTTAAAGACCAAGTATCTCGTGTTTTACAAAAGCGATTAGATTACGGCAGATGTCGTTAGAAAGATGATATTTTGTTCTTCGGAAGATAGTGGGAGAAGTATTGATCACTTAACAGTTGTGTTTGAGCGTAGGTTAAAAACGGATCTCAGCGAAGAGAAAATATTTTATATTCTACAATTTTTCATCGATAAAGGCGAAAATGCAAGTCAGGCAAGAGTGTTTACGGTATTTATACTGTACAGAAAGTCATGCACAATTTTGGTTTCGTCGATTTCGTTTCGGTTATTTTGATGTAAAAAAATGCTCCCCTCTGTGGAAGGTCAATTGTCGAAAATGTCGATAACAGGTGATGAAAATTGCATAACTTTTTTTTCTTTTTTTGACGACGGAGATAGCGTTATCTACCTCCCGCCCAAGCAACCGAGGCGCGTTTGAAGGGTAATCGAAAAATGCAACAGACCGGTTACCGAAAACCAGTGACAGTCCGGACGCGGAAGGACGCGGTTACACGTGCCTCTTACACCAAAGAGCTGCAGATTTGTTCATTAACTGATATAAAACTACATGGAAGAAAGGAGACGGAATTTATTTAATTATTTAAGTAGGATTTGATACAGAAAAGATGGTCAGAGGACTCAATGTTTGTGAAATGTGTATTAAAATCGTTACACAAAGTTCTAAACTGTTCGTGCATTCCAAAGTTTGTTCTACATGAACACAATAAAAGGAGCCTGAAGATTCTTAAAAGGATGGTAAAGTTAAGCTCGCTAAGTAGGACGGCAGTGAGCCGGCTCAAGCGATCTCCAAGCCATGGTTGACAGCTAGGGAGGTTTTGTTGTGTTTTTGGTGGGACTAGCAAGTAATCATCCAAAATGAACTGCTCCTTATGACTGAACTCATAATTAAGGCTTGTACTGTCAGCAATTAGACCGTCGGAAGGAAGCAATCGCCCAGCTATGGCCAACAGGAGGGGAATTGTGTTTCATCAGTGCAATCCCAGTACACATACCTAAATAGTAACTCACCAGAACCTTCAAGAGCTTGGTTTGGAGTATCTCATACATCCACTTTATGGACCGAACCTCACACCAAGTGATTACCATCTGTTCCCGTCTACGGCGAATGATTTGGTTGGTGAAAAATTGACCTAAAAATAAGTATGTGAATATCGATGGTCCCATTTTTATCCCATAGAATTGGCAAAAATTTAACTAGCAAAACGGTGCATATTTGACATAAAGCAGATAATTCTAACTATTTAATGCAAAAATAATGGATTAGTTTTTACTATATTAATATAAAACCGCAAGGCCATTTTCTTTTGGAATTTTACTTTGGTTAGTTCAATACTACTCTTTACTTTGATGTATTTATTTAATTTGATTAAAGCATAATTCTGTTATATAACGGCATGTTGCTGATTGCCAGTACCGAACCGTACTTGTGTTTATGCAGCGCCGCTGTTGTTGGCACAAAATACTCTTCTTAACCATCGTACCATCATAATTACCCTCAAAATCTAATTTACTAAATTATGCAGCCACTTTAAATGCCAAAAGCTTTCAACATTTCCAACAGAAGAATGTTAATCGCAACAATGTGCCATGAGCGTATAAATGTGCTGTTATATACGTAATATTTTTGGGCGGCATAAATTCAGAGCGCAAAATTCTCCTATTTTTTGGGCTGTATATATAGTGGAGCTTGAAGTTTTTTACATCTCCTAAAGGTGGGGTTTTGAGACAAATTAAAATTATAAGCAATTTTTGAATAGTTCAGTTGATAAACCATCGCCTATTGGCGCTTTATTGTTCTTCAGCCAACCAATTGCTATTTGGACATCTCTATATTCGGGTAATGGATTGTCTGTTCCATCGAGCCCGATTCGCCATCTCTTTGTGTTTAATTTTCATTGCCATTGAACTGGCTCAGTATACTGCTACTTTTTTCATAGGATTTGCCTATGTCGGCAAGCTTCTCTAGCTCTCCACCAGTGTTAGGGCCACGAGCTTCTATCTGCAAAAGCATCTCACTTCCATCTTCAACACTCTGTATCTCTGCTCACAACGTTGCATTACATTGAAATAAGACGATACTTATCATACCAGCTTTTCTTCTGACCTTACTGAAAACCAATAGAATCGCTTGCAGCTTTTCGTTGGAAGATTGAAACACCGTTCCACTGTTGGCTTATACCAAGTTGCTGGTGGTTATTCTCAGAGGGCAAGAGAGTAAAGCACGTAGAATACTTTTTAATTTGCTCTGTTATTATTGAAGTTTTACTACGTCGAACCTTACTTGTGTTTGTTGACGAGCGTTGTTTGCTGTTGTTGTTGTTGTAGCCGCAAAAATATTCGTCAAAGTAATTTTTGGGGAATGTTGCGGGAATGACAGTCCTTGGCCGGATAAAAAATCCGGGTGGTTCCGGTATAAAGACCCGACTGTCGCGGGAACTATTGGATTTTAGTCGCCTCTTACGACAGGCATGCCTTACCGCGGGTAAATTCTTGAACCCCTAACCCGCAGGGCTAGCGTTGTTTGCTGCAAAGAGATTGTAGTCCGAGCTGATGTAAGGACCTCAAGGCGTACGCATGTCTAGAAGACTGATGAGATATCGTTCGTGTATCGCAATATGATCGATCTGGCTGTGTGCGGAGACAGCTAAGTAGCTTAATTAATATTTTTATGATGCAATATAATATTGTATTACAGGCAACCACACTTCCGATGTCATAATCCTTTGATATGTATGGAACAAGTAAATGAATCAAAGCTACTGGACAGCAAAGAGTTGAAATAAATTCTGCAATCCACGCTAGAAAATTTTTGCTTTATAAATATTATTGCTTTATTAGTATTGTGAGAATGAAGTTTTTTCTTTTACTTTGAAAATGTATTCTACGATTTGTAGTCTACTTTTGGGCGTATGTAAAAAATCTGCATCAAAGTGAAATTATCATTTGGCAAGAAACTAAACATTTATTTCGCATGTGTCCTGAGTGAATGTATATATATATACATGTACATATACATATGCGCATTTGAATGATATATGTAGGTAGATAAGTATTTAAGGAAATCTTTCAACATTCTGCAAGCTGGTAAAGTCAAGTCGACACCGCATCAAGCTCTATGCCAATTTCATGCCGCCGTCTGCGGCAAAAACAATGATGGCAGCAACAGCAACAACAACTACAGCAATGCCAACAGCAACAAATCGTTGACAAGTGACTGTAATTTGCAGTGTCATAAATTATTAAACGCATTTTCAACGTACAATGTTACGGTCGATATGTCTTTCAGTTGAAATATCTGCATGTATATATGGTATACAATGTCAGTATGTGTGACATTGAGGTGAGTTGCGTGCTTGGCAATGGCAAGTGAAATTTTGAAATTCCAATTAATTGGCATTTACTACAAAAATTACACTCCCTTTGATGGTTGTAATTTAATAAATTGTGTGCTCATGTATATATGTATATATACGCATGATTGCGTACGGCTAATTTTATATAATATTAAAATATTACTCACATCAAGACTTATAGAATACGAACGTGAGGAAAACATTGAAAATAACAGGAAATTTCAAACTATATGTATACATACATAGGTATATTGTATATATACATACCAATATATAATGAAAACTCATAATTTCAATAGTAACGAAGGAAAAAAAATTAAATTAGAAAAGCAATTAATAATATTCGTATTCAAAGTCTTAGATTAATTTAATTTTGAAATATAAATTTAATTGAGCACATCTCTTATTCAGTTACTTTTATATGTAGCTTCACGTTGTTCACATCACTTTCCTTTCGCTACAATATACGTGTAAATGATATGCCTTTAATTGAGCACGTGTCTGTTTAGTTGGCGCATCTGCTATGTTTGAGAAGAGAGAAAAAGCGGCTACTTCAAGCATGTATCTAGCATATACTTCTCCTAACTATAGTAATATGCTCTTGCATATGGCGAATTTAAAAAGTACACAAAACATGTGCAGCAAGGACTAAACTATTGCCAGCAGCAAAAATACTGTGTATTTGCATATTTTCTTGCAATTATTTCGGCTAACTAGTGGCTGCCAACGTGACCTGCCACAAGACTAGCCAAGCTTAGTATGTCTGTGCAAAAATATTAGGGCGACTCTCAATTTACTGTTTTTAACCAAAATTTTGCGTCTCTGAATTATTTTACAATTAAAAATATATCTATGGATTGATATCGAAATTTGTTTATTTAAGTTTTGAAACTTGAATTTTATTTTATTTTATATTTTCTTATTTTCTTCTTTTATTTTTTTAGTTAATTTTATTTTATTATATTTTATTTTCTTCTTTTGTTTTATTTTATTTTCTTCTTTTATTTTATTTTGTTTTATTTTATTTTATGTTATTTTATTTTCTTCTTTTTTTATTTTCTTCTTTAAATTTATTTTATTTGATTTCACTTTTTTTATTTTATTTTATTTTATTTTGATTTTTTTTTTAATGAAGGGACATAAGCTTTCCTCTGAACGGTTAATGGATTGTTACACCCAGTCATATTGGTATTCCTCAAAGGGTTGGCATTTAGGTGAAATGCAAATCTGAAATTGTTGTTGTTGATTACTCGCCGTCCTCGTTGAAAAATGTTAAAAATGCATAAAACAAAAATACTTGAGAATAGCGCAAGAGATTGCAACACATGTGTCAACTTAAGATACTTGCAACTTGTCGCAAACACTTTCTGTTGTACGAGTAGTTGACTAAAAGAGAAGTGAAAAGAAAAAACAAATAAGAATAAATTCTTGAAGGGCGACAAGAGCTTCGTTAACAAGTCTTATCTCCAGCGCGCGTTTAAAGAGTTTTTTTAAATTTGCATAAAAACGCACACAACCATTAGCGGGGACCGTTAGTGGTTATAAAAAATAAAAGCAAAACAATAGAAACTAGTATTTATGTATGTACCTACATTCAGTAGGTTGTCTGTTTGTATTTAATTGAAAGTAGTAGCAGGAGAAAGTTTAAAGGAGTGAATTCCTGTATGAAAATTATAAAACAATTGCATGTTCGCCGTCGGCTACAACTACATATATTTATGTATATATATTGGATGAGTGCATAAGTTCGTGCCCGATTTCAAGTGCAAACTAAAATTGAAATTTTTTGAAGAAAGCGCTTTTATTAATCAATTATGTATTCGCCATCATGTTCGGCAATCCACTCCCAACGTTCAACCAATTTACGGATGCCTGATTCATAGAAATCGCGCGGTTTCTCGTTGAAAAAGGTGTCAAGGTGGTTTTTGACGTCTTCCACATTTTTAAATTTTTTTCCATTCAAATTGTTCTGCAGCGATCGAAACAAATGATAATCAGAAGGTGCAATGTCGGGTGAATATGGGGGATGCGGCATGATTTTCCAATTCATCTCCTTCAGTTTGGCCAGGGTCGGTTTTGCAACATGTGGTCTGGCGTTGTCATGATGAAAAAGAACTCCTTTGCGATTGGCCAAAATCGGACGTTTTTCATCAATTGCTTTCTTCAATTCGACCAATTGCTGACAATACTTGTTGGCAGTGATCGTTTCTCCAGCTGGCAAGAGCTCAAAATAGATCACGCCTCGGATATCCCACCAAATGCACAGCAGTACCTTCATCGGATGCAATCCACCTTTCGTCATCGGTTCCGCCCCTTCGTGTGCCTGTTTCCATGTTCTTTTGCGTTGAACATTGTTGTACAGGACCCATTTTTCATCACCAGTCACGAACCGATCCAAAAAAGGTTCGTTTTTGATCCGTCGAAGCAAAGAAATTGCTGTTGACATACGGTCCACTTTGTTCTTTTCACTCAACTGATGTGGCACCCATGTATCGAGCTTCAAAGTGTACCCAACCTTTTTTAAACGACGAAACGCAGTTAATTTGTTGACGTTCAATTCACTGGCAACCTCTTCCGTCGAAATACGTGAGTTATTCGCAACTACAGTCCTTAGAACATCGTCATCAAGCTCAGAAGGCCGTCCACTGCGAGGTTGATCTTCGAGGTTAAAATCTCCAGAACGAAATTTCGCGAACCATTTCTTTACTGTGCGGAGTGCTGGAGCACGGTCCAAATAAACTTCGCGAATATCTTTAGTTGCAGCGCCCACTGTTTTTCCTTTGCGGAATTCGTATAACATAATATGACGCATATGATCTTTTTCGTTGTTCATCTTCCATGCGTCTTTTCACTAAGCAACTCAAATCAAAATGAAGTTATTTTATGCTTGATTTACAGTTCGGACTGTCACCTTTCCAACGATATATAATATGTATGTATTTCTTTCACGAGCGCCACTCTCAAACGATTCGTACGGCATCCAGCGGAATCGGGCACGAACTTATGCACTCATCCAATACTATATATTTATATATATGTATGCATGTATATATTCCCAGGAGTGTATGCGGCTGCACAATTTCATGTATGCCAACTGTCTAGTCAGCATAAAAGGATTATTGCAGCAGACCGACTGGCTAGTAGATACTATTGCGTGATAAGCGCATATTCGTATGTATATATAATAAATACGAAAAAGTAAATATACAAAACTACCGTACAAGAACATTCCAAGCTTTTTGGCCAACTTGTTATTCCTCACCGTCGGCTTTGTGAAATTTATTTGCGGCTAAAATATAACAATGCAACTGCCAGCCAGCGGCGTTAAACATGCAATAAAATACAAATACAACTATATATTTATTATAAATACATATCCAAGTACACGTATATCTGCAAAAGTTAGGTTGGTGTACTGTTGCGCCTTGACTGGCATACAATGAGTGAAAGCTAGCGAGAGTTATAATTCATTTTATTTCACTTTACTTTGTTTGATTGCTTGCTATAAATTACTGTTATTTTTGTATTAAATATTCACATTTCTATTAGTCTGTCTGTCAAGTAGTAGTATATACATTCGTACGTATGCATGTGTATATATGTATATATATATGATTCACCTCAGTTATATTTATTTAATGCGGCAGGTAGTCCATCAATATGGCGTAGACTATTTTCGAGTATATTATTTCCGTCTTTTATTTCTCGTAAGGCCAATATAAAGTTAAACGACAACTGCAGGCACTTAAACTATAATAATTAAGTTAAAAAATAGTTGTTAAAGTAATTTACAACTTTGGTTGCGCTATTGACCTTAACAGGTGTCTAATATTCGTACAAGCGAATTCATAAAAAAGTTAAGTGATTTCTTTAAAGATAAATTTATCACCAAAAACTTTTGCTCCACTAATGAATATGTAACATACGAGTATTTTCAACAAAGAAAAAAAATATTTCTTTATTTTTATTGCTTAGAAAAATCAATTTGAAGCAGATGAAGAAAAGATTATATCCAGGTTCCTGTAAATTGCTAAAAAAAATACTCTTAAATAATATAAGATTAGTCCCGAAGGTCCACAAGACCAAGAATTAGGTATAAAAGAGGGGAGAGCGGAGTGCGTTAAGCGGTAAATCCGGCCAAATACTTTAGTCGCCTTTTTCACGAAACCACGTTTTTTCAACTGGATGAAACCCTTATTATAACCTATTGAACTTATCAACAAGAACTAGATAACATTTTACTACTAAAATGTCTCTCTATGGTCGGTACTACAACCAAAAATATTCATTTTTATTTAAAAAATGTTTATAAATTTTTTAAAATTGAAAATAGATTAAAAAAAAACAAAAAAAAAGTCCGCCATTTTTTTTTTTTTTTTTTTTTTTTTGGTGAAAATGTTTCATTGCAGTTCCGGTCATAACCAATGTGATACAGAATAAGAGACCGTTTTCATTTTTGCTTTCAGATGATTTGTTTTACTCTCCAACAAGAGGTACGTGTTTCAACAGAAATTTTAAGAGCCGCCATTTAAAAAAAAATTTACAATTAGTATTTTTATACGTCTACTTAACTACAAAAATTTTGATTAATAAATATTTTTTTTTTCAAATAAATAAAATTTGTTTGAAAAATACACGTTTTTTGGAAAAACCTGGTCTTAATGCACTGATGTTTTCAACCCAAATAAACAAAAATAAAATTATCAGTCAATTAAAAAAGGAATTATTAAAGCTGGAGCGCTCGGTAAGAAGTGAGGCACGTCGCAAGCAAGTGTGGGGTTTGGATAGGAGTGAATGTAGGCAATATACTCCCATACCTGGTACACAGCAGTACTCAAGCCTCTTTTCTGTCTACCTTTCACTTGAACTCCTCCTAAGAGCTTCACTATTCAAAAGAGAAAAGGAAGTTCGAGGTTGATTTTCTCACATCGGTCAGCTTTACTCTCGGTTTTTAATGATTTTTATGCTCGCCCGGATCGGCTTGACTCGACTTTGAGCATGTACTCTTCAATAGGCTTAAGCCTCTTGGGAGGGCTTGACTTTACCTGCCGAGAGGTGCCACAATCAGGGAAATTAATTTTCTTTCGATTGGCAGTGCACACTGATAACCACTCGTCTATTGCGACACCCAAACTTTGCCCCGAATTAAAATGAACCTTCATCTGGCATTACAAATGACCAATAAATTTATGTATGGAATAGCAGCCAACCAGTGTAAACTAATCTAACTCTACCTTTAAGTTTACGTAGTGAGTTTTATACCATCCAGGTAACGTATTTTATCATCGATTTCCATTCGCAGTGAAAGTGCTGAGTAGTAGCTTTGGTTAAGAAAACGCCTTCAATTTAATCTACCTTTTCTACTCTATATAACAGCCAACCGCAAATGGCTTTAGAAAATAGTTAATTGCTTTCACCAGAGGATTACATGTAAGCGCGATCACAAGCAATAACAGGTTGAGCAACAAGCAAAGTCAATAGAGATGGCAGTGAGGATGTGGGGACACTAAAGTGAATAAGCAAACAAATCAAATCAACACAGAGCGGTACACAAAAAGAGCTACCAGTGATATAACAAACGACGTTCAGCCATTCATTCATTCTTTCATTCACTCACTCAATACTCAGCACAAACAATCGAATCGAATGCAGACGCAAAAGCAGAAGCAGACGACGCGAGAACTACTCAGCAGCTTACAAGCTAAATGTGGAGGATATAAGAGAGAAGGATTACATGGATGGATATGTCAACATGGACATAACCATTTTTTATGAATTTGTGCAAATGACAACTTGTCCAAATAGGCAAGTGGAGGTATTGGCAGGTGCACAATTACCCAATAGCTAATAAATTATGATTTAACAAGAGTGAATGATGCATGCCTTCAACTTGAAACCAGTCCAATCCTACGCTACGTATGTGTGTACAAATATTCACTATTGAATATGCACATTGAGAGTACAAAAACACAACGTAATTTCGTAAGTGGCTAACACTTGTAAACCAGCTACAAATCTAGGCCCATAAATTAGATTAGAGACTCGGTAATTTATCTTTTATTTTTCAAACAATCCTTCTATGAGATCAACAACTAAACAATTTTTATTACATGATCTACAACAAGTACATACATATTTGTACATATAAAGGGTGTTTCTTTACACATGTGCTTTTCAATGAGGCAATGATTTCTTTGGAGTTGGTTTATTTGACAGTTGTTGCTTGATTTATACCCAGTTTAGTTTTCCATTTCAAAATAAACAATCTTCATCCGAATCGTGCAAATTTATTGTCAGCGTAACGCGCATGAGAGTCGGTAATACGGGCAACAACGGATCGAGTTCGCACCACGTTTACTCTAGAAGATAATTCGCATACTCGAAGACACTATTGCTGGTTTGAAACAGAGACCCGAATGAACCCATTCGCTACCGCACGCCACAATTGGAGCTGTTCCCAACCACCTCATGGAAGATTTTGCGAAAGCATCTCGGTTTGCGGGCTCACAAAATCCATCTCGTTCAAGAATCGAAGACGAACGACCCAAAACGAAATGGCCACCGATCGGGGTTTCCACAGGAAAACTTCGTTCAGCGATGACCTCACTTTTGGTTGAATGGGTAGCAAAATTTTCTTATTAAAGTGTAGAAAAAAGTCGCTGTGTGGTGTGCCCTATGGGCAGATGGAATCATATTTTTTCAAAATGTCGTATGATTCAATGGGAGACGCTATAGAACCATTGAGTAATGACTTGTTAGAGCCTGATTTGGAGGATGTTAATATTGACGATCTTTGGTTGAAATAAGTCCGCGCTATACGAAACCAACGAAATTTGGGCCACTCGGCTGGGATTTATTCAAGCCAGCCGCGATGGTTACTTGCCCAAAATCATTTTTAAAACATAAAAGCAAGCATATATAATAAAGCTAAATTCTTAGCCATAACATTAAATCAGATGCATTTTATTTCTTTTTGAAAACCACTAGTATAAAAAAAACACCCTTCATCTGTGTTTTTGTAATATGTACATAAATATATCTCTCCGATGTTCAAATGTTGATTGATGTGGTTTTACAAATTACAAATGTCTGTTTGTAATGTCGCTTTCTCTGTGGCTGTAATTGAAAGAAATGCACGTCTGTAATCTGGAAAACGTGTTGCAAACACAATACAATTAAGCCCTGTTGCTGTTGCTCATTGCTGTTGTAAATTGCATATTGTCATTGCCACTGCAAGTCTCAAATCGATTTTCCCACTCGTTAGCTGCATTTGTAATGGACAGAAAAACTTGTGACAGAAAAATATATATGTACATTTACAAATACATGCATTTAACATTACCCTGCAAAAATTTGTGAACTAAATGGTCCATTGAAGTACCTATTGGATTACTCCTCTGTAGTGCAGCGTTGAACCAACTCACGCTTTGCTTGTTGTTAGCCGATGCTTGGTCGTGTTTTAACAATCGCTATCACTACACGAAGGTGCACGTATAAACACGAGATTTCATTGTTGTTAAACGCTTAGTTATTAAGCTATCGTTGACCAAACAATATAATCGGGTGTATAAATAAATTAATTGAAGGATTTGGAATATGCATCCGTCTTGTGGGTGAATAAATTGAAAAATGAAAATAATTTGGCTCATATATTTCACATCTCATCCTCCATTTCACGAACATAATAACGTCCCGTCTTATGTTCAAACGTAGTTTTTCGTATATACTCCGTAACATCAATATAATACATATAGGCCACTGTAGGCACTTGTTGTTCTGTTCAGGGTTCGAAACCATGACCCTTCGCATGGAAGCACTCGGCTAATGCGTCCGCCATCTCAGCACTGTTAACTTGAATACCATTTACAAATCACATAAATCAGACTAGAGCTAAAGATTATGGTCGCATATTATCGTGCATTTCGAGTATTTGAAGAAAGAGTACCCGTACGAACTTCTCGATCTTTCATATATTTTGAACAAACCATGCTGAACGTGTTTTTCATACTTAATCTAGCTAGCTTTAATAAATAATGAAAGAATTTCTTAAATTAAATCTGATGAACAAAATTAAACTTCAAACACTGTTCAGCAGTAATCGAGCTAGAGCTCTTATACAGATAGCAAGCTTAAAGGGAGGTTTGATTCATTGCTTACACCACTTTCTCTACATTTCAAGCATACAAATAGTATATTGGAGGCTTAATTAAGTCTGTACGTTTTGTTTTTTTTTTTGTTCAATAAGTGTTTTTAATTCAATAAAAGTGAAAAATACATCATTCGAAGTATTTTCCGTCGGAAACGACTCTACTTTTTCCCATCCCTTTAATAATTTTCGAAAAAACCAGCAGTGGGAATGAACAAAGTCTGGAAAATACGGCAGGGGGGTCGTGTCTTTTGATCGTTTCCGATTTTTTTTCATGCAATGCACAGCTCAAACTCATTAGTTGTAGTTGATAACGTTATGCATCAATGGTTTCGCCCGGGGTTTATCAGCTCATAGTACAAAACAAACGACTAGTCTCACCATAAGCAGAGCATGACCTTTGAACCGTGAATATTTTTTTTTTTTGGCGTCGTCGTAGACGATGATGGCATGGATCTTCATCCAGTAAACCTTCCAATTCCTCATCTTTAAACTTTTTGGAAAAATTTCCAATGAAATAGGTATCGCTTCCCAGATCGGCTACAACTTGCAGGTTGAGACATCTTTTGAGAAAGGACCGAATTAATTTGTAAACCTACTTTTTTATATTTCCAATTGACGTAAGACACTCAATCTGGAGACGAGATCGTTTTTCCGTTAGGGTTATCAAGTCAATATTTCGCGACAATAGATCCGCGTACTCGAATTCGAAGAGTCACTTAATGTTGGAAAATAGATTACTATCCCATATCTATATATATATATTCTCTAGTCCACCTAATATTCGGTACTATGAAGTCCTCGTTAATGTATATATTGGGTAAAGAAAAATACTTACACTAGCATAAATGGAAGTAGGTGAGGGTATTACAGTCTAACATGCACATACTGTACTGCAGCCACCGGTTTTATGGCATTTTGTGGCTTATCCGATTGCGGCAGTTGGCAAATGTTATGAAGTCCAGCCATGGAAATAAAATGAACTTTTGCCCTTAACTCAATTTGAAATTTTTGTTATTGGCAAATATATATATGTGTGGCTGTGTGTACATGTGTATGTGTATGTGTGTGTAGAAGCCAACATAACCGTTGTTCTTCCTTCCCGCATGATCTGTTATAGCATACCAAACCAGCTGTATTTGTAGCGAATGTACCATTTATGGGGAATTTCATTATGAGCTTCAAAGCAACAGCAGACTGACAGGCAGACAGACGGTCTCTGATGATATCTGCATACGGTAAAATGAGTGTGTGAGTTTATTTGTTTGTTGGTACGCTTATTTAACTACCATATACTGCTTGTAAGGCTAACGGTTATATTCCTTTAGCCAGCCAGAAATGATAGACAGTTTTAATATAGATTCCAATCTCTGCCAACTATGATAGCTAAAATGTAATTATTTCAATAAAAAACAACAAATTAAATGGAAATGCCTGAAAGGTAATAATTGAAATGTTTCTCATCAATATATTCAGTTAATTAATGATAAAAACTAAATTATTATGTACTGCATCGTTAAGGCAAACTTATATCGAGCTAGAGGCTAGAGGTAAACTAAAGACACAAAAACATATCTTCATACATATAAATTACACAAATAGTAAGAGTTTTTTCTTCAATCCATAAGGTCAACAAGTAAATAGACTTTAGATTGTTGGAGGAGCGTTGCCTACATTACGGCGCGTTAGTATAATAATATTAGCCAGAATAGTTTTCAGTGCAAATTGATAAACAACGGTATAAATGTCGTCGTAAATGTCAAGGATACCAAATCGACACTTAGCTAATCAATTATTTGTTGAGCAAAGAATCACTCTGACTTCTTCATCTTTTGTTTTACTGGTTTAGACACAACTTACGCGATTATATCCGCGTTATCAATAGAGCGCTGTTCATTTCTTGTTTTCGCTGTTTGGTGACTCTTGGAAATATGAAGTGTAGCCACGTCCTTCTTCACCTGGTCTTCCCAACTGAGCGGACGTCTTCCATTTCCTCTGCTTCCACCGCCGGGTACTCGGAACCTTTCTCTCGAAAGCTCCCAACGCCGACTCATCAGATATTGCTTCGCTTCCTTATTCAGTTTAGAGAAGGCGGAACTCATGGCCCGATTGTTGAGGCCAATATTGTCAATATTATCAGCGTACGCCAGCAGCTTTACACTCTTATAGAAGATTGTTCCATCTCTGTTCATCTCTGTAACTCATATCATTTTCGCCAGCAAGCCCCGTTTGGTACCGAACAGCTCGGAGAGGTCGTTCCCGATCTTAACGGGACTTCTGGTTTTGATTAACGTCAGTTTTCACAGCCGTATAAGTTTTGGAGAGATACCTTTTCATTCTGTCGAAGACATCTTTAAAATCGACGAAGTGGTGTTGACAGTAGGCTTTAGTCTTCCCACAATCTGAGCACTTGTGGATTTACCAGGTCTAAGTTTGCACTCATCGGAATTGCTTTCATCCCATCATATTTTGCAAATAATCTGTTACATAGACCCTATCAGCTCTTCGTCGCTGTAATTGAATAGCTCGGACATCGATCACCACCCTTGTTGTTTTTCAAGCGGGCGGTTGCTAATCGAACTTCTTCATAGTCAGGCAGTGAAACATCAGCGCCATCGATTAGGGATTATCCATCTTCCGATGTTCCATATTTACTGCCCCATCACTCAGACTAGTCGACTCTTACTATTCTCAAAGGGGCCGAACTTTTACTGTCGTTAATTTTTTTAGTCACTAGATTAGGTAACAATTAGCGAGACATCTTTGTGAAAATCAAAAAAAGTTTTGGTATCTGTAAATCCTTTCGCTTACCGGATCACTGTATTGTTCTTCAGGTAATCTTTATGGTCATACATGAGGCTGTCAATTGTCTCAGATAAAGGGTGATTTAGGATAATCGTATACACATTTTTAGGATAGCCATGCTGTATTTCTGTAACAGTCTGTAACAGTAAAATCTTAAACCGTAGACAACTGCCGCAGATCACTTAACGCAATGGTTAAGCAGCTCTCTCTGAACCTGGACACAGTAACATACCGGGTTGTAAGACGGCAGACGAGCATGCATGGAAGAGCACTACCCTTCCACTTTCACTATCATGGAAGAGTTTGGGAATGCCGCTCTCCACTTGTAAGCTCAATATAAAAGTTATTCGCTAAGGCCAAGACATTATGACCAGAATAGAACGGAAGAAGGTCACATGACCTTATCGAGTTAAAAAGAAAGGAGATATCTAAAATTATAGGTCTTCTTACAGGGCTTATTCTATTGGGCAGGCACGCAGAGAGATTGAGCGTACCATCTAATAATTTCTGCAGAAGTTGCAGACAGGAAGAAGCACTTGAAACTTTAAGGCACTTTCCTGGAGGAGTAGGTTGAAGTCTCTAAGGGCGACAACCTTCGGAGACCTGAGCGAGATAGCGGGGGCCAAGATGCGGCAACTACTCAGCTATGCAGAATCTATACTCTGGTTCGATTAGCGGGTGGGGCCTAGTGGTATCACAATGAAGTTTTCTAAGAGAGGGCTCTACTAGTATTATTTCGCGTCGTGCTTATCTGTGGCTACACGTATATTCATTTCAAAGGTACTGTCATTTCGCGTCGTTTTCAGTAGATGTCCTATGTTTTAGCGTGAACAACAATTGGAGACATTGCTCGACGCAGATGCATGCCAGACGCAAGAAGAACTGGGAAATGTATTAGGAGTTGATCAAGCAACCGTTTCCAGGCGATTAAAATCTTTAGGATTCATCCAGAAGCTTGGAAATGGGGTACCTTATGAATTAAAGCCAAGAGACGTCCAACGTCGATTCTGCCTGTCGGAAATGTTGCTTCAACGCCACCAAAAGAAGTCATTTTTGCATCGGATTGTCACTGGCGATGAAAAATGGATTCATTATGATAACGCAAGAGATCGTATGTGAAGCCCGACCAACCATCGGCATCCACGGCAAAGCCGAATATCAATGGTATCAAGGTTATGCTATGTATTTGGTGGAACCACAAGGGCGTGCTCTATTATGAGCTATTGAAATCGGGTCAGACGATCAATGGGGACCTCTACCGAAAACAATTGGTTCGTTTGAAAAAGGCCATCGCGGAAAAACGATCAGAATATGCGACCAGACTTCTTCTTCTTTATTGACGTTGACCAGACACGAATCAACGCTCGGCCACATGTTGCAAGGCCAGTTAAAAACTATTTGGAAAACTGTGGGTGGGAAGTTCTACCTCACCCGCCTTATAGCCCAGACATAGCACCTGCCGATTACCACTTGTTCAGATCAATGCAGAATGCCCTCACCGGAGTACACTTCACTTCAGAACAGGGTATCAGAAATTGGCTCGATTCTTTCTTGACCTCCAAGCCGGAGAAGTTCTTTTGGGATGGGATCCACAAACTGCCAGAAAGATGAGCACACATCGTAGCTTCCGACGGGCAATTCTTTGAACATTAAATGTATAACAATTTTTTCACAATAAAGTCTTAATTTTCGAAAAAAAAACACCAATATTCGTGGTGGTAGCTCAGCTACTATACTTTATATGAACAACTAGACTAGTTTACTACAATTTGCAACGGATCCCTATTGAGTTCTTTAATTTCTTCAAAAACCTATTTTATATTGTAGTTGTGTAAACCGTTTTGTATACTCAAATCAGACCCTTAATGCCTCAGATTCATATTATACAATTATAAAGGTCAACCAAAACAAAAGTTGAAGAATCTATTTTTACCGTACTGACAATAATAAATCACTCTGTGGATTCATTTTCAGTTGATATAATCCTTTTAGAAATGTGTTTGTATTTTAGTACGAGTGTTGTTGTACCACTAATATGCATAAAAATTGCATTAGTTCCTTCCTACACCGTGATTTATAAACTATTTTATACCTTTCATGTACATAAAATGTTGTTTTAACTTTAGCCCGAGATATGTATGTAATGTACGTATATACCAGAAGGAGAAGAGATAGACCCATCACAATGTACTCGTATGCCGTTCGGGTCAGAATAACGAGTTGAGTTGATTTAGCCGTGACAGTCTGTCAGTATGTCCGTCTGATTGTACTCAATCTACTTTCTCAGATTTTGAGATGCACGGATTCACTGGTACCTTTAAACGATCATTTGTCGTAATCGGCGAAATTTGACCACTTTATCCTATATATACGATACATTTTTCAGAATTGATATTTGGGATCAAATAATTGAAATCGGAGAACTACATCATTTAGCCCACTCCAAGTAATATAAAGATTCATATTTAATCATAATATGAAATAAAAGGGGTTGTTATGTGACGTGACGTGTGATTCTCAAAGAGGCAATAGTTTTTTCGGAAATGGACTATTTGACAACCTTTACTTGATTTATACTCAATTCGGCGCGCTCCGTCCAATATTCTGCGGATGTTATCGCCACCAGAGGCGGTAATTCGGGCAACCACAGGTCGGTTTCGCATCACGTTTCTTTTAGAGGATAATGATGCCGTATAGTGCGCTATTGCTGGCGTGAAACAGAGCATCGAAGAAGACCCGAACGAGTCCATCCGCCATCGCATGAAACAAAATGTGTGCTGTGGCCATCCACTTTATTGAAGATTTTGATGAGGGATCTTGGCTGGGGGCTTGCAAAATCTAACTCGTGCATTAATGGAAACTGAACAACCATCAAGGGCATCACATGTTCGATGTAAGGGCCACCGATCCTGATTTTCGCAAGAAGCGATAAAGCAGCTTTTGTTGAATATGCTTTTTGGTGGCAGAGGGAATAATTGATTCATATTTCTTTAAATATTAAGTCGGTCATTACCATGGTTAACGACTTTTTTGTGCCTGAATTGGAGGATGTTGATGCAGACGACCTTTGGTTCCGACACAACGAAACCATCATTTTATTGATGAGCGCTTTATATCGCATCGTGAACCTGTTGCGTGACCTTTAATATCGTGCCATTCAACACCACGTTTATAAGCCCGACGCCTTGGAAAAGAATACTTGGCGCGTTATTTCTGACATACGGTCTCAATTGTTGCAGAAAGTGGTCGGCTGGAAATTATACGAGCCAGCCGTGAGTCACTCATTATTAAAATATAATGGGATTTGCAATCTTCATTTATCATCTGTGATTTAATAAAAAGACATAACAATAAATTATATGCTTTTTATTTCTTCTTGCGAACATATGGTCATGAAAGGTATAAAGACTTCGGCATGGCCGAAGACAACTCTTCTTACTTGTTTTTTGTTCGATTTAAACTTTTACAATTCAAACGATTACAGTTAAGAAACTTGTATTTATGTATGTATGCGAGTTGTTTTTCCTTTGGCTTTTTTTTATTCACTGCAATAAATTACTTGGAACAATGCGGAAATAGTTTTGCTATTGAAATTAAAACAAAAAAATCATTGCAAAAATAGTTTCACTACTGTGACTGGTCGGTTATTCTTTGCTTTCATTTCCTAAGAATGGAGAAAAAATTCTATTGAATATATTTACATTCAAATTCAGTGCTCTCGAACTGGTTGTACAAATATTTATGCACAAATAGTATTCTTAAAGCTGTGCAGCGAAAAGGTTGTGGAATATTAAATGAGAATTGTTTAGGTTTGATGAATTTTTCAGCAGTATCTTCTATTGTTGTCACTAGATGTAAACTGCTTTATATTGACCTAAATATTGCAGCGAATCGCCATTGGTATGATCATTCCAACGAAATCCCTCGATATAATACGAAGTGACGCTTTAAGAGAATTTTCGACACTTTTTCTATTGTACTACAAAAATTGTCTTTATTTTAAACATAAAATCAGCGATATTAGCCAAAGGCAAAGCGGACCTGGTAAGTCAACCATTGACCAGATATTCACCATGCGCCAAATCTTGGAAATTACCCGGGAAAAGGGAATCGACACCCACCACCCACTTAAAATTTGAGGTATCGGTTACTCCAACCATTTCTGCGAGTTTTACCTTAATTAGTTGAGCAAAATCGACCTCATGGAAATTTTCAAATTCTTTTTGAACTTCTAATCAGATTTAAATGACTGACCTCGGGAGTAGCAACTTTCTCTCATGTCTAATCTTCCTTGGGCTTTGCTTTTGAATTCGAAGATGTTATTCGTAGCACTCTAGGAACAAATACAGCAATTACCAAATTTTTCTAAATCGATTCAGATGTTTCGCTTTAATATACCAGCGCATTTGGGTACCAATTTTAGTTGAAATATCTAAATTACAGAGAAATAAGTTTAAGTTCAAAGGGAGGTACAGACGAACATGACTAAATCAGCTCAGTTCGTCATACAGACCCGATCGGTGTAAATTTTTATGAGTCTATCTCTTCTCCTTTTGATACTTATATACTTCAGAACAAAGTTAAATACAACAATATGGAGCATGAGATTGAGTGAAATTTATTGCAGTTTTTATTGTATTTTAGACGAGTTCATTTTTCTACAAATGGCTTACGGTACACAGGCTTGTTTCGCTACACCAAAACAAATATTATAAAAACAATTGAAAAGTCCTAAATTTTTTTTGTATCAAACATTTCCACCATTTGTTTTATTTTATGAGTGTTGATAAATTTTTAAGGGAAATCTCAAATGTCAAAACCTCTTTTTGACAATTTCACTGTGTGTACAGCCCAAGCAATATTTCATATTTTAATTTTTGTCATCTGTATTTCGACAGCTTCATATCTTAATCATGTGGCCAGAATAATTAAAAATATATTTCACTTTTGTGAAACTTTCTGAGTCGTCTGCCTCAAATTATTTATTTGAAATCCTCTACCCCTTTGGGGGATATCATTAATCTTTTGTTAATAAAAACTCTCATGTGGAGAACTCTCTTCAATTCAAGCTTTCTTTAACAGTAGGCTGTATCTAAAATTTTGGAAGGTGATATCTCTCAAAAATAATTTCCACTGTAAGCCTTCTCAATTTATTTGCATTAAATTTTTCAAACAGAGAGATACTCTCTCCTCCACCACTAAAATTTTTAAATCTCTTTATTCTTTATTGTTTTAAATATTTTACGCTGGTGGCAAAGCTGCTAGAACTAGTGAAAAATATATACTTTTTTCAAGAAAAGAAAAAAAGCACTGAATTATTGTTGAAACCAAAATTCCTGCAACCACAGCAATCGTAACCTTAAATCGTAATTAAAAAAGTTATAATACAGCATAAAGAATGGCTAAGCAATTGTAGCTTATGCGAAGAATTGTGGCAAATTTTTGCACAAAATGTCCCTTAAATAAGACAAACTGTGATGCCTTCAAACTTTACGCTCTATTTCATATTATTTAACCATAAAAATTTATAATTCATGACTCAGACGAAAAGTATGTTGAAATAAATGGCATCCAATATAATAATTTAACAGTACTTTTCAACAAAGCCCAGAAAATCCTAGTCATAAATTTTTAAATATCATTGAAATATACAAAGCCAAAATGGGTTAGCCAGCCACTTCAGCAGAAGGGTAATGAAAGGAATTATTTTGTTATTTTTCTTTGCACTCGATATTTGCAATGTGTATTTGTAGTTGTACAGTGGTTGTAAAGTGCCCTTCTTCACAGCGCAACGAAGCATAAAAGGGAATAGAAATACGAGAATTTCTTACTTCTTAACATTTCTGGGTGGCAATGAATATCCAAAATAATTTGAGGTCGAGTGCTGCTTAGCAGAAAAGTAAAACGCACACTAAGAGGTTGGTAGATACGTTCGATATTTGCGCGCATTTGAGTGTTTCTATAGCGGACACCAACAAAAGTTCGTTTAATTAGCAATAATAAATGAATTTTTAAAAACCGAAAATATTCAGCTTATTTGGCATGAAATTGAAATACGTGGAAAGGTTCATTTTAATCTCATAAAATCCAAGGCTAATGGAAAACATTGGTGGATATCAAATGTAATAGACGTTCGGTTTTGTGAAATATGACTCTCAAATTTTTTAATTTTTATTGTAATATTTTTTAAACTTTTTCTTCTTCTTCATTTGTGTGAGCATCGCTTACCCGATTATAGCCGAAACAGCAATAGCGCGCTAATCTTTTCTTCTCTTCGCTGTTTGCCACCAATTGGAAACACCAAGTGAAGGAAGATTGCTCTCCACCTGATCTTTTCAACGGAGAAAACTACTTCCTCATCCTTTGCTTCCACCAGTGGGTGTCAATGTCATCGTATAACTCGTACAGCTCATCGTGTCACCGTCTGCAGTAGACGCCATTGCCAATGCACCAAGCACCACTCGGAGACTCCCAAGACCAACTCATCTTATGTCAACATCGTGCACGATTCTTCTCTAGTTTGCTTTTAGTTCACCGAGAACCAATTGCCTACTCAGTCCAAAGTAGCACCTGTTTTCAAGAGTGATTCTCGGTTGGTTTTCAAGACTGACATTATTATTCGTCCTGACGCTGGTTCCTAGATAACGAAATTACCTATGACCTCACAGTTATGACTGTCAACAGTATCGTGGGAGCCAAGACGCAAGTGCGATGACTGTTTGTATGATGACAGGATCATTTTTCTTGTCCACATTCACCTCCAGACCCATTTTTTCAACCAAGAGAAGGCAGAACTAACGGCGCGGTTGTTGAAGCCTATGATATTAATATCATCGGTATACGACAGCAGAAGAAACCACACGATAAAGAGTCACCCTTTCTGAAACCTCGTTTGGTAGCGAACAGCTCGAAGAGGTCCTTCCAAATTCTGACAGCGCTTCTGGTGTTATCCAGCGTCGGTTTACATAGCCATATAAGTTTTGCAGGAATAACAAGCTCAGATAGAGTGGCGTAGGGACAGTTGCCGGAGGCATCTTTAAAATCGATGATAAGGCGGTGTGTATCATTTCTTTTCCCACGGGTTTGATCTAAGATTAATATAGTTAAAATCTGATCAAATGTGGATTTATAGATTTAAATCCACACTGATAAGGTCCAATCAGTCTGTTGGCCGTGGGCTTCAGACTTACATATGCGCGATATATGGGATGCTGATACCATGGAAATTGACACGGACCGTGGCGTCCCACTTTTTACAGATAGGGCAGAGCACTTTAGATTCCAATCATCGGACATGCTTTTATCTGATGTTAGAATAACTCTACCGGTAAGTCATCGGTACCAGCCGCTTTGTTGTTCTTTAAGAGCCATTCGAACATCGTCATAATTGAGTAAAGTAACGTCTTGGATTGCAGTTTCAGGTTTACCAAGTCCGGGTGTTGTGATTTTGATGCCAATCAGCAGGGTAGAGAAATATTCGCTCCATGCGCCAAGTTTGCTCTGAACATCTGTCTGTTGATTTTTACATAACTATGTTCCAGTCTTGAAATTCTCATATTATTTCTCGGCCTCTTTCTGTTTTGTCTGCAAATGCGCCTTGATTCTTTCTTCAATTCTTGGTATCAATCCCACCCCGCACGTATTGTGGTCGATCGCAACTTTGCGAGGTAGACAGTATGTTTTTTCTACACTTTAATTCGCAGTATTCCTCATCAGCCAGCTCTCTTTCTGGCACTGTCGAAAAACAATTAATTCCGTAGCAGCGGCACATAGGAAGTTTTAGATGCTGTTCCACAGTTCCCTTTTTAATTTATGAGTATAATCAATTTATGAATATGTCAACTTACCTAAAGGTAAAGAATATGGAACAGTAGTCGCTTAGAATAATATATAAAACTTCCTAGGAATTGCACAGCAAGAATTGATACTCGTACTAGTTGTGAACTGAACTTCCTTTTTAGCGACTTCATTTTTTATTGTGTTTTATTTTTTGGATAAAATGTCAATTATCATATTTATATTAGTTAAATACTAGTTCATTGATACAAATTTAATTTTTGCGAATTCCCTTACTGGTGATTTGCCTTTTAATAGCCAACTGGTGCATTTTATCATTAAATACTAGTATTGCAAATATTTTACTTGAATTTTGCAACTAATTAAGCTTCCTACTGTAGGGTTGCCAAGGGATTTGATTAAATACGCTATATATATACGAGTATAATTGGCTCTGCTGAAGCAGTTTATTCTAAGCCGCCTCCGAATGGCCGATATATTTTTATTAGGAGCTTTTATTCCCTGTCAAGAATCGACAGCAAATAGAAAAATTAACTTTCTATGATTTTGGATGTTGGTGGAACCCTGGCCTTCCATATACCATATCAACTGCAAATATTTTACTTTTGTGACTATCACTCGGCTGTTAATCCTGAGTCCTTTTTTTAAATATAAGAAGCAATATAATGAAAATTTTTATAAATTATAGTTTTTGTAATGATTATTATTGTACTAAAAAAATAAGTTAACATAGGTTATCGTTTAATTTTTTACTTATGCTATAAACCCAACGAAACTCTCTTAGTCCCCTCTTGTATGAGTGAATGATATAAAAATAAAGCACAAGTATTCATTTTCCCATTTTAAATGGTGCTAATGCCAACTCAGCAGAAGGGTCTCAATTACTAACTATTTACATATATAAATGTGCATGTAGGTGTCATTTGGCCAATTGTCAATAATAACAGTCTCTCCTAGTTAGTCCATCTGTTCGCTTCTCTATTTCATGTGAAAAACACTTAACTTTTAGCTACTTATAGTTTTGTTAATACTTTCTCGTAATCGATTTTCCTCACCAACTCTTCACTTCATGGACAGCGTCTTATCCTGCAGTTGTGTCACTTAACTATTGCACCAGTGGGCTAGCAACAAAAGAAAAAAATAAGAAAACATGCTTATAACTAATTGGATTTACGCAAACGTTTGTACAAAACCTTTGAAAATCGGTGAACCATGAAATGCAAATGGCAAATATCGCATTGACGTTGAACACTGAACGGTGAACTTGCACAAATTCATTAATGTCATTAGTTTTCGCTTTAATGGTTTCATTGGGTGGCTCACAGTATTTTTTCGCTCTGCTCTTATGAAATTATTTTTAGAACAATTAAATTGCTACTTTAAGAATACAAAATGTAATGTGTTTTAATTAAAGCTACTTGATAGTAAGAGCATGCCTATGGAGCCCACGACGTTTCTTCTCTTCCTCTTTTCCATTTCAAACTTCAGAAATGCGAAGAAAATTACGCGATACGTCAGTCATATTAACGGAATTTGATTCCAACATACGAAAGCGAAATCTAATTTTCTTTCTATTCGCAACCGATTTCAACTCCCATTCGTGTTTGAATTGCAATTCTACGTCACAAAATATGTGGAAATGTCAAATTTAGTTCAAAAATTAATTTATTGAACGAATCCATGTTAATTTTTATATTTGAGTTCAAATGATGACGAAAATTATAAAAAAAAAAGAAAATTATGAAGAAAATCTGAGTAATCCGTTGTCATTACTGAATTCAGCGCGGGGAATCAAAAATTCACCTAACTAATTTTATTTACAATTGTTTTTGAAGCGGTTTCATTTGACGAAACACTGCCCTGCGTGGGTTTTGCGAATGAAATGGGACAAATTTTACGCGCCAAGCACAATTCCGGGGTCAAAAACTTACCTCTGCATCAAGTTTTCGAAAAAAACAGGAATTAAACCAATAAAAATAGCGTGTTTTGAAAGCGTGTTGCTAGAAACCTTTCCGGGTACTTACGTATTAACGCCTTTGGTCACAGGCTAATCCTGACACAGTATCTTGGCGTTTGCTAATTTGGGCGTCACTTTTTAGTAAAAAAAATTTTCAAATCTCTGGGGGCGTTAATACCAAAAAGCCATTTCTAACTGGTGGTTCTGTTTTTATTGAGTGGTGCAAAAAAAAAGTACACAGAATATCTTCTTTGCTGCCGTAAGCACCACTTACGCGATTATGGCCGAAATAACAACAGCGCGCCATTCATTCCTTCCTTTCGCTGTTTGACGCCAATGGGAAATACTAAGTACAGCCAGATCCTTCTACACCTGATCTTTCCAACGGAGTGGAGGTCTTCCTCTTCCTCTGCTTCTACCGGCGGGTACTGCATCGAAAAGTTTCAAAGCTGTAGTATTCCATCCATCCATCCGGACCTAATGACCTAGCTAGCATTGCCGCTGCCTCTTGATTCGCTGAACTATCTTGTAAGGTCTTTTTTTACCGACAGAGTGATTCTGCGGTGGATTTCCAGGCTGACATTGTTATTAGTGTTAATAATGGTTCAAAGATTTACGAAGTTATCTACGACTTCAAAGTTATGACTGTCAACAGTGACGTGGAATCGCGAATGCGATGACTGTTTGTTTGATGACAGGAGATTTATCTTCTTGTCCTCGTTCACATCCAAACCCATCCCACTTTAAATGGCGCAATATGTAGGGTTCTCCTTTTTATGGATTGGGCAGAGCACACTTAAAAATACAACCTCCATACCTCTCTTTGTGACTTTGATTTCCCATGGAAAAGGTAGTTAAAACTATTTATTTTTAGTATTAATAAGAGTCTTTAATGATGTAAATATTTAAAAACAACAAATTTACTTTCCCAATCAATTCTTTTCATTTCAGACAATCTACCAAATGCAACTCGTTTCTGTCCAAATACGCAATAAACCTAAATAAAAAACTGTACTTAGAACTTAGAAAAGCAAGCAGCACAGTGACCATATACATACTCGTATACATACATATTCATACAAGTACATATGCAAACTTTTCAAAGACTTCAATTATTCAGCAAAAACTTTTAATAGCTGTGGTAAAACGAAACAGAGAGGATCTCAGACAAATTTTATATGGTGAAGAACTTAACAGCAACTTACAAAGTATCGCATAATAAAATTTGTACAAACAAAATGTCGAATGTAAGTTAAAACATTAAATTTTTTTAAATGTAATACAGTATTTATCATTACTGAATTTGAACTCGAATAAGATATGTAAAAATTTTTTTTGGCAATATCGATTTCTTTCTCCATTAAATATAATATTCACCACTATTTTTCATTTTAAAAATTAATTTTTAAAGACCAGAGGACGATAAGCGCCATGAATCGGGCATAGGGCTAATTAGTACTAATGAAATATTTCGATAATTGAAATTTAAGAAAAATTTCTCAGCACCAAAAAAAATTAATTGAATTAATTTGAAGCGATTGCTCTAAATTCTGGATATGTTTTAGGCTACAATAGTGGCTTCTAGGAAAAACATTAAGAGCTTCATCGTTCAGAAGATTCTTCTAAAATTGCAAGATTGCGTTCAAAATTGTCGATATTTGAATTTAAAGCATGTTAAATTCCGGCACACTTTTGAATTTTTTTTTCAGATTCCTAATTCAACTCTATATACAATAGATTTATGGCTACCTAAATTTTCAAAAACGTTAAGCCATAGCAAAAAATTAGAAACCGATTTAAATGTACAAAAATCGATTTCTTTTTACGAATTACGAAAACATGTCGAGAATTTAGATCACCAGTTCACAAGGTTTTGAGAAAAAAATTGTTTTTTGATGTTGAGAAATTTATAAATTATTCAAAACCCTTAATGAATAACCCCTGCGGGTTAGGGGTTCAAGAATTTACCTACGGTAAAGCATGCACGTCGTAAGAGCGGACTAAAATCTAATAGTTCCCGCTAGAGAAGGGTCTTTATACCGGAACGACCCAGATTTTTATCCCGCCAAGGGCTGTCACTACCGTAATATACCCCGAAAATCAATTTAGGAAATATTTTTGTGGTTACTACAATAATAGCAACGACAACAACAACAGAGACCTTAAATTTTTAGTATCGAAATATTTTATCGATAACAACTTGTCCTGAAATGATACCGTCCTTTGGCCTTTGACTGAAAACTTCTGAAACAGAACTAAAAAAAAATCCGAACTGATTATTACTCGATTATATGTAGATTAAAAAATCAATACCTAATACCAAATTTAAAACATTTTTATTTATTCCCTTTCCTAATTGCCATAATCCGCTCACTCAATGCCATTGCCAATTTCCTGTTCGTATGTACTTACACACGTACAAATGCCCAGTTGCTCTACATGGATGAAACGAATTGCAATGGCATCTATGCAACCAAAGTCAATAACGTAACAGCAGCAACGCTAACAACAACAACAACAACAACAAGCAACAATAACATCAACAACTGCAACGACAACAACAGCAATAGCAATAGCAATAATATTATGCTAACGGGCAACAACACAAATAGTACTACTAACATCATAAATAATACAACAACAACAACAACAGCTACAGCGACAACAAACACAAATAATATCAACAACATTAACATCATGAATATAGCGGCCTCGACTGTGGCAATGACAGCAGCGGTTGCCAACGCCAACGCCAACACCAACACGAACACGAACATCAACGCTGCCAACACCGGCATAGGCACGGGCATCACGTCGGCCGCACTACCCACATCCGTCTCCAATGAGGATCTAAGTCAAAGTTTATCAGAGTACACGGATGCCGATGAAAGCATATCAGCGCCAACTGAGTTTCTTGCGGAGGTGAGTGTGAAGTAGAAGTGAAAAAAAAAGATATAAAAATATGCACAAAAGAGAGGAGCCGGTATGACAAATAGGCAGGGAAATAAGGTTGCGAAAACGCCAAGAGGTATGCAATTTCTTTACTCTTTGCCAAGTGTATATACTCGTCCTCTATAGACTACAGTAAATAAAGCGGCGATTTGCGTTATGCCACTTGGCAATTTGTAAACTCTGATAAAAGCAAAATGAAGATAACCACCCATGGGCGTAATAAATATATTGAGGTTGACTACTTTGATTCGTCTCCACATGTATGTAGATGAGAGTTCCTCATTGAAAAACATGCTCTTCCACATACGAGACGAAATATAATAATTAATCACACCACCAGCTTCAGATTCATTAGGATTTTTTCCACTTATCTATCGACTTAATGACTACTCCAGGAACTCAAGTTGTGCTTACTTCTTAGTACCTACTGGCCAAAGCCTACTCTGATCAATTTTTCGTTACACCTCAACCGTTTGTAGTACACTCTGCTTGAGCCACAGAGCACAGAAAGTAAATGGCTGGGTTACTGCGAGCAACTACAACCCTGCAATATAATAAATATGTTCTGTCATTCACTCAATATACATATACTAATCATTACCACCTACTTGCCAAAGAGCTCAAGTAATTTAACCTTTTTATGGTATCCATCCATTTCGCATTAAGACTACGTGATTGATTTTATTCTGAAAATTGTTTAATAGGAAAATAATGAATCATATTATACAAACATACAGTATTGGTAATTATTTGCTACAGCCGATTATGGTTTGAATTTCAAATTTTAATAAAAAAATAATAGGACCGTTGATTTTTGTTTCCAAACCCACAAGTCACTCGTCAGAAATCGGTATTACATAAGACAATTTATGAGGATATTTCCCCGTCGATTTGCTGTGGAAATTACCGTATATTACTTTACACAAGACAATTATCTTTCGAGACAGATATAGACGATATTTGAGATCTGATCCGAAAAACACCCGCCCCCACGACTTACCATATATGAATACAGCGAACTTGCCAAAGTGCCGACCTGAAATCGCCCTTCAATTTCGGATATAGGTAATAGCATAGCCGTTGTCTCTTAATTCGATCGCTGAACTATGGCAACGTCGTCGTAAATCTCATATGGCTCAACGTTCCATTATCTGCGACTGTTTGTTTGATGACAGGAAATATTCCGTCTTGTACTCATTCACTACCAGATCCTAGCTTCTTATTCAAACCTTCTCTCTATATAACGACATCAGACGGGAAGGCTCTTTATAAAGAAGCCTCGCTTGGTACCGAGCAGCTTGGAGAGGCCCTTAAAAATTATGACGAAGCTATTTGTGTTACTCACCGTCACTTGACCTAGCCTTTCTGTGCTGTCGAAGGCAGCTTCAAAATCAACACATAAGTGGTGTGTTTCAATTCTTTTCTTGCGGGTGTTTTCAAGGATTTGACTCATGATGAATATCTGGTCAAAGGTGTATTTACCAGATCTAAAGCCACACTAATAACGTCCAATTCACTTTCACTTCCTCCATAAATTCGATATACTTTGAGTTTCTGTCTCAAGATTCCCTTTAACGTTTCGGCAGGAAGAAGCGTCGGTTGTGAAACTTTCTGAAATACGCTTATTTTTTTTTTTTAATTCTCAAGCATTTTCCCTATTGGCCATGTCCTCAAGTTGTTCCTGCTCATGTATTTCAGATTCTCGCTTCTTCTGTCTCTAAATGTGTCGCACTTCCCTTAACAACTCTCGATAATACCGTCCTACTGTTCCCTTATACCGAGCTGTTGATGAGTGCTTTTAAATAGCTTTGTTTAGAGTGTGAGCTAGTGTGTACCAGCTTTTCCAATTCAGGGTGGGGGTCACTTACCCTATACTTGGTTAAATTCTTTCTCACAACCTTCTTATACGAAAGCTTCGCTTTTGGTACGGGCTGAGAATTTTACTTGAAATCCTGCATACTTATGATCAATATATGGTAGCTGTTATTACAAATTTGTTGCACTCGGCATGTGCGCATAGAATGTTGGCGACTTTAGTTAAGGTACCATCTTTCCCGATGCTATCCATGGAGGATCAGCTCAGCAGAGCTTTTATGGAGATTTATCTGAAAAATCAGGATTCTTCTCGGAGTCAGGTAGAATCTCCAATTGACCCTGCTTGGTCTCCTGGGGCTTCAAAGGGACCTCCAAGATCTCTCACAGATACTTAACCTCTCATATGAGTACAGTATGTTTTCGATCGGCTTGTTTATTTGAAAGCTGTAGGTTTTGCTGCCATAGTCCTTGTGCACAGTAAGAACGCACGGTGTGAGCCGTTTCGCTATCAATATGGACGGTATGCGGCTACGTCCACAATCTCCAAGACGACACCCATACATCCTTGAAGCGTCGAGAGTTGACATAATCGTGCTGGCATCCATTTTCGCGAGGAAGATATCCAGTAGTTTAAACTCTGCTGTTCTCCAGTGCTCCCGAGACATTTGAGCCAGCGTATTGCTACCGGCCTTTTATTTTGTAGCGCTGTAGCCAAAAATCGGTTCGGCGGTTACAGAGTGCTAATTAGATACATATATTTAGATATGTAAGATAAACTCTATTGAGGGAAATTTAACATAAAAAATTAATAATATACCCTATATACACTATGCACCACATACGTACATGTTATATTTTTAATTAAGCTAATAAAAACTTTTACATTTTCAATCCATTCCAATTATTTCTTAACGCTAATATTATTTTTCCCCATTTTCCGGCTTTTTTACAGTTTCTCTCAGCAGTGATGCTCAAAGACTACAAAAAGGCCTTGAAATACTGCAAACTGAGTAAGTTTCCTTTGAACGTCTTAGAATGATAAAAATATGAGCGTTTGCAAATCAAAACTTTTAATTAAATCATAAACTTTTACTGACACTCTCTGCTTCATCTACGTCTTTATGCTTACCTTCAACAAACTTTCGCAACTGTCAACGAATACAATTCAACAGTTTTACAATACGAACCAAACAACGCAACAGCCAAAGAATTCTATCCGCTTATAATCGAAAAATTACGAGGTAAGTTTCACACAAGTTAGAATTGAGAGCTTACTTCACAAGTTGGGCAGCGAGTAGTAAGTGGTGTCAGGCTTTATTGAATTTGGAAATTGAAATGTGAAACTTTATTCTACTTGCACAGGTGCCGCTAGTGACAGCGATGAGAATTATAATAAATCATCTTCACCCGAGCCAATTTTAGAGCTACAATCCTCGGATCCATCAGCAGGTGAGAGTGATGAGGCGGCATTTGAAGATCAACCTATTGGTATAGTCGATGATGGTATCGATGAGTATGGACTGAATGAAGATAATTGTCATTCTCTGGGCGGAGGATCAAATAGTCACGAATTGGATGTGAGTAGTCAGAGCGGCAGCAGTGATTCGGCGGGTGCGAGTCTCAGTGAGTCGGTCGATGATGAAGTTGAAGAAGAGGAAGTCGATGATGAAGACGATGACGATGATGATGATGATGATGATGATGTGGATGATGACGAAGATGACGATGATGATGATGACGATGTGGAGGACGTCATTAGCAGCAGTGGTGACGACTTGCCAATCGATGATCCCAACTCGATTGAAGCGGCAGCGGGTACTGGCAACAATTCACTCTCATCGCGAAATTCATCTAGTGGCGGTGGCGGAGGTGGACGTAGTCGCAGCGACAATACAACGCATTCATATTCCAGTTTACTGCTCGAGGAGGAGGACGATATAGCGCCGGTTAATTTGAAGTTTACCAAAGAACTATCATCTCCCGATTTGGATGTCAGCAATGGTAAGTGACGGTATTCTTGTGGCACGCACAAAATTCATTACGTCGCCAAATATGTAAGATGTGACACCTAAAAATATGACTCAACTATAAACAACCATTTGACAAATTCAAGTTCAAGTGATTAGATTTAGACCGTTTCACAATAAAGGGTGTTTTTTAGACATTTGGTTTTCAAGAAGAATTAAAACGCATACTATTTAATGTTATGGCCACGAATTTGGGCTTATTAATAATATAAGGATTTACCATTATGTTTTAAAAATGATTTTAGGCGCAGCCGCGGCGGACTCGAATAAATTCCAGCCGAGAGGCATATGTAAACAATAATGCCGCAAATATTCCCTTCCCAGGCGTCAATAGTATCGGGCTTAGCTGCGTAGACAAACGACTTCACATAGCGTCACAAATAAAAATTCCGGCGTTGTTGAATCGCGCGATCTTGGAGGCCATGCCACAGGTCCACGAGGCTAGTTCCCTTTAAGACAAAATATATTAATTGTTTCGTTGGCGGTGTGGCATGCAGCGCCGTCTTGTTGAAACCAAAGTTCATCTATATCAACATCGTCCAATTCAGGCACGAACAAGTCATTAATCATAGCTCTACAGAATTTCACATTAGCCGGTTTCATTTTTGAAGAAAAACATGGACCAATGACTTTATAAGTACCAAAGGTGAGCATCATCGCTGAACAAAATGTTCTTGTGAAAATCTAGATCGGTGGCCATGTCGTTTTAGCCCCTTTCACCGAACGTGCAACGCGCTTGATGGTCGGCCAGCTTTAATTCTTGCACGAGTTGGATTTTGCAAGCCCGCAAACCAAGATCCTTTTATAAAATCTTCCATAAAGGGGATAGGCACAGTTCCAATTGTTCCGTGTGATAGCGGGTGGACTCATTCGGGTCTTCTTCGATACACTGTTTCACAGCAGTAATAGTGTCATCGGTGCGCACTGTACGGCGGCTCTGAGGATGTACATTATCCACTAGACTAGTGCGAAACCGATCCATGTTTTCTCGAAATACTGATCGTTATTTACGGTTATAAATTTGCATGGTTAGCAACCGTTGGTCCGAAGATAGTCTATACATTATGAAATGGCAAGCCAAACTAAGTATAAATCAAGTAAACAGCTGTCAAAAATATCAATTCCGAAGAAGGTATTACCATATTGAAACCACACGTCTTTTAAAAAAAAAATACCCTTACAATTTTTGTAGTTTATTTTCATATAAAATAGGCATCACAACAGCAATGCTATGGATTTTGTGTTAATCATTAGAATAGAAAGTTTTATTTTAAAATATTTATTTACATAAATTTCTAACTTATACATATATATTCATCATCAGGCAACAAATTACCCTCAACATCGTGCAGCGACTCGGAATCACCAACGGAACCGCTAACGCAACGACTTGCTGCAATTTTGCGCTCGAAATGTGGTGTATCCAGCGCTGGTGATAACTACTAGAGGCACAAACAAGGCATACGAGTGTATAAGGCGTGCGAGAGATTTATACGAAAATCGTATATTTATCAGGAATATGGCAAATCTTTAACATCAAAGGCATACTGACACACATTTATTTACCTAAATACATACATATGTGGTATATAATGAATTATCTAGTATAGTAATTAAATATATGTATATTTTCATGTAATCACTTGTATTTAATGAAGCGTTATATAAGTATATTGTAGTATATGTATATCGATAAATTTGTATATTGGCCTATAATCGAGATATTTATTACATACATATGTATTGAGTAAGTGTGTAATTAGCAGCTGTATCAGTGATTTTATAGACTATAAACCAATATTTATCAAATATATAAAACTTTTGACATCATCTTATGGAACTCTCTCACATAGCTATTTGCAGAAATATTCACTCAGCGATTGAATTTTGTAAAACTTATCAAACAAAATGCTCAAGAATTACAAGAAGTACTTACATACCTACTAGATGGGGTGAAAAGTAAACTCATTGACCGTCACACATGCCAAACACGTCAACAACAATCCGCTGTCAAAATAAAACTAAGGGCAGTATCGCACGAAAATTTGGAATGTTTGCCTAAATATGAACGGATTACAAGGCACTATAACCCTTTTTGCAGTAGCAGCGCATTCTGGTTATCAAGGAGGTTACTTTTCACCCCACCTAGTATAACGAATTATTTATAATATTGTACATTCATCAATAACAACGATATTTATTTATATAAATAATAGTTACATTATTTTTGTTAAGTTGATCTCATAGTACATTCAAAATGTTAAGATTTCTGAAACCCCAAATTATTTTAAGAGATAATATTCTGATAATAAATACTCTTCATATAGAAATTATTTTTGTTTCAAGAAATATAAAACAATATTGCTATTCGATTAAAATCTTTGTTATTCTATTATTTTCAAAAGCATTTCCGAAATACTTGTAGAAAACTCTCATATAATAAATGAGTATATGTATATCATGGCTGCATCGTATCCGTAAATTTCTCGAAATTAAAAATTTTCAAAGTGCTCTGGTTGAAACATTTCGAAATGATATCGTTACAGCAGTTATCAAAGTAAATTTTATTTCGTTCTTAACCGCAAGGAATAACTGTCGTTAATGTTAAATATTTAACAGATAATGCTAAATCGTTAACAGAAAATGTTAAACGTTAAAATTGAAGTGTCTTAGTAAGCAGGTATTTTAAAATTAACATTAACGATGAGTTTGTGTGTTTTCAACATTCAAAATCGTTTCGATGAGTTTAATTTTCACATTAACAAAACGAATTGGCACCGTATACGTACATATATTATTAACATAAATTTTTAAGATTGTAAATGATTTTGTGCGATCATCAAAATTATTTATTATAGCACATATTTATATAAATACTGAGTACACCATTTTTACGAATGATTGTCTATGAGCTTGTAGAGTATTTTGTATACACGCTCTCAGTTCTTTAGATTTCAGCTAACCACACTAAAGCGTCCAAACTTTTTTAGGGCTTAGATAATTATAATAGAGCTTACTCATTAACATTATCAGCAGTTTTTTTTTTTTATAAGTGCAGGGATATCGTAAAATACATACAGACATTCAAGAAAGTATTTTTTGAAAATGTTTTAATCAGTTTAAATTTAAGTAAACTTTCCGTACAAAAATTAATCTTTGTTATTTGAAAACTGAAATCCGATATATTTTAAATATTGGTTTTACTAATTATTCCTGGGATAAGATGAGATGTCAACGAAGCAACTGCTAAACGAAAAGATATTCGGAATTTAATTGTGTGTGATCATTTGGCAGAAAAAATAACTTTAAATACTTTTGGTTGCCGTGAAATGTTGCTAGCATTATACGTACTGATTGTCTGCCTTTTTTGCGAAAAAATCTGCAACAGCAAAAACTACAAATATGCATATGTATGTTCAGAGCTTACTGAGATTTCCAACTTGGGAGAGATAAACCAAGGTTTTGAACTTTTAACAAAAAGAATCAATCTTCGAGTCTACATTTAATGATGTAATTTTTTTGAGTTGCGAAAGTTTTTATTTACTGAAAATTCAGGTGATTTTAATATTTTTGTTTTTCGATTAGTAGAATTCATTTAAGGCGTTACAGCTTCAAAAATTGATTTTATTTTGATTGTTTTATTAATTTCTACAACAAAGTTGGTTCTCGATCTTAATGAAACTTTACACAGAACTTCGAAATACAATTCACGACGAATTATTTAAAATAAAAAAATGTGCTGAACAAAATTTTACCAAAATTCGAATTTTTGTAAATAAAAATCTGCCAAAAATTCAATTCTACCTTTTTTTTAATTTTTTTCAGTTTAGTTTCAGTTAACTCTGCATTTGCAGATGCTCATGTTTTCAGAGTGTTCGCAATGACGTCTTAATATTTTCCTTTGAAAATTTCAGAAATTCTTTATCAAATGTATACCTTTAAAATAGTAATTACTTTGAGTAACATATTTTATTTTTTGTATAGAAAAATTGTTGAAAGGTCCCCGCATAAGAAAATGTAAACACTTAAACTAAAAACTATTTATAATAATTGAGGAGTTAATTAGTAAATCTGATCTGTTGTTTTATCGAACACATATCTTTTAATATTATTTTTTCATTTTTGTTTGAAAATAAAAAAAAGTAAAATATATATTTTTTTATGGACGAAAAACAGAATAAAATTCTTTTCGGAAGAACTGGTGAGAAATTTTGAAATATTTTTAACATAAAGCCATCATACACAAACTTGACTTAAATTCATGCACTTAAGTACTACAGTTAACGTAACTATATGCATACATATATGTATTTTATATAAGTATTGAATAAATTTCTTTATTTGAAATAGTTTCATTATACATAAATCACCCTAAATACGTAGATTATGTGATGTTTGGTTAGACATTAAGTGAATATATATGTATTAGATCGAAGGTACTAGATGAACATATCGTACAAAGATACTATAAATATACTTTTACTAAAGAACATAATACATACGTGAATATAACAATTTATAATATATAAAATTATTTAGAAAACATTACAGACACAAGCCGATATATACTGCATAACATATTTAACTATAAATATAACTTTATTTATTATACCTATATTCAACCAAAACATACATATAAACAAAATGAATTTTCGTAAAATTTTTACTAATAAATATAAATCGGTAAATATATAAGTAAGAGAACTGAGGAATTAACATAGACACATGCGAGTATATATGTATGTAGAGATGATTTAAAAACATAAATTGGCGCAGCTTAAAAAAAATGAGAATTTATAAATCAGCCATGGCAAGTACAGGGTTATCCATATCAGGGTTTCGAAAGGAATAGTAAATGAAATGCATTTAAAATAATTTATTTTCATAAAATTCCTTATATATTATAAAGTTTGAGCCCTGTCATCATACGTGAAACACTTTACAACTCATTTCAGGTAATTTTCAACCACGTTTTGCAGTATATTGGGCTGTGTCTTAGCCATAACTTGGCGAATATTGGTTTTCGAATGGTAAAGAGTTAAAGATTTATCCGCATAAACACGCATCCTCGGTGGCCAATCGACATCGCAAAGACGGGAGATTACGCAGCCAAATTTTTCTCGTTTTTGTTGAAACCACATATTGTCCAAGTAATGTTCTTTAATTGGTTGTCTATAAAATTCGGTTATCATACACCCATAACGGTCCGAATTGACAGTGATAGTCTCGACCTTGTCGTTTCATAGAGGTAATAGCCAAAAGGTGCTCCAGATAGTAAATTTATTTTATGTGTAATGGCCTCTCTTCACTTATTTTCGGGTTCTCGTCGTGCCAAATTCGAAAATTTTGCTTATTTACCCGGTTATCGCCCGGTTGATAAATGTGTCTCGTCGCTGAAGAAAGTTCTGTTAGAAAAATCGCTATACACTGCTTCAAGCATCCTTTTGCCATTTGACGGCATTTTGAATGACCAGTTGGCTTTAGTTGTTGTGTGAGCTGGACTTTATATGGATGTGTAAGTCCAAGTTCAAAATACGCCATAATGCGTTGGAAGAAAGTCCAAGCTATTGAGAATGTCGAGAAATAGACATTTTCGGGTCTCCGGCTACACTTCCTCTCACAGTACCGATATTTGGGGTGGAATGGACAAAACGATGATACAAGGGCCTTACAATACCGATCCAATCTCTTCTTATTTCTTTGAGTAGTTGGACGTTTATGCGCGCCATAATCCCATTTTAAACCACGCAACGTGGTGACGTTTGAATCATCTTTTTTGTAGTAGGTTTTAACAATTTTAATGCGTTGCGCAGTTGTTAAACGATCCATTTTCATAAATGCCTGACTTTTAACTAAAATAAAACATGTTTGGTCTGACAGATGTTAAAACACATCACTGTACTTTTGAAACCACGAAACGGTTAACCCTACATTTTACATTAAGTTATCAATTATTTCTTCAAAAACAACAATCGAAAAATTGCCACAACTTTATCATCAACCAACTGATTGGCATTGGCATAATTATTTCTATGTAATTATAATGTTTTTAAAATACTCAATAAATATACACTTCAAATCATCAACTATATATGTATCTAATTTAGGAAATCTAATTTCAAAATGCTAATGTTTCAAAAACATTCTTATAAAATAAAAATATATGGTATAAATAAAGCGAAACGTAGCCACTCGTCAAAGAAAGCTAACAGTACTAAAGACTTCATTATTATTAGAGAGACTTTAACTTCAAAACAAAAAAGTGAAAAATGGATTGTTGCATAGGAAATAATTTCGAAGAATAATTTATAATCACTAATATTTACCTACTATTTATATACTATGTAAACTATATACTCGATTTAAGTGCGTATAAAAGCATATTATGTATGTATGTATAACTATGTATCTATTATATGTATGTATTCAAAATATGTAGTTTTCTTGTAAACATATTTGTTACTAATATAATACATACTCGTACATATACCATATATTGTGTAAAAAAATAAAAACATATTGTATGTATTATTATATAATATTTGGGTGTGAGGAAACGTGAAGGAATCTTTTTTCTGTATCACAAATCATATATACTATATAATAGCATGTAGACCATATATAAATGCATATAACATATTTCGTATAAACTAAATAAATAAAAAGTATATACATACATATATATATATATATATATATTAACATTTCGTAAACATGCAAAGGAAAGCAGGAATAAATCAGCGTTTTCATTTTGTGGCGGGAAGAACAATAAACAGCAAGTAAAGAGTGTTTTTTAAAAATACTTGTGGTTTTCAATGAAGTAATACCTTTTACAAATTGAATCTTTTTGACACCTGTTACTTGATTTTTACTCAGTTTGCTTCATACTAAAAAGAATTTCCCCGGAATAACGTTTGCAAATCGTGCAAATATATTACCAAAATAGTGGTTCGACAAGTGCCGAGCTACGTGCAATAATCGCTCGTCATAATCTACCAGCGGAGTCGGTAATTCGAGCAACCATGGATCGGTTTCGCACCACGTTTACTTTAGTGGGGAATGTGCATCCTCAGAGATGCCATACAGCGCGCACCAAAGACACTATTGCACCTGTGGGGCAGAGTATCGAAAAAACCCGAACAAGTCCATCCGTCATCGCGCGCAACAATTGGAGCTGTGCCCATCCACTTTACGGAAGGACTTGCGGAAGGATCTTGATTTGCGGACTTTCAAAATCCAACGCAAGAATTTAAGCTTCCCCTAGACGATGTTTTTCCCTAATGCTCCGCTCCCGGGTGTGATAGAAAAGCGTCCATCAAGCGCATCGAGCATGTTAAGTGTTAAGGCCCCAAAAAAGATGGTCATCGATACTGATTTTCACAAGAAAATTGTTTTCAGCTCACACTATCGCATTTGGAGCGATTATGATCCAAAAGCCAAATGGTGATACACCCAACACTCTCAAAAGTCACTTTTTGGTGTGTTTTATGGGCAGAGGGAATCATTGATTCATTTTTCTTCAAAGTGAAGCCGGTAATAAAGCATCAGTTAATTGGTAACACTATACATAGAGCCATGGATAATGACTTTTTCGTGCCTGAATTATAGGATCAATCAGACGACCTTTGATCCCGACAAGACTGCGCTACATGCCATGCAGTCAACGGAGCAATCAATTTATTGAAGGAAACTTTTGGTGAGCGCATTAACTCGCGTCGTGGGTCTTTGGCATGGACTCCAAGAACGTGGAACTATATCTTGTGGTGTAATATGAAGTTGCTTATCGTCGCAGTTAATCCTGGAATGACCGACGCCAAATAGGAGAAAATTCGGCGCATTGCTCCGATTACTGCAAAAAGTGATCAAAAGTTGGGCCTCTCGGCTGCAATTTATTCAAGCCACTTTCCCGAAATCATTTATAAAACATAATGGCAAGCCCTTATATTTTTAATAAACCAAAATTCTTGGTCATAATATTAACGCATATAATGTTTTATGTCTTTTTGAAAACCACATCTCCAAAAAAAACATAGAAAAATCACTTACATACCTATATAAATATTTTTTACACAGCATTTGTTGAAAATCGGGATCAATGACTAAAGAGTTCATTCAAAGAGGGCATAGAACTTCGATCTATCCAACTTCAACCGCGTAAAGAAAGTAACACAGGTTCAAAAAAATTTTCACCGAAAAAAATTTAATTTAACACTTATAAAGATTTGGTAAGTAAATGGTTGTTAATGTGTTCATTGACACCGAACTCTTTTCACTTTTCCATCAACGACTGATAGACTTTTGACAAGCTTCGCTAAAAATAACGAACATCCTGAGTGAATGCTGTTACAATGACCTATTGCCAACAACAATCGGAATGTTCACAAGTGATTCACATTCCGTAGGCCTGCCTATTCACGCTTAACTCTTAATGATTACTAAAAGTTCCCACAAGATGCAGAAACTTTCATTTACGTATGTTCATATGTACATACTCGTATTTACATTTCAGAATCTTCAGAAAAGTATTCCGGTTATACCAGCGCGTGAAATAATTATATTTATTTTAGTTAAGCTGATATCAAAATTAAAAATATTTAAGATTTGCTAAGAAGTTATTCATACGTAAACAAGTGAAAAATTATGCGAAATATTTCGTGTTAACGGCCTTAGTGCTATTTATTCATTTGGTGGATTTTGGTGTAGGTGATTTTGTTTACTAGAAGTCTTCGATAAAATCATCACGATAATAAAGCAACGTTTTGCGTCATTCATTACTCATATGCATCATTCCAAAATCCTTTTAAGTGTGTAGTGAACAATAAAACCTTTAAAAAAAAGTCAAAAGCTACGAGAGGAGAAAAAAGAAATGATAAAGCAAATTAGGGAAATTTCAAAATTTTAATATTACCACTTGTTCTTTTGAAGGTTGTCCGCCAAATCTATATGTAATGCTGAAATTAAAAATAAAATTTTCCAAAAATTTCGTTTTTCTTTACGTCAACAAACAAAAATTTATTGAAAAAGAGTATAATATTAATTCCTTAATATGAAAGATACATTAACACAATAAGTGCCCAAATAAAATTTTGCCAAAGTAAATTTAACGGTATCAACGATTCCATTAAATCGTTAAGATGCTCATCAAATAAGAATCTGGTGACAGGGGAATAGAATCATCGCCACATACCACAGAGCCTACGTTGATGAATTAGAAGTTAGGAATGTTGAAGGGATAGAATTAGTATACAAGTATATTATTATTATTTTTTTGTACAACGCAAATTGATTTTGGATTCTTTAAATTTGGTCTCTCGACCAAAAAAAAATCATTAATCATCTCTTGATAATTCACCGTAACAGTTGCTCTAGCCACATTTTCGAAAAAGTATGCTCCCTGCCACAAAACATTGCGAAGCCATAATGCATTCTTAAACTTCTGGAAATGCCGACGAGGCAAAAAATTAAATATTAGTTGCGTTTAGAAGAAAAAATAAAGCTCTTGCTTGGTTTTATTCAAACAGACTAGAATAAATATGGCCGGCGTACACTGAAAAATAAAACTCAATTTCGTATTTCAGTTATTCTTCCTGAAAACCTAAGCGACAAATTGTTGCAAAGAAAGCTTTACATATGTAAATCTTCGACCGTTTAGAGGACTGTTAGAAAAACATATTGGTATCTTTATCGTTGGATGGCTATAAAGCAGGTAGAATTTCATCATTGTTGAAATATAATAAATTTTGAATACAATGTATAAATTAAATTTTTTATTAAAATACTTAGGAAAATACTTAAAATCAGAAAAAATAAACTATAAAAGACTCAAATATAAGCGCCAAAATACACAACTGTTATACAACTTGCTGGCTAATTTTTAATAATGAATTCTGTCCGGTCAAAACTCAGTAAATTCCTTTTTTTGGGAGAGTCTTACATCTTACTCTCTCAATTTCTTACTGACATTTCACATTTAACGACAGTATTTCATTTCGGATAAAAACGAAAAAAGAATAATTTTTTTTCATAACTGCTTTAACGAAAACATTTCCAAATGTTCCAACCGATTGAAATTTTTTGACTATCGTGATTTTGATTAATGTAAATTTTAAATACCTTAACCGCAGCTGCATGAAAATTACGCATGAAATTCCGGCGAAGCAGCTCGTTTTTTTCTACCGTCAGTCATATGAAATTCGATCTGTCTCCATTATGAGTCTACGAAGGCGTGGAGTGTTTGAAATAGAATTGAATTGGCGTTTGGTTGGAATAGTCGAAGGTGTATATGATATGATTTCAAATGTCAATATTTAAATGCTTTTTTGTTGAGTCGAAAATAGTTTTCAAATCTAAAATGAAATTAAACTTAAGCTTCTAACATAAAAATTTTTAAAGTTGGCTATCCACGAAACTAAATTGCTAGCCTTACAAACTATCAGAGTTCCAGCTCATATTGTTCCCATTTGCCGTGAGTTCTTTTTTGCTCTTTCATCGCTTGAGCTGGATTTATATCTGTCAAAAAGGAACATTTCTGTGCAAAAATATTCAACTAAAAAGGCGTAAAGTCATAAAAATATTGCATAAATATTGAAAACAACATTATGCAAAAATGGCAAATGACATTTATTTCATCGATCAACTCTTGACGACGCGTCGTCTTAATACATTTCAACAATGGCAATTTTGGGAAGACGATAACCGTAATGTCCCAATTGTGTCAATTCAGGCCGTCCAAAGATATTCGTAAGTCTACAAGAGTACTTGGAGCAAGTAAGGTGAGTCATCCTCAGTACATATACAGCATCTGCCCTTCTTATAGAGCAAAGAAATGTTATGGAAATATATGAAATGCTATGGTCTAAATACGCTGGATCAACCTCAAAATACTCAATGAATTGGAGAAAATTAGAATTGTTGATTACACTGTTGATCTCAGGAATGTTTCAGTACATGCCAATGATGTACACCAGCAAAGAGAAATCAGCAGCTAAAAATGTGAATAGTGTTTATGGTTTTGATACTGTACATCATGCAATCATGCAAAATTCCGGCTTCGTCGGATCCGTTCCGGTAATTATGATATAAAAGGTCTGGAGGCCAATTGTCGAAAATATCGATAAAATAATAGAAATCGTCGAGTGTGACCGTCATGCGAGCACTCTTTCGGTAGCCCAGGAGCTCAACTTTGAAAAAGGATGAGCACACAAGAAGCTCCGTGCACAGGTGCTATATGAGTTAACGAAAAAAAAATCATGGGCCGAATTTCAATCTTCAAATAACTGCTGAATTGTAACAAAATATACCCATTTCTCAAGAGGACGGTGACTGGTGATCTTAAGTGGATCACTTACAGCAACGTCAAATGAAAACAGTTGTGGTCGAAAAGCAGTGAGCTGGCACAAACGGTATCTAAGCCAGGATTGACGGCCGTGAAGATTTTGTTGTGTGTTTGGTGGGATTGACAAGGAATCAAGGAGCTGCTCCCCGGATCTGTACCACAAGCAATCGGCCAGAATCGCCCAGCTTTGGCCTAGAATGAGGGAATGGTGTTTCATCAGAACAACGCCAGATCACACTCGCCAGAGCTTAGTTGGGACTACTTATACTAGACCTAATATGAGACTAGATTTTGCCTGCAACTTCCTGCGCATGAAACTGTAAAATGGCTCTAATAAAATTTTAGTAGAAATAGTTTTGTATGTTATTTATTTTATTACAACATAAAAATTATTTTTCTTTTTTAAATCCAAATACAAATGTATATATTAGACAATTCGATCCTAAAATACGATTTTTTCGAATAGATCGGATCCTGCCAACTACCCGGAAAGATAAAAGATTCCTAATGGTAATTTATTTACAAACAAAGAAGTACCTCAGTACCAAATTTCTGGTAAATCGAAGAATTTTAAAATAAAATCGATTATTTTGAATAGATCGTTGCCAGGTCCACTTCCTGGAAAAATCCTTTCATGTCGGATTCCTACGTCATAAGCAAAACACACCCTTCCAGTTTCAGGTCTCTAAGATAAGAGATTTAGGCTGTGGTTTGATCAGATTGTCAATCAGGACAAAGCTTCTTATGGTATATACGAGGTGTGTTTGTTGAAGTGTGCCGGTTTTACTAGTTGATGTCGCTAGCAATATGTATAAATTTCTATGATTTGGCATGTATGTAATTTTTTTCTATTGACATGAACCTACAAAAATACGCAAGTCACATTCCGCCAAAATAATAGCGTCATATTTGTTTACCTCAGTGAATATGTCGAGTTTCGTTCCAAGTAGATCGCATAGCGGCAAAAAAATAACAGGTGAAGCTGGTAGAAACTTATGGTGAACATGTTCCAGTGATTAGAACATGTGAGACGAAACCAATTTAAAAGTGGAGATTTCGATTTGACAGACAATGAACATCCTGGTGCAGCGAAAAAGTTCGAAGACGAGGAATTGCAGGCGTTATTGGATGTTGATCCAACCCAATCGCAACAAAAATTGGCAGAAACACTACATGTGACAAAGATGAAAGATGAATCTTTTTTTTGGTAAGAGCGCTCAAAAATCCGCATTTTTTATAACATTTCTAAACAGTGCCACTATGATAGAAAAGTGACTTCTTTGGATTATTAGGTATATTTTGGGTATTTTATTACAAACAACGACGTCTTTAAATACAATTTCACTAAAATATTTTATTGAGAAACAGTGAAATATTTAATTATATTAAATTTTTAGAATAAAATTACAATAATTTCTTTAATATTTACTGCTGAAGCAAATTTCTATAGAAACAAAAGCAATGGATTTTTTTATTGACAAAGTGGTACTGGTGTGTTTTGCACATCAGCTGCTGAATGTTCCCCGATCTGACACTCCTGCCAACATTAGAATGTGAGATGGGGGAACGCTCTCAGCTGCAATTTGAGTGATTTTGAGTAAGTTTCGTATCTAGTCATCTTTGCATGTGACTCGAGGAGCAATTTGCCAACGTTTAAAAGCCATGGGAAAGATCCAGAAGTATGGAAAATGGGTGCCACACCAGCTGAACGATAGACAAATGAAAAATCGAAAAACCGTTTGTGAAATGCTGCTTCAACGATTTGAAAGGAAATCTTTTCTGCATCGAATTGTCACGGGGGACGAAAAATGGATGTATTTTGAGAACCCGAAGCGAAAAAAATCATGGCTTTCCCCTGGTGAAGCTGGCCCATCGACTGCAAGGCCAAATCGCTTTGGCCGTAAGACAATGCTCTGTGTTTGGTGGGACCAGTGTGGTGTTGTGTACTACGAGTCGTTAAAACCTGGTGAAATGGTGAACACGGATCGCTACCGACAAAAAATGATCAATTTAAATCATGCGCTGATCGAAAAACGGTCGGAATGGGCCCGAAGACATGGCAAAGTTATCTTGCAACATGACAACGCGCCGTCTCATACCGCTAAACTGGTGAAAGACACATTAAAAACCCTTAATTGGGAAATCTTCTCGCACCCGCTGTACTCTTCTCGCACCCGCTGTACTCTCCAGACCTCGCCCCGTCCGACTATAAACTTTTCGCATCGATGGGACACTCCCTTGCAGAGCAGTGCTTCGCTAATTTTGAAGAAGTCGAAAAATGGCTCGTCGAATGGTTTGCCTCGAAAGAGAAAAAGCTTTTTTGGAATGGTATCCATAATTTCCCTGAGAGATGGACGAAATGTGTAGAAACCAATGGTCAATATTTTGAATAAAAAAATTTTGAGATTCCTCTGAAAATTAAGTGTTTTCTTTATCGAAAAAACCGGCAAGTTTCAACTAACACACCTGGTATGTATTTACGAGTATATGGATTACTTCAAGCTTATCACTACATGGACAAAGTTGTACAAACTATATTTTTGGTATTAAGACTGCCTTAATACGTATATATAATCGGACGGCTGGTGTCGTGCTAACATCCAAAAAGTTATAGAAAATTAATTTAAATAAAAATTAAGCTAAATTTTCTAATTACGGCCGCCCCTTCGGGTGTATTTCTGACATGAAATTAAAGCCTCCTCAAAAAAATCCATCAGCCGTTCCGAGGCGGCTTAGTATGAACTGTAGGCCCTTCCATTTGTTGGAAAAACAACAAGACGCAAAACCACAAATTGGAGGAGGACAAAGCGCCAATTATATATAATGTATTATACACAACTAGAAAACTTAAAAGATCAAAACAGCTCAGTTTAGCATTTTTTTCATAACGGATATGAAATAAATACTCACCACTACAAGCATCGATGTTCTTCAAAAAAGTTCAAAACTTCCATCAACAGTTGAGTATCAAAACATCTTTTATGAAAATTGAATATTATACAAATTTACATTTCTTTTTGTGTTTTTGTGTGTATGTGTGTGTGTATGGTATATATGTATATTATTTTATTTGTCATTTAAAACTTCATCAAAATTTTTATTTTACAAATTTCATCATTTTCTCTTCACTAAAGTTTTCTAATGTTTTGTTCACTTAAAACCGATCTGTTTTTAAATGTTGTATTGTATAAGATTTTTATTATTTTAATTTATTTTCATTTTTTTATTTGCTGTTTTCACAATTTTGTTTGTTTGTAAAATGTGTTTTTGTGTATTAGCAATGAAACATAACATTTTGTTTGAAGATTTATAAAAAAATATAACTTTCAATTATTCAATACTAATTAATACTTTCATAATTATGTATGTACATATGTACGCATAAAGCTCTTTTAGAGCAACTTAAAATAGTTTCGAATTAATTTATGAATACGAGTACATATGTATGTATATGTTGGTTTTTTTTTTTTTTGTTTTACATGCAAGTGATATGTTAAGTAACGGTTCAAATTTATTTCAAGTGATTTGATATACACATACTCGTATGTATGGTATGTATATACGTTCATATGCATGTGTGTATAAATATAAAAATAAATTTAAATTAAAAGCGAAATTTTGCAATTTCTTTCGAAGTTTTTGCTGTTTCGCCGTTTTAGTGCCGTTAATATTTTTCTCATACATTAACATTTTTGTATATATGGTATGTGTGTATGCATCCCAATTTTCGCTATTTCAACTACAGTTGGTCTGCCTTTCTTTGCAAACAAATTTGTAACTAACATTTCAGCACCATAATTAGATTTGTTTAAACATATGTACGAGTATGTTATGTAATTATATATGTATGTGTATACAGTGGTGGTTTTATAATTAGAAATGATGAGCTACTGGAGTACGCCAGTGATATTGACATTATTGATCTCAACAACTGCGCCGTGAGTTTTACCTTCTCTAGACTGGATAAGAAACGAAGTGAATGGGTCTAGTAGTGAATGAATGCAAGACGAAATATCTCCTGTCATCCCACAAACAATCATCGCATTCGCGACTCGGCTCCCTCGTCACTGTTGACAGTCATAACTTTGAAGTCGTAGATATCTTCGTCTATCTTGGAACCAGTATTAACACCAACACCAACGTCATCCTGGAAATCCCGCACAGAATCACTCTTGCCAACAGTCGCTGCTTTGAACTGATTAGGTAATTGAAAAGTAAAATCCTCTCTCGATGAATGAAAACCAAACTCAAACAAGTCGCTCATCATTCCTGTCCTGCTATATGGTGCGGAGGCATGGACAATAACAACATCTGATAAGTTGGCGTTAGGAATTTTCGAGAGAAAGGTTTTGCTTAATATTTATGGTCCTGTAAGAGGTGGGAACGGCTAATACCACAGCCGATGGAACGATGAGCTGTATGAGATATACGTTGACATTTGTAAAGTTCAGCGAATCAAAAGACAGTAGCTACGCTGGCTAAGTCATGTAGTCCGGATAGATGAGAACACTCCAGCTTTGAAAGTTTTCGATACAGTACCCGCCGGCGGAAGCAAAGGAAGAAGGAGACCTCCACTCCTTAGGAAAGATCAGGTGGAGAAGAATCTGGGTATACTTGGTATTTCTAATTCGCATCAAACAGCGAAAGAGGAATGAATGGTGCGCTGTTGTTAACTCTGCTATAATCGCGTAAGCGGTGTCTACTCTTGTAAAGAAAAAGAAGGAGAAGCGTGTGTCGAGGAACGACTGTTTCAAAATTTTTTCCTGAGCCGCCTTTCCGTGAGGCAAAAAGCCTGTAAAATTTGCACCGAGAAGGCAATTTTGATACTCCGTGACTTCCTGGAAGCTTCATTTCATAAAGGTATATTAAAAAGTTGATTTATTTCCCTATCTGTTTCTGGTTCGCCATTAAATTCTTTATTTTCTCGACTCACCAAAAATTTCTAATTGAGGTTAGAAAGAATAGAGTGGTGTACTGATTTACTTGTAGAAGCTATTTGATAAGTGTCTATATATAATTTATTCTAATCTGACAGCAAAGCACGGAAGCCTTAAAATACTGTGACAAAACTGCTAAGTTTGCTACAGAGCCATGTCATAGAATATCTCTGTCCGCCACATTTCCCGACTTGATCCAAAACGCACCTTAAGACTAGTGGAGAGCATTTTTGCCCATTGAAATATAATGTTTAGTGCTGATATCGACTCAAGTGACATTTTTTAAAGAGATTTCAAGAAAAAGCGAGCAAATCGGAAACAGCTTTTCTAAATTTTCGCTGTGATGTAGTAGTAACAATGTAGGTCATCTATTCTATACAGAAAACGAACAACTTCCTCGAGTTAAGATAAAAAGGAGAAGGCTATCTAACATGAGTCGAATGTGTTAGTTATCGAGTTGAGTTGCTTACAATATTCAGATACTAATTACTCCACGATTACTCGGGTCTCAAGGTGTTGATTGACTCTCTAAGAATGGCGAAAGAGACCGTTTGATGACACTTCGCTGTTGGTAGCTCTGCTAGTATTGCCGTTTAGAACAGGGGATGTCGGGGTCTCCCAGTGACATGAAAAAAAGCTCCTCATAAAAAAGCCATAAGCCCTTCGGAGGCAGCTTAGAATAGTGCTCGGCAGAGAATCGGTTCAGGGGTTATAAAGCGCCAATTTTTACCTTTCTAACAATCGCGGCCGAAAGACTTAGGTGTATATTAAGGAAGAAGGAAAAGAGAAAGCCAGTAACTTTTAAACAAAAGTCATCAATAATCTAACCGTAAGCAAAGAGCTAGCGTAAGAGGCCAAGCAAACACCCTCCGACGTTGCAGAGTTTCGAGATCTAAAATTTTAATAGTTTACGACAGTACCACTGTCTAGTTGACTATGTCGTAGGACCACCATGTGCTATAAAGATAGTTCTTGCGCCGTTTCGGCTTTAGTTGCGACCTAGGTTCTGTTGGCGTTTAGTGTGGCTTGGTGCTGTACATTTTGCAAAATGCATACCGCTGTAACGCTGGACAGACACAATTTGTCTGACTCCCTCAAAAGCCAGTTCTACGTATTTTAATAGGCGTGGGCTTTATACGGCCAAGGGCTGATACTTTTTTGGTGGCCCAAGTCCTTAAAGCAACTAAAATTGTCAATGTCGTTTCCACTGAAGTCGAACCGAACCAAATCGAAATTGTTGAGTGTACTTTGTTATTTCTGATAAATATTTTTTTTTTTGTATTTTTTTTTTAAATGTTTTGGCGCACAGTCTTCGTCTTTGTCTACACAGCGAAGTCGTCTCTAATCATAGCGCCACCATTGTACGTGCATATCGTTGTAAGCGCGTGAAGCAGCAAAAACAATCAAATTTATATGTAATTCTTGTTGTTGTTATCTTTTCATTACGCACTGTTCACTTTTAACGTACATCAGTGCTTTGTAAATAAATCAGGTATATTTAGCATTGCCATGAATAATTTGCCTTTTTTAAATATTATTTGCACTAAATCATTATTCTTAAGTTTTAAATACTCTAACATTTTATATGTATGTATGCGTGTGTGTTTAATATTGAGTTCTTTTGATTTTTTTTTTATTTTTTTATTTTTTTTTTATTTTGTAGCGTCTCTTTAGGCCAAAACGAACTTGATATAATAGCGGATGGAGCAAGAGAGTTGTTGCTCCGTGTATGAGGCTTAGATGAATGCAAAAAATTTTTGTATGTATGTAAAACCGAGTATTGCTTTTTTTGAGTGTGTTTCCTCAAAATCAGAAAATGGCGTGAGATTCGAGGCGAATGTCGCCAAAATAAAGGATTTTCCAATAAGAGGTGTTATTTTGAATAGCCTGCTATTCCTGTAGATCTCACTTTTGAAACTGTATTTTTTTGACATTTGACAAGTAAAAACTACTGCAGTAATAAAAATAGTATGGTGTACGCTTCAACCACGCATTGTAATTATTGAAATTCACTATAACAGTAGGGAAACCCTAACAGAGATGGTTCGTAAAACTGAAACATTTTTCCGTCGTCGTGAAGCACCTTGTCGAGGCGCAATACCGAAATTGGTGGCAAAAATGGAGCTGTTGGGACTATGGCGTTTAGTGATGTGACGAATAAAACACGTGCACTTCGCTTAAGAACAACTCGGAATATTGCTGCTGTAGCCTAAAATGTTGAAAAAAGCCAGTGTTGTCCATTCCACGTTACTCTTTGGAATTGGGCATTCCACAAACGTCATTCCACTGTATTTTGCATTAAGACTTGGGTCTTAAATCTTATAAAATTCAGTTAATACAAGAACTCAAGCCGGCAGATCATCGACAAAGTCGTGTCTTTATTCCTTGAAATGCATGAAAATTATCCAGAATTTCATCGAAAAATCATTTTGACTGCTGATACCTATTTTCCCTCGTTGGCTACGTCAATAAATAAAACTGTCGCATCTGGCGCTGGGATTATTTGTTGAAAAGCCTCTCCATCCTCAACGTGTAACTGTTTGGTGCGGTTTATGACCCGGCAGGGACCATACTTTTTCAAAAACGTGGCTAGAGCAACCGTTAAGGTGAATTATCAAGAGATGATTAATGATTTTTTTTTTGGCCGGAATTGTTTGGTATTGATTTAGCCAATGTTTACTTCCACGTGCCACACATGCATGGAAACCATCGATATTTTAATGGAAAAATTTCCGACCGTGTTATCTCTCGAAGAGGTGATCGCAATTGGCCACCGGCCATATTTGGCTGATATTGTTTGTCATTATTAATGTAAAGAGGGAAATTTACATTGAAATAAACATCCGATAATTTATCTCAACAAATTACATTTTTCTTTAAATATCAGGTCTTATTGGACGTATGGTTTTTATGAGAATGTAATAAAAAATATACCCGAATATAACATAAATACAAATATTTTTTGCACGATGCTATTACAAACAAAACATTCTTCAAACTCAACGCACTGCTAACTTATTGAAATAAACTTAATACGATTTTGAACTTTTGTAGCTCCGTGTTTGCAACTTACAATATACAGCTAACTTTCCATAAACGCGCGATTTACATGTATATGCATTTGTACATACATATATAGGCTAATTAATCTAAGCTAATAAATTCTTAATAATAATTCTATATGCAATTATACTTCTACATATGGCTATTTGTTATATGTATTTATGTATGTATTGTATGTGTGTAGAAATTTCATTATTATTTATTATATTAATTTATTTATTAACTTTGTTTTTTTTTTGCTTAACAGAAACTTTAATTTGAAAACTTTTCAGGTGAATATTGTACTGTTGAGAATAATCATTCATCGTCCTTTTTTATATCGTCGTCAAAATATTGTTATACATATAAATATGTGTGTGTGTATTTTCTTAGATATTCTTTAAATATAATTCGTTACTATTAGAGTAGATAACTATTTTTTTTATATATGTATATACTATAATACGCAATGTTCTTGCTGTTTGATCATTGAAAAGAAAAATATGGATTGAAATTAAAGTTTGGTAAGAACAAATGTTGCTTTGGATTATGGTGGCGTAATAAATACTAACGCTAACTATTTGTTGGCACAATAAAGAACTTTTGGCTGTGAAATCGAATCGATATACATTTATTTAAGGGAAAATGAAGGCAAATATGTACCAATGTAGCTATCTGCACTAAATAATAATAAAATAAAATCTTAAATAGTATAATTTACATAAATTTTTATAAAAAGTAATTAAAAGAAAATAAATAAATAAATAAAACGAAACCCATATAAAATTAAAAATGATATTTATTTCAATTCAAACGCTAATGATTAAACAAGTGCAAAAATTATCAAAAATTCTTAATACATTTAAGGAAGAAATTTAGATAAACTTGCAAACGATACCTAAATACACATTAAATTAATATTTAAAATAACATACCAACTTTTTAGTTAGGATATATATAAAAATATTTTAATTAATAATGTGATTTTGTTAAAATATAATAATATGAAATAAAAATGTTTTTCTTCTTTTTTTTTTCTTGTCGTAAATATGCTATGTAAGTTTGTTTATATGTATGTTATGTAAGAAAAAACATCACAAATGGCAGTACGAAGTACAAAAGTAGATGATTGAAATGGAATTATATAATTAGATAACAGAAAAAGGCACACAAATCATATCTAATACAAACTCAGCAAATTAATATTGTCAAACTTACATATATAATATATATAGTTACACATTTGTTTGGCTGTAAATATGCATGTATAGCGATAAAATCAGCGTACACCGTATACAATTAACTAATATCAATGTAGATAAAGGTAGAGCAGTAACATTAATATTCATTTCATTATTTTTTGTTTTCTTAACAGTTTTGTCAGTCGTATTATTTCTAATCACGTGTATGCATGTATGTAAGTATGTAAGTATGTATGTATGTATGTATGTATGTATGTATGCATGTATGTATGGATGTATGGATGTATGTATGTATGTATGTGTGTGTGTATGGATTACAATACTTCTTTTGCATTTTTAACATAAAAATAATTTTTTGCTATTTCCCCTACTTTTTTTTTGGAAGGTTCGTGTACGGTTATTTGTGTTTGTGTGTGTGTATGTGGGTATGTTTGCATTATATTTACATACGTGTATATAACTTACTGCTATATCTTATAAACTATCAACTTTAAGCTGCAAGCTAAATTTTTATGCTACTACTTTACCGACTATTTGTTGTACGTAAAACTATTGCAATATACACTTTAAAATGTATTAATTTAATTTAAACGAGTTGTGGATATGATGTATACATTCGAAAGCATGTATCTATGTATATCATATAGAATGAACTTACGAATTTAATTGTTTTGTTATGGACTTAACGTTATATATGTATGAAATGGTAAATTTTTAGCAAACTTTTACACTTGTTCTCATGCTCTGGCAGGCAATCACTTCAGTCATGATCGATCGAAGTGATTTAATACCTTTCCTATAAGCAATTAGAAGTTAAACGCTCCTCTTCGCAATTCGTATTATTTTCGATAAGCAATGGTGTTGTCGTATATTTGCATAATTGCGCGAAACGCTCCATGACACAAGATGAAGAGAGGCGCGCTTCAGCATCGTGATCCCAGCACTCCTCCATGGTGTCACAGAAGACGCTGAGGCCCTGTTGAAAATGAAAATTATAAAAAATTAGCATGTTTTGAACTCGTTTAAAAATTTCCAATTTGTTTACTTACTGCATGTGTACGCCAGGTATTCAGTATGCGCGGTCTTAATTTTTTTGCGACTACAGTATCTTGTATCTCATCAACGGTCGGACGGAGTCCAAGCTAAATGGGAAAATTTATTAATGCATAATTGAAATAAAAATAATTCACAGCGCTTAGCACTCACCTCCGCTTCAAATGGCAACATATAATCGCCTACAGGTCCCACAGCAGTGCAACGCGACACCATCTCCCACAACACCAAGCCACACGCGTATACATCGATACGCAAAAATGCATCACGATTAAAATTAATAGCGCCCTCAAGCACCTCCGGTGCCATATAGCGACGTGTACCAACTTGGCCATGCGTTTCGCCGCAAGATTTGCCTATTTGCATAACAAAAACATGATAATAAATATAAAATTCAACGCGTTAAAGAAGCGCTCAAGCACTTACCCGGTTGAAAGACCATGGCTAGACCGAAGTCAGCTATACAAGCCGTCAAATCGCCTTTCAAAAGCACGTTTGTCGATTTGAAATCGCGATGTGCTATTGATGGTTTCAAACCATCCGTTTTGCTGGCCGGTATCTCCTCGTGTAAGTGCATTAAACCTTGTGACATGGATTCAGCTATTTTACACAACTCTAACCAAGACAACGTATGCGATTTCAAGTAATTACAAAGTGAACCATTCGGATGATAGACGGAGATAAGCCAATATTCCAGTTGAATTTTCTCTGTGTGTTTCTCGCAACCGAGGAACTCCAATATATTTGGATTACGCATACGTGGCAGCTGAGGAGCGCAGAAAAAATATAGTTTTCATTATGTTAAAGGTTTTCTGAAACAATTAATTAATATAAAGGAAAAAAAACTGTATCTCACCTTATAAATTTCCACTTCAGTATTCCAAGATTCTTTCTCTTGCATACGAAATATCTTCACGGCCACATCTTGACTATGCAATTTGCCCTGCCAAACATCACCAAATCGTCCACTGGCCTTTAGTTCCAACAAATGTATGGGTCGATTATTGAGCAGTGGCGTGGCATTTGTAGCTTCCGTTTCATTCTGTGATATACAAGTATGTGTATTAACAAACAAAAGAAAAAATTAAATAAGAGTATAAAACTGTCCTGCTTGTTTAGCTTACCGTTGGTATTTCGTTAAAATTGGTTGGTTTTCTCTTGCGATAATAGCAAAATGCGAATGGTGTCAGTAAAAGCGCCAAAAAGACGAACACAACTGCACATACTACTACATAAATCATATTTGTATTATCGGTTGTCTTTTCTTTTGGCACTGCATGGAATAAAAAATATAAATTTATCATTAGTTATATAGGTATAGAGTGGAACAAGGCAATAATTTAAATAGACTTTTTTCATTTCTACAAAATCTGCACCTTAGAAATTTTTAAAGACAATCTAATCCCAAAAAAGATAAAAAGTTTTTAAAAAAATCGTCAAAAATGCTGTATAAATTAAAAATCTGCAAATACCATTGGATAAAGATCGTGAGAGCAGCTATTGACTCCTCCTAAACGCCACCTGCTTAGGCAGGTTCGTATGCTTCAAGTATGCAATATCTGTTGGAATTTACTTTCAAATTAACTCGCTGCAGCCAAAATGTCGTGACTATATGTCAAAACAACAACACAAAAATTAACGCTAAACAAACATACCTACGTGTAGGGGTAGGAGTTCAAGAATTTCCCGCGGTAATGCATGTATATCCTAAGAGTCTACAACAAACGTAACAACATACGCCTATTTAAAAGCATTTGCGAAAATACAATTAATGCCTTCCTTTTTAAGACATTCAGCCCTTTGTTGGTCAGCGGTTCAAAAATTTATTGAAGGTAAAGCTTATCAGCCGAAAGAGGCGACAGACAGATGTTCATAACAGAACACCCGGATTTTAATACGGCAGAGTATGAGGTGTTTTTAAGATGTTGGGCCTGCCTAAACTCAACACATGACCCGCCGGAAAAAGCACGCATGGTTACTCACTCGGCCCCCCTGCGGATTAGGGGCTCAAGAATTTACCCGCGGTAAGGCATGCCTATCGTAAGAGGCGACTGAAGGCAAATAGTTCCCGCGACAGTCGGGTCTTTATACCGGAACGACCCGGATACTTTTATCCGGCCAAGGACTGTCACCCCCGCAACATTACCCAAAAACTACTTTGGGGAATATTTTTGCGGTTACAACAACAACAACAACTCACTCGGCTATACCTCCACCTATGGGCTACTCAAAAATTTAATTCTTAATGTTTTTCCAAAACCAAAACAAATTTTTTAATTATTTTTAAAAATGTGTCGCAGCAACAATTCCACTGATGGCGCATAAATTTTCGTAAGGAGTTCTCCTTTATAACATGGGAACACCACAGGTGAACAACTCCTCAAGTGGCTAAATCGAAAAGGGTGGTAAATGCATGTACATATGCTTGTATTTATTTATGCTTGTGCATACATACATATGTATGCAGAGTTGTTTGTTTGTTTAAGTAGAACCAAAAAAGCGCACAAAAATGAAAGTTCTCCCCTAATTTTAGAAACAACTCCTACACATACACTCCATCAGATAATCTCCTATACACACACACACACACACACGTTCGTTCTCGTATACTCATAAGCAAATATGCCATATACAAAACGTAAAAAATCAACTCCAAACATACATACATATGTTTATAGGAACGTGCTCCAAGTGAAAAGTGAACATAAAAAGGCCTTGCAACAAGAAAAACTAAAAATGGCGCTTGCTCCCCATATCAAGCGTTTTTAGCATTTGTGAAAAAAAAGAAAAAAGAAAAAATTTAAAAATGAAAATAAAAAATAACGAAATAAATGGCAAATATAAGGCATAAAAAAATATCAAAAAAAAAATATATGAACAAAAAACCGACAGTCAAAGCAACAGCTATTCAAATACACGATGGCACACAAGCACGTAGTAGCAGCAGATTGCAGCTAACGGCTGCTGTGTCCAAACAGCCGAGAAGCAAGCAACTGGAAGCGAGCTCTTGCTGCTGGCTCCCTGCCTATGCACTCCATTTTTGTTGTATTTATTTCTTTTTTCGCACCGAGTTCGTTCACTCGACACACAAAGACGAGAGTTGGGGATACACCAACGATACGATACGATACGATACCCAACAACGCGACGCATGGCACTGAGATGTGCCAATGCGCTACGACAATATTAGCTGCACCAGCAAGCACAAGCATCGGTTGCATGCAACACCAGCAACAGCAGCAGCAGCAGCAGCAACAACAACAACCAACAGCAACCGAAACCGAAAAGCAAGGACCTCAAACGATACAAAGTAGCAAAGCAAAACAAAGTAAAAATTGGGGTAAATACTGTATGGCGCTGTATGCACATTTTATATATGTAGAAGCACTTACAACTCACTACTCACAACGGGTAAATTGCAAATTGCGCTTTCCAACCTGCACACGTGCCACACGACTATTGTGGTCTCTGTGACTGTTGTTGGTGGGTTTTTTTGTTGCAATTTTTTTCCTGTATTGCTTTTGCAACCCCAGCCGCCTACAAATTTGAACACTTCAGCGGATGAGCAACAGCATCAGCATCAACTACGATGCGAGTGTGTGTATTGTGTTTGTAAGTGTGTATAGTGATGTGTAGAGCAGTCGCAATCTGCACTTAAGCTGCGAGAAATCACGCTATTGAACAGTGGGTAATTTTAATTAAGTCGGACTAAAATGAATGACTTCTCATAACAACTTGGTCTTAATATCAACTTTGTTCCAAGGTATGTAAATTTATACCAATCGGGTCAGAATGACCTGGTAAGTTAATTTAGCTTTGTCCGGCTTTCTGTCTATTTGGACGCAAAATAATCTCTCAGTTTTTGAGATATTCTTTACATAAGGGTTGCTGAAAATGATTGAAATCGGAAAACTTCGTCACGTAGCCCCTCCAACCAATTTTTCACATATGAGAACTAATATTTACTACTAAAATGAAATATCATAAATTTGGTATGGTCATGGTATAAAAATTTCGACATGGCATGGAAGATAGCTTTTCTTTCTTCTTTTTATTGGACATCATGATAAGCGCAACATACAAGTAGCCAGTTGTTTCTAATATATCAAACCAATCTTGTTTTTATTCTTGCTGCGTCCCAAAATTTTCAGCTAATAACTTAAAAAAAAAAAATATTAGACCAAAATCAGATTCTACAATAATATTCATATTCTGAATATTTTTATGGTTACAACAACAACTAAGATGAAAATTATTCGCCAAAAAAAAATAGGTGATTTAAAGAGTTTCATGACCCTCAATTAACCGTTAAACTGCTCCCCTGAATAATTTACAAAACATACTATTTAGCACCTGTGTATGAACTGTGTGACCTGACCTTATAACATTATGCTTGTATATGTATTTATATTTATTTACCTTGAGTTGTAGCCTCGGTGGTCGTAGGAATCCATTTGTGAGCTGAATTACACATAGAACCCTTGCAACAGCAAAAATATAACTTATTTGATCGGGGTTCCACACTGGTTACACACTCCGTTTGATTACATTCATGCATATCTGTGAAGCATCCCTTCATTTTAATTTTGGTTTCACCTAGAAAATATGAATAAAAGAAAAGGGATCGTGAAAGTGTTACTTCTTTATGTATACCATATATACACACATATATAGATAGCAGTAATTCTATTCATTGCATTGGCTACATGTAACCATCATCTTTGAAATACAAATATACACGTACAATTGAATATATGCACATACCTGTAGCGTTATCCATGGTCCATAGTACATAACAGCTAGATGTTTTATCCGACTCCGCTTTGCAATGTTCCGTTTTGATCGCGCAATCACCCTCAATGGTGCAATTCTTTTCATCAAAATGCTCACAATCAATTCTATGGCCATCTGTTAAAACTGCGGCCTGCGTCCAAGTCACTAAATCTACAAAGCAAAAAATCAAGGGACAAAAATAAGGATATTAAATGTCAATACTCTTTGAATATGTATTAATATACTTTTATATGCACTTTTTTAGTGAGAGGCAAACAAAAAATAAAAGTAAAACATCAAAAGGTAGCCGAAGAAGGAAGTGAAAAGGATAAAATGGAAAGTAAATAGGAAAGAAATGCTGGTTGCGAATTTAAGCGAACATAAAAAAGCGAAATTCCTGTGGGTTTTGCTTCCACCAACATCATCTATACTACAATAATATAACTTGCAACAAATATTTTTCTATACAAATATACTATAATGCTTAGCTGCGGTATTATTGAATGGTACATCAAGAGTATTGGTGCCCTTTTATCTTCGATATAGAAAGTTTTACAGTTTCGTGTTGGATTTAGCCGCCAAGCATATAAATACTTACTTACGGTACTGAGCTGAGTGGCGCAACTGCACAATCCTCGCTTTGTAGCCATATCATATGCCACATAGTACACGACCTTAACTCATCACTACCACGCAATCCTTCTGTAGCACGTTTTCATTCATACCAGTAGGAAAACGTATGAATGTGCATGGAAGGTATCAGCTTTAAGTTGATTATTGTTTGTTGTGTATAGGGTGTGGGAAATTTGAGCAAAGACCAGAAATGCTAAGGACACCCGCAATGCCATAATATGACATATCAACAATGGGAGATGTGTGTGTTTATAATGTGGCTTGTTAAAGAGTATTTTAGTTGGGGTTCCCTTTACTATTAAGAAAATTGCAGAAGTGGGCGTGCAATGAGCAGCGAAAATTGTTAGGAGTAGGTTTCTACAAATGTTAGAATCAGTTGATTCGTTTCAAGCTATAATTCTAGCTATGTAATTATAAAAAATACACTGAATTCATTTCAATTACTGTATCACTATCTCAAATATTACGTTTTTCATAAATGGAACCCTTTAAATTCGGTAGGAATACTATTCACACAAACCTTTCCGCACTAAAATACTAATATTTAGCTAATCACTGCTCATTTTAAGATGTTCGAGGTATATTGTTTTGTATAAAACCCAAGAAATTGGTGCAAATATTATATTAAGGAAAAATATAATAACAAATACATTGTGTTGTGGGTTAAGTTATTCATACGTACACCAGCAAAATAATGATAAGAGGAAACTGTAAAAGCTAATGCCTACGTTTATAAAAAAAAAACTAAAAATACACTATACGTACAATACAATAGTGGTTATATTCGTAAATGTGCATGCATACTCATGCATTTTACACGCAGATATGTATGTATAGTTATAATGAAAAATAAATTATAAAATAAAATATAAACGCTCAGAAAATTAACATACTTGTTACTAGGATGAGTAGAAGTGCCATCGTTGATAGTTGCAAGCAAATCTGCCCCATGACTTTCGGGAAATTGATTTTGTTCATTTTAAAATTATCGAAATATAAATTTTGTCGGAAGGTAATTTGTTGTATTTCTTTGTAATTGGCAACTTTAAATCAATATAATTTATAACACAGCATTTTTAACTTCCGAATTCTCAAATCTTTATTTATGGCAAAACCTACTTTTCAGGTTCGGTGCATTGATCTAAAACAGTTAACGTGTTTAGTTTTGCAACCTAATAAAAGCTTAAATTTAATAATTACGCCTATGAAAACATTATCCTTTATTTCTCTTTACACATTTCCAAACATTATGTACACTTTATTTCAATTATTGTTTTTTTTTACTGTGTTAAGTATCCGCGCTTGTTGCTTTTGTTGTTGAAGTTAACACTTCACAAGAGTTTAGTTAAGTTGTTGTAAAAGTACTTTACGTTCATCTTTTTATCACAAGTAATAACGCTTTCTTCTATGCGATTAAAATAAATATAAATAAATTCACATGAATTTTATCTGAAGTACACATTGCACTAGCACATAAATGTGACCTCTTTAACACTTGTGCCTTCTTCAACACATGAAGATTTATTCGCGCTTCATGCAAAAGCCAAAGATTTAATATGCCTGTAATTTTTCACATGTCGTCATTCACTTATGAAAATCACATTCTTCACTCAATTTCTGCGCAATTCCATCCATTAAATAATGTTTTTCAGCGCACGATAACTTAAAAGTAATTTGTGTTGTATCTTTTCACTGGATCGTAGTTATTTTGCTGTCAATTTTGACTTTTCTTTTTGCTATTCAACTGTTCTCGGTGAGCACACTTGCCTCCGCCACCTTTGCGAGTATGTGTGGGAGTGAAAAGGATTGCTTCAACGATGCGACTGACAGTCGCCGAACGCTTGAATCACATGTGATAAGGAGGGATAGAGAGCATATTTTGTTTTTATTTTGATTAGAGGTAACAGAGTTGCTAGGTCTGAGAAATCTCAAAACGAGATCAAAAACTATTTGAAATTTCTTTAATTAGGTAATACATAATAACATAAATATTTGTTATCACCTGAAGTTAGTAATGAAAATATTTTTTTTTAATTCAGTTTTTAATAATATATGTAAAATGTACATTTAACGAAATTATCAGTAAGCAAAATAAAATGGAAAACGAATACACCAACCATTTTCAATACTTTTTCGGGCAATGTTATTGTTATATGTGCATATCTTAATTTGAATATGCAGCGTCTATAAACAACATAGTCATATTATAGTTATTCTGGATCAAATCCCACAATACAGCCTAACGTAGCCTTTGCTTGGAATATAAATATAACTGGCGTTTTGTAACCGCTGAAGCAATTTTCGGCTGAGCTCCTCCTCCAATTTGTGGTGTGTGTCTTGATGTTTTATCAACAAATGGAGAAACCTACAGTTCACTCTAAGCCGCCTACGAACGGCCGATGGACTTTTATAAGCTCTTATATTTCTTATCAGAAATACACTCGGAGGGCTTGACATTCCCTGTCGAGAAGAGACCGCAATTAGAATGGTAGTATGCAATGTTAACCACTCGGTAACTTACAAATATGTTTCACTTAAATGTTTTTTTAAAAGCGAAGACGGAGTTTGTCTGACCGGGGTTATTTTTTAAAGCGCGGAGTTGCGCTTAAATTCAATTCAATCTTTTGTGTGAGTTAATATTGCTGTGCACATATTATAATGTCTGTATAAGTTACGCTATCGCACAGTAGATGACGCCAAACATGTAAGCGATTTCATCTCATATTCATAAAATTTTAATATATAGCTAGCTCTCTCTGAGATGAAGGAAAGCCGTGCAAGTAAAAGAAAATATTAACGTCGCCATTTTTGCGAAGCAAAGCAAGCAACTGAAAAGTGAGTCTAGAGAAATTTATTTTAATAAATAAAATATATATATTATAAATAAAATGTACTAACGAAAACTTTTTATTACAGAGTTAGCTGAGTATTTTTCGATCGGAAAACTTAACTAAGAAATAAACAAGCAAAATGACTGGTCGTGGAAAGGGTGGAAAAGGTTTAGGTAAAGGAGGTGCAAAACGCCATCGTAAGGTAAGTGCATTTGGTATATGAAATATGATCGATTTTGGCTGCTTCTAACTGCAGATTGAGGGTGTTTGTTATGAAATTTATTTCGGGCAGCTTTTAATATAAATATAAGTCTGTCTCTTGTGTATTAAGTTTTCTAATGTTATGTTCAAATATTTTTAAGGTATTGCGTGATAACATCCAAGGTATTACAAAGCCGGCCATTCGCCGTCTTGCCCGACGTGGTGGTGTAAAACGTATTTCTGGATTGATTTATGAGGAAACTCGTGGCGTTTTGAAGGTAAGAAATACCCTAGTAGGGCCTTACAAGATAGAGATTTTAGAATTAAAAATATTTTATTGGTTTTAAGTACTAAACCTCCTATTATATATCCTCCAGGTATTTTTGGAAAACGTTATTCGTGATGCTGTCACCTACACCGAACACGCCAAGCGTAAAACTGTGACCGCTATGGACGTTGTTTACGCTTTGAAACGTCAAGGTCGTACCTTATACGGTTTTGGCGGTTAAATAATTTAAACACAATTTTACGTGTATTACAAGATATGATTGGGTCATTGTCAACCTAACCGAGATTAAAATTTTAACTACAAAAGTTTTTAATTGAAATGAAATAACTGCTATGATGTTCTTGCAAATTACAAATTAATTATGCACATATAGACGTGAAATACAATACTATTCCATTTATTCAAAAAAAAAACCAAATGTTTTTCCTTTTCAATACGTTTAGGTCTTATACACTCCTTGTTATGGTCATTGCTGATTAAAGTAATACCCAGCTTTTTGGCATAAATAATTGTCTTAAAACTTTTATAAACATATTTATTGCAACATAATATACAAAATATATACATACACGTACGTATACACAGAATTGAGAAAAGGATTACACAAGAACTGCTGTGGAAGAAAAAATATACGAAAATATATTTGGGCTGCTACATAAAATTTTGTAGTGTAATTTTACAACATTTGGATATTACATATCTCTTCTCTATACTTCCTAAGAAAAAACTAGGAAGATGGTATGAGAAGTGAGAGGCCATTATATACTTCTCGTCGACAGCTTTAAAAGAAAAAAAAAATACTAAATTCAACAATTGGAAAAAAATAAACTTCCACATAATTTTCTGAGCTTTCTTGCGTTTTCGTCCTCTTTCATACACACACAGTTGTCACCGCATTTTTCAATCATCGCACAGTCCCATAAATAGCGTACGGGGTGACTTTATGCCTCCATCGCTTTGTTGTTGTTGTTGATGTTGGGACGTCAACGATTTGTTTCGTCTTATGAACACCTTCAACGGTTGATAATCAGCAACACTATTGCGCAACGTATCCGAATCACTGGAACCGCCATCGCTAGTTTGACTGCGTGACGTAGATATGGACAAATCGTCCATTTCAATTTTATTACAAAAATTATTGCGGCTACTGGTAACGCTACCGTTGGGTAAAGAGCAACCACCGCCATTATTCATCGATTTTTTATCAATGCGTGCCGTCAACTGTGAAAGTAATGGCGAAGAAACGCTTGGTGGCATAGGTAACATCATCGGAGGCATATTATTGGCTGCCGAATCGCCAATATTTGTCTCGAAATGCACAGTAGTAAGTTGGAACTGTAATGGATAAGGAGAATATTGAAATCGATTGGATTATTAATAGAGGACCGATTGTTATTAAGACTTTTACAATTTTTGGTTTCCATAATTATATTGTGTATGTATTTATTTATTATTATTATTAATATTATTAGTTTTTTCTTAAACTTAATTCTTGTATAATCTTGTTCGCTCCTTCAATTAAACTTATTGCTTGGTTCCCACAAAAGCCAATCAATAGATGAAAATTAATTTTTTAAGGTATTTTGATTTTAAACCGTTATAATTCCATGTGGTTGTTTATTTTTATTGACAATGAAATGTGAAGAAATTTTTTTCTACTTTGAATTCATTATTTTTAATCTTAACTTCGTGTAGCCGGAGATGAGGACAGAAAATTTTGAAATTAATATCGATTAACCTATTTTGAGTATTTAAACTGAGAAATTATTGTAAATTAATGTAAGTCCAGTATATATTTTTAAAGATAAATTAGTCGGGTTTATTGTAGATTCTTCTCTGGTTTAAAATTTCATCAAAAACTCAACTCAATAAAGCGCAATAAATACATACAAAAAATAAATAAATAAATTTAACATCAAAATTAAATAATGCATAGATACATACATACAACATCAGTAGTACATGTATGTAGCTAAAATCTCATAGATTTGCTTCTGGAATTGCCTACTTACGTCAGTCTCATTGGCAAACTCATGATCCGATTTTGACTCCTTCTTTTTCGAGGGGTCTTTGGGTGTGGGCTCCACATATTTCATCTCACTTTTAACTTTACGCACTTTAAGCAATTTCCGAGACATGTCTTTCACGGTCGATGTTGGCGATGGCATGTCTTGATGCAACGACGCACTCTTCGCGCTCTCAATAGCAGTGTTGCTACGGCCCGAAGTCTCTTCGACGCTGCGTTGCGAAATGCTCACATTGTGAGATTCACGCAACGACAAATGCGAACGTTGCATTTGCAATGCATTCGTTTGCTTGGATCGGCTATTATTATTGCGTGGCGAATTGCTGCGGCACACACTACTTGCCAGTTTCTGGAAGTCATTGCGTCTGTAAAATTTAAAGCAATAACATTTATTAGCCCTAATTTGGCTTCCTATTCCAAGGTGTATTACTAACTCTTTAATGATGGACTGCAACGATTCGTTTTTGACAACAACATATCCTTCCGGTATACGAGAGTTAGCTTCATTCTCCATTTGATTCTCATACGCAATTATCTGCTGATTGAGTTTCTCATTCAATTGTTCAGCTTTTTTACGTAGCACACGCTCGAAGGCCAGTTGCTCTTCCAATGTTTTCAATTGCTCCTTGAGTTGTGTCAATGTAATTCGATTCTTTTTCGACTGGGAATTCGGTCCATTACCACCCGAGCTCTGTTGCATTTGACCTTCTAGCATTTTTTGATCCTCATCCTCTTTACCGAGTTGTTCGCGTATACTACGTTGAAGAAATTTACTTATGCCTGCATTTCCACGTACATTAAAATCGATAATATAATTGTTGACCTCGAGACAATCCAAAATCAGATTTGCGGCACGATCAGTGAGACCACAATTCTCCATATCAATAACTGTGTGATAGAGTGGAATTATGTTTAGTTAATCCTCAAAGTTGTTAGTTTTTTCACTACCTTTTACCCATACATCTTCTTTTAATATCTCAACGATTGCCTTAACACCATCATCGCCCATTTGGGGATTGCGCGCCAATGCAATCGAACGCAGCCCGGGTATTGTATCGGGATCTACGTCACGATAGCGTAAAGATTTTTGCCAACCTTCTGTGTAGCGACTGATCTTTTGTATCTGACGACGAGATGAGTGAAAGGTTTAGAATAGAAAAATGATTCAAAATAGTTTTAGTTTCGAAAATAAAAAATAAAATTAAATAAATCAAATATTTCTTACAAATCATGAACTATTCTATTACCTTTATCATATCGGCTACATGTTCGGCGCCTTTCGTCGATAGCTCACACTCAGATAAATTTAACTTTTCAACATTTTCCAGATATTTTATTGTATTACATATAGCCTCGCATCCTTTGTCGTAAATATTCGTACGTTGAAAACTTATTTCCTTAAGGCTTTCATTCGAAGATAATGCCTGAGGTATCACAGTAGTTAATTGAAAAAAAAAAAAATGTTTGAAAATAATAACAATACAAAATATACGAAAAATAAAAAAAAATAAAATAAAACGGATAAAAATTAACAAAAGTTAAAATCATTTTGGAACATTTTTTTTTTAATATCTACAAAGAAGAGTCTATTAAAGTTTTTATTTAAGTTGTACAAACCTTTGCTATAGATTCTACATATTTGTCATTAAGTGGCAAACCTTCCAGATTTAGAATTCTTAAATTCTTATTGAATTCAATACAATTTGAGACCGCCTCCACGATACCAGAAAAAACGAACTTTGTACAGATAACCGGCTTCTGTTTAAAGAGCCTTGCCTTTTTCTCCGTATCCAAATGCTCCAACACTATAGTGAGACAGACAAACAAATATTAGCTATTCTTCATCACTAAATATCAAAAGAAAACTACAAAATTAGCTTGTTCACCTGTTCCCAAGGTTCTACGTAAGCGGATACTAAGCGTTTGCAGCACCTGATCGTAGTAAAGAGCTTCTATGATTAGTAACCAATCAGTTACGCTTAATTTGTCACCAAAAAAGTCTAGCATCGATGTTGCATTATTTTTTGTGCGAATATCTGGCAAAGGAGTCAGATTTTTCGCCCGACAGAGCTCCAAATACCGGAAGTGAAAGGAACGACAGCGATTGAATTTCTTCGTCGATGTCAAACTGCACACGTCACGTAATTCCAAGTTTTTCTGCATTATTTCAGTTTGAATGCTGCTGGTGCTGCCCTTGCTGTTTTAATATTGCTCTTTTAAATCCTGGATTACGATTTTTCCAATATGATTTTTTGCTTACAAGGGAAATTCGTGCGACGGTCGGATATTATCGGGAGGGGAGGGAGGTAAAGAAGTTGACAGTTATTTTTTTTTTTAACAAAAAGAGTAGAATAAAAAAATCGAAATAATTTTGAAATTTTTGAATTGATTGATTAAAAAATTGCGGTTTTTATGATTTTTCTATTTTTTCTTGTCTGATTAAAATTTTTAAGTTTACTATTTTTATTTATGTCACTAGAGATGCTATTGTTTTTCGAAAAACTTGACATTTCGCATGCCGTTAATGAAATAATAATAATTCAATTGTTTCGAACACAAGAATACAATGGGAAAAAAACGAAATTAATATTTAAAATAAATAAGTTGGATACCTTTCTTTTGACTACTTTTTGGGAAGTTATTCACAGTGTCCAAGGTGTCAATATTCGCACACGACCGCAGTAGCCGAGTGTTTAGCAGTACGTACTGGCATTCGGAAGGCCAGGGTTCGAATCCTGATCCGGTTAACATCCAAAAATAATTGAAAATTTAATTTTTTAATTTAAATAAAAAATTAAGTTAATTTTTCTAATTAAGGTTGCCTATCGGCAGGGAATGTCAACCCCTTCTAATGCATTGCTGACATTAAATAAAAGGTCCTCATCAAAACCCATCAGCCCTTCGGAGATGGTTTTATGTAAACTGTAGGTCCCTTCATTTGGTTAATAAATTAAATTAATATTAAAAAACAAAAAATTATAATGATATGTATGTAGTTGAGAAAAAGGAAAAAGAAATAAAAAAACCTTTTTAATCATCAGGAATAAATAAGAACAATGGTTAAAAATATTCGATAAGGCAGGCTATACGTCGCTTCTTGCTCGCAAATATAATTTCTTAAGAAATTCATATTTCCTGGCATTCCAAAGTTCCTTTAGAAAAAGTTCTGTAGTTTTGTTATACCATATTTTTTTTGGCCCTTCTTCGTATCGATAATAGCGTAATCAAGAATAGCATCCCAGTGATTTTTTATTTTTTCTCCATCGACGTCAGTTGGCCAAGTAAAGTCAAAACTTTTTACATGTGGTCTTTCCAATGGAACGGTGGTATTTCTCTTTCTCTGTTTACATGGAATACTTTCCAACTGGAATGTTTTCGCTCAATCAGACACCATAATCTGGAGGGCATATTGGTTAGCTCGAAGAGCTTATCGTTCCATTGTCTGCGATTACCACAATTGCCAATGCGCAAAGGGTCAAACATTTTTTGGAAAACCTGTCTATTGAAAACTCTCAAGTCGGCTAAGCAGATGGTATCACTGTTCATATTTCTGCACTATAAAGTAGGACGAGAATGATAAGCGACTTGTATAGTTTGTACTTCATCTCAAGAGGACTTTACTTTATATTTGCCTAGACAGTTCAGGGTAAAACCAGTTGGCAATTGTGATTCCGTTGGATTTCAAGACAAGCATTTTTGTGGGTCCTGTTCCTGATTCTTTGATAAATCAAATTATCTCCGACTTCTAATTTATGACTTTTATTAGCGAGAGGGAGTCAAGACGCAAATGCGCTGACTGTTTGATTGATTGTAGAAGATATTTCATTTTGTCCGCTTTGTCCGCTTTTCTAACAGTAATGGCCGCTGTAGTAGCCGCCCAAAAACATCTTGGATAAAAATGTCAATAACTTCGGGTATAAATCGATCAGCCATTTTCATGCTGGTTAGAAAAAAATATAGGTCCCTCCCTTTGAACACAAATTGTAGGAGATGCTCGGCTGAAAATCAGCGATTATGAAGTGCCCGGATTGCTTCTTGACTTTTACTAGAAATTTAAAGGACATGCCACTTTCTCGAATTAAAAAACACTGTTGCACTCACACGGATGTTTTTTCGAATTTTGGATTGTAGATAGGTGAATAATAAAATGTTATGTGCATTGCGCCAATGTTACTTTGGCGATAGGAGCGTCGTCCGACATCCACTTTTCCGACTTACTTCTTTACTAACGTAAACACCGCTTACACGTTTATAGCCATGTTAACAAAACAGCGCGCTTCATTCCTTCTTTTAGCTATTTGGCGCCAAGTACAACCAGCTCTCCACAAGTCCTAGCCATCGTAGCCGCCGTCTCTTGAATCGCTGAACTATGCCAATGTCGCCGTATATCGTGCATCTTCTGCGGTATACCCCGTTCCCAGCGGACATAGAACCTTTTTCTCAAAATCTCCCAATGGTGGCTCACATGCACCATATAGCAGGGCTGGAATGATGAGCAACTTCTAAACTTTGTTCGTCGAGAGAGGAACTATTGGATTTTAGTCGCCTCTTACGACAGGCATGCCTTACCGCGGGTAAATTCTTGAACCCCTAACCCGCAGGGGGACCAATTATGTCAATATCATCGGTGTACACTAACTGCTGTACACTCTTTTAGAAGATTATACCTTCAGGTCTGCAGCTCGTATTATTTTCTCCAACAACAAATTGCCTGAAACCTTGTTTGGTATTGAGCTACTAGGAAAGATCGTTCCCGATCCTAGCGAATCTTTTGGTGTTACTTAACGTCTATTTACATAGCCGTATAAGTTATATATATTTACATATATATCGCTTTGTAACCACTGAAGCGATTTTCAGCCGAGCTCCTCCTCCAATTTGTGGTTTTGCGTCTTGATGTTTTTCCAACAAATGGAGGGACCTACAGTTTATGCTAAACCGCCTCCGAACGGCTGATGGTTTTTTTTTACGAGAAGCCTTTATTTCATGTCCGAAATACACTCGGTGGGGTGGACATTCCCTCTCGAAGGGCGACCGCAAATAGAGAATTTAACTTAATTTTTTGTTTTTCCATAATTCTTGGATGTTGATGGCACCGGGATTTGAATCCCAGCCTTCCGAATGTCAGTACGCAATGCTCACCACTCGGCAACCGTGGCCACCAGTTTCATAGGGATACCAAATTCAGATATTACGGCGTAGAGGCTATAAAATCGACGACGACGTGGTGTATGGTAATCCTCTTTTCACGGGACTTTTCCGAAAATTGGCGCATGATGAATACCTGGTTAATGGTGGATTTACTAGGTATAAAGCTCGATAGGACCTTACATGCGACACTTAGGAAGCCAATCCCACGGTAATTGGCGCAGACTAAATACGTTTACTGTTGTTCGACTTACTATGTAAATGCATGAATATGTACGCCTGTAAATATGTTTTCATAATGATAAGGTGAAACTCGCCTTTATTACACTTTATTGGTGTTATATGTATGTATTTCAACTTGAAGTAAAGTAATGAAATAATTTTACAGTTATGAAAAACAAGTCCCATAACTAGTAAATACGTGTATGTACCCGTACATGTGTCGTTATGTACCTACACCAAGAAATCACTATCATTTACTGCTGCACTAATTTACAAAAATCAACACCTTACCAAAGAAATTAAAAACACTTTGTTGTTCTAGTGTTTTACCGTAATAAAATTAAGGTAAGGAAGATGTGCATATGTGTGTATGATATTGTAGGTATGAACAAAAGCTCATATAAATAGTACTATATGGTACAATGTGAATGCAAGAAGCCAACAAGTAGATATACTCGTATACTATGTAACCATACTACAAATGTTTGTGTGTGAAAAAATGTCAAACTCCTGAACTCGACACAGTCTGTGGGGTTACTATATATTTTATAAATATACTGGATCAAGTACACCTCATGTGTGCCTTCGCCAAATATATGGTATGTAAACAACATGAGTGTCATATACGTATGTACATACGCATGTAGGTATATATGTTATTCCATGAAATTGTGGATTGTGTAACTCTGGACTGGTATTGTTCTCGGCCAACATATACTCGTATGTAATAATGATGACCTTAACTGGAACTATGAATATGCAAAATATGTCACGCATATATCTACATACTTACATACATGTAAACCTATTTATAAGAGTTCATATGAATGTATGTATGTTTGTAATTACCATTTCACAATTGTTCTTGAGCTTCGAAGCAGAACCCTACACAGGTGTTTAATACTCGTAGAATTTTTCTGGTGCTAATGGGCATAGTTACGCGTGAACTTCATTTAACACTAATACATATTCATAGATTCAGTACTGTAAATAGCTGCGTATACGCATCTAAAATATATTTGTATGCGTATTACAGGAAAATAATACACTCGGCAAAGTGTTTTAAAGTTCAAAATCATTTTTATTTTTCCACCGACGATTTAATGCTCAAACATGATACAGGTAAAAAAAAAAATAACTCAGAATGTTCTTGCAGCCAAAATAATTAAGCTAGAGTGGGCGAAATAAGCATGAACTGGGTTATGAATGGCGGCGACCATAATCGAGTGTTTAGTTTTGCATTCGACTAAGATTCAAAATTATAGAAAATAGTTTTTTCTAATTGCGGCCGCCTCTCGTCAGGAAATGTCAAGCTCTTTGAGTATATTTCTGACATGAAATGAAAAACCTTGAGAATTTTTTACATTTATTACATTTTTAACTGCACCCACATCAGAATAAATCAAAATTTCAAAAACAAATTAAAACATGCATTGGTGAAGTGTTCATACTTTTGATGACTTTGAAGCTTTTTTGACGGATTTTCGACTCAAGGCCTCATACAAATCGGTTGTATGAGGGCTACGTGATAAAATCGTCCGATACAATAATTCCGATTTGCTGGGCATGGCTAAATCACATCAATTCGTCATTCTAACATATTCGTGTATCGTGTTTATTTCAACCTAAGAGGTCTTTAATTGCGTTGTCGAATTCTCCCATCGTACTATTCCTTCGCCATATACGTATACAATTAAGACTAAATAGGCAATTCTTACCTCTTCTTCATTGACGTTGACACCGTTCATATTATCTCTATTCCTCTGCTTCTAAGGGGGGGTACTGCTTTGAAAACTTGCAAAGCTAGATCGTTGTAGTCTATACTGACACATGATATAGCTAGCGGTACTAGGTCATTGTAGTCATATATCCCTAACAGCTCATCATTCCATAGACTACGATATTCGCCGTTGCCAAGGCTCAATGTTCTCAAAACTTTCCTCTCGACAACTCCCAAATCCGATCCATCAGATGTTGTTATCGAACGCGCTTTTACACCATATCAAAGATGACTAAATAACAAACAAGGCCGATAGCCCCAGCTGCTAGTTGCCTTTTATGTAATGTAATTACCCATAATTATTTTTCATACAAATAAATAAATAAATAAATAACAAACACTCCAAATCGTAAAAGCGCTCAAAAGTTCACATCTTTTATAAGATTTTTGAAGAGTACAATAAATTTAAATTTATTTTGAAATTAAAACAGTGAATTTTTTATGTACATAGTGGTGCTGGTGCCTCAGCTGTTGAATGCCCCCGATCGAACACTGCTGCCAGCATCAGAAAGTGAGATGTTGGCACGTTCTCAGCTGTAATTTGATCGAATTTGAGTGAGCATGAAGAGGGAGAAGACCTTACTTCATTTGCCTACTCAGTCCAAAGTAGCATTTGCTAGCATGAGTGATTCCGCGTTGGATATCAAAGCTGAGTATTATGATATACATTAGCATGGAGTGTTAACTTCAAAGATTATACCTACAGATATTCGGTAAAACAATAATGAGCCTACGGTAGAAATGAAAATCCTCTCTTTTATCTTTTTACCTATCAGGAAATTTGACTTTGACTAGACTATCCTATCACCGAGATGTGAACATATCTCTGTGTATCTTACAACGTGGAGTTTGTTCGAATCAAAATTCACTGCAACTCATTTAAAGTTTGCAGCACTGATGTAAAAAAAGATGGTTCATGCCCAAATCTTTTGAGAAACTTGTGAACTTTATGTGACATCCATTATGTGGCATATACACACGTCTACAAAAATAGGGAGTAGGGTTTTGACTTAGAGATGCTCACTGCTTATTGTCGTGTTGCGAAGCGATGTATCTTCAAAGTCCCATCCAATCAACCTGTTGGATGTACGAACATCAAAGTTAAGTTTCTCCATAATTTTGAAGTCAGTGTTAAATGTCATTACATTTCAACCTTCCACTGAATGTCTTGCGGTGTATCGTGGGTTCGACCAGACTAATGTCCAAAATTAAAAAAGAATTACACAGTTTTAAAGAAAATTTTTCTAATTGCGGTGGCCTCACGGCGAGGAATGTCTATCTCTCTGAGTGTATTTCTGCTATGAAATTAAAAATTGCTCACAAAAATCCAAAAGCCAATTGGAATACAGTGCAGGTGTTGGAAAAAGCATCAAAACGCACACCACAAATCGGAGCTGGAGCTTGGCTGGAAAGAGTTTCAGCGGTTATAATAATGAAACAAATCATTGTAAAGACTATGTTCATTCGAGAGTTGTCCTTTTATTACCATATTCACTTCGAATATTGAGCTTTCGTGATTAATACAAATCTCACCCCAATTTGACTACCAACAAAAGTTTGGCTTTTGTTTGCCGGTATTTTTTTTTTTTTTTTTTTTTGAGAAAATATACATTTATGCATACTATTTACATTGCTTCACATTCAACATAACAACAGCGTTGATAATAACAAATTTCCATAAACCAAACTAAAAAAAAGAGTAGGCCCTCTTATAACCCAGGCAACAAACAAGGGACTCCCAAATACTCACCTCGCTCAATTCAGTTGTTGTATGAGAATTCACGCTTTGCCGGTGTCGATAGCTCCGTGTGGTGGAGCGCCATATCGCACGCGCACATTTTGAATTTTCATCCATTACATTTGCCGCTGAGCTTTACGGCTCTGCGCATTGCACGTGAAGGCAATGAAAGAGGTGGTGCGTTCGTAGGTATGTACAATAGGTGTATCGGTGTGTCGGTAGCACTGGTGGCATGAATTGCTGAGCATTTTGAGTTGGAGTGGCTTTCGGTAACATCGTTGGACTGTTTCATATTGGCAACACAATATGGACGTAATTTGTAATTATTTGAGCCACAAACTCACTTTTTAAACTTCAGTTGTCATGGAGTAGTTGCAGTGTTCAGTAGTTAGTCGGTAATTTGCGGAGTTGGTGGAGCTAGAAATTTGTGAATCTTTCAATTATATTTACAAATAAATTTAACTAAGTAAACACATATGTACATATGTACATATGTATGTACTGTTTATAATAGTAGTGCAATTAAGTTGGGATGCGAGATGCGCCCTTGGATGTGCACGGAATAAATCATCGAGGCATTAAAAATAGTGTGACACGAAAAATGCTGGAAAAAGAAGTTCTCTTGTGAATTGATTGTTTGTGCAAATGAAACGAAAATCAAAGCAAAATAAATTAATTAAGAGTAAAATATATTTTTTGTTTTTAATAACAACAACATGAAAGACAGTCGTGATTTACTTAATACGTATGTACAAACATATCAATTTTTGAGTTTATATAAAGAATTAAACCTTTTTTTGTGATTTAAAAAAATATTCTTCTTGTTTTTTGTGTTATTACAACCGAGAATTTACATTATTTTAATTATACATTCGGCTTTCCATAATTCCATAGGTCACGCTTCGTGTAACAGCACATTTTCGGGGTTCTTGACTTCTTCAAACCAATCAAAGCACAAATTGTGTCACGAAAATTGAAAAAGTAACAACCGAAATAAAAAAATTCTATAACATACATACATATGTAAGTGAAAAGTTGGGATGGAAAAAGACTTGTGAAATAACCCTAATAAAGGAAGTGTTGTAATTTGTAAGAACACGACCGTAATAACTTTCATATTTGGCAATAAAATGCCAACCAGTGGAAACGTAACACAAAACCACACAACAACAGCTGCCTTGCGGAAGTAAAGAAGGATGGAAATATGAATAAATACTCGTAAGTATACTATATGGCTTTATTTTGAACATTAACTGAAGGGTAAGCTTCAGGCTTAACTAACGGTGTATTGATAACTCCTTTTGGATTCTCTTTATTTACACACATAAAAAATTTCCGTAGACATTACTACACATGTTTTAATTGCAAACAGCAAGGGGTCCCTTTAGAGATCTTCGATTGAATATGTTATTTTTTTTATTAACATTTGTTCATATTTATTTACTGAATCTGCAACAACATCTGAAGCCTAACAAATCAAATCTTCAAAACCAAGTTAAAACTGGAAAGAAGATCTGGTATTACCTTAGAAAAATTAAAAAAGTTCCGCAGGGTGGTGCACTTTCCCCACTGCTGTTTAACTTTTATATCTCGAAACTCCCTTCTTCACCGGATGGAGTTTCACTGATCTTATATGCCGATGATTGCCCGATATTATTGATGACTTATATTCGAAAGTGAACTGCTATCTCGGCGACCTTTCCCACTTCTTCACTGTAAGACAATTATGACTACAACCAACAAAATCTTCGGCTACCCTCTTTACCAGCTAGATGGCGTAAAATCCTCAAAGCGTTAGCCGGCAACACCTGGGGAAATGACAAAGAAACGGTGCTGGCAACTTAAAATGCAACTGTGATTCCGATTGTAAACTATGCTGCACCGATCTGGGCGCCAGGGACTAGCGAAACGCATATGAAGTAACTACAAGCCTGCCAAAACATCGCCCTCAGGATGGTGACAGGAAACCTTCTGATATCACCAGAGCATCACTTGCACAGCGAAGCAACTATGCTACGAGTTAAGAAGCATTACGCTTTGCCATGCTGAAGAAGCTGAACCACCACGCAAGCACATCAGAAAGGGAGTAAACGACCTCAAGGACTGCATTCAACACCACCTACAACAACCTTTAGACAGGACGGCTTAACAACAGGCATTCAATTCTCATCTAATAAATGGCGTTCTCGGAGTCAAGTCCCCACATGTTCCAAACGTAGAGCTCACTTGACCCCGGCATACCCAACGTATGTATGTCCTGCATGCAATGAGTTCCACCAAGACACTAACCACATCTGTGCATGCCTCTAAAACCGACTCAGAGAAAACGGGGTTATGCCCTCTGGTACGAACCCGTCGAAACATCTTGTTTTCTGGACCTTTAGATGACATTGATGAAATAGACTGATCTAGCCTGCTCCTAAGCGGACCAAAGTCTCTTCAGTAGAGTTTGACTTGTTGCAGAGGTCAATGTGTTTGACAAAGGGTTTTATTACGTACACTTTTAGATTAAAATGTATTTCCAAGTTAATTCCAAGGTATGTAATTTTGTTAGCTTGGGAATTGGGTGCATTGTTAAGCTTGACGTTTTGGCTGTAAAAGTGATATGTTTGCCCTTATTTTCGACGACTTTAGTATGCCGTTTTGTTAGCCATTCTTCAATTAACTAAATGTGTTGTTCTAAAATTAAGGTTATAATGGGGAATTCGGGCCGACTTATTATAGCAGTATCATTCGCAAAGGTTGACATGATTAATTTTTCACTAGTGAGAATATCTACTGTGGATAGTACATACAATTTCGGTCTAAGAATATTACCCTGTAGAACACTTGCAGTGATAGGATACTACTTTGTTATTTAACAGCGAAACCCCTTTTAGATAAGTAGGATTCAGGGTTGTAGTGGGACACGTTAGGAAGTGATTTTGTAATTTTATAAATTGGCGAACAATACTCTCTGAATTTGAAAGATTTCCTTATTTCATTAGGGAGCGTCCATAAACCACGTATGGGGCTGCAGGGGTTAGTTTTAAAGCGCCACTATAGCCACGTGGCCGGAGGAGGTGGTGAAAGCAAAGCTACGAAGTTTTCTTTTTAATAATAGTTAAAAAATTGATTTATTATTTCATGTTAATAAAAAGAATTAAAATTAAAATTACTTAACATACATATAAAGGGTGTTTTTTAAACATGTAGTTTTCAAGAAGATATAAAACGCATATAATTTAAAGTTATGACCAAGAATTAAAGTTTGTTATAAATATGTAGATGTGTTTCCCATTATGTTTTAAAAATGGCTTCGAAAAAATTCCAGCCGAAAGGTCTCCCTGCGAAGACAAGCGACTTCACATAACCCCACAAAATGAGTTCAGCTATGTTAAATCGCCTGATCTTGGAGGCCACGACCCAGGCCCACGACGGGAGTTAATGCCAGCAGCAAAAGTTTTCTTAAATTAATTGATTGTATCGTTGGTGTATGCCATGTAACGTTGGAACCAAAAGTCGTCCATATCAACATTATCCAATTCAGGCACTAAAAAGTCATTAATACCATCTATTGCGTTCATCATTGACTGTAATATTATCGCCGTCTTTTTGAAGCAATATGGGCCAATGATTCGCTCTGCACTCATAGAGCATACCAAACAGTGACTTTTTGAGGATGTAACGGCGTTTCAATAATGACTTGAGGATTGTCATCACTGCAAATGCGATATTTTAATTACTAACGTACCTATTCAACCAAAAGTAAACTTCATTGACTATTCGAAGCGAGCCGAACCATTATTTTGATAATAATTTTCCACGGCATTGTCCGGGTGGTTTGTAGTGCGTACTTCTATTCAGTAGGCCAGGATTCGAGCCCTGCTCCAAACAAGATCTAAAATTATAGAAAATTAATTTTTCCAATTGGCCGATCTAGGAAGCGATTGTCTATTTCATTGCGAAGGTTTCACATCTGTCAACAATAATTAGTGTGTACCAACAATGTTTGTGTCAACAACAATGTTTCTTGCCTTTTCGAAAATATCGGGATTTATGTTAAATAAACAACATTTGCGAGAAGTTTTGATTTTCTGTCTTAATAAGTAGAAAAGTACAGCTGAAGCCCATCGAATGCTTGTGGAAGTTTATGGTGAATCTGTGCCGACCAATAAGTTATGCGAGAGTGGTTTCGATGCTTCAAAAGTGATCGAAGACAAAGAGCTTTATACCTATGTAATGGAACCAGACAGGTATACCGAAAACTTATGCGACACGTTCTCGACTATAGCAAATGCATTTGAGGCGTGTTTTGCATGAAAAACAGGCAGATATGACCGAAAGGCATGGTAAGGTGATTTTGCAACATGACAACTCTCGGCCCCACGTGGCTGTAACGGTCAAAAACTATCTAAAAACGCTGAAATGGGAGGTCTTACTCCACCCGCCGTATTCTCCAGATCTTGGGTGGTCACCGGTATGGATCTTTTGAAGAAATGGAAGAATAGGTCGATGATTTGATCAAGGACAGAGAGGACTCATTTTTTAGAGATGGTATTCAAAATTTACCAAAGAAATAAGAAAAAATTGTCACATCCGAAGTACAAAACTTTAAAAAACTTAAAAAAAAATACTTTTTTGTATATATGTAAATACATAATTTATACAAATTTAGTACTAGCTCAAAATTAGTTAATCTTTCGGCGTAAGCATAAATGTTACATAAATTAACAATCGAACGTCACCAACACTGGAAATCACTTACTTGTAAAGGGTGGTTAAATTTTCAAGGGCCGATGGTGATTTTGAATAAAACACAAACTATTTAGGAAATTATTGAAATTTTATTTTATTATGATTGGTATTATGTATGTAACAAAATATCGGCCAAATGAGCGCCGCGACCTCGGCGGCACACCTCCATACGATGGTCCAAATTTTCGATGACGCTGAGGCATAATGGAGTTTCTATGCCGTTAATGTGCCGAATTATCTCATCCTTTAGCTCTTGAATTGTTGCTGGCTTATCGACGTACACCTTTTCTTTCAAATAACCCCAGAGAAAAAAGTCCAACGGTGTCAAATCATTGATGATTGGCCCCCAAATTGACATCGCCATTACGTGAGATAACACGGCCATTGAATTTGTTGCGCAAAAGAGCCATTGTTTCGTTAGCTGTGTGGCAAGTGGCACCGTCCTGCTGAAACCACATATCGTCCACATCCATATCTTCCAATTGTGGCCATAAAAAATTCGTTATCATCTCACGATAGCGAACACCATTCACAGTAACTGCCTGACCGGCCTCATTTTGGAAAAAATACGGCCCGATGATGCCGCCATCCCATAAACCGCACCAAACAGTCACTCTTTGTGGGTGCAATAGTTTTTCGATAATCACTCTTGGATTCTCATTCGCCCAAATGCGGCAATTCTGTTTATTGACGAATCCACTGAGGTGAAAATGTGCCTCATCACTGAAGATGATTTTTTTCGAAAATTTTCATAATAAGTCTGGATAACTTTAACACGTTGTTGGATTGTGTATCTCTCCATGGTTCAAATTGAGTAAGTCTGAAATAGAGAAATGTCAAACTAAATTCGGAAAAAAACTTGGCGTTTAGGTGTGGTTCACATTCAACATCGGCCCTTACAATTTAACCACCCTTTATATTACTCAATTATGTGATGAAGCAGAGATTGAATGTAAATAAATATGTAATCATTAGCAGACAATCACATTAACTATAAATTTTTGCAAACATACGTACAAACTTGTTTTGTTAAACATTTAATGCAATGAGTTATGACAAAATAGTCAAAATTCATAATGTGCAGATGGGGTTAAACCGCTTACATGGTAATAAAATTTGATGATTTATACTGAAAATTCCGACTATGAAACACATTAATACATACATATGTATGTATTTTTGTATGTATTTACGAATAGTGCGTTTCACGCTTGACTTGGTCAGCACCGACGCCACTTCCGCCCGCTACACGCACGCGCACAGTTCATTTCACCCCAATTTAAACACTTCGAGCCAACTTAATCAGTCATTCATAAATGTATTCCAACATTCGTACATATATACGTACACGTATGTACGTGCAGTACTTGTACTGTGAATTAACTAACTACGGGTGAATATACCACACAACACAACACATTGGTAAAACTTTGTTTTTGTAAAAAAAAAGTTCGATTTGATGCAGGTGTACAGCGGTATATTAACTTGCCGCCTCTTTTGTCATTCCGGCAACAGCAACGGCAGCATGTTGAGGCATTTCCGAAACCTCCAACAAATAATCATCCTACGCGGCCAACAGTCAAGTTCAACGTTGGCGCACAGCTTAAGTTTTTGTTACAATTTGTTTTATTGTCTGCTGGTAATTTTTTGTTATTTTTTTAGTAGACCAACACCAACACCGACACACGAACTCAATAGTATGGTAGCTGTGATAATGGTCATAAGGTACATACGTGTATGTACATACTCGTATACAAACTAAAGAAGGAAAAGAGCCGTTGCGCTGCTATGATTTTGACTCAGACATCACCAATCCACGTATCCAATAGAGAACGGAGCTTGACTTGGGGTAATAGGTAGTAGGTTTTTAGTACGAAAATTAATATGCTCGTATATATGTACATATGTATGTACGCACGTAATGAGTGTTGAGTTGTTTGTTAGATATAAAGGAGTATTAGTATGAACATAACACATGTGGCTACAAACACACATACAACACTTACCTATATTCATTAGCATCTTTAATTTGTCCGTTACACTTGAGATAATTTCTAGTCGCAAAACTTTTAGTCTGCTTATATTTTCTAGCTTAATTATTTGCATCTCTTGGGGCGGCCAGTTGATTTATAAACTAAAAAGATCTTAATTGTTTAACAAATATTTATACAAGATTCGACCCACGGAGAAGGAGACTGCTTAAATGTAGCATACTCTGAAAGTAACGAACCTCATATAAAGTTTCGCGATACTGCAAAGAACTTGTTTTGAGCAGCCAAAAGTGAAATTATTGTTGCTTCGCTTCGGAATGAAGTAAACATAAAGTGCTTATTCCAAATGACCATATTGTGTAAGGTCATGCAAGAACGGAATTCTTATTATTGTTTGCAATGAAATTTACCATCTTATGGTCCGGATCAGATTTCTGATTATCTGATCTGTTTACGTCTTCCCATTGCTGCTGTACGCGATTGACGTGTGCGCAGCCTCAGATGCTTCTTATGGCATTGGGTAAAGACCATATTTTTGCAACGAGCCTAATGCTCAATCTCAATACATTCAACATTCTCTCCCACCCGCCTAGACAAAACATATAGTTGAAATATGTATTTGAAACATTCTGGAAGTTTTCATTGGTTTTCCCAATATTTGCTTTGGTTTAGAAAAACACACCTAAAAGATTAATTGAAATTTTGGTTTTTATTTCGTCTCGTTTTCCATGAGACAGATCTTGTACTAAAAACAACCAAAGAAATGGAAGAAATACAAAAAAGAAATTGTAAATGCCGAATAACTGTTTTGGGAACAGCTCGGTTAAAGGAGAGTATCTGCAGATTTATGACATAAACAGTCCAAGCATATCGTACCACATACCGGGTAATAATGACAACTTGATTTTTTTTCATGCAGATTAGATTTATCCATACCTACATGGTACATTCATATATATGCCTATTAAGGTGTAAATAGATCAGCGCATTTTTTACAACTTAGCGACCTAAGATTTGCGAAGCATAACTACATTATAATTTTTTTTCATTTTGTTTTACGTGGTGTTATTAACACTTATCACTTATTTTCACATAAATGAACGCGTGTGTATTGCCCCAAAGTAACACCTGGTGGTCCACGAAAAATTGTCATAAAAAGACTGACTGAATATTTTCCAATGATATATATTTCGCCTTTATTGAAAAGCTCTCAACATTCCAGTTACTGATGGAACGCCATTCATTCATAGGCTACCGCGGTTGACCTCACAGTAGCCCATTCTGTTCTGTCTGTCTGACCTAATTTGTTCAACACATTTTCCATTGTGTGGTCCTCTATGGCTGCACAGGCGACTTAGCGCCATCATGTTATAAGCACACATCGTTCATATCATGCTCTTTAACATTTGAAAGCAAATATTCCCAGAGTATTGCACAGTAAGAAACGGCAGCTTCTTCCTTGTTTTCGAAGAAACCAAGTGACCGCAGTCACTCATTGAGCATGAATTGGCTTTTACGTAGTTACGATAGTTACAAGGTGAAAATGAGCTTAATCGGAACAGCTGATTTTTGTTTAAAACTGCACTTCTTCTGCCAAGCGATCTTCAACCCATGGAGCAAAGCGAAATCGCATCGGATGCTTATGGAGCTTCACTTTTTTGCCCAATTAGCCTTAATAAGCCTTCATATTTTTATGTTTTTTTGTGCGAAATCCTTCACAAAGAAGTACGCGAAATGTTTAATTCACGATCGCTGTCAAGTTACTGTTGATACTGTTCAACACACTTTTCCTCTGAACGCTCTGGACGAGCACGTACGCGAGTTTCTTCGTCCGATAACAAGCCCGCTTAGCATGAATTGATCTACAAACTGCCTGGAAAGCGAGTTATTTCGCACGCAATTTTCTTGCAGTAACAGTCGAAGACCATTTACCTTATAGTGATTATTTGACACATCGATAATTCGATCGCTGAACTATGTCAATGTCATTGTATGACTCGTACAGGTCACCTTTTCACCGTCTGTGGTATTCGCCGTTGCCAGCGGGCAATGAACCATAAATTGTTCGCAAAACTTACCGTACAGTGCCTTATATGCGATATTTAAGAGGCTAGTTCCATGGAAATTGGCGCAGACCGTTCCGTTTTCGGGGTTCCCTTTTTATGGATTGATTAGAAGACACTTAAATTGGAATCATCAGGCATGCTTCCGTGCGACCATACCTTGTCAGTTCTTCACCGCCATGTTCCAGCATCTTGGTTGTTCTTTAAACGGGCAATTGCTATTCGAACCTCGTCATAGTTGGGCAATTGAACGCATTTTCCATCATCATCGATTGTGGTTTCACGTTCGCCATCTCCAATACCGTTTTCCTTTAACATAACTTTCAATAATAAATTTTTCAATTATTAAAACAAGCTGAACCGAAGTGCTTTTACCTTAATTTCTTTAGGCGAATATGAACGGCTAGTGATGCTTTATGAAAAACTCCCCTGGCCCAGGCTTTTAACATTTTATACCCGAAAACCAGAAAAATGCATTATCGCCAATCCCGAGAGTTTTTTCGTACTGCTTCAAACAAAATCATAACCTCAAAAAAATAATTCCTATTATCTGTATCTCGCGTTGTCCGATCGGGTTCTGCTAGATAGCGTAAGAAAGATGACATTTCGTACTAAAAAAACTTTTCGGACAGTTTTGTGATTGGTTGATTTAGTTTTGTTTGAGCGCGCGTCAAGGATGGACACTAGCAAAGAGAAAATATGCTATTTTTTACAGTTTTTCTTCGATAAGAGCGAAAGCGCAAGCCAGGCGGCTGAAAATGTGAATAAAGTTTTTGGTCCTGATACAGTAATAGCCAATCCCGCGCAATTTCGGTTTCGTCGATTCCGTTCCGGTAATTTCGATGACAAAGACGCCCCACGCACTGGAAGGCCAATTGTCGAAAATATCGATAAAATCATTGACATTGTTAAGTCCGACCGCCTTGTAAGCACTGTTTGCACAAAAAACCGTTTCAAATAAATAAATAATAAATAAATAAATAAGGCTGGATGCGAAAAGAAGCTCGATGTATGGGTCCCACACGAATAAACGATTAACGCAAAAACCCTCTTGGACCGAATTTCCATCTGTCTTAAGGAAGCAATCACCCAGAAGTGGCCAATAGCAGAGGAATTGTGTTCCATCAAGACGACGCCAGCCCACACACACATCGCCAGAAGCTTCGGGAGCTTGGTTGGGAGGTTTTTATGCATCCACCTTATAGTCCGAACCTGGCAAGTGATTACGAACTGTTCCTGTCCATGGCGAACAATTTTGCTGGTGAAAAATTCACTTCAAAAGAGGCTTGTGAAAATCGATTGTCTCAATTTTTTGCCAATAGGAACAAGGGCTGCTACGAGAAAGGCATAATGAAATCGAATCATTCTAACTATGTTAATTAAAGCCTTCAATTTATAATGAATTTCTTTTTTTGTGATCACTTCTAAACTATTTCTTTTGTATTGGAACAACAACAGGTAGAGAAATAAGGGAATAAATACTTTCTTTTAAAAATGGTGGTTTAAAAAAGTTTTCTTAAGTATTGAATCAACACGTTTTTTGGAGAAATCAGCCAATTATATTTAGTTGATTTAATTAAGTTAATCAAAGTAAAATGTCATTAAGAAAAGCGTGCGTAGGTGTAGTTGACGCATGACACAAAAAAATATGTAAGTAGTATGTATTTATAAACGTATATACAAGTTTGTATATACTCGCACATATATATGTATGTGATATTCGGATATCGTAAGTGATACACATACAATTTCTCAGATAAACGTGATTTTGTTAACAATGTCTGCCGAAAGTTTGTTCAAATGAAAGCGAAATTTTTGAGTTTGAGAACAAAAAAAGTTCAAATATAAGAAAATCTCAAAATTTTGGTTTGAAATATATCACTCTAGAGCGGAGTGGATGTATGTAGGAGTGGACAAAAGTAGATACAAATATCGATGCGGGGAGCATTCTGTGAGGTACTCTTCTACACCAATTTCAAATTGTGTGTTATAATATTGTACAAGAAAAATGTGTATATTTCTTACATCTGGATATTTAAGTCAAGAGACCAACTTTAGATAAGAAAAATATGTCTATCGCTTGGACTTGGATTGATATGGCGTATTGGTCGATTGACCTCGTATGTACAATATACAGTTGTGTACTTCTTAAAACTTTCTGCCTAACATACGCCATAACAGAAGCTTACTTCACTATTTTGAATAGCTGTCCATTGACCATGCGCAGCCTAATTAAAATAAACAAAAAAATAAAAAATAAAAATAGAAATAACCATTAGCCATAATTAGCCTTTTAGTATTTGGCATAATGCGCGCGAAAACAATTAAGCCTTAGGAAAACAACTTGCAACATGCAACAAAGCTGCAGCCTCAAGTATACATACATATTACTTACTTTCGCAAAAATACAATATATATATATACCTATATACATATGTATGTACGTGAAGCATATTGCGAAGAGCAAATTGAACAAAAAACATGAATGAAATGTTGTACCGAAAGCTACATACATACAACGTATCTATTATACCAGTAGTATTCGCGGCGGCATTAGTCGAGTGGTTAATAATGACTGATTTTTTACCCAAAACCTCACATCTGAACAAATCGGTTTTATGAAAGCTATAGGATATATAATACGTGTACCTTCTGCTCAAATATAAGCGCGACTGGCTCAATAAAACAAAAACGGTTAATTATTCTTCAATATTTATTTTATCCCCTTCAAAATAGTCCCCATTAGAGGCGATACACATATGCCACCTTTTTTTCCAATCTTCATTACACTTCTGGTAGGCCGCTTTAGGTATGGCTTTCAGTTCCTTCTTCGAATTCCCTTTTATGACTTCAATCGACTGAAAATGCTTTCCACGAAACGGCAATTTGAGTTTAGGGAAAAGAAAAAAGTCACACGGTGCCATGTCGGGTGAATACGGTGCTTGCGGAACAATATTTACGTTGTTTTTGGTCAAATAATCGCGTACAAGACGATTACGTATGAGCAACAATTTTGGAACAAGTCGAGCAGACACACGTCTCATGCCCAAAACATCGTGAATAATGCTATGAGCGGATCCATTTGATATGTTGAGCTCACTAGCTATCTCTCTTTCAGTCACACGACGATTTTCCAACACAATTTTCTTTACTTTTTCGACGTTTTCTTCGTTTATTGACATTGCTGGACGACGATCATGGAGCAAGTTCTCCAGCGATGTACGGCCGTCCTTGAACGACTTATATCAATCAAAAATACGTGCACGTGATTGGCAAGACTCCCCATATGCCTTCTGCAACATTTTCATTGCGTCCGCCGTCCGTTGGAATAAGAAAATTTCAAACAAACTCTTTGCTCAACGTTAAATTTCCATAGTAAAATTCGAAAAACACACTCGAGGTTGACTTGTTTATAGTGCCGTAAAAAAAAAACTATGTGACAGATCGCGCTCAAATTTGGCATGTAAACATATAACAGTCCTGCCAACCTAAGCGAAAAAAAGTACGGCCATACGTCTTGTCCTTGTCGAGTTATGGCTAAAGTCTCGTTTATATTTGAGCAGAAGGTATTTGTGTATTCCTCCAATTTCGATGATTTTCGGTGAAAATATTTATCTTTAAATACATACCAATGTATGTATAATACCAAATTTCATGCTCGTAGGCTATCTGGACGGATATTTGACTCAAAACTTCTATCTGAACAAATTGGTTGCATGTGTCCTGAGATTTCGATGATTTTTGGAGACAATATTTATTTTTAAATACGTGTGTAAAATATCAAAGCTCACGATTCTAGATGATTTTTTGATGGATTTTTGACATAAAATCTCACATCTGAACACATATTTGTATTTTCTATGCGGGCAATGTGATATGGACTACCGATTTCGAACATTTTTTTTAATTGTAAATACGTGTGCAAAAAACAAAACTTTGTGCTCTTAGATGTTTTTCTGGCGGATTTTTACTCAAATACCCAAATGTGAAATATCGGTGGTATATTTGCTATAGTCATCCCATCGGGCCGGTTTCGACAAATGACTAAAACAACTAAACTCGTCATTCTGAGTCGAACAGTATCAATATTGATGGGTCTATCTCTTCTCCTTCTGGCGCTTACACACTTCGGACCAAAGTTAGTTTACATATTATACCATATATGATCTAGTGTTAAATATAGTGAAGCAGGAATTCTTGTAAGAGCTCGAACAACTAATAGGCAGTATTACCTTGATGTAGTGGACCGTTTGCATGAAGCGATATGAAGAAATCTGGAAGAACAATCACAGCCACCATATTGACCACATTTTGATTGGGCTGCGTTTTTCAACGATTAAGTAGATAAAAATAGAATCACTGAAAGATCACAAGAACATACGAAAAAGTGCATAACAAAGCTCCCGCTGGATTGAAGGGGAGCAAAATGAAATCATTAATAATTTTTTTTTCGAGAAAATCGAAATTCTCCTTATTTTCAACAAATCTGATATACGTTTCTTTACTCTTAAAAACTAAAACAAAATTTTTTTCCATGTAAATATTTACTAAGGAACCAAAATTTTGTCTCTGCAACATTAAGGCAAATATACGAGGTATATCCAGTAACTAGGTGTACTGAATTTTTATAGGTAGTAAAACATTTAATCTAAAAAAAATTCAAAAATTGAAAACCATTTTCCACCCATTTGCAACTTCCGAGTGTTAAAGAGATAGTAATCTAAGACTTTGTAGATCAGCGAAATACGCAGTATGGTTCAGGATATCCTATTTAAACGAGCCGAGTAGTTTATTCGTGGCGTTGGCCGTGTGTAGTCTGGCATTGTCGTGCAACAGACACAAGCGTACGTCCATCTACCTATAATATTATATATATATCGCGACACCACTTGCACAATGCATGAATCGATTGTGTACAAATCATAGCTTTATCACCTTATGCAGTTTTCACCTAATTATGAATCTCAAACAGAGGTTTCCCTTCCAAAGAAAATAACGGATAATGCTTTGCAATTGGCAGGAAACTGGGTTGACATTGTTCGCAAAACGTGTTGTCGCGTCGACAGTTCTCAACGTACTGACCTGGAACCGGTCTCGTTACAAAGGGAAGAAGTTAGAATAAGTTTGGCTGCACTACCGTGTTGCATATGTCTCGTACAATACTCTCATAAATTCTGTGCCAGGAATAAAGTGCGATTCATAACTTTAAACGTAAAGCATCTTTTAGATGGATGCCAAACTCGTGGTGACTGGAAGATATTACATTATTGAATGCGTTGATGTTTGCCAGCAGAACGAGTTCCAAGAATTCCAGGGTGCACTCCCTCGCACCATCTTCTAATTCTAAGTCGGAGTTCACCTCTTAAAGTTCCAACCAATAAATTCCTTGTGTAAAATGAGGAAGGGTCATCCCACATCACCTCTAAATTTTTAATATAGAGCTCACCCCTGAACTCTCGATGATTACATTTATGGCTATCATTTATCTCCCCTACACCTAAACATCTCCTCCTTCTTACCCGCAAATGGACACAACAAACAATACATTATCATAGATATGCTTACAAAAATTACATTGATATTAAATATGTATGGTCATTTACTTTTCAATGTATAAATTGTTACTGGTTATACTGGAGGTTGAGGGATTCTTTTGTCGCCCACTGTCTGTAAGTACAAAAACGAAATAAATTCAACGCGCAAAAAAAGCTGCCCAAATTAAAATAATTATTTTGTAGATAACCATGAACCTGTAATGGTGCATACAAACACTAAGGCATCATTAATGAGAAAAAAATATATCTTAAAAATATTACAAAACTCTCCATTTCCATCTTAAAAACAAAAATGATTACAATTATACCATCTTCATAAGCCAATGCTCGCTGGTATGCCCACACTTAGTTTATGGTTGATTATTTTGACATTAAAATTAAGAGAGATAAAAATGCGTAATCTCATTTTTTTGTTAAAAAAAGGTTGAATTATAGCGTAAGCAATCCATACATATGTAGGTATATAATATTTAGTATAAATGCTAAACAAGCGTAGAAAAAACTTCTCAAGGTCGTAGATGCAAACATGTAGGCGACGGAGAAATATTGCATTTGCAAGTGTTGCAATGGCTCTTCATAGTCGGTTTTTGTTTTCTTACCACTTGTATTTGAAGCTAACCGCTGAGACTCTGATTAGTTCATGCGCGCGCATTTTCGCAACTTTCATTTCGCTTTTCATTGTAGATTACTATATCGTACATATAATACTATACACACACACATATGTGTATGTGGTATATACTTGTAAATGAACTCACACATGGATAAATGTACGTGCAGACAATATCGTCAGATGGATTATAGCAAATTATATGCATGAAACGAATAAAACAACAACTATCAATATGTTGTTTACTTTTTGATTTTCTTCTCAAGTGTAACCAAAGTAAAATGCTGATAAACACACTGTAATCAAAAAAGAGTACATCTTTTGTTCAAAATATTTATGATTGAAAATAATAATAATAATATTATTAATAATAATAACACTGTCAAAATATTTGCATTTTTATATATTTTTGTCTATTAAAAAACAAATCATTGTTTTCTCAATCTCTTAAAAATCCAAAAACATCTTTTCAAAATTCAAAATGGCGGTAAATTTTTAAAATCTATCAAAATCACTTGAAACTGGTTTCCAGTGTAACCAATGTTGAGAGAAAACAAATTCTGATTCCAGTCCAGTGATACCAATGTTTATGAGTATTGACAAATTTTTCAAAAATTTGTCTACCACATTGAATCCGTAAATTTAAATTTTGGAAAATCTTTTCCTTATTCGTCATTTGCGTTGAGTTTCAATTCAATTTAGTAAATTTAGAAGAAAAAACTTCTCCACCATATTGGACTCGTCGTTTTGAACTATGAAAAAGGGTTTTTGGATTCGAATCAGCGACTCCGAAAAAACCCCGGCTCAGTGAGTTCAAAGTGAATCTGCAGCTTTTTGATTGACAAAACCACATTTTTTTTCTTAATATAACAAACAAATATTAAAAGGCAAATATTTTGAAAATGGTAGTTAACAATGAAAAACGGCTAACGCTAACGTTTGTTGGAAAAAAGTTCCAAACTCGAGTACAGTGGAATAATAATACTAATATTATTTTTGAACCAAGACGTTATAACATGACCGATCTTAATTTTTATATACAGGAAATATTATAGTGTCGTAAAATAATGAATAAATTTGATTAACTTTCTATTGCTATGCATTTTAAGTTACAGTACAAGTAAGTTACGTATACGCAAGGTGCACCTAGAAGCTTAGAGCCGTGCAATTTAACTTTATATACATCATAGTCAGTTAAGCCTACTTTAATTGGGCCATTTTGACCTCTATTCAGAGTTGTTTTTTAATGTTTAAAATATTTCCTTTAATACTTCAAATTGAAAAAATTATATTTATAATTATGAAAAATTTGTTAAAACATTAACAGCATATAGGTACATACGTATGTTGTATTTGTATAGGATAATAAATATGAACAGAACTGGACTACCTGTGATGATTGTTTGTAAGCACTTATGAACTGCCACACGAATGGAAAATGATCTGTAAATGGTGAAAAAAGAAAAATATCCTAGGAAAGCATTCAAGCATTCAGATGCGCGGTTTTGAAATGCAAACATACATACCTTGACTATGATTAAGTTAAAATGCACTTTTAGTTTAGTTAGTGCCAGCTCTAGCTTGATTATGAATATGCCCCTTATTAGCAGCTGCTTCGATAGTCAAAACTCGAAGACGGAATTTCAAATTCTCTTAAAACTTTCATTGACTATCGAATTTAGAGTCGAGAAGAAATTCGTTTTCGATGCTGTAGCGAAATGTGAGAAAAAGGAAGCAAATTTATATGTATATTATTCGTTAATTCTTTATTATTAATATTTTCTATAATTGAATGCAAAATTTCCAACAAATTTTCCGTGAGTTTATGAAAAGAACTTCAGGCAGCAAAAAATTGGAGGAGGAAGAGTAAATCAGTAGTCAAATGGTAAACAGATACCATTGTGTATAGCACAAATGAGCCAAAGTCACAATTTGAAAGCTCGTTATAATACCAATTTCGGGAACCTCCCCACCCTTTGGAAAGGAATGTCAAAAAGCTCTGAGCATATTTTTGATATGAAATAAAAGCTCCTTATAAAAATCCAACGGCCGTTCGGAGGCGACTCTGAATAAACTCTAGGTCTCTCTATTTGTTGGGAAAAAACATCAAGACTACAGATTAATACATGTCAGAAATACACTTGGTGCGCTTGAGCGCGAAGAGCGACCACAATTAGAAAAATTGATTTGCTATAATTTTCGATGTTGGCCGAACCAGCACTCGAACCCTGACCTTCAGAACGGTAGTACGCTAACCACTCGGCCATTACCGACAAGCTGTGTGAAATGTATGAATAAAGCTAGAATTTGCGAGACCAAGAAGACGTTAAACATGATGAACGCCCTGGACGTCACAATTAGAAACATAGCTGATGAGATTGGCTATCGATTGCATCATGTCATGACACTTTTTCAGCATAACAACAGGAAGGAAATGTTAAAAAGCTCTGAGCATATTTTTGATATAAAACAAAAGTTCCACCATTAGACACAAATATGATCTAATATTTTATAAAAGCAAGTGTGTACTTTTACTTACAGCTTACACTATTTTATCACTGGGGTAGATTGCATGTAATGTCATAATATTTACAAGCAGAGCAAGGTACAATCGAGATCTGATAATGCAGATCTGAGGTATAAATAAATTAGTGTATAAATATCTGTATACATATACATACACATATAGTGCATTTATTGTAATATGAATATGCATTGATTGCGTTGGCAATAATTAAGAAAATTTCCCAAGCAGCCAACCACTCGCATTTTACACCTAAGTTGATACATTTCTGAATATGTCTGTGGTTAATATTGCACATATAAATTGTATATAAGTTAGGAGGTGTGTTCAAAAAATAAGTAGAATTTTTAAATTCGCGTGCTTGCAAAGTGGGATTGTCAAACATGAAGTTAAATGAAGCTTTCAGCTGTTTTCACTGCCTACTTTGTCAGGGGCAGCCACTTGGGTTATATAACCGCTGAAGCGAACTTCGGTCGAGCTCCTCCTACAATCTGTAGTTACGTCTTGATGTTTTTGTTCCAACAAATGTAGAGACCTAGAGTTTATTCTGAGCCGTGTCGGAACGGCCGTTGGATTTTTATGAGGAGCTTTAATTTCATGTCAGAAATACACTTGGAGGGCTTGACCGCGAGGGGTGACCGCAGTTAGAAAAATTAATTTGCTATAATTTTCGATGTTGGCCAAACCAGCACTCGAACCCTGACCTTCAGAACGGCAGTACGCTAACTACTCGGTCATTGCTGACAAACTGTGTGAAATGTTAACAAAGGCCTATAGTGAGTTAACTATGAATAAAGCTAGAGTTTGCGAGACCAAGAAGACGTTGAAGATGATGAACGCCCTGGACGGCATTGAGTATATCAAAAAGCTAGTTTGAGCAGTAATTTGGGGATTGGAAGAAGAGTTGGTACGAAGAAACTATCTTGACGGCGACAACAGCGGTGTGGGCAAATAATTAAATTTTTCGTATCTAAAATTAAAATTCTCGTAATTTTTTGAACACCCCTAGTATGTTGATAGGTAAGCACATCGCATGCTTGTCGCATGCAAAGCTATGTGCATGTGCCATATTTTTTTCTTTTAATAGCTACCTCCAGTTGATTAGTGTAAGAAAGAGCTTAAAATTTTAATCACAAAGCGCGAATGTCGCTGACTTGTTGAAGCTCTAAAAAATCAGAAAAATCAAATCAAAGTTATTTTATCTCTCATATGTATAGGTATTTGTGTGTACGAGCATACATATAGTACGTACATATGTACCGGTGTATTAGATTTTTTATTATACAAATTTTACTAATTATAGAGTGTTTTTCAATAATCTTGTGAAAGCACATTGCAGATTAATAAATATGAGTTTGTATTTGTTTAAAAACTGTGTGTAACGAATGTTTGTAAATATTAGTAAATAGTATTTTTCATGTTCCGGCAGCTGGCCGCATTTTTTATTAATAAGATAAATAATAATTATGTTTAACTGCACCTCATATAGACACAATAAATTACTACTAAATTTATTTCTACTTTTATTGCAAACACTCGTCTTTACAATTACAATGTACAAGTAACTCGAAGATAAAATTAGTATGCGTTATACAAAGAATGAAAAAAATGCGAAATTAATTGAATAAACATACATACAAATAAAGGCAATTGCTTATGAGGAAATTAGCAACTGTGGTTTTGGATATGCTTTGTTAAGCTGTCTAGTGGCCAATGGTCGCGCATGCGCATCAAAATGGATGTCAAGTACGATTCGGGCGGTCATGCGTATTTTCCTATAACGATGTTCTTTTGTAAAGCACATATTTACATATACGAACACAGCATTGTGATCAAAATGTGGTGTCTAATATAGAAACACACCAGTAAACGTCATCATCAAAAATCCTCGATCATCCAAACGTCATTGTGTACTTAATGACCAGCCAGTCGAATCTCATACGTACACACACTTTGTACATGCATTTTTAGTTTTATGGAGGTGTTTAGTATGACTTTGATTTAATTGTGCTACAATTTGTATTACGATTTTCATTGACTAATTTTGAAAGTGCGATAAAAATGACTTAGTCTAACCTTCTCTAAAATGCGTATGCTAAAATTCCTACCTTTAAATCATTTTCCGAATGAACTTCGAAAAGAAATATTTGACGATTGGAACCTGAATGTGCTCTGGCCACTCTATAAGAAGGCCCGCAGCTTGCGTCTGTTCTTCTACAATACTTCGGCTTTGCATTTCTTTTTTCAGCCGTTCAGTGCCAATTGTAGACACTGAATGAAGCCTAGTCCTTCTTTACCTGATACTTCTACCGTAGTGGAGGTATTCTTCTTCATATACTTGGAGTGCTTTCATCTATCCGGATGACGAGACCTAGCTGGTGTAGCCACTATCTCTTAATGGTTACGTTTCGAACGTTGATGGAAAGTATCTTTCTGTGGCATAGGCGCAGCTCAACTTTATGTAGGAGAACATATATGGAGGAGCAGAGTATTTTCCGCACCACAAATCCAACAACGTTTTCGTCCCATCAACGCATTTAATGGATATCCTTACTTTTTATGAGGAATTTAAACAGCTGGCTGGATACTCTTCGTTATTTGATAATTTTTTTATTGGAACTGGTTTCAAAGTGTCGGGTTACAAGCCCCGGTGTTTAGTTGAAACCCTTTTAAAAAGTGAGCCGCTTGCTTCAAAACTCTCTCTCTCTCTTTTAGCCCCAATCTATTTCTCCATACCGTTTGGTTACCGTATCTCAAGTATTACTCAAGTTTCTAATGTACGCAATAAAGTAAAACAAGCAGGAATGGTATACTACCAGTATATCTCCACGACAGTAACTGCATACCCAAAGGAAAGACTAGACTCCATTGGGCCAATGATAAATATTCTCAATAAGGCATAAAAGCCTTACATTCCATATTGCTTGAAAAATGAAGCCATCCAACAAACTGATCGGAACTTATCAAAGAGGCAATTTACGCGAGCTACGTAAGTCCTTGTATGACTTTAGGCTATCTGCTTTCTGCCATTTGAGTTTATTGTATTCTAGGAAATGATACGGCTGCAGTCCTCTCGACGAATAAAAAACAAACTCTACAAGTCGCTCATCATACCCGTCCTACTATACGGGGCAGAAGCGTAGACGATGTAGACATCTGATGAGTAAGCTTTTGGAGTCTTAGAGAGAAAAGTTTTAAGAAAAATTTGTATCGATGAAAACACTCCAGCTTTGAAAATATTCGAAGCATTGCTGACTTATGCTGATGGTATTAGAACCAACGTCCTCTTCCTCCAGGCTGAACCAAAACATACGAATCTGGTAGTCAACACAGTCGTGTCGTCTCAAACATCGTGTTAGAAAAAATATTTACGACGAATCGGCATAAAAGATGTTAGATGAAAAATAAATTCTAGCTCCAATAATTCTGCTGGCTCTTTATTAACACCTTTATTAGTCTAATATCAATCACCATATTATCATAAAATTTGCTCTTAAAGTTAACCTTTAAAAAGATATTCCGTTTAATTTAAATTACTCTTTAACTTTTTAGGAGTTCTAATACATCATGAGTATAATATTCTGGAAATGACAACCCAGGAAATAAAAAATACTCGTGGCAAAAACATGAACAACGAAACTGAGTCGAAAAGACAGCAATGTTCTTCGACACGGGACAATCCCCTGGCAAGAGCAATACAAAATAACTCCCAGTTGTCAGAAATTCGAATCAAATATAGAAAAGTTAGATTAAAGTTAATTAGAAACTCACTAGTGTCTTATGTTAGCTCAATAGCATTAGTTGCGTTGACCATACTACAAACGGTGGCCAGTAATCGACCGCCAAGATTCGCAATCGATGGTGGACAATCTGAAATTGTTTTGCGACTAAAGGAGAGTCCGGAGACTGCAGTGGGTAAGTGAATGGAAGGGAGGGATTTATTTCAAAGTAGACCAGGAGAAAATATTTTGCATTCATTTTTTTTTTAGGTACCCATATATACACTCTTAAAGGTTATGATCCCGATGATGACCCTTTGGTCTTCGGTAAGCGTCCATCGAAAGATAGCGAGGTCATACGGATCGAAAACACAGGTGGTAGTGAGGCTAATGTCTACTTGGCCAAAATATTAGATAGAGAGGTTGGTTGACAGTATCTATTCATAGTAAATAATATCTGTAGTATCTTCATTTGTTATTTCGTGCATTTCCTCACAATAGCTACAGGATGAATACTCCATAGTTTTAACACTTACCGATAATCATTACAACGACTTTAATCATGTCACGCAAAGTTTTCTACTACTTGTGGAGGACATTAACGATAATGCACCAGTTTTTTTACCTTACCAAAGCGCCATTGAAATACCAGAAAATAGTGATCCCGGTGTATTAACAACATTAGAGGCAACAGACGAAGATGAAGGTGCTTATGGACAAGTTGTCTACTATCTACAAGAACTGGATGGCGACAATGATATATTTTCCATATCAACATATCAGGGCAAAGGTGTACTACGGCTGGTGGGCGAGTTGGATTATGAGACTAAAAGTCTGTACCAATTGCGTGTCTTGGCTGTGGATCGCGCTAATCAGGGACCCGTCAATACCGGCACTGCTGCCATACTAGTCAAGGTGATTGATGTTAGCGATCAGCCACCCGAATTTGTGCAAGTTCAAGCGATAGCACGCATACCCGAAAACACAGAGATTGGCACGCGTGTGCTACAAGTACGCGCTATAGATGGTGATCGTGGCATCAATAATCCGATAGAATATGAAATGGATTCGAATGAGTTATTCGATATTGAACGTCAAACTGGCGTTGTTTACACCACGCAACAGCTTGATCGTGAGGACACCAGCCAGCAAGTAAATGGCGCGTATATATTGAGAATAATGGCGACGGAGGTACCACAGGTATGTATTGGAGGTGGAAATCTTGAAACCTACCGATTCCGGGATATATTCGTAACACCTAAAATATTTAATTATTTTGTAGAATATGTTTTACTTATTTTTTTTTTTTTTGTTTCAGATGAAATTGAGTGTATCTGAAGAGTTGATGCAAGTAAGAACAGAAGTTACCGTTATTGTAACGGATATCAACGATGAAATACCATCATTCCGACAATCAATTTATCGCTGCGAAATTAATGAGAACTCACAAAGCAATACACCCTTGAGTTTTATTGACGATGACGTACAGAATTTCGTAGAAGATCATGATGTAGGCAATAATGGTACCTTCCGCTTGTTTTTGGATCCGCAAAATGATCTTTTCGAAATCGTGCCCGCTGTCGCCGTGAATGAAGCTAACTTCATGCTGAGAGTGAAAAATGCTAAGTCAATTGATTACGAGGAAATAAAGGAGATAAATTTCACGCTCTTTGCAAGAGAAATTGACGAGCCGACAAGATGGGGGTGAGTGAATTCATGAATGGCCCACAATTATATTTAATTTTTTTTTTTTGCATTGGCAGGTTCGCACATCTTCAAGTTTACATACGTGATCAGAATGACAACTTTCCGGAATTCACACAAGCAATTTACAATGTCAGTATACCTGAGAACAGTGAATTGGGCACGATCGTTACCAAAATTGAAGCGACAGATGTAGATTCGGGCGATTTCGGCACAATGGGTATACGTTTTCTTAATCTACGTGGTGGATTAGCACATTTGTAAGGCAGAAATGAAATAAAAATTAATTAATTAAAAAACTTTTAATATTTATTAATTTATTAAGACTGTACCTAAATCCTATTACTGGCGTGATTACCATAAAACAGCCTGGTGACGCAGCTTTCGATCGAGAAATCATATCGTTACACTACCTCACCGTGGAAGCAATCGACAATGTGGGTATTGGTAACCGCAACACTGCACAGATTATTATCAATATTGAGGACGTCAATGATAATGCACCAATCTTCCTGCAACGGCACTATGAAGCCAAGTTACTGGAGAATAAAGCCGAATTCGAGACGCCACTAGTGTTGGAGGCGCGCGACAACGATCTCAAAGGTACCGAGAATAGTCAGATAACTTATGAAATTGTCGAGGGACTTTATCGTGCAAATTTTACTATTGATCCTGAAAATGGCTTACTGCAACCACTACACGCGTTCGATTATGAGGAGTTACTAGAGAATAGACGACGTGTGCGTCGGCGTGTAGATAATGGTGTGCGTGAGATAGATTTGTTAGTACGTGCACGAGATTCAGGTATTCCTATGCTATCCACAGTGGTACCCGTCTTAATATATATCGAAGATGTCAATGACAATCCGCCCATATTTCAAAAGAATTTCTACGCCAAAACCATAACTGAAGATCTTCCGGGTGGCAGCTCGGTCTTACAAGTGATGGCCATTGATCGCGATGGCTCTGAACCAAATAATGTAGTTGTCTATCGTATCCAAATGGGTGCGAGTGATAAATTTATCATAAATTCAGAATCGGGTGTAATATCGATAGCCCATGGCGCCAGTCTTGATCCGGACTTAACGGAACCGAAGAAACTTGTATACACGCTGACTGTGGTAAGAACCAGCTTTTTTTGTAAAAATGATAAAATTAGAAAATCAAGTTGAATTTTATTTGATGCCCTCAGCTGGCTTTAGACGGTGGTATAGGAAATTCTCAGCTCATGAACCCCGCAACTGTTAACATAACAATTAAGGATGTGAATAACAAGCCACCAGTTTTGGGTGAGTTACCGACTATACGCATCATGGAGAATACTGCTGTTGGCACACTCGTGTATCGAGTGCAGGCTACGGATCTGGACGAAATGCCAATTTTACGCTATCATATAAATCGTGAACACTGCGAGGCGCGCAATGAAGAGGGCACCTTTGTCAAACTGAGTGAATTTGATTTTTTAAGTGCCTTCGACTTGGATCCCATTGAGGGTACACTCAAGGTAGATTTGAAAACAGCAGAGATTAGATTTATATTTGCTTAATTTACACAATTTTCCTTCTACTTAGCTACTGAAACTGCTGGACCGCGAGAGGATGGAGTATCTTAAATTGGCCATAAGCGTCCAAGACTTTGCAGCGGTAAAAGGCAAACAAGTGGTCGAAGGTAAACTACAAATATTTTTATTCTTCAACAGCAGAATTATAAATTCCAAGAAACTCCGAATTGTTCCATTCCGATACCTTTATTTTCAGGTTTTCTAAACATAATAATCGAAGATGAAAATGACAACAATCCAAAGTTCAAACAGCCATTCTATCGGAAAACAATAACCGAAAACAGTATTAACGGTGTATTGATTGCAAATGTAATCGCTTATGACGTCGATAAGAATAAGACAATCACGTATTCGCTGGAGGGCAATCCCGCCATAAGAAATCTGGTTCATCTTGATTCACTAACTGGCGAAATGTTGGTCGCTAATAAAATCGATCACGAACAATATCAATGGTTGAATTTAACTGTACGTGCTACGGACTCCGGGGTGCCACCACGATCCGCCCTAGTAGATGTTTATGTGTCGGTGTTAGACGAAAATGATAACAATCCGTATTTTATTGGTGGTTCCAAAAATTATACGATAAGTGAAAATGCCGAAATAGGCGCGAGAATTGGCACTGTGCAAGCGACTGATGCCGACTCAGGTGATTTCGGTAAAATCACTTTTCTCATGGATCGCATAAGCTCGCAGGTAAGGCAGTCAAGTGAACAGAAAAAAGGGAATGATGAGAAAATTCCACGAAATTATTTTAGGGCAAATTTTCAATCGACGCAGACACCGGTGTGCTCTCTGTCGCCGATAAATTAGACCGAGAAACAAAGGACTTTTATATGTTGGTAATCGAGGCTTGGGACAATTATCAATTCGGTTTCCTGGCTGGCGAGAGCCGCAATGCCTTCAAGCAAATATTGTAAGCTTTGATGTCACTTTAGTAGGCAGACTTTTCTTCATTTCTCTATTCATATTTAAAGTATATCCATATTGGATGAAAACGATAACCCACCGGAAATTTCCTTGCCCACAAGCTGTGTGCTGATTACGGAATATCACGAATTGAATGAAAAAATCGCGACTATACGTGGCAAAGATGCAGATGATCCAAACTCGCCAAATGGGCGCTTAGAATTTAAAATCACGAAAGGAAATAAATTGGGTCAGTATATAGTAAAGAGAATTGTTTACATCAGAACCGTTTGCAATGAAAAATATATGTGTATTTCCTTAGATCTTTTTGAACTGCATCAACTCGATCATTGGACTGCAAATATTTATGCGCGCACCCATTTGCGCAATAAATTTGGTAATCACACCCTCACCGTAACCACACGTGACTTGGGTGTACCCTCGAATGTCGTTACTAAGACATTGGACATTTGTATATCTGATTTTAATGATCATCCTCCAGTTTTTGTTACGCCTCTACATAATACCACGCTACGTATACCTGAAAATACTACTATCGGCACGCAATTACTACAAGTTGTGGCTACCGATGAGGATATTGGTATGAATGCCTTAGTTCGCTATCGCTTGAAACCCGATCCTTTGGGTAGCTATAAGATATTTGAACTCGATAATGAGACTGGACAATTGTTTTTGAAGGAAAAATTAAATCGCGAAAAGCAGAAAATACATGAGGTAATTGAATTTGAATTTTGTATTTCTTTAAGCTTTAGACATTACGGTCATTAGGCCTTCCAAGGCAATTTTGTCCCAGTTCACAAAAGGTCGCAAAACCCAAACTTCTTCGAATCCAGCGCTCTTCTGAAATATTTATTACTCGCCGCAGTGCGCACACCAATATTTCTCTGCAAGACATATAGACGAGGTATTCCTTCTTTGTTGTGAACAAGTGATTTTACTTTAATATTTGCCTTCAGAGATATATAGATCGCAATATTATGATTTCATTTGTACAAGTTGCGATCGCTTCTGGCTCTACCTAGTTTAAGTTCAATTATTTCTAAAAGTATCTGCAAAACCATGAGGGCCATCAGAAGCTCAAATGCAATATGCTTACATGAGTTCGAAAACCAGGTGGAATTGTCTATTTGGTAGTTTGGAAGGGTTTATGACAGTATATTGTACATAATTTGAGAGAGTTGACCATGAAGCTCCTCAAAAGAGAGATTTATCCTTCTACTGTTTTCCAATAACAGGTGTTATTTTGATATTCAAAGATGAATTACCGAATATTTATTTCAATGTAAAGAGGAAGCTATGCCAATAATAATGGAAAACAATATCTACCAAATTATCAAATCGCAAAGTGACTGCTTTATGCCATCAATAGCTTCGCGAATTCGATCTTTGACTCGACGTTAGCCTGTTGGCGGAGACCTTATCTTTACCATGGCCCGAAAGGAAAGTCTCAAGGTGTTAAATGAAAAGATCTCAGTGGTCAATTGCGATCACCTCTTCGAGAGATAACACGGCACACAAACTTTTCCCTTAAAAGATTGATGCTTTCGTTGCTTGTGTGGCACTTTGCGCAGTTGGTTGTCAGTATCAATACCATCCAATACCGTAGCTGTTGCTCTAGCCTCATTTTCGGAATAGTAAAGTACACGTTGAGGATGGGATGCTTTTTTAAATATAGGGTTTCCCGAGCACCAGATGCGACAGTTTTGCTTATAGACTTAGTCATCGAGGTGGGAAAGGGTCTCATCAGTCAAGACGATTTTTCGAACTAATTCCTAATCATTTTCATGCGTTTGCTAATAAGGCAAAGACTCGACGTTGTTGATAATCGGCCGGCTTTAATTCTTGTGTGAACACTTTGGGTTATAATGGCAATATTCCTAGTTGTTCTTAATCGACGTGCACGTGTTTTTTTTTTTTACATCACTAACTAGTCCTAACAGCTCCATTTTTTCCACCAATCTCTGTATGGACTGCAATAAGATGGTTCACGACGATCGAACCCTTTTTGATGTTCTTCCAACAAACAGTTTATGCTAAGCTGCCTCCGAACGGCCGATGATTATTTATAAGGAGTTTTTATTTTATGTCCTACGCACGACCCGCTGAAGGGCGAACGCAATTAGAAAAATTAACTCATTTTTTATTTAAATTAATTTTCTATAATTTTTGGATGTTGGTCAGACCGGGACTCAAACCCCGGCTTTTTATGTAGCAGTACGTAATGCTAACCACTCGGTTATCGTTAATGTTTGCAAGACCCACGACTTAAACCCAGTCATCATTAATAATTTCCGCTAACACTCTCTCTTTGTAAATGAGATTGTTTTCTGAATATCAAGGTTAAATCTGCTGTTAGATAGTTAATTTTAGAAATCTCGTACTTTTTTAACATTTATTTTCAGATACGAATTGAAGCATACGATCAGGGCCTACCCACTTCTTTAAGTGCTGATTTAGATTTATCAATCTATATCAGAAACGTGAATGAATACGAGCCACAATTTGTGGTTGAAGAAATCCACGTTAATTTTACAGGTTCGTCATTTTTAATGATTTCCTTAAAGGCTCAATAATTATATATATTTTTAAATGCTTACATTTTTGTAGAGCACGCCGATCCTGGTGCGGAACGAGTTAAACTACCCGATACAATCGACAAAGATGAAGTAGATGATCTCGACGATCCGCCTAGTTTAGTTTGTTATTTCATTGTGAGAGGTAATGAGCGGGGCTATTTTAAACTAGAACCTGAAACACATATACTCACCGCCGTGAGAGAACTCGATCGTGAAGTTATTGCCAACTACTCACTTTTTGTAAGAGCTAGCGAAAATTGTGCGAATGATAAGTTTCCCTACACCGCTAATCGTCGTTCGGATAACTTTTTAGAAAATAGCACAACTCTGTTGGTATCTAACGTGAACGCTGGGCGCAAACAGGGCGGGTTTTTACGAAATATGGAATTCTTCGATCGCTACAAGCATTCACGTAATTTGCGTTCACTTAGCAATGAAGAAAATGAAGACTCTTATGATATAAACAATGGGAATATCACGGTAACTAGTGAGGAGTTACTGTTATTTGATAGCACTGTAGTGCGTGTACGCGTACGTGTCCTGGATGTTAACGACAATCCGCCCAAGTTTCGTACCAAGATATTCACCGGTGGTATAACCACAAGTGCCGATTTCGGTACACAATTTATGCGTGTCGAAGCCGTGGATCCTGATGAAGGTGTAAATGCGCAGATCTCATATTATATAATCGGTGATATAAGACAAACGTTATCAGAGGGTTTGGATAACGTTAAAAAGTCACCCTTTCTTGTGGATCGTGAGACGGGTAATGTGCAATTAAACTTCGATCCACAAAAAGGTATGAAAGGTTATTTTGATTTTATGGTGCTAGCCAATGATACTTTGGGCATGAAGGACGTAGCCCATGTGTTCATCTATTTACTAAGAGAAGACCAAAAAGTGAAATTCGTTTTTCGATTGCAGCCAGATGAGTTGAGGCTTAAAATAAATGCATTCAGAGAGTAAGTTTTTTTTTAATTCATATCTACTATAGAATTGCGTGAGTTATATTTTTATAAACTAAATTTTTGCTCACTTTACAGTACTCTCAGCAACGTCACGGGCGCAATTGTGAATATTGACGAAATCAAGGTGCATGAAAACAAAGATGGCTCGGTGGATAAGACAAAAACTGATCTGTATATGCATTTAGTTGAGAGAGAAGATAACTCCATTTTTGAAGTACCTGAGGTGCTTAAGTTAATCGATCAACATATCGAACATTTGGATGGGCTTTTCAAAGAGCTAAATGTTCTGGATACACAGGCAGCAGAAGCAGAATTGCTCACAGCAGGTCCACCGAAACCGATGTTTGTTTGGTTGATATTTACCAATTTATTCTTGGCCACTCTATTGGTGGTAACATTGGCGTTGTGCGCTTCACAGCGGAAGGGTTACAAGAGACAACTGCGCGCCGCTAAAGTGAATATATTCAGTAAGTCTGTACATACGATTATATTGTAGTAAATGATAAAAAAAAAAAAATCAAAATTGCAGGGAATTCATCATTGTCACTACACAATAACACCGAACCAGCAACACGAGTCCCTAATACGAATAAGCACAGCGTACAAGGCTCAAACCCAATTTGGCTTAAGGGCTATGAAAATGAATGGTTTAGAAATGAGGAAAATCTGAGGTATACAGAAAACTTTGTGTCTTTAGTTTAAATACTAGAAAAATTATTTTACATATAAAGTGTTCTTCATACCCATTGTAGTCAAGGCGGTCAGGACTCTTTAGATGATAATTTTCTGGCAATTGGTACACAGGATATACATGAAACGCTGAAAGGCACTGCCAAACTCTTCAATCACACAAATGACCTCAATCGTCACTTCAACGTGTACAATCAAATTGATAAATTAACGAATAATGCTCAAATATTAGCGCGTAAATTAGAGACCACAGAGTTATGAAACAAAAACCAAACACTATAATTAAAAAAATATACTTATAAAATAAACAAGATATTTTTGTACCAATTTAAGCGATCGTATGTTAAAAAAAATAGTTTTAAAATTAATTTATTTTTGTAAATAAACTAAAAATTTATTATTATATACATTGATATACATGATCAACTTTTATTACTTCAAGAATTAGTCAAAAAAATAATAATTTGTAAAAAATTACTTATAACTGAATGTTTAGCATTGTGTACTAACATTCGGAAGGTCAGCTGGATCGACCAAGATAGAAAATTATAGAAAAAAAATAATTTTTCTAATAGTAGCCTACCCACGGCGAAGAATGTCAAACCCTCCGAGTTTCTTATATGAAATAAAAGCGGCTTAGAATAAACTGTAGGTCACTCCATTTGTTGGAAAAAGATGAAAACGAAAACCCCAAAATGGAAAAAAGAGCTCGGCCGCAAATCGCTCAGAAATAATTTGTTTTCAAATAAAGAATGTATTGATAAATATAAAAAATAATAAACGCGATTTTTGGGTCCGAGTCGTACATGTTAGTTTTCAGTATGTCCTACACAAAAAACAATTTTAAGTTTTAAGTTTTTTTAAACTACAAGTTTGCTCTTGTACTTCGTCACTACAGCAAGAGCCGGTATATCGGTCTCCGGCATTTAAAGCATTAAAATATACTTATTGACGTAAATCAGACATAGGCAAACTTTATGAACTAAACATGAAAATTCGAATATCTATATCAATGTCTAGACTCATATTTTAAACATGAGAACAGAACCAAAAAAAACATTTTTTTTTTTGAATTTTAGCCTTAACTGAAGCCGATCCTAGAAGTTGGCTTAAGAAGAACATAAATCTAAGTCTCAATAGAACAATAAAACCCAGCAACGTTGGGCGTCGTCGGCACCCGTCGTCCTCGAAAGAAACTTCTAGTTTGTAAGCTTCTTAGCCCTTCTACGTGTATGTTTTTTTTCGTAGAACGTATGAGCATAACATATTCTATTCAACCAGCCTTATACTATATGCAACTTCTGATCTCGTATATTTTGATAATTTTATGATCCCGTCGCATGGCAAGGCACACAATAAAGATTTAGTATTGTAATTAGCACTATGCCTATGGACTTCCTTAGGCAGTCTTCTGTGGTGAAAATTCATCACTATAATGAAGTTAGCAGGGTTAGCGGTTTTTAAACATGTTCATCTTGAAACCAAAGCCCAACCCAAATTATTTCCAAACTGTTTTTCTTGTTTTGTTTTTTTCTTTATTTTTATTTTCTAAAAAAATTCTTTTTTTCCTTCAGCTTATTCAGTTTTTGTTAAAAATTTGATTTTAATCGTACAAAAATAAATCACAAATGCAGAAATTACGAAAGAAAGTTACATAAGATGTGTGAGTAAAGAATCGTATGCGTGCCTATTGTATGTGAACACAATAAATTTACATATGGTTGCATGTTACAGCATACACAAAATGTAACTGTTTCTTTCGTTTTTAACTACATACATACAGTGTCTCCTCAATCCACTACAGAGATAATTTATATATAATATAATATATATATATATATATGTATATTTATTTTTTTTTTTTTGTTTTGTTTTTAATTTTTTACATCTTGTTTTTCATTTTTATTTTTATTTTAATGCCGTAATAATTTCATTTATTTTAGTATTAATAAAAAATAGCTGTTAAATATTGTGTACGTATGTCTGTACTCATATGGATGTGTAATTCATATGCATTTTTAATTATATGGTAATATAATTATATAATACATTCATATAGTTTATATAAATATTTTTTTATACATACATATGAATTCATATAATAAAAGCTATATAACAAAAAATTAATAGTAAAAAATATAAATGTTTGTATATGCAGTATATAACAAATTTTGTTCGATATTTTCCAAGCTACAGTTTAATTTATGATTTCTTCACTTTTTCTTTATTTAAGTTGAAATTTCTCAAGCTTTCTTACGATTGAATTTTAAAAGCAAATTTTGTACAATTGTATTTGGCGCTATTAATCATAAGCCATTTTACACAAGTTATAATATTCAATTAAAACAAAAGTTACTTTTAAAAAAGAGGTTACACATTTATGTACATATGTACTTATTTCGTCGAATCTCCAAATATTTTACTATATAGTACATGATGATTGACGGTGACTGTGTGTGTGTGTTGATTGTTGTACGACCACATAGAGGAGACTTTATTCTTCATTTCGATCAAACATTCTACAACAACAACAAAATGAAAACGGTTCCCCATTCACTTCCCCAACCCATAACCGCACTATTCATCACACCCTTTCTAACCTGGTAGGTAAACTAGTTTCATATGTATGTATGTATGTACATTTACAATACTTATTTATATAGTGTGCGTTGAAATGTGTGTTAATGAATGCATGGCGGGTGCTGAACAGGCGATCGAAGAAAGTCATTCCATATAAATATATATATAGGCATATAAAATTATAGAAATTAGGTAAAATGCACTTATGTATGTACATATAATAATACTCGAGCGTAGATGACGAATGAGATGAGAATGATAGATTAATTGAATGAAAGGTGTAAATAGATGAAAATTTACAGGTTTAAATCTAAATATATTGTTAAATATAACTTTCATGACAGCAAATATTTTGTTTTCTAGATATTTTTTTTTCTTTTATACATAAACAAACCTATAGACATATATAAATATATATACATACATACATATGTATATGTATGTATATACTTGCCGAGATAAGAGTTACTAAACGCATACAACAAACAGATAAGAACAACACACATACGTACATATCAAATGTACTATATAATGTAATATATTAAACATAGATATAGCAAGAAAATCAGGCATACATAGTACATACATAGACTTTACTTATAAACGTACATTTCTAGTGCCATTTGTTAGATATATTCCGAAATAGTAGATACACAAATCAAATAGTAGTAATGATCTGAAAGGACATTCAATATACATGCACACACAGGTATATGGTATATGATACTCATTTGCCACTTTTCCAATTTTTTTTCTTTTTTTTTACTTTCGAATTCAGCAAAGTGGTTTGTTTTACTTTTAACTAAAGCCGTTTTATCACTAATATACATATATTATATTATACATATATGGAAATTATAAAAAGATCAAACACTATGAAAAAAATGTAAAATTTATAAAAAATATGGAAACAAAAAAAATTAATTTAGTAGTAGTGTATAAAGCATTACCTTAAAGTAGTAGTTACATATATTGTAATTTATATAATAATACAATGCATGGTTGCCTAATTGGTTATCGGTTATTGTTAAAACTTCAACTTATCATTTTATTTTAACAGAAGTTTCTTTATCATTTAATTTTCAGTCCAAGGCAATTTAAGATGCCTTGTAGTGTGTTAAAACCACACTTTAACACAGGCATTTTAAACGAAACACTTTTTTCTATATCTTCTGTTACGTTTTTCGATGTGCCTTACATTTAGTTGTGTGCATTTCTTTCTAAGAATTCAATTTATTTTCTATTTTACTTTACAATTCATTTTCTTTTGTTTTTAATTTAGTGCAACTTGAAGTTAAACTTACTTTTCAATTATATGATTTTATTTTAAAAGTTTTACAAAATATTTTGCTTACATTATGTAAATGAGCAAATGCTAAGTAGTAATGGGTATTATCGTGATGTACTACAATCGTAAACAAATTTATAAAGCGAAAGATATTAATATAGCCTGAAAAAAATAAAAACGAAATAATGTTAAAATGCAACGTATCATTTATCTATTTCACAGAGCTTGCTTAAAATAAAGCAGTTTTATTGAAAATTGATGAAAAAAAGTAAATTCCAATTTTTTAAGATTAATATAAATTAGCATTTACTCATTTTTCATTAGCAAAATATTTTATTATTCAAGTTGATTTCTTCCTCTTGCCATTGCCTACTCATACCCCATAACTTTCCTATTTACTACCGCTTTTCATTACTTTTTCATGAATTCTTTAAGGATTTAGTACATACATAATTACATAAGTTATAACTTTTAGCCTTACGCTTAGATCTACTAACTCGAATTAGTCAACGTATGATACTCTAATTATTCATTCAGTAAAACGTTATTTAACTGTTTAGTTTCAAACATTTACTTGCCTATTTCATGGTATCTGATTTCAGTTATTATTTCTTTTTTCTATATTACATAATTTTATCTTTATCGTTTGTTGTCAACGAATCTTGCGCATACATAATGCGTCTACGCTCATTTTCAAGAAACATCCATATACATATTGCGTTCCTTGCTGCCTAGCTAGACCTAAAGTATTTATTTTTTATTTTCTACAAACATACAGTAGAGTAGTTTTTGTTTCTATATATGTAAGCATAAGTATGTATAATGTATATAAATTTTATTGATAATAATTATTTGTAGTGACCTCAAAAACAACATAGCATTTCGCGATTTAATTCTTTATGCCTTAAGTTAAGGGAAAAAGCGAAAAAGCAAAAAAGTAAACATGACCTAAATTATTATTATTTTGTAATCATATAATTTTTATAATCAAAAGAAAAAAATGAATAAAAGCGCCAAATGCTATATTGCTTATGAAACCATTTAGTTATTTCTATAAAATATCTTACTTTTTCCTTTTTTATTCTTACTTTATGTATTTTTTCATAATTTTTTGTGTTTAAGATTTTTCATTGTTATTCCTTTTACGTACTAAATTATTTTTAACTCAACGCCGTATGCGACATGCATACATATATATAGTCTTCATTGACATACCATCTACAGAATTCTCAAGGATACCGAACGTAATTGTTTCAATATGATATTTACGTTTGTACAAGACCTCGTATGTCGCCGATATTGTTGGAATTAATGCTGCCGCCACCACCACCGCCACCTACACTGTTACTGCCACTATCAATAAATAGTGTTGAAGTATCAATACCGGATGTGGCGTCGGGCGAATGCATCACTGACGACACAATATCCATTTTGCTACACATTGCATCGGTATCAGCTAAGATCTCATCATCGTCAGGAAAGTCAGCTAAGAAATCGATATCCGAACCAATTGTCTGCTGAAGACTCTTTAGATGTTTATCAGCCAACTCGAGAGCTCGCTCGACTTCCTCACGTTCTTCTTGATGCACTAAATGGTTTTAATTAAGCGAATAAGTTAAATTTCAAATTGTAGTAAATGCTATTAAAAAGTTATATGTACATGCTTCAAGCGTTTATACTCAAATATATATATGTATATATACTCATAACTTTACCTGCGGTAAATAACTCATTGAATGCATCCTCTGGCAGCCCACTAAGGACATTCGCTAAGTCGTGCTCCTCCAGCAAACGTGTATCGCCTAATGGTATATCATCTGTATGAAAACATTCCATAGAAAAAAAAATCAAAATTATAAAAAGTTTTAGAATGGCTTTCTTCGTTTTCCATGGCTCACCTGCATCATTGGGTCCAACCATCAGTTCAGTCTCACTTAAACCACCCAAACCGGTATCCTCAGAACTAGCATAAGCCGAACTGTTCTCACAAACACTCAACAAATCCTGTCGGAATAATTCCTCCGATGACGAAGGTAAAGATGATGACGAGCCCAGCGCCGAAGTGAAGTTGGAATCACTATTTGTGGTTATGTAATTGTAGCAGTTATTTATACTGTTACTGTTGTATGTGTTGAAGCTATTGCTATTTTCATTGTTATTATTTGTGTTGTTGCTGTTGCTATTACTACTATTATTCACTGCTACAGAAAATTGTGCCACCAATTGATTGATTTCAGGTGGTTTGAAATCTTGAGCCATCACTTTATCAGCGGTATTTGTGGCTATCGATGCACCGCTATCATAAACACTGTTAGTGTTAAAATGAAGCATACGTTTAGGCGCAGGTACCGATGTTAAAGTATTACTCACAACAGGCGCATTGTTGCCGCTGAGCGGAGCCAGTGCCGGCATTGCAATCTTACATTGACCTTGAACATTCATATGCGAAGAGATATAATGCGGCTGCGAGTTGGAGGATTGTGAATTACTTGCGATTGATTCTAGTGAAGTAGTACTGCTCTTACGCTGCAGCACTGCTGAAGTCAATTGCAATGGCGCTATTGTAGCAGCTACAACAGACACGGACGGCGTACCGTTATTACCCACTTTACGTGCTCGCTTCTGCGTGCGACCAACCGTATTAGCCGCCGGTGTATTAGATGCTTTGCGTTTGCGGACAGTTGTTGTTTTCACATTGGCCGACTTTTTGCTCTTGCCCATAGCAGCGGCAGTATTATATGGACTACTTTGAGTGTTTAATTGCTGCTGCTGCTGTTGTTTATGTTGGTACTTAATTTGCTGTAGTTGATGTAACAAATCACCTGCATCACAATCCATTGATGGTGGTTGTGTCATTGTTGTGGTGAGCGTGGAAGCCGAATATTTGAGATTTCCTGAACGCTGTTGATAATGCATGGTGCGATTATAGGCATCACGCTTACGCGCATGCTCTGTACACAACGGCAGATCGTGTATAATATCGAATACGGGAATACGGCATTGGGTATTGTCGGCGAACTTCGCCGTACACGGCAAGAAGATGTGCTGTGACATATTGTTTACAATGTGATCTTCGCATTGAGCTGCCATTTCAAGGACGACTTTAGTGCAACCCACGAAATTACATTTCGTTTCAGCGATCAGGCTATGAAATGAGACAGTGGCATTGTTAGGAATAAAAAAATTAAATTAATTGGGTTTACTTACTCTTCCCCGCCGTGACTCTGGTATTTTCGCAACAAACGATCCACGCACATCAATCGACGTTTTGCCGCCTGCATTGGCAGTTTCTGCAACGATTGTGTGGAGAGAAGCTGCAAAGCCTGACGATGCAAAAGCGTCTTCCTCTGTGTAATATACAGTTCGCGATCGCTAGCCGACTTAAATATTTCTTTCAACGTATCAACACTTTTGCCAACTGTGGACGCAACCACACCAACACCCCGAACAAACTGAGACTCACGGGTTATATATAGCCAATGTCTCTGTACGCAATATGGTAAAACTGAGGCAGAAGCCAACAATGTGGTATCAGCTTCAATTTCGGCAGTCGACATCTTTACCACCGCCACTGCATGATGATTGCGTTTGTTTTGGGCATTGGCGCCAACGCCGCTCTCTGACGCAGCATTGCCACTAATCATCATTTCATTTTCATGTGTTCGATGTAGCGGCCCCATTTTGTTGATGCGTTTTTTTATGAAGGGTGGCAAGTGATTTTTGTTTTTTGTAACAAACATTGGCGGGGCAGGTGTTTTTCGTTTGGGTATATTCTTTGCAGTCGCAGAAGTGGCTTTGACCGCAACGATTGTTTTGTTGGTATCTGTTATTTTTTGCGAGTAATTCTGTTCCTCGCACATGTTTTTAACGACTTCTACCGGCTTTCGTGTATCTTGAGCAGGGGTTATTGTAGTAGCATATTTAACTGATTGTGTTTGTGGTTGTAGTTGTAGTTGCGGTAGTGGTGGTGGTGGTAATGGTAGTGGCTTTGCCACGGAAGACATATTTTGCTGCTGTTTTGTTATAGCCGCAGGTGGTTGAGCTCGAGGTGCGTTATATATGTGGGCAGGTGGCGGCGAAGAATCTTCTTTATGGGTTGCAAACTTCGCTGTGCCAGTATGCGTGAAAACAATGTCGCGTAGCACACTTGGAGGTGGCTGTGAACTTGTTGCTGTTAATGTTGTGGCTTCTGCAGCCAGGATTGGAATAGACTTTCTCTTCGGCTGAGCAATGGATGGTATAATGCGCATATTTTTCGGTTTTATACTTGTTGTAATTTTTTTGGCTGTCTCTTGTGCTGAGCATCTATTACCATTTACCTTTGCATTGACTTTGTCGCTATTATTGCTCGCTGCATTAACATTTACATTGCCATTGAGTTGCGTATGCAATCTTTCACTCGAGGCTTGAGGCTTACGAAATATAACATTTACTGGAATCTCATTCAAATCGGAATCGGAATGTTGTGGTGGTGTAACCGCCTGAATTGCCTGCAACGGGGGCGGTGCTGAAGATGTGGCCATCACATATGGCTTTTGCATCTGCATTTGTGTTTGGGACTGTTGGGTCACATGTGCATTCGTGAGGGTTGACGTAGGCTGCACTACTACAGTTTTGGCGCCTATTTCATTTAAGTGTTGTTGTGGCAACTGCAGCTGTGGCTGTGGCTGATGTTGTTTAAGCAAAACATCTTGCTCCTGATTATATTGATGCGGTGTAAACTGCAGCATTTGTTTACTGTTTATGCCATCGACGCCAATAATTGATTTCTTTGGCTTTTTAATGCATTCGACTTTCTGTAAATGCTGTGCCAATGTGTTGTGATGGAATTTGGATGGTGGTAATGGTGTAGCCGACACAGTAATCAACGGGCTGACCATAGCCGTAGCTGCTGCTGTGGACAACGTTACTGAAGTGGGTGTTAGGCTAGTTTCAACTGTTGGTGAGGACAATGAAGCGGGTGATGTCGGTGGGCTAACCACTGCAGACGTTGTGTCCAACAGCAAAGGCGTCTGCCATAATGACGGCGTATGTTGTAGCAGCGGTGGTGGTGATGCTGCTTGCTTTCGCTGCTGCTGCTGCTGTTGCCCTTTATATTGCTGTTGCTGTCGCAAAGTTGGAGTAAGATGATGATGTAGTTGCTGCTGCTGCTGCTGCTGTTGAGGTCGCACTATGCAAACATTAAGAGCTTTCCTTTGCTGCTGCTGCTTGTGAGATTGAGATTGCGAATTTGTCATTTTCACAGTTGTAGGCGAAACGGCTTTTGACGCTGCCGCTGCTGTGGACCCATTATGGCCCGTTGCAGCAGCCAACGTCGTTGTCGCCTGCGTTTTTGTATTATTGCCATTCAACGGTCCCAATGGCAGTTTCTGATTGAATTTTAATTTTGCGTGGTTGTTTGTTGTAACAGTTGGTGTGGTTAGTCGCTTATTGGCGGCAGGTGTGACGAGCGTTAATGTCGCGGACGTTGGTGCTGCTATGGTTGGCGCTGTTGTAGTTGCTGTTGCTACAGCAGCTGGTGTTGGTGAAAATGTTTGTATTGGTATTGGTGGTGTTGTTGTTATTGCTTGCGCGTCTACAAATACTCGGCTTCGCGATTTCTACACATACATATATATCGAAAACATAGTCAATTACCGATAAAATGCGATTCTAGAAAAAAAAAACAACAAATTGGAGCTATAAGCACCTGAGCGTTAAATAAAATGGGTGGCGTTGTTGGCACTGTTTCTGTGAACACATACGGATCCTGATCTTCAGATAAATCTTCTTTTGCTGTTGTTGTAGTGAGTCGTGATTCTTGCTGACATGACATGTCCAAAATAACAGAGTTTCTTATATACTTCCCCCGCTCTTTCGTGAGTAGTCGCGATTGGCCTGTTCTCTTTTATATGTAGTGTAAATCTTCTCAAAGTATGTTAACACTTTACCTTGGTACTGCGATTTTAACAATTTTATTATTTTCACGTTAATTTCTGTAAATGTACCTAAAATAAAAAAAAAAAAAATAAAAAATTATTTAAAAAATTTTAAAACAATGTCTGTATGTACTTATAATGAAATTTCAATGTGTATGTTATGGTAATTCTTAGCAAAGGACTGTGAAAAATCAAAAAATTAGAAGAAATTTTTTTTCTGTTGTTGTTGTTGTTGTTGTTGTTGTAGTTCCCCCTTACAGAGATGTTAATCGATCTAAGTCATCGGGGTCATCTAACAGGAGGTCCAGGTAACGTGCTGTTTCGACGGAATCGGACTAGAGGGAGAGGGGGGTTAGACGTGTTGGTTTCAGGGGGCATGTAGTGCGTAGATTCTCTGCATATGTACGCTAGGTATATTGGGGTCGGTTTTACGCACCGGAGTTGAGCCGAATTTTATCCGGCCAAGGGCTGTCACCCTTTTGGCGACCCAACCCCGTTTAGGCAACAGGTAAAATTAATTTTTTCTAATCGCGGTCGCCGCTCGACATGGAATGTCAAACCCTCCGAGTGTATATCTGACATCAAAAAATAAAAAAAACAAAAGCTCTTCATATTTGAATTTCGACTTGAATTGAAAATTTCTCCCTTCGGCAGATTTGGTATTCTGCATTCCGTACCGTTTTAACCAATCTTCGAAACTTACGATTATATCCAATTCTATCTATTATGCATTTCGATCGAAGTTACGTTGGCAGTAATATAATTTTTCTAAAAATGTGAGTTAAACCTGATTTTGATAATAGTAGAAGTCATGATGATGTTCTTATTTAGTTTTTTTTTTTAACTTTAATGATGCTTTTTAATAAAGGGAAGTGAAGAATAAACGTGCACGTTGCTCAAAAACAACTGATATTGTTGCTGTAGCCCAGTTGAAGAAAGTCAGCTTTTTGCATTCCACAAATGTTATTACCCCGCATTTTGCATAAAGGCCTGAGTCCTAAGGCTTATAAAACCATCTACGGCTCGGAAAACCCAAGATTTATTGTTGAAAAGCCACTTTATGGTCATTGAATCTTATTTTTTTAAAATGAGGACGGAGCAGCAGTAACGGCGAATGGATAGGGCAATCGAGAGATGATTATTAATTTTGTATACCCGAAGTAGAATGGGCACCAAAACGGCGGTACGTGTAACACAAGCAACGAACCGTGTTATCTCTCGAAGAGGTGATCGCAATTGTCCAAGATAAGGTCTACGCCAACAGGCCAACGTCGATTCAAGACCTCAAAGATGGAATTCGTGAAGCTATTAATGGCCTAAAGCAACCACTTTGCGATTTGGTGATGGAAAATTTCATAAAAAGGATACGGTCCAGTAAGCATAGCAGTAGCGGTCATTTGGCTGATATTGTTTTTCATTATGAATGGCATATTCTCCTCTTTATATTGAAATAAACATCCGATCATTTATCTAAAAAAATTAAGGCGGAAGACTGGAACAGTAACTTTGACATTGTATCTAATGCATTTTTTTTTTTTTTTTTTTTTTTTTGAGTTTAAATAAGTTGTTTATTTATAAAGAATTCTTATTCTTTCAAACAAAGTTTCCTACATTTCGTCACTCATCCAAAAAGGACGCGTTTTACTTTCCTCAAGTAATTTCGCCGCGACTATTAATTCCATTCTTGATATTATACGAAGTCACGAAATTATATTTTTATTTATTTTATTTAAGCAGCAATAGTTTGTGCCTGTTTGCTTTTTTGTATTTCAAATTCACACATTCACATTCATTCAAGCAGATGATTTCGAAAAGTGTCTTCCTTTTCCACTTTCGATTGAGGGGGCGGGCGGGGCGGAATGCGGGAACATAATCGAAATGAAGAATAGGGCTGATTATTTGTACACTAAAACTTATGGATGAAATGCATTTAATTCATATTGGAAGTATTTTAAGGACAATCAATCATCGTATTGAATACAATTTTAAGGCTTGCTTTCAATGAACGAATAAATGAATAGAGACTCCCTTATTAGCAACAAAATATTGTTGTACATTGTATGTATGTAAATAAGATACATTAACATACCTATGTACACACATTCATAAAATCCTATGTTAAGAAAACCGTGTCACCTTTAAAACTGTATATCAGTTTTTTTTTTTTGTTGGACACCCTCTTGCTGTTTATCGCTCTGCATATATCAACATACAGTCACTCACTAAATCGATCACCTAAGTCTTGTTGTTGTTGTAGCGGTTTATTAACCTCGCTTAGAAACAAGCTAGTCAGTCTAAATCATCGAGGTCATCTAACGGGAGGTCCAGGAAACAAGCTGTTTCGATGGGTTCGGATCAGAGGGAGAGGGGGTTAGATGTGTTGGTTCTAGGTGAGCATGTAAAGAGGTGGTTAGTGTCGTACGGAGTCGAATCTGGATAGGTAAGTCTTTAACATCCTATATATAATTTGCGCCAGTATTACGCGAGACTCTCGAGGCAGCTAAAGCTCTTCATCTGCTATGGGTGGGGATTTGACTCCGAGCACGCCATTCACCGGGAGAGAGTTCTTAAACGAGTTAACTGAATATTGGTGAATGGCGTTAAGTATCTATATGTACGCCGTCCTGTCCAGCGGTTTTTACACATGTTGCTAAACACAGTCCTTCCAAGTCAAGTACTCCCTTTCTGATGTGCCTAGGTGGTGGTTTTGCCTCTAATAAATGTCTGTTGGTGTGCCCCTTCGGTAGCATCGAAGCAGAAATTGCTTGCATGCTTGCATCGAAGCACAGATACTTCGCTGTACAAGTGATGCTCAGGCGACATCAGAAAGTTTCCTGTCACCATCCTGAGGGCGGTGTTTTGGCAGGCCTGTAACTTCAAGTGCCTATCGTTTGTCCCCGGTGCCCAGAGCTGCAGCTTACTTTACGACCGGCCGGCTATTGCTTTGTACGTTGACAGCAAAGTCAGGTATCTCATGATCCACTTCCTTGCGCACTTTGCGAAAGCCATGCTGATGTGCTGCTAGACTCAGATGGCGGTGGGTGAAAGTCCGTAGCTGCAAGGCCTCAAGAGTCTTCGCTACTGCGAACTCTAACGACAGCCAGTTCTAACCACCGGAGTTGACCCGGATTTTATCCGGCCAAGAGCTGTCACCCTTTCGGCGACCTAACCGCGTTAAAGTCAGCAAATACCTTGAAGTCTTACCTTATTTCAATTTAGAGTTTCTCTTCCTTTGTTTCGAAGCCAGTTGGAAGTGATCCTAGCCTAGTAAAATATTTTCTAAAATTCCTATATTGGACTCTGCGGTCATTCTTCCTGCAACCAACACCGTTGGAAGTCATGCAGCCCCAAACCGTGATTGAACCCAATTCAAACTTCATCGTTGACCTGACATAATGTAGATGCAATTTCCAGCCTTTATTTCTCCGAGACCAACCACCTATAATCCGACCCAAAATGATTTATTTTTGTTTCATGCGATCATATAACTTTCTCTGTCTTTTGAGTTTCAATTTTGATGCCTTTTTGCAAATACCATTCGTAGCTTCTTATGCCTGTCAGTGAGTAGAGAATTTTTGACTTTTGTACGTCCTTTTAAGCCAGCATTTTGCAGGCTATTATCGTCGTTTGTTAAACTTTAGCTCATTTCCTGCTTTTCGTTGCTGGGCTGGATTAAGTATTCACTTGCGGCATACTTTATTTTTAGTGGCTAAATCAATAAATTGACTTCGAATTCTGCATTTTAAGCTGTAAGTTTTCCACAATTCAAAGCTTGATCAATTTTGAAAGTGCCTATTTGTACATTGTTGTTGTTGTATTTATAACAAATATACCATAATAGCAAACGAAGAATAGATACTACATAAATAACAATGTACATACATCTGTATGTATGTATGCATATAAAATAAAACTATTCGCACTATAAACACGATGGGCTGTTGTTACGAGCGCAATCTCAATTACACACATAGGTACATATGTACATACATAGTATATGTATATTGTGTCTATGCATAATGTACATACAAAGGTAAAATACACAACCAACGTGGACATAAACATTGAATTTAAACTGAAAAATATAAAAAAAAATTGAGTTTAAAAGCCACTACAACAACAACTGCAATAACAGCAACACGAAACGTAAACAACGCCAACTGCATTATACGCCTGAGGCGCAGTACCCTTATACAGACATACATGTGTATGTATATGCCAATGCATTTATGTAAGTGCATACACATTAACAACAATAATATTGACAACGCTCGCGATATACGAGTATGAATGACTAAACGGAGTGGGCAAACTGATATCACCCGCCCGTCACTGTACTATCTCCACGTACTTGAAAACCTTCACTCGACGTAAAAATAAGAAAAGAAAGAAGAAAAACATACAAAAAAAAACAACAAACAATAATAAAACCAACACCAACACTCTTGTGCCCCAGCAACCCCCGCAGATTGTTATTGTAGTATGATACAAGCTGGTGAATAGAAATCTACATAACATACACTCTCGTACACATATACATTGTATGTATGTATATGATATGTACATACATGTCTACAGTCGATGCAATTAATATGACTTCACTTTTCATCTAGTAAAAGCTAAATGTTACATATTTTTGCATAATAATTTTTGCAACAAATTAACAATTTAATTTTTGTAACCATGTGTAGAAGTTAACGCGAGTGAGAGAAGTTTTTGACTGCATTTCACCTGGGGGTGGCCAGAAACGATTTTTTTTGCAGAACGAGTATCCTCAGGGTTGCCAACAAACCTGATCTTTCATAAAAGGTGAGTCTTCTTGTTCCTTTGCTTTTACTAGCGCGTATTGCATCGAAAACTTTCAAAGCTGTAGTGCTCTCATCTACCCGGGCGGCCTGTAAACCTCGAAAAGTGGAAAGAAACTAGATATACTGAGAAAAATTCTGGTCTTTGCAATAATGTCCTCCAAATTATCTATCTATCACTGGCGTGTATATGTACATATGTATGTATAGTCGACGGGAATATTTCAAAATTATTTTCGAAACGAAGTAGGTATTTTTAATTTGCAGAATTGATTACTTATATCACTAACTGTAATTTATATACATATATATATGTATATTAGTGCATGCATGTACTTACATAGCTAGTATGCATATCAACAAAAATAAATATAATGAATTGTACGAGGTGGTGCACAAAGTATTTGTATACATTAGCAAAACAGTGAAAACAAAATAAAGCGAAATTTATGAAAACAAAATAATTTCAAAAACAGTCATATGAGCTCTCTTGACAAGGAACAAACAACAGTGCATCGAACATACATACATACGTGTATGTATATCAACATATACATAAATACATTTGTAGGTACACATAATGCATATTAAATGTTTAAAATTTATTTTAAAAAATATATATTTTTGAAAGTTCCAGTAATTATTACTCATTTAAGTTTTGGCTAATAAAAAACAACATTTCAGCACCCATTACAAACATTATACCTTCGGAACGTGAACTTGAATATATCTACGTGTACATATGTTTGTAAGCCATTTCAAGATTTGACACAATAAGAAACAGTGAGATTTTAACATTAAATATCTTGGACAATACATGATTGTATGTACATACGTATATACATTATATATAGTACTATATATCTATATATGCATTCTGCATAAAATTTATTTTGTTATCGTATTCTCACTTCCATGACTTCAGTCCGTTTTAATAATTTTTTCCGCAACTTTTACGAAAGCAATGCCTTCCTTATGGTACTCTCATTTCAGACGCTTCATAAACAAAGAAATATTTATAATGATATAAAAGTGGATAAATTCGATACCAATTCATATATGTGCATTCTCTTTAATGTTTTTTTTTTTTTTTTTTTTTTTTGTTATTATTGACCAGTTGATATTAGTTGGTAATCCACCATGCTTCTACTCAAATTTTTTTCATCTACATTTTTTCAATTTAATGCGCGAGCTATTAAAAGTTATAATTAGGTTTGTGATTTCGTTTTTATTGTGATAATATTTATATATATATTAACTTCAATTACATTACTTCACATTCTAGACTCTGTATTTTAATACAATATCACCTTAATACAATATTTTAGGCTTGAGAAAATACACATTGCTTTTAAGCATAAGGTAAAGAATCTAGGCAAAGCAACTTTAATTGATTGGCATATGTTAAGCCAACGTTCCACCCCTGTTCCAGCTATTAGATTGCTGGTATAAGTAAATACAACTTTTTTTTAAACGATCTTCGTTATATTCAGTTGAACATAATTACTCCGAAATATTATACTATTTCACTGCCTAGCAAGTACAAGATTTAATAACTCATCACTCACGTGGATTGCTCTTTACTTATAACATGGTATACTGGGGTCATTAAATAAAGCCGGATTGGCATTTGTTTGTAGAATATTTTCATAACTTGTATTGATGTTTTCTTTCGGTAAACAACTTGCACATGTTGCAGATACGATTTAGGAACAGTTTCACTTACATAGCATTCACGATGGTACCTTAGGTCTCAGCGAGAATGCCAGCATGACAGGTAGGTATAATTTCTTATTTTTCCACAGTGCAAATTCTGCTATTCTTTTTAATCTTCCGTTCGTATTTGGAAACTGGTTTTCTTTCACAGGTAGATGCGAGAACTTTGCGAAATATAAAAAAAATTAATTGTATGTACATATGTACATATGAGTAAACATGCAAGTACATATGTACATATATACAAACACATACATACATATATACTTGAAAATTTCCATATTTTTTCGACAAGTTTTCATTTAAAATAACTAAGTTTTAGGAATTTGCGACTGAAGTTTTTGTCGTTTATTTTTACCGAACATTCTTAAGTACATTGACACCGAAGTGCGATAGAAGAAGAAACATAAATCAAGCGCTTTGAACAAATAAAAACCGCATCAGCGATTGTCCGTCCAAAGAAACTGTTAAAACTACTTCACATTTTGGTCTTGGAACTTGCGGGTACACATACACATAGCACGTTTACATTTCCTGCTCCATAAGTGATTGGCATTCATCATCCGTAACAACGCCAAACACAGACCCATTATGGTCATTATCATTTGTACGATCATCATCATCATCTTTCTTATTTCTACTGTTTATATTTTCGTTTTGTCATTTTCTCATTTTGATATAGCTATGTGTAAGCGTGAACGTCGCCCTTCTTGTTTTTATGTACCACTGTATGCAGCTGCGTCGTCTGGCCTGTTTTGTATCATCTCACATCACACTTTTCACTGTTCATTCTAGCATTGCTATTTTACTTAGAAATTTCACATGTATTTAAAACTAATATTCACCTTATAGATTTTGTTTTAACACATATACATATGTACATATGTATAATTTAATTTAATGTGTAAATACTGCACAAAACTATCAAATAAGAGCCACACGCATTAACTGCGCAGGAAATGTCAAATTTTTCAATCGTTATTGCCGTCGTAACCATCGACGTCAGAAGACAAATTGTTTTTATTTTGCTCTTTGTGCATGTACCAAAACAATCGCGCGGGCGAACCCGTTGTTGCCCCTTCAACCAATACATTCACATACTCGTAGTTAAATGAGGAGAGCGAATGAATAGAAAGACACTCCCAAAACATACTAAAAGACAGTGTTGCACAACTTTAGTACTGCGTTACTAATTTTATGATCGAATACTTTAATATAAAATGTCTCAAATTTAACATTTAAAAGAAAGTATTTCGTTTTTAGAGATTACAGAATATTTAAATGCCCAATTTAAAAATTTATCAAAGCAAACTTGAATAGAGAAAGCTATTAAATGCAAGAAAATCTCTGTCGTAGAAACTTTTTAAAATGTTATAAAATACGTAGATTTTTAGTATGTAAAAACGAGGCGACATAGTGAAACCCTTGGATGCAGGACTACGCCCCCTGTGTTTTTGTAACAAGTTTTTTTTTTGAAATATGGTGAGCAGGTTTATTTTATCATTACACAAAACAGAAGCCATAATCGCCCATCGGACAAAAATAGCTCAAATGCAACCAATAGTTCAGATGCGTACATTGAGACGATAGGTTTTCTATTTGTCGGATTAAGAACATAAACATGCACTTGTATCATAAATTAATGTTTTAACTGGAAAACCAGTAAGCTGATTGTTTAGAAAGGAGAACGTGAGATTTAAACGAAGGGTAAATATAAAATTATACAATTAAATTAATTTCCGTTCATAAAGGGTGTAGCTTCCTAATAATATTGGAGTAATAACAACGCACCATGTATATTCATTTAACACAGAATACTATTTTGCTCTTCTTTCTGGTCAGTGACTTCAGTAGCGATAAACATTACCTAGAATTTTCCCCTCTTCTGCCTTCCGAGAATCCAACAAAAAACATGTAAAATAGTAAAGCGAGCAAACAACACATGTCCCCTCTCTTGACGTTGTTGGTGCACTTTTACTGCGTCATTTGTTTTTTACGAAGAAGCAATAGAGATAGGTAAATATAATAGAAACAAAAACGATTGAACTGTCATTTAAGCTTCCAGGTCAATTCATTTTCGGTCGATGACTAATATGGAGGGGAAATTAGTCTGCAGTTCATCTCTTAATGTATAAATTGAGTACATATTCACTCCTTTATATGCATATTAGAAAAACACGAATATTTCCCCTGATTTTGCCGGCAGTCAAAACATTGCTAACAAACTATTTTATACATAACATATGAGCTTATCCACACCTACATATGTATGTAAATTTACAATGTACATAATTATCTAAATAGAGCCAAATTGTATCATGAACTATACAGCAATAACATTAACATTAAACAACTGTTTGTAACCACAAGTACAAATCAGTCACGTAGCAATAATTCTCTCCATATTACATATTGTTTTTGTCATCTATCTTCGCGCATTAAAATTAACAGGAAGAAATAAAACAAATAAGAAATCAATAGAAAGATAAATACTCTTTCCAACCTTCTCAATCCAATACCAAGAGAGCTAAAAGATTGAACTTCGGTTCATTATTTCTTCCGATAGCACTTTTTGCAATTGAATACAATTTCACTTGCGACTTTGGGTTGAAATTAAAAATTAGGCATTGCTTCAGCTTCGTCCAAAACCTCAGCGTCCAGACACATTTTTCTTACATACATGTGTACATATGCACATAATTTTTGTGCGCTTAAAAATACAAACATACGCATATGTCTACATTGTTAATCATTATCCGCACAAGCCGTTCTGTTCAGTGAATTTATTTTTCCCCGCTCTTAATTTATTCTCGGTTACTCGATACACACACAATTTGTCAGTTTCCCCTTTCTCTCTCACTCTCTCCTTACACACAGTTGTACAAACAATGGTACTAGCAATATCAAATGTACGCAAGTACCATACATATACACATATTTACATATATACACTCTTCGTCGTTCGTATCCGTTCCGTTCACTCAGCAGCAAATAAATGTATAAAGTGAACCTCGGCCAATTACAGCAGCAGCAGCAGCAATCGACCTGGGAATTTTTATATGTACTAGGTTTTTTTTTCTTTCTCGTTTTCACTTTGTACTTTGCTTTTCGACTTTTAAAACCTAATTGTGATACAATAATTCATAGCAAAACAAACATAGATTAAATAAACCTAAGGAAAACTAGTCGAATTATCACCTTTTTGTATATCTAGCAAAAATAATATATTTTAATGTAATTTTTCAACGATAATTTTTTCCTATACGAACAGCAGTTGAGAGATGACAACACGCAACTAAAATGGCGGACGTTTCTCCATTCGGTGTTCATCCGTTTTCATTTGTATTAACTTTGACGTAGTTTAGTATGTATGTGTATACCTTGTATGGAATGAACCTCTGCATATAAATTGTATAGAGAGAGAGCGAGATTGGCAATTAAATATATGTATTTAATTCTGGGTAAATAGCAAATAATGATGCCATCTGTAAATCTAGTAAATCCATCAAAATAATACCCCCAAAATGGAATTAGGCGCGAATATACACAAAAGCGTATTTATTTACAAATGCATATTTGGAGAACGTACATATCTCAGAATAGAGTAGTATTTGATTATACCTTCGTATGAACGAGTAATGGGTTTTTGAATTATCAGCCCACAGCAGCTATGTATTGAAATTTGAAAATACACATTTTAATTAATCCATTCGATTTTTATTAAAAAAAATTTAAATGTCCATACATGTAATATTTGAATATACAAAATTTGGAGTTATACAACTCTAACTCATAACATTTTAAAAAGCTATATTATTTGTAGGATTTTAATAAAAAGTTAAGTGAATTAAAGTTTTTTTTTAACAGTTTGTTATAATCAACATTTTTATGTCTATTTAATTTGCTTGCCAGCTACATATACACGTAAAATATTGCGATCATCCCCAACATAAATAAATTTCTGAATCGATTCCAACAGCTGCAAGTCCTGTGGCTTATTATCGTCGACAATATAAAAATTGTGCAATGGATAGTTGGTAGTATCGATTACCAAAGCATCGAAATCTTTACCCACCACAAAATTTCCCGTGACATTACTCAAAGCCAAAGCTTCAGCACCACCTAGTGTTGCCAAATATATGGCTTCCTTATAGTTAAGTGGTCGATAATGCTCATCTTGGACCGATGAACGGCCACAACCTTTAATTTCTTGCTTTTTCACGAACTCCAAATGATGAGATACATCTAGTGCTCGTAAAATCGCATCCTGTATTGACATCGAATTACCGCCAGACACATCTGCATAAAAATTAGGTTTATACATAAGTATAAGTTCATAAAATATAAATGAAGTAATATTTATTGAAAATCATAAATCACCTGTGCCTAATCCAACTTTAACGCCTTTCTTTATAATTCGCAACACATCGCAAAAACCAGAAGATAGCATCGTATTTGACGCCGGACAATGTGCAACAGAAGTACCGCGTTTTTTAAATAGTGCTATTTCCTCATCATCCAAATGTACGGCATGAGCCATTATTGTCTATTAAATATGACATATTTTAATTACACGTTGATAACGCTTTCTCTTTGAGGAACTTTTGATAATAATATTAAACATTAACTTTTACTATTATCATTACAATTTGTAAAAGTAACGTGATAATTTGGCAATATGCTAAGTCAAATTGTAGTGTTTTACTGATTTTAATATTATATTGTAGATGCGAATTCCTTATATTTACCTTTGATGTCAACAAACCAGAATTATCATATGCTTCGGCATAACTCGACTTATAGAGCGCTTTCACAAAATCAATTTCAGACAAATTTTCACTAATGTGACTCTGAAAGAGGTAATAAGATTACTTTAAACATGTGCTGATACAAATATATATCATATATATATAAATGATAAATATATAATTTAAAGTAATGAATAAAATTCCGAAACTAACTGGTCATTAAATTTTAATTTTTCTTCTGTCATTTAGCTACTACCTTCGTTAAACCCTTTCGACACATCACTTAGGGTATATTTTTGGATGTTGCAGAATTTACAATTAATAATTGGGAAAACTGAAGTTATTTATGAATATATGTATTTTTGCTTAAAACATCAGTTCTTAAGTTTTTATTATCGAATAAAAAGTATGGGTCATAAATTATAAGGATACATGCGTTCAAAACAAAAATAAAAATTAGGTCAAATAGAAAAAATTTAAAAGCAAATCAATTAAAAATCTGATGAAGCAGACAAGGAAGAAACTTTGTTCATTAATTATATTCTATTACTACAATTCGGTTCATAGTCCAATACTCACTTGTATATGTAAATCATTATTTCTGGCAATTTCACCTAATTTGTCCATTAATTCCTTACTACAGCTCAATGCGAATCTTGGTGTAATTGTAGGCTTAACCAAGTCGGTTTTTAAGTTTTGTATGTCTTTAACAAATTCCTCAGTGTCAGATATAGAATTTTCTGTCGATTCACTATAAATAAAAAAAATTTGAATGTTTTTAGTCTAAGAAAAAATATATGTACATATGCATGATTCAATAATTAATTATTAATTATTGAATCATGGAACATATGCATGTTTCTGGATGCATACATATAAAAATCAGGAATATTTTGATTCGAGCACACCTTTCCGACCAATGCACGCTGGCCTTGACGCAATGCCTCCTTTGCAAGAATCACAGTACTATTTTTGCTGTTGGTACCATGATAAGATGCAAGCGTGGTGCCCGATTTTATTGTGTTTTCCTAAAAAGATTCAAGATAACTATAGATTAGTGAAAAGCTAAAGGGAATAATATAAGCTAATGGTTTTTGCACATTCTAGCTTACTTACAACAACTTTGTTGTAAACCTTTGCTGCGAACTGTTCATCATCGTATTTCGCTTCTAAGGGGAATGTATAGGTATTGAGCCAATCCATTAAGGTCATGTCTAACCCCAACCCAATCTGAGCGACCTGTGGTGCATGTATGTGACAATCGACAAAGCCCGGCATTAAGAACTGATGTTTAGTGAGCCTTTCTGCAACTGCACCTTTAAAATCGGTGTGCTGTGTTAGCCACGAAGAATAATCGCTCTCATTTCCAACACCAACGATCTAATAAAATTATATCATAATTAAAAAATTCATTTAAACTTACTAGTAAAGTTTTACAAAATATATACATATATGTTTGTATGTATGTACATATTATTGATCATTTTACTTTGCCTCGATGGTCAACAGCAATAAAGCCGCTAGTAAAGATTTCAAAATCATTCAAGGACTTCGTATGTATAATTTGTCCAAAGAAAATTTTAGCCATTCTTCCAGTTTTTTAAAATATTCACAACTTTAAAAAATCCTATAACACTAAGTTCTATGCGTATTTTGTCCTATATGTAAGTTGTCGTGTTTATAAGTGGATGAACAAGTGTTAGAACTTTTCTAGAATAAATATTACAGTGGTACTTCCAGATGTGATATGATCAGAGGAAATCGATTACTTATCTGGTCAAATTATTCCAAAAGCTTATTTTACATTTTTTATTTACATTAGGTCTGTATTAAAAATTATTGATAATTGGCCGATCAGAGGAATGTTATCGATTTCAATGATCAGTTGAGTTTTTTTTTACTAAGTCTGAGCTTACACGGGGATAATTTTTGTCGACGAAAAACTGTGCATTTTATTATTGAAAAATTAACTAAATAAAGAGAGTTTTAAACATTTACAATTCCTTAATATGCGTTAATTGTTATTAATATACTTTCTTTGTTCCAATCAAGTGGAATTTGGTAGCAATTTGTACAAAACAGAGTCGCTCTTACTTTTTTGAATTTAGGGTTTTTTGCCAGAGAAGTACGGGAATTAACCAACTATTATTTTTGGGTAATCGGATATTTTTCGTACGAAATTCTTTGCAAAGTCAGAACAGGAAAAACATATGTCAGACATCTGTTTTGTTTTTGAGGTTTTTAATTTTTCGTTCTAAACGTATGTAAAAATAAAAATTGTTAGTTAAGAATAAGAATAAAGCTACTTTTTAATATCCTGATATGAGTGCTATTGCTGTTGGACCTTCATGTCCTCTATGTGGAGTCCTAGTTGTTGGAACGGCTAATCGTTTAGTAACTGATAGTTGTGGACACCGCAAATGTCGCAGTTGTCTAGTAGCTCATGACGAATGCACGGAATGTCTAAGCCAGGAGAAAAATATTCGTGATAGTAAAAAAAATCAAAATATTACTATTGAAGAATCGCAGCCTCTCTTATCAGATAACCATAAGGTGACAAAAAAGAAAAGTAGAAAGGCCGTCTCCATGCCATCGCATATACAACGAATAGATAATGATTCAGACCACGGTATGCATTATTACTGCACGTTATGTTGTAGGAAATTTAGCAGTCGTTCACAACAGTACTATCATTTGAATTGCGGCAAAGACGAATCAAAGAAATATAAATGCAAGCAATGCGAAAAGGTTAGTAGCTCTAATTTCAAGACATAATAAGTAATTATTTTATCATCCACAGGCATTTTCTACAAAATCTCATTACAATTATCATTTGGAAACTCACGCCGAGCGCACATACTATTGTAAGCATTGTAAAAAAGCTTTTACGAATCGAATAGTTCTGCAGAAACATGAACGCTTACATAGTTCAAAATCATTTCAATGCACAGAATGTGATAGACAATTTCGAAACAAAGAGTCGTTATCTGGCCATTTTCGAAGATTACATGACGGTGGTGATCTACCTTATAAGTGCGAGGTTTGTCATAAAACCTATGCTTTGAAATCCACTTTAAAACAACATATGCAAAAACATCTTGGTATTTATGCTTAGTACTTTGATAAAAAAAGGAATTAATTTATATATTTTACTATAGATAAAAGATATGCATGTAGGTACTGTGATAAAAGATTCCAACGTAATTATACACTTACCCTACATCTTAAAAAACATTCAAAGACTGATTGTTTCATTTGCGGCATTTGCTTCCGTAAATTCAGTGATGGCTCAGTTTTGTTGAGGCATGTTAAACTTCATGAAGGTAAATCAATTGAAAATAATATATCTGCTTCAAAATTTTTAAATTATCGATTTTATCTATTTTTTTAGATGGTGTTAAATACCGTTGTCGAGAATGCGATGCTACTATATTACGTAAGGATAATATGATACGGCATGTACGCACTATTCATCCAGGGCATTCCTACGAAAGTTGTGTAGATATAATAAACCCTATAAGTACTACTCGTCCTAATGCAACTATCTCTGATAACATTTGCTGCGAAGTAGAAACTCTAATTGCGCCAAGGACAGTGGAAAACAGTGCAGTTATAAAATGTATCGGAAATGTTCAACCAGTGACTATACCCACATGTAAGAATGCTTCGACAATACTCAACAAAAGAAAAGCACAGAAGCATTATGACCCGATCAAATTATACAGGAAGATTTTAACTTCAGATTATGATGATGAAAGTGCTAATGAAAGTGAGAGTGAAAAGGAAGAAGTATACAATATTATAGCACAAAACGATGTGAAAGCAGTATCAAGCGTGGGTGTTTCGTCAACTTCTGAAAAGCGACTAACATGCAGCACATCGAATTTCAGTGAAATGCATTGGCGTAAAAATTTTAAATACACCTACGAATATCAAGAGTAGGAAATGTTTTGTGTCGATAGTAATATATTAAAGAACAAATTTTATTTTGAACCGAATTCTATAAAAGTTTTTTTCTGAACAGACCAAAAGATTTAATTTATAAAATTTTCGCAATCCCCATTTCTAAAAATATTAAAAAAGTGAGAATTTACTTTCGAAATATGAGGGAAGCCTCCATATTATAAACATTTTTAAATTTTAGACTAGAAACTCTCTAGTCTAGAATAGTTGGCCTAATGCCATCGGTTTGATGTATTCTTTGACATGAAGGTGCGTAGACACATGCTGCAAAAAAATTTAACATTGACAGTGGCTAGGGTTATGTAGTTTTGCCAACTTTGTTCTATTGTTTATTTCTCGGCAGCCATAATATGTATGTATATGTATGTATGTATTTTTTTTTTATAAAAGCTTGTGTGATTTTCTATACCTCGGATATGAAAAATTTTACATAAGACAAAGAATGTCAACATGTCGGACAATATGTGCTTAGATGAACGTATTATAAAGGATTGGCGGAAGTGGCTAGCAATAGGCAATTCATTCGAATTAGAAAAGAAACGTAGTCTTATGTGGATCTGGCCAACTGAGAGTGAGTTACAAAAATTCGGATCATTACTCGAGACATACAAGATAAAGCATATACTTAGTATTGGATGTGGCAATGGATTATTTGAGAGGATAATACAAGAATGTTTGGGTATGAATATAAAAAACAATATTTAAAATATTAAATAGTAAAATTTTGTGGCTAGGTGCACGAGTTAGTGGTATTGAAGTGGATCGAGCATGGTGGGAGAGTAAATATGCAGTAAAAAGTTTCATTGAACTTAATTATTTTGACGATTTCAATAAAGATGAAATCAGTCTGGACCAATATCTCCAAAGGTGTTGTAATTTAAAAAGTTGGAATTTCGCACTGATGTTTTGTTACTTCAACAACCGCGCTGCATTTTATAATTATATCGAAATGTATAAAGGAAATATACTCTTAATAATCGGACCAAAAAATGGCGTTACGATATTTACAGAACCATTACCTCTAGAACCGCATTTTCTTCATACACAACATTGGGAGTTAAAAACTACGTTAAGCATCGGAAAGGACGATATAATAGCACTTTATGTGAGAGCGCTTACTAGTTAATTATTAACTTATCATATTTTAAATAAAAATAAATATATTTAAATATGTATATTGTATAAATTAAAAGTTTTAATTTCTATTTATTTCAATGTGGAATTTACAAGCTGGAATTGTTTGAACTTCGGCTGTTACAGTACTATTAATGCCTAAATTTGTCAATGCACCACGCACAAGCCCACATGTAAAAAATACAAACTGTAAAATAAACAAAAAAAAATCTCATGCTTATAAAGATGAATTAAAAACATGAAATATGCACATACCTTGGGAGCATGTTCTAATTGTTTTGCGCCAGTCGATATGCGTGTAAGAAATCGGAATGCTTTGTCTTGAACCACATACATACCATGATTATTGGTACGTAAATTATCAACTTGTTTCTTGTAAATAAGAGTCCAAAAATCTGTACATATAAACTTCATTGTTTCCAGTTCATCTTTAAACCGTGGTGCATCCCTTGTTAAACGTTCGATAAGGCGATATCCAGTGTTAAATCCAATATATTCCAAAGCGGAAAAATCGTTCTCCTATAAAAAAAACTATAATTAAACAGATTTTCCGAGATCATTAACACGATCTACTTTGTTATTATCATGCAAACAGTAATTCACAATTTCAGCATGCAAAAAATCAAATAATATATCTTCAGACATTTTTAAATTGTTATTGAATTGTGAGAATTCGGAATATGAGATGTTAAACAAAACGTTATCAGCTGATTTGGAAAGGTTTGTTCATTTTCTGAGAAAAGGGATACCAACTCCCTACAAAGTTGCTTTAAGTCTATTTACTTAACTTCCCGCAAACTCCAAAAAATTAGAAAGTTCAATAATTACTTAATGTAACAAAATCTTTTGCAGTTTGATAGGAAGAGTGAAATAAATACACATGTAATTTGCATTGTTGGCAAATTGCGAAATGCCATCTATTTGCGTGCATGGTTAAACAGTCATCGACATTCAATTCAAAATGAAAGATGACTTACTCTCCCAAGGAGCGGAATTTCTTAGTTTTGCCCGAACAGGATCTAAAAACAATTGCCAGTAAGATCTATACGTAGAACATAGAAAAGCAAATTATAAAATTTGATATAATATTCTACGTTCTCTGCTTATAAGAGCAGATTGTTTTCGGAGTTATTATTGATATATTAATGAGAAAACTATAGCTAAAATTCTACCAACACGAATTTGCAGCCTTCCTCTAAACTAAATAGCGAAACTGTGCTCCTCGAAGTTTTACTAGTTTTTGCCCAAACGAACGTGATTCAGATACAATTTGTACCAATTATTATGAGCCAACAACTTAGCGAACAGAACTGAGAGATATAAACAGTGAGAGCACACCATAAATAAACTTTTAATTTTTAAGTTTGTTTTAAAATCCATTAGTGATATATATAATATAATAAAATTTGATCATGGTATAGACAATTAAAAATTATTTGTTAGATATAAGAATATCGGTTATATATTAGAAAATGGAAAAGTGCAAAGCAATTAATGGAGAAGTAACAATGGGAAAATACAAACGTGATGACAAGGATACCTTCACTGTGCAACTCCTTTACAAAGCTGTACTTATCCTATTATGTTTGGCTTGTTATTCACATGCGCTGAACGGAAGCTTTGTTTTTGATGACCAAGTTGCCATAGTAAAGAACCTGGATGTAATAACCAATTCCCCCAATTGGACAGCAGTATTTAGAAATGATTTCTGGGGCACACCGTTATTAAGCGTTGAATCACACAAGTCATACCGTCCTTTTACAACATTGATATATCACTGGGAATACGTGCAACTTGGATTCCGCGCCAAACACATGAAAGTCGTTAATTTAATAATGCATTGTATAAATACACTGTTGGTATGGCGTTTGCTTCGAAAATTTCGTTTTGAATCAACTAATCATAATCAAGTTGCTGCAGTAGCGGCAGCAATTTTCGCTATACATCCAGTTCATACCGAAGCAGTTTGCGGGGTAGTTGGTAGAGCTGAGTTATTATTTTGCTTTTTCTATGTTGTTGCTTTGTTGCTTACATATAAAAGGCCAATCCTTGGTTCATTTACCGATGCAGTAATAATCCTAATCACAACGGTGGGAATATTCTTCAAAGAGACTGCTATAACCATACCAGTTGCATGTGTTTTCCTTGAATATACACGTGCACAGGTTTACCTCTACCCTTGGAGAACCCAATTAAAGCTTTTATGCTCAGCTCGGAATTTCATATTCGCTCTTTGTAATATAACGTTGGTAATCTTTCGGTTATGGCTGCAAGACTTTCAGAGTCCACGATTTAAACCAATGGATAATCCCATAGCATTTAATAATGATCCGTTAAAACGTATTCTTTCTCAAAATTACTTATACGTCGTTAACTTGTGGATTCTTCTTTGTCCGCAATGGCTTAGTTTTGACTGGGCTCTGGGATGCATTGAATTAATTAACAACGTATGGGATTTGCGTTTGCAAGCTATACTTGCTATGTATTCTTTAGCAATTGTTGCTATAATAAACAGCAAACAAAATTTTACACCTATATTTGGTATCGGTTTGATGGTAATACCTTTCATACCAGCGTCGGGTATTATTAAAGTTGGTTTTGTTATTGCCGAACGTGTGCTTTATGTGCCATCGATTGGATTTTGCTTCCTAGTAGCACAGGCATTATCATACGTATACAACTCAAACGCAAAACCTTGGCTGATTTCTATATTCAAATGGTTCTCTATGCTATTATTCGTCTGCTTATTACTTCGAACGCGTGAGCGCTCCGGCGAGTGGTTGTCTGAAGACAAATTGTTTTCATCTGCATTGAAGGTCTGTCCCAATAACGCAAAGGTATGAAAATAATTTATATTCAAATGGATATATTTTAAATACTCTACATGTTTTGCAGGTCCATTATAATATAGCACGTCTAGCGACGGACAGATTAGATCGCAAAAAAGCGCTGGTACATTACCATAAAGCGATCAAGCTATATCCATTGTATGAATCAGCGCTAATGAATTTGGGCAATTTATATCGTGAAATGGGTGAACTAGAAGACGCCGAAAAGTATATAAAAATAGCTTTGAACGCCGTGCCTGATTTTGCTACCGCATGGATGAATTTAGGAATTGTTCAAGCAGCACACAAAGACTATAAAAATGCTCTACAAAGTTACAAAAAAGCACTAAAATTTCGCAAAAAATATGCAATTTGCCACTATAACTTAGGCAATCTCTATCTTGATCAAAAAATGCACAATGAAGCAATGCAACAATGGCAAGAGGCAGTTTCATTGAATCCTAGACAGCCCAAAGCATGGGTGAATATACTCACAATGTTGGACAATCGGGGACTCTATGAAGATGCTATAAGACTTTCCACCCAAGCTATTAATTATTTACCAAATGAAAGCAGTATTATGTTTATACGAGCTAACGTTTTCGGAAAGTTAAAGCGTTATATAGAAGCAGAAGAACTTTATAAACATATTCTAAAATCAGAACCGTTAAATGTTATGTTTCATACAAACTTGGGTGTTCTATACCATCGATGGGAAAAATTGAATAACGCTATAGAAAGCTACCAAAACGCATTAAAATTAAATCCTGAAAAGGCAATTACTGCTCGAGAAAATCTTTCTAAGTTATTAATACGTAGACGAAAAGAAAAAGCAAATAAAACACTCGCTTAAGTTTTAAAATTTTAGGTTTATTAATAATAATTAGCCCAGATCCTTACTCCCCAAATAATGGCCTACATTTCTTAAAAAAAAAAACAAATTCTCATTTAAGACGTAATATAAGTACAAAAGAAAAGAATGTGGGATATTTAAGAGTTCTCCCAAATTAAACTTAAAATAATATCAACAAGCGCTTAACTTATATGTATGTACATACCTATATTCAGAGTTGAATCGAAATTTAAATTTTCTCCTTACAAGGTATTATGAGCGCAATGAAAATCCATTTTTAGAACTTTTTTAATTTTAAAACATAAATTCTGAAAAAAACAAGTTTTCCGAACGCCGATATTAATAAAATTGTGTCATATAAGTGCAATGTACGCATATATGGTACATATGCACATACATTTGTGTGCGGTCCAACGCGCTAAAAAACGTGATGAGTACGTTAAAATATTAAGCTTGCTTGTATGTGTGTCAACGTCAAAAATGTTACTTATACATTCCACCGTTATTTAACAAATGCAAATAATGTTTTTCTTTTTTGCCGTATGTAAAGTGCTGAAACAGCACTTTATCCAAGTAAATAATACCTTCACAAATAAATGTAACTAAAAAGTTTCGAGTTGAAATTTTTATTTATAAATCTTCACGTTAGATCGAATGTAAAGACTGAAACGCAAATTTAAATTTACAAATATAGTTGAAATACATTTTCTTAGTAAAATGTTTTAGCGTGATTTCATATCAGCCAGCTATTTATAATATTATTTTTGTGTCCGTTATAATAATAAACTTCCATACTCACCCCAATAAAAATCCACAATAATGTAAAACTGTAATGGAAGTAGTTCTGAATCGAATGATTTTCTTAAATTAATTTAGTATTGTACTTCTATTTGAATTACCGTACAATTTCTGTCTATTATAGCATTAAGTGAATCTTAAAAAATCACAAATGTATGTACATATGTTTGGATTTAAGATTATCAAGTAAGAAACGCTGAAAATCGTAGTAATTGGATTATTTATTTATTTATTGCTAATTCCGTATTTACATTATTAAGTGTAAGTCAGTACTTTTAATCTATAAAATAATATAGTGGTTTCTTTAATAAATTGTTCTTAAATAATATACAAATACTACACTTCAATTTATTTTTTTTATTTTAATATTTGAGAGAATGCAAGTGAAGTTTAAACTCGTTTTTAAATTTAATAACTTATGGTGACAGTATAACATCCAAATTTTTAACATGAAATTGATGATTTTATGAATGAATACCAATTTTTTTTTAATTAATGTTACTGTAAAGTATTTTTATAATTATAATGCACAACATAATTTAATGATTCCTTTACTGTTTTTAGATTCATCTAAACATGAAAAATGGAATTATTTTTGGTATACACCCAAACTATTAAGCTAAATCAATACAATACAAAAAATATTTGAATCACAACTGCACAATAATTTTACCTCAAATACAAATTCTATGCTTTTATTGGTCGCAGATTTCATTATTTGGCAAACTTCTTGGTTAATTATTTCATTCACAATTTGTGTCGATCATTGCGAAGGGTCTGACATCTAGAAAATTAAATTTGTCTCAAGTTGAATCGTGCACGCAGGTCACAATGTAACTATTAAAATTAAATATCTTTAAATGAAGTTTTACATAAAATTAAAATAATAACATTAAGTTAGTCTTAAATATTGAGATACTTTGACGATACACAGGATGGAACTGGCTGATGGAAGTGAGGGAAAACGTGTTTCGTTGAGTTAGATCATGGATAAAAAGATGCATTTATATGTGTGTAAAAATTTTTCAGTAATTAGTGAGAGTTAACAATTTTTTTGTACAATTACATAATGCAGGCGCTTGACTTATAAATTACATGTATAAATATAACATACATATATGTATATGTATATGTGATTAGGAAGTGTTTAAAAAAATAAAAGAATACATTCTTATCATTTTACAATATTAATGGTTTAAGAAAATAAATGAAAAGAAAATGAACGTATGATTTTTGCAATACTTCACCAAATAAATATATCATTTATTGATCAAATTTTTAAAGCAGCACAAATTCTTCAGTTTCTTCCTCTTCATCCTCCTGTGTATTTACATATGCAACACTGTTGCTTTGTAAACCGAGCTCGTGTTTCATTTGAGTAATTTGTTGCTGCAATGGTTTATAAAAGGAATCATTGATTGAGTCCCATTCTTCTTCGGGGCATTGTCCGCGTGAAAATGTGAAAAGCGGATAGTTCATTTCTGCATATTGAACACCTTCATTTTGACCGCCAGAACATGATGATGTTGAAAACTTATCCATTGTACCAGAAGCACATCGCATCGGATGGAGATACTAAAAGAATTAGACATGACTAATATTCCAGTCGGATATTTATTTATTTTTACTAAAATACTTACTAATTGCACACTTTCCATAAAATTATCGAAGTCGGTCTTTGTTTGGCAATAAAAGCCGATGCAACAGCTTGGATCCATTTTAGATGTTTTCAGTTTTCGTGGAGATTTACAATGAAATGATTGCAATGAGAAACTATCTTGATTAACATCGACCATTTCTTGGCAGTAGTGCGGATCCAAGTGTATTAGTTTATCCTCTAAAATATCAAATAACAAAATAGCGTTCGAAATGCGAATCAATTATGAAATTTACCTTGAAATCCGACAAAATATAATGAATGTTTTGGCCGACCGCCGATTATGCCAATGCAATATTCTGTACTTAAAAGCAATTTCAAGCAGTGTGCATAGACGGGATTTAATTTATCCGTGCCCAAACGCAGTGGTATTAATAAAATTAAGGATTTCCATTGTTGTTTTAAGGGCATTTTCGCCTCAATGCGACGATTTGTTTGCCAGGGTACGTGTTTCTTTGGGGAGGGTTCTGGTATGCGGCACTCCTTTTCAACGTCTTGCATATAAACTACAAGCGATAAGAATACAACAATTGTAGATACTCATATAGATTTGAATGTAATTCATTATCAGTTGTTAATTATCATCGTCAAGTATATTTTAAAATGATATGAATATATTTGTAATGAATATGTATAAGTCAAACATTAATAACACTTCAGGTTAAGATCTTTTAACTTGATGAATTGCTTGAGATACTGTTTCAGTGGTATCAAACAAACATTAAAATATATTTTTTTCAAAAATTGTAGTATTTGTTACATAATTACTCACTTGTACAATCTTTAGCTACATAAAATGCTATATTATCGAAGTCTGCATTTTCTTGAGACGCCGTTTTTAGTGCTTGTCTGCAGAGGATTACAGGAAAAAATATAATAATTTTATTTAATTTTATTCAATACTCACCTTAAAAGATACGAAACCGATGCTGGACCATACCAATCTCCGGGTTTTTTACCCATTTCTTCACCTAAACTAACCAGCGCATGTATGGAGAACGGACTGCTCTTCGAGGAGCTATCACCAAACCATTTAATGATTTTTTTATGCATATTGTCTTCAAAAGTTGAATGCAGTTGCGTGTCTGCGTCATAACGCCAACCTGTAATATGCATCATTTTTTTTTAAGCAAATTTCATCACAAATATTTGTATGTATATAAACAAAAACATATGTATTCCTTGTGTTATCTGGTTTTGTTACTCACTTCTACCTAAGAAATGGCAGACTAGCCCTTGTGCCAATAACATTTGGCCGCTACGTAACATACAACCCCAACCACAATCGGAAGTATAATTCGAACCATTCATTGTTGGGAATTCCCGACGGTAGGTCATCCATATTCGACTATAAAAATCACGACGGAAACCCTCGATGCCCTCTTCCCAGGGATGCTCTGCTACTTGATTTTCAGCTGCGTCCATGCCCAATTCTTGTGGGACCACAATTTCATCTATTTGATGCGGATTAAGTGGCGGATATATGTTACTAGTAGTTGTGGCACCATCAGCAGGCAGATATTGTTCCGCAGTTTCATAAGCACTGCCGCTTAGAGATGTAGCAATAAGTCCGCCAGCATTTGTGCTTAATTCAGTGGAACTCTCCATAGAAGATGGTGGAGTGTACTTGCGATGATAACAACGTCCTAATAGCCAAACAGGTTGTTCTTTCGAAAAATTGGGTTTAATTTTTCCACTCCAACCATATTTCACATTATGCCACATAGATAGAAGTTTTGATTCCATACCCTTATGCGGAGTTCGGTTAACTGCAGGCATGATGTTTATTGAATTCGTACCGATATCTGTGTCGTCTCCGTCAGTGTTTATTGTAGTTGCGACCGAATAAAATTGCTGGAATGCGTTGATAAATCGTGATGACGCTGAAATCTTCCGTTGCGGTGTTGAAGTATCCGCATTCAATGTATCCGTTGTTGTATTCAAATGCGCTTTTGTTGTTGTGGCTATTGCGGTCGATGTACTCGCAATTCCATCTGAATCAGCATTGTTGTTCTCGCTATTACCTAAAGGCAACTGAATGGTTTGTATTGTTGCTGCTTGCTCTTCTTCTTCGACTGTAACGTCGACAAGTGCGGACGCGACTGACGGGATTACTGCGATGTTGTTCGTACCAGCGGCCGCAGTTGAAACGTTTGTTCTACTCGTCTTTGTTGATGGTGGAGTGGTACTCCCTTGAATAAGTTTCAGCTTCTCATCTGTCAACTGCGACAGAGATAGTAAACCATCGTAACTCATCTGCGTGTGATATTTGTTTGTTAGTTATTTCGTGCTACACTGATAACATAAAATTCTTAAACTTTAATGACTAATAACTGACTAAGAGCACTTGTTAATTAAAACTCATCAATCCTATAAAGGTATGAAAAATTTCACATATGTGTGCACGTAAATATGTACTTACCATTTGTCGTTTTTGCTGCTTATCTTTAAATGTAGAGTACAAGGCCTACCTATTTCCCCTTTACTAACTGTTACCGAATTTGTTTGCTTTACCAGCTCGTATGAAATTTTTTTTTGTTTTTAACACCACCGTTGGTGTTATTGTTTAAGTATTTATTTGATAAGCATACGCTTATTTCTAATTACCACTTTTTATTAATGTTTGGCCAAAAATTGATTGCGAATGTTACTACCGATATAGAATGTTAAAGGAAGAAGTCGAGAATAATATTAAAAGAGAACAACGTTCCTTTTATTTTACCAGCTCTCTAAGTACAGTGGATGTAACTTTATCAAAGCTCATTATTATTTTCGAACTTGTTAAAACGGCTATACAATGAGTTTAACGATTAGACGCTACTAAAGTTCAACTTATTAAATGCAAAAAAAAAAATATTTTACGATATGATAAGTTTAAAATAGTTAAATAATTTGTTAAAAATTTTATTGGAGATATGCTAAGACTATTCGAGTAATTTATACACTGTATCGCTATTCTTTACAATTTTTCTATTCTTTCTGTTGCTGATACAGCTGTTATTATTTTGTTTTGACGTTTGGACCGGAGCTTTGTTTACATGCGCCCCTTGCTCTTCTTACCGTTTTCGCACTTTTCCCGTTTGTTTACAATCATTTGTTTCAAAAATAGTTTGTCGTATGTAACAACGCAGGCAATAGTAACATGCGCTAAATTAACTAATAAGGTATAGCGTTGCCACTCTTACGTTTTTATATGAACAAGTTGTATACACATTTAGATAAAGGTGGCAGCGGAAGTGTTTGACAAAAAATCAATACTGTGCGAAAATTAGTGAAAATGACAACAATTTTTAGAGGATTTCATGGAAATTGTGCTTTATTAGTGGTTTTCTTTATAATTTTACTCGAAAATGCATGTAAGTAACAAATATGAAGACTAAATCTGGCATTAATAATAAAATCAATCCATAGCTACACTTCATAGAACTCTGCGTCACTATGAAATCCTCCGTAGTGAAGATTGTAGACACAAAATCATTAAGCGCGGAATTAAACAGAGCTCACACCCCTATAACGTGATTAAAGAGGTCGAATTCAAGACGTTAGGTAAAAATTTTCGATTAATATTGCACCCACATCGGGAGGTTTTACACAGTAAATTTAAGGCGTACACTGTAGATGGCGATGGCAATGAGACAGTGGTACATTTAGGTAACTGTACTAGTAAAATAGTTTTTTTCTTTAAATTGTCATACTATTTTAATATTATTTAAACAGATCATGATAGCTTTTATACTGGACGAGTTTTTGGAGAACTCGAATCATCTGTTCGTGCGCACATCGATGATGGTTTAATGACTATGTCCATACACTTACCGGACGAAACATATCACATTGAGGTAAGCGGCAGATCTATATTTAATGGGTATTTTTCAACAAAACTATACATACTATTTCCTCCTAAAGCCATCATGGAGACATTTGCCTAGTTCTTCGGATAAAACTATGGTGTCTTATAGAACTTCAGATATGAAATTAAATTTTAATAAGGAAGGGGATGGTGTTGGTGGTGCCCCAATGTCATGTGGTTATGTTAAGGAGGGCTTAGGTATAACATACAAGTTTCAAAAATGAAAAAAATTCTAACGATTTGTATCTACAGAACTGGAAACGGAAGATGAAGAGATGGATGCTAATTTATATAAAACAAAAAATAACGTTTTATCAAGTTTTCATGATGGGAATATTACTCATGCACGTAAAAAACGTCAAGCAGACCAGTACGAATATACACCCACAAAAACTCGTTGCCCGCTTTTGCTTGTTGCCGATTACCGATTCTTTCAGGAAATGGGAGGTGGAAATACAAAAACAACCATAAATTACTTGGTATAAAATCATTAAAGAGAACCGCATATTAAGACGTCAATATTAATATTTTCTTTATTTTTATCATAGATAAGTTTGATTGATCGAGTGCACAAAATATATAACGATACCGTATGGCAGGACCGAACTGTAAGCGTGAAAATACTCATCTCGTGTATATAATATTATTTTATTTAATCTAGGATCAAGAAGGTTTTAAAGGTATGGGATTCGTGATAAAGAAAATCGTAGTACACTCTGAACCAACAAGGTTGCGCGGTGGGGAAGCCCATTACAATATGATTCGCGAAAAGTGGGATGTTCGCAATCTTCTGGAGGTAAGCGCTTTTTAGTAAAAATATGTAATGTCTGTCTTATGCTGGATCCTAATAGATACAAAAGATATATTGTACATGAATTGTCTTTTTCTACTCTTTTTTCTCATCTCATTATATTATTCCGATATATTGATATGGCTTAGGTGTTTTCAAGGGAATATAGTCATAAAGATTTTTGCTTAGCACATCTTTTTACTGACCTTAAATTTGAAGGCGGTATTTTAGGCTTAGCATATGTGGGTTCGCCGCGACGTAATTCCGTTGGTGGAATTTGCACACCAGGTTATTGATATAAACCAAGTTTAAGATTTAGTTTCAGTTAATTTAGTTTAAAAATCATTTTTTACATGAACAATTTGTTTCGGCCTATAGTTTTTTGCAATTTTCTCAAACAATTTATCTATTGTTTTTATTTAATTTTTCCTATTTCATTTATATTATTTATTTATTACTATTATTTTTTGCCTACGTGTGAGCCTTCTTTATTGAATTTAGTTTTGTTAATGTTTTTCATCAATTTCATTCAATAGAGTATTTCAAAAATGGTTATACCTTGTATTTGAATTCGGGCTTAAGCAGCTCTCGAAATCATTATGGGCAACGCGTTATTACGCGCGAAGCAGACTTAGTAACTGCCCACGAATTTGGCCACAATTGGGGATCTGAGCACGATCCAGATATACCCGAGTGCTCGCCAAGTGCCTCACAAGGTGGAAGCTTTCTTATGTACACTTACTCTGTCAGCGGTTACGATGTAAATAATAAGGTAAAATATTTGAATATCTAAAATTTTTAGTATTCCACATTCGTGAATGGTACATTTATACATATTTATACTTATTTAGAAATTCTCACCGTGTTCCCTGCGTTCAATACGCAAAGTGCTGCAAGCTAAGTCGGGACGATGTTTCTCCGAGCCAGAGGAATCATTCTGTGGGAATTTGCGCGTCGAAGGTGACGAGCAATGCGATGCTGGTCTTCTCGGTACCGAAGACAATGACGCTTGCTGTGATAAGAATTGTAAATTGCGTCGTAATCAAGGCGCTATGTGTAGCGATAAAAATTCACCTTGCTGCCAAAACTGCCAATTTATGCCGGCAGGTATGAACTGTCGCGATGCCCAGTATGCCACATGTGAGCAAGAAGCACGCTGCTCGGGTACACATGCCGAATGTCCCAAATCGCCGCCCATGGCGGACGGTACAATATGCCAAGAGCGAGGCCAATGCCGAAATGGCAAATGTATACCATACTGTGAGACGCAGGGTTTACAAAGCTGTATGTGCGACATAATACAGGATGCGTGCAAGCGGTAATATTATGAAAATGAAGGAAAGACCTATCTCTATACTCTAAGTTGTAATAAATTTGTTATATATTTCCAGATGTTGCCGCATGAGCATAAACGAAACATGTTTTCCAGTTGAACCTCCTGATATGCTACCGGATGGAACGCCGTGTATACAAGGGTTCTGTAATAAGGTAAATTTTGTATATTATATTTCTGGATGTATGTATGAATATTTCTACATACCAAGTTGAGATAAATTGTATGCTTATAAGAAGAATGCGTAACGTATACGAAAAGAAGAACAGACAAGGCCGCACGTTATCGCTTTCTATATTTATTGAAAAGAATGACAAAAAGACGTCTAGCCCTCTAATACAAAATGTTAATGTTATTATAATATTTAACTAGCTCTGAATTTGTATGTGAGTAAAGTTAGTCTTATAAGAATAGCCGCAGATTTGTACAACTGCACAGCGAACATACCTATGAGCGATCTATGCTTATAACCACATCTTACGAATTTTCGTCAAACTGTTTGTGATCCCTTTCCGGTGCATGGTCCATATACGGGAAACCAAAGTATTTCATTTAGGCATATCTTATAAAAATTTAACCAAATCAAAAAACATATTTGGATTTCAAATAGATTCGTCGGTCCACTAATTGGAAAATAAGAATTTTAATTAAAAGTAGTAATGAATACGATAGGCCGGTCTCTGGTACACTTTCCGGAGAGAAGAGTAGTTATTCCTGCTATTTCAACCAAAAATCTCCCAATGTGTTATACATACATACATATGTACATGCAAAATTTCATAAGGATCGGTCCAGCCGTGATCCCAGAATTGCGGTTAAAATTCTGCATAATATAAAATGTAGTGTAAAACAAAAACAATATATAAATTTTAAGGCATGATCTTTTCTTATTCATATATGTAGGTATGTACCTATGTACATATATTAATTTTTCTTGTTCATACATCTTACATCGATGCTGTATGCATACAATTTCAACTTGGTATGTTCATATGTGCTTATGTTGTTGTAGGGTGTGTGTGAAAAAACAATCCAAGATGTAGTGGAACGTTTCTGGGACATTATCGAAGAAATAAATATCAATCGTGTTTTACGATTTTTAAAGGACAATATTGTCAGTAAGTATGCCTAAGATTCCGTTTACGAAATTACTGTTTTAAAAAAGCCTTAATTGATTTAACACCTTTTTCAATTCTCAGTGACCGTTGTTGTCATAACTTCAATATTCTGGATACCCATTAGTTGCGCTATTTCATATTTTGATCGCAAAAAACTGCGTCACGAAATTAAACAAATGGAATGGAGTCATAAACTTGACTTAATACATCCCAGCGATCGACGTCGTGTTATACACATAAGGTGCGTGTGTGCGCTTGCGCGTGCATCAACGACTGCACGTGAAAGCAATTAACATATAAATGTACATACAAACATAACTTATACTTACAAGATGTCAATAACAATGCAAATTCATTTTGATATTTGCAGAGTGCCGCGCCAAAAAATATCTGTAACGCGCATGTAACCTTTCGGAGGGTGAAGAAGAGTGATTTGTTAAATGAAATTCTGCAGGCAAATGGTTACAAGGAAAACAAGCGGTTAATTGATACGTACATAATTTTCACTGTATTAACAAAAAACCCTGCTTTGCTGGAAAGTAATTGAACTCTGTAAATGTATTTTTGATGCAATTACAACAACCGTGTTGATTTCCAATTCTCTGCAGAAAGAAAATTTAACATCTGTACAAAATGAAAATTTTGTGTATACTGTAAGAAATATATTAGTTAAGAGTTCGGGAAATCCAAATGCGCAAATAATTTTTGTAATTAATAGCAACATTTAAATTAAAACAGCTAAATAGTTTTCGTTTTGGAAGATTATCTTACTAAAAAATTTCTTTATTACTACAAAAGAAATAAATGATATTGTACAGAATAATTGCAATTATTTTTTCTAGTATGAAAGTTGTGGTATATATGGTGGTATACTGTTTCTTCGTTAATTTATATCTTAATTTCATTCTAGTTTTTTTTATTATTTGCTTCATAAAATATGATATTTATTCCTTTTCATGTACCAATACTTTCAGACAAACAGTCAATAATCTTATTATAGTTGTACAAAATTTGTTTTTTTATTACATTCATCACTTTATTTAAACTTATGTAATAAACTTAACAGTTTCGGTTATAGTAACCATTAACTTTTTAAATCGACTTCTTAGTGTAATATTTTATTATTTCCTTTTATTTTTGCCATTTGTTTGTGGTGGTGGAGACGCTTCTTCATCAAACTCGTCATCATCTTCATCGTCGATTTCTTCATTTTCGGACCAAGGGGCTTCACCGTATTCGTCAACAGAATTTTGTCCGTACATATTTTGGCCGTATAAATTTTGCCCATACATATAAACGGGACCTGTGCCCTGAATTAATTTGAATGTTACTGAAGTATTGAGGAATTCAATGTTAGGACGTAGGGCGCGGGTTTCTCCGGCTTTAAGCACTGCTATTGGTATTTTCAGCGTTTCTTTTTGATTAATTCTTGTTTCGACCTGAAAATATTTATTTTTTAAAAAGGCATTCCCATTTTTTTTTTATAAGGATTTACTAAATAATATATTAATAAGCTTTCTTAAAAATCTCACGTTACATTTAGGGTCACCCACACACATCTATGTACCTTAGCTTAAAAACGTATATATATGTGTACAATTAACCAAAAAAAAAATATGAAAAGAATTTAAACTGACACGTTTTTTTATTTGTTCATCGCAGTTATTTTCATTAAATATGTACTCACCTGTACTACATTAAATTCTCCTTGTTTGGCTTCGGCTCCCAAACAAATTTGTTTAATTACCAATTTCTGATCTTCAGCAGTTGTTGTAGGCTCTTCCATTTCAAATTGTGCTAGGGGTTCCTTTTCGCTAAGCGTCACTCCTGAATATTTTAAAAGGTTACTCAATACAGTACAACTAAATTTTTACCAAAATTATTTCTATATAAAAGAATAAATCAATTCACTTACCGTAAAATTCTTCTCGTTCCATTTTGAATATTAATTAATTGAAAACCAAAGAAATCTTTTTTTTTTTAAATTACACGTGCAATCTAAGTACTGTCAACCACCACACACGAAGGTTTATTCAAAGAAAGCGGCAAATATAAATGGAAATCAAAACTTTTCAAGTGCAAGATGAAAGGAAAATGTGACAGCAGATTCGAAAGTAAACCTAAAGCAAAATTTTAATAAATATGGCGTCAAAAAAACGGGTTAATCTGATGTTGCCAATAGTAAAAATTGCCATATATTTTTGGTGCGGAAATATTTATCAAATCCTTGCAAATGGATAAATGAGTATCATAAGTATTATTGTTATCAAGGGAACGTCCAAAAATAAATAACGTATAGGACGAAATCCGGGTTTTAGTTAAGGTTCGTTCATCGGATGCTGAATAAATTTGTAGTTCGTTTGTATAATTTTAATACACACGTATGCCTCTATACAGATCCTAGAGTAGGGCAGGCCATTTTGGGGAGCGAACCATCGCCACCTCTAGATGAAAGCGAGAATATGACCGTAAAGTAGGAGAGGTAGTAGCAAAGAACGTATATGAATAAGAAGCGGCAAGACCCATACGTTCTTTGCGCAAATGCGATAGAATCGGTCCCAGGAGCAAAGAACGTATATCTTATTCATATATGTTCTTTGGTAGTAGTTCCTCCCACTTATGTTTATACGTAAAACAGCGAGTAGAACCTCTCTTACGTGTGCAGAAGCTATCGGACTCTACGGAGTGGACTCACCATTTCTGTCTTTTTGGTATGCGGCTGGGGCAAGCGTCCTAGAGAATATTTAGTTTGTCCGATAAGCTTTATTCAAGTTTCAAGTTATATGATATCATGTGATACGATTAGTTATTGATATTATTATGCGAGAGCCAAAGTCATGACTTTCGGTTCGTCTTAGTGGTTAGAGAATTTTGAGCCCATATACGGCATACATATTAAATAAGCTCTCCTTGAGTTTCAATTCTTAGTTTGTGATTTGTGATTAAATGTTTTTTGGTGGCAACGACAGGGACCGGTTTATGTTTTGACATTTTCCTTTGGCTTTTAATTTGCGAAAACCGAATACAAGCAAACACGATTGATGGCATTTTTCGCATTTTCTTTTCCCCACCTTGCCGGCTGCACACTTCCTTTTTACTCGCTCGTTCGCTCGATTTACACAACTGCCGTTCGGTTTTTCTGTGCAAATTTTCAGCGTGTATTTCTCAACTAAAATATCAGACGTTATCTAAATAATCACAATGTCCGACGAATCGTTTTATGGTAAATATTAAATGAACATATCGGTTGATTAGGATGTTTTAGGTATTTTGATTATTTTTGCAAAATGAAATCGAAAATCACGAGCGTGAAAATGGCGCCGTCTGGTTATAAAGCTCTGGTTGCCGGTAATAGTTAAATTATCCATAGTAATCAACTCGTTTGGATTAATGCAGCTGTGAATTGGAAGAATGAAGTAACATGTTCTAATGATGTTTCTTTTTTAGGTGTTACTCTTTCTGGTCAAGATAGCACGGTGACCTGGGATGTACTCTCAAATGATGAAGATTTTCCCCGTGGGCAGAGGCTTATTATTAAACAAATCCTTCTGGGCGCTGAGGCGAAAGAAGACGAATTTAACGTTGTTGAGGTAAGATTTATAATTATGAAAATTATTGAATATATGAGGGTCTACGACAGATTGTGTGTATGTATACTCAAAAAATAGGAATGTAGAACTCGCGCTCTTATTTTGTGTATCATAGCTCAAAAAATATGTGTCAAAGATACACGTACACAATGTAAATATAAAAAAAAGTAATATGTCAAAATTTGTATTGCTATTTTATACAAATAGCAAGAAAATAAGTAATTATGAAGTTACTTTACCAGATACATATCTAGGTAAATTTCCTTTAATTTACTTAATTAATTTTACTGGTATGGCCATTTCTGATTTTTCGTCTTCATTCAAGAGGACACAAACATATATTTGGCACATAAAGGCATGTGTAAAAATAATTAAAGTTTGAATGTTTTGTTGCTCAATAATTATAAATATCAAATAGTTTTATATTTGAACTCATTTATTTCAGTTGATTCATATACAAAAATTATATTATTGCAGTGTAGTTTTTTCAATAATTATTTTTAATTCATAATACATTGACAATTAACCTAAATGTATGCTAGTAGTATAAGTATGTACTTTTTTTTACAAAGGAATCGTAATTGCTTCACAATCTGTTTGCATCGTCATACTACTCTCTTGCATATCCATCGGTATAATTTCCTGAATGGTTTCGCTGAATTTAAACATTCGTCGTGCTTCAGGATGTAAACGACAAATGACGCCAGCTGAAGATATTTGCCAATTCCAGCATATAAGCTCACAATTCTGACTAAGCAAGTCTTGTTTTAAGCCAAGAATATTCTACGAAAATTTGAAAATGACTTATTTTATTTTCACGATATAATTTGAATAAGTTTACCAAAGCTACTGTAGAATCAATAGTGTGAATTTCCTCACCACGTATTACAACTTTTTTGATTTCATATTTGGTAACATATTTCACTACTTTCGATTTGAGGTATTCAGCCGATGAGTATGTTAAGTTTTCTTGTATATCCACAACTGCCACTTCAATACCTTTTTGGAGCTAAAAAAAAGGAAACAGAAAGATAATTGAAATTGAAATTGAAATTTAAAAACATTTAAATTTTCTTAAAACAAACCTTTTCTTTGGTAATAACTATTGTAGGTCTTGCGCTTTTGTACAATATAAACAATATATTCACGACAATACCACAGACCATGCCATATTCGAGTGTCCAAAAGACGCAACAAAGCACTGTTACCAAGAATGGTATCATGTCTGATTCTACAATGATAAATTGTACATATATTTTGTATAGGTTGATTTACAAATTATTCTAATAAATATATTTATACTTTTCGAACGCCAAATTTCTGCAATTCGATCATATTCCACCATGAACACCATAGCTGCTATAATGATTGCTGCGAGGGTAGCTTTTGGTATGTAGTAAAATGTTGTTGTAAGGAAGGCCAACGTCATCAGAACTAATAAACCGGTGATTGCGCCACCAAGTGGTGTTTTCACTCCACTCGCATTATTTATAGCTGTGCGTGTAAATGAACCTGATATGGGTATTGAACAGAAAAAACTGCTCAAAATGTTCGCAATACCAAGTGCAACCATCTCCTGTGAGGCATCGACAATTTTTCCCATTGCTGTTGGAGAAATATTTCTATATTATTTGCACAAGCATATTTATGTGTATATACATATATTTGCTAGATATTTATGCCCTTACCAAATGATTTCGCCACAGCAACAGTCTCGAGCACGGCAATAAGGGGAATGGATATCAATGAAGCGCCAATATCTTCTATCATATCTTCGAATCCAACATATGTGCCATTGATTTCAGTATGAAATGGTGGTAATTTAAAGGGTGGCACACCTGGTACGATTTTACCACTAACACGAAACGCCAAACGATCATTTTTACTCAAAAAATAACAAAGTATAATGCCGACAAAAACTGCCAAGGCATTACGAGATAGTGATATATATTTGGTTAAGGTTTTGTAAGCACAGGGAAGGTCCTTGATTTTCTGCAAATGAACAAAACATATTAATATTTCAAATTAGATAATAAAAATATTTCTAAATATACTTACGCGCATGACGAGCAGCACAACCAGTGTTATTATGCCAAGGAGAGCATCATTAAGTCGCGTTTTATTGATATGCTCAAAAAAGTAGATCCAAGATTCTAAGAATTCATTAGTGGGACCTGTTCGAAAACAATTCAGATTTTACTGGTCCAATTTTCCTATGCAACGTTTTGTTTCAAAACTTACTTGAAATGCCAAACAAGTTGTTAATTTGACTACTACCAATCGTTATTGCCGCAGCCATAGTAAATCCAGTCGTTACAGGTATGGATATGAATTGCACAAGTACGCCCAAGTTCAAAATACCCATTAAAAGAATAACACAACCAACGAGAAAGCATGATAATATAGCAAAATCGGCATTATATGTATTTGCTTGTACCATAATTGAAATAATAGCGGTGGGACCAATTGTTATATCTTTGCAAGTGCCAAAAAATATGTAAACAAAGCAACCCACAAATGCGGAATACAATCCATATTGTGGTGTTAATCCTGCTATAGTGCCATAAACAATTGCCTGTGGTATAGCGGTAAGACCCACTGTTAGACCAGCAACAAAATCCGATATGAGGAAATTTAATTCGTATTTTGGTAACCATGTTGTTATGGGAAAAATTTTCTTCACTGAATCGGTGGTGCAACAATTTTTTGCTGATTGTACAATTCCTTCATAAATGTTGGGCAATTTTTCATGGTAAATGTCATCATCTGCAAAAAAGGAATCAATTAGAATTATAATAAAAAATAAATAAAATACGAAAAACATTGATAAGACATGCATTCGGTAAGGTTCCTTTTTAATTTTTATCGTACTGTTTGAAGAGTTTAAACAGTTATATCAGCAAAAACATGTTTTTCGATTGATTGTGTCATTTTAGAAGGAAAAAATTGATTTATTGTACGATATTGTCTGACATATTAAATCCACCATTTTTACGGTCATTCATGTATGTACTTATGTGGTTTTGTTTTTTGCGTGTCGCATCATTTTGTCCCATTTGCAAAGTCAATTCAATTACCATAACAATTTAATCATTTTGTCTGACTTTTGCTGTTCACAACACCCAATTAATCCACTCAAGCTGTTACTATTACTAATTTATGATGCATAGAAGCTCCGAAAAAATCAGATTAGAATAGTATTAATACAATGCGGAACTTTCATATCAGGAAAAAGTTTGGGTGGATTATGCTTGTATTCTATTTATCAGCATTAACTATTTAGACAATGATTTGACGAACATTGTCTTAAAGTAAAGAAATGGAAGACAAAGAAGTGAAGTATTTAGGTATTTGATTTGTTTTTGTATGGAAATTTTAGGTATACATATTTATTTGATAATAGCAACTCATTTTAATTGGTGAATAATTTGAAGTCGTTATTCAAACTGAAAATACAGTAGACAAGCTCAGGTTAGAGTAGCTACCAACAAATTTTATAATACATTTCCAAGAATGGAAGATTTTTTCGCTCGAAATTCAAATTTTTTCCCATTTTCCATTTATTGTTAGTTATTTGCTGATCCATGTTCACATTTTATCCTGCTCTGTATTTTGATAGGGTCAGAAAAAATTTGATTTTCATATCTATCATGAAAGCTTGAGCAGAAAATGGAAGCCTAATTTTGTAAAACAAACCAACAATTTTTATTTTTTTTTTATTTGGAAAATCTAATTTTTTTTGTTAGAATTTTTTTTAATAAAAATAATTTTACGAAACTTCCTGTTTTCAAATGTTTGAGAAAATTTAAGTTTTCGATTTCTCGTTGCAAAATTTTTATTTTGATTTAGGTATATAAATGATTATGATTATTATTTTTTTGTCAAGCTTATGGAAAATTAATTGTCTTTTTAAAAAAACGCACAAACCCACTGTTCTACTCTTTTTTCGCGCAAACCATAATCACAAAATCACGATCCTCAAGATTTGCATATAATATTGGCGCGTTCACCATGTTCAATGAATGAAAAAACTTCAATTCGTTGCGTAGTATCTTCACTTTGTTTTTATAATTTTTTATTTATTTTTTTTATTATAAAATTTTAGATGTTTTCAAAAATTTTAATATTCAAAACTCACAATAATAACTTCTTTTAGTTAAATCTTGATTCGTTGCAAAATTTTCGAAATATTATGATTATACAGACCGCAGATATGATTGTAAAAAAAGTTTCATATATGTAATTTAAACAAATAAGAAGAGTGTTTACAATGCCATCTTTATACGCATTCACATTTAAATGATTAACATGCACATATCCTCATGAGTCCATAAGTATATTTGTATATGTTAGTATACACGTATGTGCGTGAACGCCTATATTTCTATGTAACTTTCAATTATCGTTATAATAATTACTTAATGTACTCTTATTGTCAATATCAACAGACAAAAGTATTCCATGAAGTTTAGTTTCGCTTCGTTGCTGGCCATTTCACACTATATATACATACATATATATATTTTTTCCACCCACACACACTGCACATTCCATACCTTTTAACTCGGTCATATTTTATTCGATTTGTATTTTTAAATTATTTATTTTAAATGTTGCACTGCACAGTCGCCTTATTTTTTTTATTTATAAACTGCTTTTAAATTTTCAAAAAAAAAAAAATTCCGATTTAAATTTCCTATATCCGTTTTGGTTGGTACCGCTACTATCTGTGTTGCTGTCGATGCCGGCGTTTGAGTTCGAAATGAGACATTTTCGTAGTTAGACGGACGTTTTTACTTTGGCCCACTGGTTGAATTTACTACAAATATTATATATAACTATTGTATATAGCGATTGGGTTTCGCAGTAGGTTTTATTTGTTGTCAGTTCGTTTATTTGACCATCCGCCTATTGGCTCAAAGGCATATTTGTTTTTCTTTCATATCGTACTTTCAAAGTGTATACATGTGATTTGTACGAATGTGTATGTGTTGAGATTTTTTTAAGTGGCGCCAAAAATTATTAAATTTTTACCGTCATTGAACAGCATTGTGGCAAGTGGAATGGTTGCTTAGGAGACGGTCAATTTTCAATTTCCATAATTTAATAGTAAGCGCTTACAGACATTTATTTATAATTTGAAAATAAATTTTTTTGTTGATTATACTGCAAAAAATTTAAGTTTTTTAGTAGAAATTTTTTTTTTGTTTTTATAGAGGTGTGGAAAACCACTTACTTACATATATATTATATACATACGTAGTATATCACAACGAGTAGTCAGTCAAAGGGTTCTTTATCATTAGACTCTGACATTTTGCGAAATTATCGCAAATAAGAATCTAGACAAAGATTTAAAGTTATGCAGGTACATCTAAAAAATTTATGGAAGTTTAAATATTATTAAAAAATATATTTATTTCATTAAAAACATTTTTTTTAACTAACAACTTGTACCTATTTGTATATCATAAACGCTTATTTTGCAAATACTTTAATTGGAAACTCTTAGGCAAGTACTTGAATGTTTCTCGTGTGAGAAATAAACTTTACCAATTAATATTGATTGCTATTTTTGAATTCATCTGTAAATCACATGTAAATCACACGGTAATGTCAAAGCAAAATGCTTGTGTAGACCACATCACTTATATATAGGTACATTAAGGTGACCGTTATGTTATTTAACACATTTTTAATTTTTTTTTTTAATTTTTTTTTTTTTGCAGTTCGTCCTAGTGTTGTGTTTTAGAGTCTAAAAGAAAATCTAAGATCTGAATCAGCTCTTAATATGAATACATATTCATTTTAAACCTTGCCGCCAAGACCTTAATTTTCTTTACAAATTACATGCATTTTTTTATATTTTACTTTTATTTGTTCTCATGAACCAGTAAACTTATAACAATGAAAAGTACAAATTCTTGTAGAAAGTTAAACGTCATACAAAACGAAAAAAGAAAATTAAAAAATTTATTGTAATTTTTATGGAAAATGTATCGTCTTAGGGACAAGGTTTAAAGTGGACAATAAGAACTATTTTGGTTTTAAAATTTCTTTCAGACTAAGAACAACCAATTAATAAAGTAATTATAAATATTTAATCAATATTTTCCTGTCATAAATATGCTTGTCTTCGGTGAATTCTTCCGCAGACGCGGTTGTTGTTGTTGTTGTTGTTGTTGTAGCGGTTCGCTAACCCCGCTTAGGGCAGGTGTAATCAGACGCGGTGAAAGAAATCGGTGAAAAATTTATCTCTTGATCAGGTGATAATAGTGAAATGTTTTATTTATCTCAAAGGGGGAAAACATATATTTTATATTTTTTAATGTGACAGTGCATTTTAGCTCATTTGGTATAAATATATGGAAAATGTACACGTATGCGGCTTTCGTATCGCTTATATATTTTATCTAAGAGATGGCGTTATTGTCCATAGTACTAGTGCTACGTGTCGCATCATGTCATACTATACGGCGCTGAAAACGTGTTTATTCGCGCTAAAAGTTTATCTTTGACAGTTTTTCGATTGATTGACTCAGTACGTTGTGAGCGCTCGTCAAAGATGGACACCAGCAAAGAGAAAATTCGCTATATTTTACAATATTTCTTCGATCAAGACGACAAAGCAGCCAAAGCGGCTGAAAAATTTAATTTAGTTTATGGGCCCGATACTGTAAACGAACGTGTAGCACAAAAGTGGTTTGCTAGGTTCCGTTCCGGTAAATCCGGTGTCAAAGATGCACCACCCGTCGGGTGGCCTGTCGTTGAAAATTGCGATAAAATCATGGAAATAGTGGAAACAGACCGTCACGTGAGCACTTATTTAATTGCTGAAGAAATAAAGATAACCGTTTGAAACCATTTGCATAACCTTGGATTCAAAAAGAAGCTCGATGTTTGGGTGCCACACGAACTAACGCAAAAAAACATGTTGGACCGTATTTTCATCTGCTAATCGCTGCTGAGAATCGCAACAAAATCCACCCATTTCTGAAGCGTTTGGTGACTGGCGATGAAAAGTGGATCACTTACGACAACGTCAAGCGAAATCGGTCGTGGTCGAAACGGGGTGAGGCGGCGGAAACGGTGGCCAAGCTAGAACCTTATAGTCCGGACCTGGCACCAAGTGATTACCATCTTTTCCTGTCTATGGCGAACGCGCTTAATGATGAGAAGTTGGTCTCAAGAGAGGCCTGTAAAAATTGGTTCTCCGAGTTTTTTTTGCCAATAGGGACGCAGCCTTCTACGAGAGGGATACATATAATGAAGTTGGCATCTCGTTGGCGAACAAAACGGCGCATATTTGACTTAAATCGGACAAATTTACACAAAGTTATCATAATTTGAAAAACCAATAAAAAACCGAACGAACTTTTTACTTTACCTAATATAATATCTTACTATTATTAGCTGGATATGTGCCATTTATTTCACTATTCTTTGTTGATATTTGGAATTTTTATATAATATTAAAATTTTTAAGTTGAATGGGCTATTTTGTTTTCTCTCCATAATTACTTTTCAATGTTATTGCTATTCAATTGATTAATTTTTAATAAAATATTACAAATGCTGTTCGCTCTTTTAGCACATATGGTAATTTTGCATTCGAAACAAGTATCACTAACTTGGTAAAATATTAAAAAATGACAGATATATACATACACGTATATTTAATAAATATTATATATACTTCGAAAAATTTACGTAAAATATTTCGCTGAAAATTGTTCTCGTATTTCTTTTCAATTGCAGGTTCACACTGTGAAGGACTCACTTAAAATCCCCATCGCTGTGTTGAAAGCTGGCGAGACACGTGCAGTAAATCCCGATGTGGAATTCTTCGAAACATCGGTGACATTCAAATTGATAAAAGGCAGCGGACCAGTTTACATTATGGGACAAAACATCAAGGACGACGTTGTCGACATCGAGGATGAAGAGACCGATGAGGAGACTGGCGAGGAAGAAGAGGAGGAGGCACAACCACAAAAGAAGAAGCAAAAAGTGGAAAATAATTCAGATAGCAAAAATGCTAAAAATAAGAAGAAATAAACAAGTTTTTAGCTATCGAAAAACAAAAAAAAAACCAATCCTTACATTCTTCAAATTTATAATTGACTAAGCTAAATGCATAAAAAAACAACAACAAGAAATATCGATTATATAAGTATAATTATTTCAGTTCCTTTGTTAGGTATCTTTATTTTTTATGCTTTGGATCACTATATGATTTCACTCAGTCTCCAGTCTCCAGTGACCCGAAAATATTTATATATATACAACTAATTTTCAAAAGTACATACTATACTTTAGTAAAAAGTATGAATGAACGCATCAGTCGATCATAGTCTGTACCCAGCCGTTATTTTTGCCAGAAGTATGCAAGAACTGATTCCACTTAACCTCCCTCAACGTTCAACACTACTAGTTTTAGACAACGCTAGAAATGCGTTTTAATTAAATGTTTAGGAAACCTACTAAAAAAAAATTAGTTTACGCTGTTAATATAAATAAATCAGCGATTTGGCAGGGATGCTTTTCTATAGGCACTGAGTAATAACCATTGAAACATAATTCCATATATTCAACTTAATCAATATTAAATATAATACACGTACGTAATTTGAATGCAAATATAAGTAGAAACTAACATTCAAAAGAATACTTACATATTTGAAAACTAATTGAAAAATCATGCATGATATACGTATAATGTGCAAGAATATAAAAATACAACAAATTACAATTTTGTTGCTGCGGCAGCTGAAGAAGCGAACACTACAAGTACAGCGTAAATGGTAACAATTAAGATCTAAATACTTAAATCAACTAAAAAACGATGGGTTACATGCTCTATTGTAATTTGTACATACCAAACTAAGTGATAGAGAATTGTGGAATAACTAACAAACAAACAATTTTGAATTCGCATTTCGAAAATAAAAATATACAAAAACAAAGTAAAATTAAAAGAAAAACAAATAAAGTTTGTTTACTATTTTTAAAAGTCGTAATTATTGCAAGTTTTTATTTAAGGTGCTATGTTTAACTCTTCGAAATTACACAACTTGAAAAAATTTGTATTGCAAGTTTTAAATAATGGTCTTCTGAGAGAGAGAGAAACAATAATAAAAAGAATTGAAAGTAAATGAAAGGCTTAGAAAAACAGTAATTTCGAAAGACATTCTTTTAAATGGCTAAGGAGTATTCTTCACGTACAAAATACCATGTTTTCGTTAATCCAACAGGAATGTCATACGTTATGTGACTGCAATTGTCGCAAAATTACATAGTTACAACAAAATCATCAAAGCATAAGCCGGCATTCAGCACTACGTACAAGAACCGCTGGACAGGCTTTAGGCGCCATTCACCGAGAATGGCACGTTAGTACGTTCTTGAACTCTCTTCAAGTGGACGTCGTTCTCGGAGTCAAGTAGCCACCCATGGTAAGTGAAGAACTCGAGCTACCTCGAGAGCTCCGCGTAATACTGCCGCAATTAAGATTTGGATGCTGTAATCGACTAAATTCCTACTTATTCGGACTTGACCTCGACATGGCCTACATGCAACGAGACCACGCACTATACTAACCACTTCTTTGCATGGCCCTTAAAACTTACACATCTAATCCCTTCCTTCATTGATTAATTCCTCGGTTCTTGGACCTCGTTAGTTGACCTCAGTGATTTAGATTGATGTTGTAAGCGCAAAATATTCGCCGTATTGGTTTAGGGGAATATTGTGGGTGTGACAGTTCTTGGCCAGATAAAAATCTGGGTCGTTCGTGCATAAAGACCCGACGGTCGCGGGAATTATTGCATTACAACACGGGCCGGGAATATTTTAAAAAATTCTAATTCCTAGGCGGGGTTGGAATTGCCGCTAAAACAGCAACTAAAGTAGAACAACAAACAGCTCTTATGACTTTCCCTTAAAACTATTATACATAAAATAAATAGTCACACAATTTCTAAAAATAGCGAGCACTAAAAATTTTGTGCTGCAGGGATATCCATTTTGCGGTTTCGAAAATAAACGTAAATAAAATGTATCTCGTTTTCAAAGAGGGCACCAGACAGTAAGTATCATTGCCACTCTATTTGATGAGTCTCGAACTCCCCAATGCGACAATTTTGTTTTTTTTTGCGTATCCTCCGAGTGAGAATTTTTAAACACTCAATCGGCGTTGAAGGCGTTGCGAAGAGTCAGCTGGCTTCAGTTGTTGTGTTAGCTGAACTTTATAAGGATATAGGTGTAAAATTCGCTATAATATGCGAACGTCGAGAAATAGACATATTCGGGTCTTCCGCTACACCTTCATCTACAGTAGCGATATTTGAGGGGGAGTGAGCAAAAAAATGAGGCACAGGCCTTACAATAATATCTGTAATCGATCCAGTGTCTTAAAATTTCTTTAAAAATTTTACCAATAATCTCTTAAAGCACGAAACATCTTCATGTTTGAATAACTATTTTTGCAGAAGGTTTTAACAGCAATAACGCGTTGTCCGGTTTGCCAAGCAATCCTTTTTCATAAATGCCTGACTTAACTAAAACTAAACAAGTTTGGATTGACAGCTAAGATGTCAAATAACAGTTCTGCACTTTTGAAACCACGAAATGGAAGATACCTACATATGCCGAAATTAAATATTTTTGTAGCATACTTTAAGGGTCTATATACTATATAAATGAGCAGTTGAAGAAAGGCGGTTGCACTAGTTTTTCCTGTGCCCATGCAGTTGAGATTTCAATTTCTTCACTTAGGGATCAATTTATCCCTCCTCATAGATGTAAAAATCTTTGCTTTCATATTCGTATTCTCTAATTTTTATTATAGCGGATGCTTTCTAGGAAAAACAAGCATACTAAAACAAAAAAAAGTCAGTATGAAATATACGAGTATAAAGTTTATTTGATTTACCGTTATATATGTTACATACATACCAGGTGTGTTAGTTCAAATTTCGATAAATAAAACACTTAATTTTCAGAGGAATCTCAAAATTTTTTTATTCAAAGTATTGACCATTGGTTTCTACACATTTCGCCTATCTCTCAGGCAAATTATAGATACCATTCCAAAGAAACTTTTTCTCTTTCGAGGCAAACCATTCGACGAGCCATTATTCGACTTCTTCAAAATTAGCGAAGCACTGCTCTGCAAGGGAGTGCCCCATCGATGCGAAAAGGTAATAGTCGGACGTGGCGAGGTCTGGAGAGTACGGCGGGTGCGATAATATTTCCCAATTAAGTGTTTTTAATGTGTCTTTCACCAGTTTAGCGGTATGAGACGGCGCGTTATCATGTTGCAAGATAACTTTGTCATGTCTTCGGGTCCATTCCGACCGTTTTTCGATCAACGCATGATTCAAATTCACCAGGTTTTAACAACTCGTAGTACACCACACCACACCGGTCCCACCAAACACAGAGCATTGTCTTACGGCCAAAGCGATTTGGCCTTGCAGTCGATGGGCCATCTTCACCAGGGGAAAGCCATGATTTTTTTCGCTTCGGGTTCTCAAAATAAATCCATTTTTCGTCCCACGTGACAATTCGATGCAGAAAAGATTTCCTTTCGAATAGTTGAAGCAGCATTTCACAAACGGTTTTTCGATTTTCCATTTGTCTATAGTTCAGCTGGTGTGGCACCCATTTTCCATACGTCTGGATCTTTCCCATGACTTTTAAACGTTTGCAAATTGCTTCTCGAGTCACATGTTTATTGTCTGTCAAATCGAAATCTCCACTTTTAAATTGACGAAATGTGAGACATTGTTCTAATCACTGGACCATGTCCACCATAAGTTTCTACCAGCAACCGGTGAGCTTCAGCTGCTTTTTTCTTTTGATGAAATAAGAAAAGCAACGAATGCCGCAAATGCGATTTACTTGGAACGAAACTCGATATATTCACTGAGGTAAACAAATATGACGTTATTATTTTGGCGGAATGTGACTTGCATATTTTTATAGGTGAATGTCAATAGGAAAAAATTACATACATGCCAAATCATAGAAATTTATATATGTTGCTAGCGACATCTACTAGTAAAACCGGCACACTTCAACAAACACACCTGGTATATGTATATCATAAAAGCAATGCAAGAATTGTAGTCTACTACTTGTGGATTCCTTTGAAAAAAAAGAAAAAAAAATTTGGTCGAATTACGGCCACGTAGCGTTCACTTGAAAATAAATAAATCGATTGCAGATAATGAAGCCCAAAGGTATGCTACAAATCTCGAAAGAACTTCGTTTGAAGCATTTTTGAAATTGTGTAACGTTCAACTACAATTGGCAAATATAGCCTCTGAGATTCTTTAAAAAGGCACAAATCTTTGGGGGCAAATACGAATGCTTATGAATATGGCGCATTCGAAAAAAAACATACGTACATACATACATATGTACATATATAATATTTACCTCATTGATCATGCTCAATCATTCTTGATTCGATAGTTGAGTGTTTTCAATGCACAAACGTACAAATGTTTATATTTCAATATCTACATATTTTTAATCATTTGAATTTAAGTACGAGTACATAACTCGTGCGAAATTCACTGAAACGATATGATTTGATAAAATCTGTGATAGCAGGGAACCATTGATAACAATATTCATACAAGTATTTAAGTATTGAATTATTGGGATTTTACCGACGAACGATGTTATTGTACATACATACTAGTGCATCGGTAGCTACAACCGAAAAAACCCTAAATGCGAAGTGTATGCAAGAAGCAAGTAAAACCAAAGTAATCAAAACAAAGGTGAAATTACGTCAATACGCATTTGTAGCTATTGTACATTCGTGTGTACTATACATATGTGTATGTATGTATACGTACGGAATGCTTAAACGAGAAGGATTTCATTTGAAACCCCCAATCAGAGAAAGTCTAGCGGCCTATGAAGGAATACTTCCTTACTTGTACAATAAATACATATGTATGTATGTATGTTAGGTATGTAGGAAATACAAAATTATCATGGTTTCATCAATAATAATTATAGATTCTCTGGTAACCCTGCGGGTTAGGGGTTCAAGAATTTACCCGCGGTAAGGCATGCCTGTCGTAAGAGGCGACTAAAATCCAATAGTTCCCGCGACAGTCGGGTCTTTATACCGGAACGACCCGGATTTTTTATCCGGCCAAGGACTGTCATTCCCGCAACATTCCCCAAAAATTACTTTGAGGAATATCTTTGCGGCTACAACAACAACAACATAGATTCTCTGGTTTCATGATGTAAATGAAAAAACCTATAAGGATGTTACGAGGGAGCGCTTCTATGTTCGGGGAATGAGATAATCGTAGCGGGGCGATTAGGCATATTAGTATCGTAACGTGTTCAGTAACTAATTTTCCATTTCCAGGAAACAAAAGAATTTCATTTAGGTGTGTCATTAAAAAATTTAAAATACCTTTTTTACGCAAAGATCAGTATCTAGTCCACTTCTCGGAGTGATGAGTAGTCTTCCCATCCTATCGAAGCATAAATAATATTTTTTCGAATAGGGCTGACCCTGGCCCTCTTCGTACAAACTTTCCCATAGAAACCATAGAAACAATCTGACAAAATTGCTAGTCAATCGGTTGGTAACTTTTGGAGATTACTGGATCTTTATATACGAGATACATACATAGATAAAAGGTTTCATTGTTTTTAGACAATTAGACTTTGAGCTATTGGCCACCAAACAATAAAATTGGGAGTGAAAAGTGCAATATTGAAAAATCGGGTATCGTGTCTGTATAAAGTCCCTTACCAAGCAAAGAAAACAGTTGCGATCATAATGATAACTGGTTTACGGCGACTCTTATCCGGGAGAAACCATGATGTACAAGTGGTACAGTTTATTTAAAGAAGGAAGGGAATTCATTGAAGATGAGCCGCGGCCGAGAAAAAATTTACAAATATACTTTCGACGATACTCGACTAAAAAAGAAACATATTTCCAAAATAGTTGGAATAACCGATACAACCATTTTTAAAATCCGGCTCGAACACCCACCCTACTCTGCCCAGATCTAATCCCGAGTTATTATTGTTTGTTTCCAAAAATTAAAGAAAAGCTGAGGTGTAAAAAGTGACCGACTGACCGACATTGAAGTCAAGGAAGCGGTTTCGGTGGAAACATATTTTTATGAGAGTATAAATAAATTAATAGGAAAGATCTGAAAAATACGTCCATCTTGCAGGTAAATACATACATACACCCATTATCACCAATTTCCGATTTTTTTTCCGACAAGATCCTTTCACTTAACCTCCCTAGGGGTGCGTCCGGTGATCGGAACCATTTTGACTGGACTTACATATAAGAATTTTATAGAACGTAAAGCTTTTGGAAGGAATGTCCAAAATATTCCCCACTTAGCCCATTCCTATCTCATGTGCGGCCCTTCGGGTTGCTGTTCCGCTTAACTTCGGGGACGCTTAACATTTCCATGCGAACCGTCGCATTGCGCCGCTCGTAATGCTTCTAATAATTAATTAACTTGCGTTTAATTAATTAAAGAAATGTTGTCTGCGATGCCGAGTCAAATTATCTTAAGAATTTATTTATATACATATGTATGTACGAGTATATACATACGTATAGCCATATCTATCTTGATTATTTTATGCCGTTACATACAACCGGGAACTGAAAAAACTGAATATACTCTGTGTACATAATACAGCCGAATACGAAAAAAATTAAAAGATTTTTTTTTAAAAAAGATCGATTAAAGATAAACATCGCACCCACGCGCATAAAAAGGATAGCAGGACTAAGAAATTCGAATGGTTCTACGAATCAAAGCCTGTAACGCCAGCTCACCTGTTGATAGAACTGTAGCAAGAAGAAGAGGGCTAAAATAGAATAAATGTAGCAAGAGCATAGTAATTTAATATTACAAGCATCAATCCTTCAAACCTCTTAAGGTATTTGAGAGCCTTAAGATTGAATTAAGTAATGTGCTGATACTTAAACATTGAATCGAACACGGAATTGTGATGTTCTTGAAAGAATGTTAAAGTTAAACAAGATTCGCGAGATATAAAACCATAAATATTATATTATTCGGAGTAAAGACAAGTAAATAACCAATAAGCGACTTTAGAAGAGGGACGAGTTTTATTCCTAGATACTTCATATTGAGAATTCTATAAAACGAAAGCAGACTTCCATGGTTTTTACTGAATTCTGTTCGGTGAAAATCCAGAAAAGTTCTCTCTTTGGTAGAGTAAAACATCTTACTCTCTTAATTTCATTACTGAATAATTTTTTATTGACATTTCTCACCTAACAGATCTATACATACATACAAAAAATTGTTACTCTTGCTATAAAATGTAGGGGCAAGCGAGTATTGTCAAAAGTCCGAAGAAGACGTTCGTAAATTTTTAAAAAAATGTCGATTATTCATTATCAATCTATCAATTTTCTTTTTCTTTCGCAGTTTAATACAAACATCATGTCATGTGCCAATTGCAAATATCTCTGTAAATATACCTATATTTAAGTCTTCTAAACCCACTCCCTGCTATGACTTGTGAAACTTGAGTCTTTGTTTGCACTTTCTATTTTTATCGTAATAAGACTATTTCTGTTGTAAAAATTTGTTCAGACTTTGCTTGGTATACCACACCTCACCTCAGTTAGACGCTACGGAGAATAGCGTTAGAGTATAAATGCAAAGTAAATACGCTTTTATGCAGTAAATACAAAGAAATCTTTAATAAATATGTAAATAATTAAACAAATCACAAGAGTACTTACATACATACATATATATATATGTGAGTATTCATCAAGTAATACACCTGATTGTAATTTCAGTCTCTTACGGTATCGTAAAAACATTAATAAATACTCACTGTTTATGTACTTCTGAAGAGATAATTAAAAAAATTTTAAAGCAAATATTATACGAGTACATATATTTTTGAATAAAGCTACATACACACAGGTATTTATTCCATCGCTTTTAATAAAAACTGTTAACGGCGCAGAGAAAAAGAGACAAAGAAGGCTGTGGCGCTGATATACAGAAAACCACATTGTAGAGTTATGTTTATCTTGAACGCTCATTCTGTTTACTCCAAGCATTAGAGGGCGTAGATGCCTTAAATGTCACAAGTTTAGGTCACAGGGCTCAGTAGTCTCAGCATACTTCCGAAAAACCATTGCATGCAATCAGAGCACCAAACAAAGAGTTTTCGACATCTTTCGCCTCTGTCTCAATCTGTATTTAATTTTTATTTGTTTTTCGATTACCGGTTATGCATATTGTTCGTTTCTTTAGTATTAAAATTCGTATATTCTTGAAATAATACTGATTTTGTCTTAAAAAAATTACACAAGACTAGAGTTGACTTCCCTAGCCAATGTATCCTCTTACAGTAAACAGCTACAGATTTGATCACCAGGTGCTATAAATTACATTGAAAAAGGAGAAGGAACTTACTTATATTTTGATACAGAAAAACGAGTCAGAGAAATAAATGTTGGCGAAATGAGTATTAAAATCGTTGCACAAACGTCTAAAAGGGTCGTGCATTTCAAAGTTTTTTGAGCATGAACACAATGAAAGGGGTCTAAAGCCTCCAGGTGATCTTAAAGGGTAAAGGTAAGCTCGATAAGTAGGAATGCACTATTGATAACACCTCTTATCAATCTATTTAAAAATAAAACTCCAAGCAACTTTCTACGAATATGGAGTGTAGACAGATTACTGAGCCGTAAACGACTTTTGTAAGGAGGGAGATTCTTATTCGTATCCCAGTTCAAATTTCTGAAAGGGAATAATAAGAATTGCTTTTGTACAGATTCCAATTAATGCTCTGTCCAATCCACAAAAAGAGCGATCCCACAGTCTGCGCCAATTACCGTGGAATAAGCCTCCTTAAAATCGCATATGAGGTCCTATCAAACGCATTTTGTGAAAGACTAAATCCCACCGTCAGCAAACTGATTGGATCTTATCGACACACACCACCTTTTCGCCGATTTTAAAGCAGTCTTCGACAGCATGAAAATGAGCTGCCTCTACGCCGCTATGTCTGAACTTGGTATCCCCGCAAAACTGATACAGCTGTGTAACTAACCTTAAGCAGCACTAAAAGTTCCGTCAGGATCGGGAAGGAACTCTCCGAGCCGTTCAATGCCAAACGAGGTTTCAGACAAGGTGACTCTTTATCGTGTGACTTTTTTTTAACTTATTGCTGGAGAAAATAATACGAGCTACAGAGCTTAATAGAGAAGGTACAAACTTCCATAAGAGTGTACAGCTGCTGGCGTACGCCGATGATATCGACATTATTGGCATCAACAACCGCGCCGTGAGTTCTGCTTTCTCAAGACTTGATAAAAAAGTGAAGCGAATGGGTCTGGTAGTGAATGAGGGCAAGACGAAATATCTGCTGTCATCAAACAAACAGTCAACGCACTCGCGACTCAGCTACCACGTCACTGTTGACAGTCATAACTTCCAGGTCGTAGATAATTTCGTCTATCTAGGGACCAGTATTAACACCAATAATAACGTTAGCCTTGAAATCCAACGCAGAATCACTCTTGCCAACAGGTGCTGCTTTGGACTGAGTAGGCAATTGAAAACTAAAGTCCTCTCTCGGCGAACGAAAACCAAACTCTACAAGTCGCTCATCATACCGGTCCTACTATATGTATGGCGCAGAAGCATGGACGTTGTCAACATCTGATGAGTCGACTCTAGGAGTCTTCGACAGGAAAGTTTTGCGAACGATTTATGGTCCTTTGCGCAATGGCAACGGAAAATACCGCAGACGATGAAATGATGAGCTGTACGTGCTATAAATACGATGATATTGACATAGTTCAGCGAATGAAAAGACAGTGGCTACGCTAGCTAGGCCATGTTGTCCGAATGGATGAAAGCATTTCAGCTTTGAAAGTATTCGATGCAGTACCCGCTGGTGGAAGCAGAGTAAGAGGAAGACCTACACTCCGTTGGAAGGATCAGGTGGAGAGTGACCTGGGTTCACCTGGTATTTCCAACTGGCCCCAGACAGCGAGAAGAAGAGAAGAATGGCGCTCTTATATTGATTCGGTTATAATAGAAATAGAAGAATTGATGGTATGGACTCCATAATACTGAGCTATATACATATTTTCCAAAATTGGCCTAATAAGTGTAGTAAGGAGCAGTTTGGTAATGTATGGTTCATTGAATTCCTTGGCCCAACGTTTACTGAAAGCTAAGTCAGCTTTTGCCTTATTAGCACATATTCATATGATTTATAAAATCTAGCTTTACTAATACTTCAACCGATGAAGTCAGTTAATTTTCACAACATTTTCGGCGGCATTGGCATTGCGTACTGCCTTTCGAAAGGCCCGGGTTCAAATCCCGCTGCGACCAAAATCCAAAAGTTCTAAAAAATTAATTCAAATAAAAAATTAAGTTAAATTTTCTATGGCGGTCTAGTATGAACTGTAGGTCCCTCAATTTGATGGAAAAACATCAAGACGCAAAACCACAAATTGGAGGAGGAACTCGGTCAAAAATCGCTTCAACGGTAACAAAGCACCAATTATATACAATATATATTATTTACTGTGCGGAGTGCTGGAGCACGGTCCAAATAAACTTCGCGAATATCTTTAGTTGCAGCGCCCACTGTTTTTCCTTTGCGGAATTCGTATAACATAATATGACGCATATGATCTTTTTCGTTGTTCATCTTCCATGCGTCTTTTCACTAAGCAACTCAAATTAAAATGAAGTTATTTTATGCTTGATTTACAGTTCGGACTGTCACCTTTCCAACGATATATAATATGTATATATTTCTTTCACGAGCGCCACTCTCAAACGATTCGTACGGCATCCAGTGGAATCGGGCACGAACTTATGCACTCATCCAATATATTGTCATTATGACTATGATTTTCTGCAGAAAACCATATATTTGCACTTATTTAAACTTGGGGATATACGGTTCGCATCACACTCCACTTAACTAAATTATTTAGGTCAAGTTGCAAAAGTTTCGTATCTTCGATAGAACGAATTGATTTAAAGAGTTTGACATCATCTGCGTATATGAGTGCTTTAGAATGAAGAACCACATTTGGAAGGTCATTGATAAATGTAAGGAAGAGTAAGGGGTCGATGTGACTGCCTTGAGTACGATGAAATCCACTTAAGAAATGAAAGAGAAAACCTGAAATAATCAAGTTTAAAATGAAGTACAGAATTACAGATATTGTCAAATATTTTTCTGAAGTCAAGTCACTGTATATAACATCAGTCTGATAACCATTTTGATGATAATAAGCCTAACGGTTACCCTCCTCCCGCCCAACCGACACGAGGGGTGCCATTCGCAAGATGTACGGAATTTGTCATGAAAAGCGTCGAGATTAAAAACTGCTCAGCTACAGACAAACAAATTCATCAAAATATACGATTGATTATGTTATTAACGAAATTTAGTGAGTTGCTTATTAAGGCCAGGTTTTTCTAAAAAATTTTCAAATCGAAATTTTTTTCATGTAAATTGCTAGAAATAATATAAAATTAGTCCCGAAGGTTCGCAAGACCAAGAAGTAAGTATAGAAGAGGGAAGAGCGGAGCGCGCCAAGCGGTAAATCCGGCCGAACAAATATTTAATCACGTTTTTCTCGAAACTACGTTTTTTTTTTAACTGGATGACACTCTTCTTTAGAACCTATTGAACTTATCAACACGAACTAAACGGCTGGTCAGTACTACAACCAAAAATATTCATTGTTATTTAAAAAATTTATAAACAATTAAAATTGAAAAAAGGATAAAAAATGGAAAAGTCCACCACTTTTTTTTTGGTGAAAATGTTTTATTGTAGTTCCGACCATAGCCAATGTGAAGCAGAATAAGAAATTGTTTTGATTTTTGCTTTCAGATTATTCGTTTTGCAGTTGTCGTGTCACTCACCAACAAAAGAGACATGCTTCAGCAGCAATTTTAAGAGCCGCTATTTAAAAAAAATATGTATAAATATTTTTATAAGTCTAATTATTTACAAAAACTTTGATTTATAAATATTTTTTTTTAATAAATTAGTTTGAAAAAAAAAACACGTGTTTTGGAGGAATCTGGCTTTAAGTGAGGTTAGTTACAAAAAGTCAGTCTGTTAAATCAAATTTGCTGTAATAACAATTGAAATCTTGACATATTCATATAGTTCAAAAATAGTTTTGCTTGACCATAAATATAATAACGAATCAACTTTTGAGAAACTATAAATAGTGACATGGCGGCGACGATTCAAAAAAGGACAAACCTTTTTTTTGTAGAATAGAATAAATTACGCTATCAGAGGAATAGGTTTGTGAGGAAATATTTCAATTGTACTAATGCTTATAATCGAAGGAAAATTCGATAATGGACTTGTTGTTTTTGTTGCAGTAAAGTTATACTTGATCAACGAATTCCTCATGTGTATATGTGCGTATTTATATACAGAAAAATGAAAAACGTATATTTATTTAATTATTTAGTTTTAATTCAATTCATTATATTTTGTTGTCCTAAAAAAAAATTCGCTTTAAAACCAATAATTTGCACAAAAGTAAATAATCTACCTCGCTTGACAATGTTTATAATCCGATTTTTAAGATTTTAGTTTACGCTCCACCATTAGTTTTGAATTTGAAAGTAACACAGTTTTACTGTTTACTATTATGTGTGTGCTTGCGTTATGTAAAATGCTAATAGTTTTGTTTCGGGAATGATTGATAAATTTTTTTTTTAATTTTGTAATACATTTTTCTTCTTATTATTTTTGCATTATTTATTAACAGTTTTCGAAGGATTTTCTTAACGCTACAATTTTGCGCTCTATATAAATCTAGCCGGTTACAGAATCGTGACTGTGTTTACGTTTATAATGACACTAATTTATTTCTTAATCAACACTCCGTGAAGCACGAAGAAAACGCTACATATGTAACTATGTAGTTGCTACAATTTGCATTCCGATTTGGTTTACACGTGTATATATGTATGTATGTACGTATGTGTATTAATGATTTAGGCTCTCCGAGTTTAACATGATGGCATTACTTTAAGGCGTTCAAAGGCTGATTTTTCGAGTTTTTCACGATGATCTGGATGACTGATTTGAATGAGTTCATAGGCACGTTGGCGCATATTTTTACCAAAGAGTGAAGCGATACCATACTCTGTGACGACATAGTGAACGTGAGCACGAGAAGTAACCACACCAGCGCCTGAAAATAATAGTTGCGAAAGATATCAATTTAAAGTTCATTGTTAATAAATTCATCCTTTGCAATGCTTACCTGGCTGTAATATGGGTACAATTTTGCTTTGGCCTTTATTCGTTACCGATGGCAATGCAATGATTGGCACACCTTTACCATCAAGACCTTCGGCAGCGCCGCGAATGAAGTCTACTTGACCACCGAAACCTGAGAAGAATCGGGTACCAATTGAATCGGAGCAGACTTGTCCAGTAAGATCAACTTCTATAGCTGAATTGATGGCAGTCATGCAAGGTTGCTGTTTAATAATACTAGTATTGTTTACATAATCGATAGCGTACATTTCTGAAATGATTAAATTTGTTAATGTATTTTAAAAATCTGCCTACTATTATATACATTCATTTTCATACTTACCAATGAAAGGATTATCATTGACGAAATCGTATAAAGCTTGATTACCAATCAAAAATGAACCGACAATTCGACCTTGATGCATCTTCTTTTTACTGTTGTTAACACAACCTTTTTGCACCAACTCCACAACGCCGTTAGCAAACATTTCCGAGTGAATACCAAGATCCTTGTGGTTATGGCAAGCATTCAAAACGGCATCTGGAATATTACCGATACCCATCTGTAGGGTGGCACCATTGCAAATTAGGTTATCTGCAATTAACTTGCCAATTTTGTTTTCAACTTCGCTGGGTGGTTTGCCACCATGCTGAGGCAGGGGTGAGTCCACCTCAACGGCAAAATCGAAATGTGATGAATGAATGCAGGCATCACCGAAAGTACGTGGCATTTGTTTGTTAATTTGGCCTGTGATAAAATAAAGAGCATAAATTGTGATTAATATATAACAAAACAAATAAAAAATATATATTTGTTCCCTGCATATTTACCAATAATCATTTTCGAGTGATTGGCCGCGGCACGTACGCAGTCAACGCTGGTACCTAACGAACAGAAGCCGTGACGATCGGGCGGTGAAACGTGAACGATCGCAACATCGGGCTTCACGATGCCTTTGTAGAAGAGTTGTGGAATTTCGTGCAAGAAAATCGACATATTATCACCACGTCCCTCTGCTACGGCTTTACGTACGTTGCCGCCCATAAAGAAAGAGTTGGAGCGAAAGATATCCTTGTTTTCGGGAGCGCAGTAATCAGCTGGACCTTCTGTGTGCATATGACAAACAGTAACATCCTGAAGTTTACTGTTTTGGCCATACTTTGTCAATGCTTTGAGCAGATCGATTGGGGTAGCAGCGGCACCGGACGCGAAAACCGTGTCACCTGAAAAGAAATAGAAATTAAAAAATTGTTAATTCAATTTTGAAAATGATTTTAAAGAAATGAGAAGAATACATTAAATACAATTGAAAAATATTTTCAGTATTGATCACAAATATGTTGATAAACTGCAGTGTAAAGCTAAACTACTGGCAGAATTCTAATCTTTTAAAGATGAAATCATACCAGTCCGTTATTTGATGGAATGTGTTTAACAGTTCTGATATGTTTAATTATTGTTGTTGTAAATAGTAAAAATGTTTCCTAAATTAATTTTTGAGTATAAAGATGTGTGTTGCCGCCGAAGCTATTAGATTTTAGTCGTTTCTTACGCGTTTTACTGCGTGTAAATTCTTGAACTCCTAATCCGCAGAAGGCGCTCTGTTGTAGTACGCAGCCTGTTGTTACTTTTCATATCGTATGATGGCCAAGTGTTTAGGAGTTTTTTTTATTTTTATTTCTGAGATGTAAAAATTTAACAAGTATAAATAAACTAGTATTTAACTAGTATGAAGATGACACATAATCGGTCAATAGACATTTCGTAGGCCATGGTCATGTTAAGGAAACTAGCCGCTAACATTTACCTGCCTGTCCTAAGAGGCTACTAAAATACAATAGTTCTCCCGATAGTCGGGATCTTTATACGGGAACGACCCGCATTTTTAGCTGGTTAAGGACTGTCACTCCCCAAAAACCAATTTGGAGTATATTTTTGCGGTTACTACAACAACAATATGGGAAAAACGGTGAATTATGAAGTAGTCAGAGTCAAACTGCAAACTAGCCGCATTTTAGTTAACGACTAGTATTTTTTTCTGTCGCGTATTGGCAAATTATCTGATACTGTTTATTTACATTGTACATTGTACAAGTACGTACATATACTCATATGTGTATATGTTTTGCATATTCTCTTGCACCCACAAATAACAATTATTTCACAGGCACCATCAAGACTATGCCGTTTATTTATAGTAATTGAAGCAGTTGTTAAACGCCATAAACATCGTAAAGTGAATAAATAAAAGGATGCGGCGTGATATATAGATTAAATCAAAGATAAATGCATGATTCGGTCAATAACTTGCTAATACGCTCATATTGCTAACACATATCGGAAACATATATAGTACATAGTACATATACTTATAAATACAATTTTTTTAGGTAGGTACCCAGGGCAATTATCAGCTTATCAGCACAATAATAATGCATATGCCATGTACTTGTACATATATATTGATATGTTAATTGTGTTAAGCAGTTTAATTTGCACTTTTTCAAGATAAATACGTATATATACAAAGGAGTGTATTGCTAATAGATGTGTGTATATGTACACAATTTTTAAATTTTGTATAATTTATGTTTGTATGTAAATAAGACTACTAAGTAATTGGACATATATATACCTATATGTATATACATTACAAGGGATTTGACTTCTTGACCAAGCTGTCATTATCGGCCGACCTCCTCCTCCATTTTGATGGTTTTGCAACAAATGGAAAGACCTACATTTTATACTAAGCTAATTCCGAACGGCTGATGGTTTTTTATGAGGAGGATTTTTTTCGTGTCAGAAATACACCCGGAGGGCTTAACATGTACCCTGCCGAGGGGCGATCACAATTACAAAAATTGATTTAAGATTTTATTTAATTTTCTATTCATTGTTTATATGTTCACGTATAAATTAGGGAGGAAAGCAGGTTTTCCAACAAGAGATACTGTTCATAGAAACTTTTCCCTTAAAAGATCGATGGATTCATTACTTGTGTAGCACATAGCGCCGTCTTGTTGAATGTAAACGTTGTCCAGATCAATATCAGCCCCTTCATAAAAATATAATTAATCATCTCTAGATAGCGAAAAAGTAAGTTCCAATTACCCCGCCGGACCAAAAAGTTACACGTTGAGGATGGAGCCCCAGATGCGACAGTTTTGCTTATTGTAGTGGCTATCAAGGTCAGGACGATTTTTCGATGGAATTTCCATAGTGAATTTGAATAATTTCAATGCGTTGTTGAAGAGTGTTTCGTTCCTAGTTTATTACTGGCGTAGTTTTTACTTGTCAAATATCAAAAAATTATAGCTTCAAAAGTGACTTCTACCGGAATTACAGGCTGTTTGAAATAACACTTCTTATTGAGAAACCCGTAGTTTATATCCTCCGCTGCAGTTACATAACATAACAGAATAAATTTGAATGTTGATATTTTCAATTTTTCTTTTTTTTTAATGTTCATGCATTCCAACTTCTTGACAGAACAACACGTTAAACTGATAAGCAGTGCGGAGTAGGGACAAATTCGTATTTTATTAAAACGGTGCCAAGGGTAAAGTGAAAATCATTGAGATTAACACATCCATAAATACTAACGAATTAGAAGATCGCGTGATTATTATTATAGCAGATGCTTCTAATCTCAATTAAAACTATTTGCTAGAATATTGTGAGTTTATAGCCTTCATCTTGTAGTTATTATAACAATATATAGTTTTATTATTATACAAAATAATTTTTCGCAAATACCAATTTCGACTTTTTGAAGGTCAATGAATTTAAATGGAAAACTCGTTAACTAGTTTTTGTCATAAACTGTTTAAAATACTTCAAAGAAAAATTGTTTGACTTAAATATTATATATCTTTTTTGAAAATGAAAAATAATTGTAAACAAGTAACGCTCAATATAAAACAGTTAAAGGAAAAATGTGTTGAAAAACTAGTCTTTTTAAATATTTAAAAGCTTCCGTTATTTTAAAACATAATATGTATATACAGACAATATTATAATTAAGTAGCTGTCAGATGCGCTTGATTTACTTTACACTGACGCACAATGTTATTGTGTGACTACATACATATGTATATGCACACACGTCGGCGGCATTTTTGCATTTTCTCTCTTAACTTGCTACCATCATATATATATATATATTTGAATATGCAGTATGCAACAGTGAATATTAATTAATAAACACGGTTGTTCTAATCGATAAACAAGTTTATTTAAAAAATGTGTTCGTACATACATAAATATATTTGCAGTTAAAAACAATCAGAAAAAAGAAAGGAAATAATTTGTTTAAAAAAAAATAATTTTGGCTGTGGTTTTATTTCGCTGAAAACAATCTTAATGTCGATGCGTTGATTGAAGTCAGAGCATTTTTTCAAAATTTTATTGAACGGTCATTATTATACAAATTAAGGTGAGAATATTATTTGCAATTCTGTACACCATACACACATACATATTTATGTGCACAGCTGATAATTGATAATTGCAGAAAATTCAATTAAAAATGGAAAAGTAAATACAATCCTTTGATGAGTTGTTGTGACGCCACATGCAATTATATTTACAAAAGCTCAAATGAACCGGTATATGTAGATACATAAGAATTTGTGTAAGTTGGTACTTAAAATTCTTATTTTCTTTATTTAGTTTATAAATTATATATCTACAGCATTTGAATGTTGAGATAATATATTTAAATATATAAATATATTTGAAGACAAGAATTTCTAATTGTACAAAGTCCATTTTCTGTGTGGTATTAGGCTGCGTAGAAATCTATGCTATATATTATAAGAAAGACGTAACTATAAAATTTAAAACTTTTAATAATTGTTTTAGATGGATTCATAGACAAAAGGGATGCAGGACTCTAATATAAAAAAAAATCATTTTGATTATAATTCTTTTAATTTTACGAATTACATTCGATGACAACCAATGTATAAAATAATTCCATAATTAAATATTTTTTGGCATCAAACTTTGTTTTATAAAAAATGGTTAGCACCATATTTTTATTTCTGGTAATGCTTAATAACTGAGAGAAGAAGGGCTCGCTCGAATATCACTTAAGCGGTTATGAGTTATTTATTTTATTTTATTGATATAATGCAAAAGCAATATTTCAAAATAAAGAACAGGAATCAAAACCTAATTTCTATAATAAGTACAATACTATATCATTTATTTATTTTATGTCACGCAGCTGCTAACAAACACACCAGGGGCATTTAGTGTTTAACTAGTGAAGCGCCTGCATGTGAAGATAAATTATATATATACATATATGTATATAGTATATATAATTAGCTAATATTTATACAGATACATGAATTGTGGCAAAATTTTGAATGAATTTTAATTTTAGTTGTTCTATTAAAATAATATAAAAACAATTAACTATTTCTTTTAAAATAATATGCCAAAAAAAAAATGAACACGTAGACCATAAAGATAAGTTGGCGCGTGGGAATCCTTATTGTATGACATTGAAGAGCATTTGTTTGGCATCAGAAATAAAACTCGTCATATCAACAGTTTAGTCTCTCTCAGTAAATAAATGCTCATAAAAAATCATGTGCAAATAACAACAAATACGAATGCGCGTGTGCTAATAATTATGCTTGTATGCATATACATAGTATATATTATATTTTAAAAATTCAATAAAGAAATAAAAAGTGAAAACCAGCTAGTTCTAATTTTGAAGAGTGATTTGTGAATTTTGGAATGAAATAAAATACAAATTGCCTTTTTTAGTTTTTAACTAGCTACAAATAATCATTGCATATAACATGTGTACATAGTTTCTGAACACATGGAATTAAAGTGTTATTTTTATTTTAACCGTAAAATGTAATAAAAAAATTTTTATAAAATAAAAATAGCTGATTTAAATATTATACAAAATGTATACGAATTTTCTAATAATACTTCTCGAGTTTCGAGATATTTCAACTTCTATCTTCCCGTGGTTGAGGTTTCCAGTTTTTAGTTCAACAAATAGTTACTAATTTTCATTAAATATTGATTTAAATCAAAGCAGTGTACGGTTTTTTTGCAAGAGAAAATTAAATAGTATGTATATTAATATGTGTCACAGATAACTTTTATCCAACTCGTAAGTCTATTTAGTCGTTGACTTAAGCTTCCCGGTAATTTAAGGCTCACAAAGTCCTATACATATGAATACGCATAATATGTATTGGAATAAATTTACATTTTTATTTATGTATGTGTTGTGATTATCCAATTTTCTTAATTGCATTCAGTGCATTTTTATTTCCCGCACATTTGACCATTCAAAATCATACATATGTATTCGACTGATTGTGCATACTTAATTTTAATCATCTAAATACGAGCATGCGGCCTGCTGTACATTTAAATTTGTGGATTTTTGTCTAAGTACATATGTTTGTTCAAAATTAAAAGCTAAAATGAAATGCAACATTGAAAATAGGGTCAGAATTTTTAATCTTATCACAATTCTACTGTTCTATTCTTTTATATGGCGTGTGCCTATACTTTTATACATATATTTTAAATAAAGACATATTCAAGTTAAACGTATGTACTAAGTGTGTGTATAAAAAAATAGTTCTTATCACTATTATTTGATTTTTTGTGACTAAGGCTGTATTTGAAAGACACACAAATGAGAAAATTTTAACTTTTAGTATTAGTATTTTTTATACGGTGAAGAATAAGCAAGAGAAAAATTATATTAGAATCAATTAGTTTTAAATTAGGTTTAAATGTATATGTTACCAATATATTCATTCCATTTCTAGCAAGTTAATTCTACAATCGGCATACTCTTTAATTTGAATTGCACTATTTTAATCAGGAAATGTCATAAACATTTTCGCTATTTAATGAAAAACAAAAATAGTCTTTAAATTATAAACGCAGTACACGCATATATAAATACATACATACCTTTCTATGTACATTCATGTGTTTGCATGTATGTATGCTCATGCGATTCTTTGTTTCTAAGCTATATACTCATCATCATGCGAGGGGAAAGCAGACAAATAAGTCCAAAGACCACTTGCTTACAGATTCAAATGCTAGTGTTATTTACACTTTTTTCTTCCTTAATTTTGACAATTAGATATATTCGGTAGGTCGAATTTAATCTAAATTCCAGTCGAAAAAGCCTAATTATTAATGGTGTTTGTGGTTTTCAGAAAGTGAACTATTAGACATACAAATACACAATTCGTTTGAATAAGAATTGGTGATTTTTTAGAATTAAGACTTTTTAGTGCGAAAAGCAGGTATGCAAAAAATTTATATATGGCGACATATGCCACACACATATAAAATCACTTTATTTTAATGAAACAATTATTTAGCTAGCATAATTTCAATGAACCAATTAAAAATTCATTCATTAATATAACATTTTTCCCCTTGTTATATTTTATATACCCTTTTAAAATGACATTCGTACTATGTATGTGTTTTGATTTAAAGTTTCTCGTGCGAACGTAATGCATTCGGTTATATAACTTCCAGAATTTAACTAGAATTCAAGTTGCTCCAGTCGTTGCTACCGCCTTACCACCCCCTCAACCTTTCTTCGCTGATTGTATTACATTAAGGATCGGTTATCAAGCATCAAAACTTACCTGATTTTATACATGCTACCGCTTCTTCCGCTGATACAATATTTGGTTTTCTTTGCAGTGGATGTGTGATTTCCTTGGTGGTTGTAAAGTAATTATTAGTCATTACAGATGCAATTTTGCATGGCCCCCTTAGAAGGTTCAATTGTTTTCCAAGCATCATAGCCATTCTGCGTTATGATTTTGCTACCTAAAATATATAATTTCTTAACCTATGAGAACTTTATGCAGTGAAATTAAAAGCCACTATGTTTGTTTTGAACTGATTGACATTAATTCAATGTTTCTGTCTTTTTAATTTTGCAATTTATATTCGAACGTAGGTATTGTATTTTTCTAAATTCATAAATTTATTGACAACGTAACAAACAACTCACCGAAACAGAAACTTTTTCACTCAGCCTTCCGATTAGACTGGATTTGTATGAGAATGTGAGAGCTCCCAACACTGTTGGAGAGTGGAGACTTGTTGCTATTGTAAATAGTTCTTATCACAAGACTGCCAGCTTAATAAAATTAGCCATTATGAAGCGAAAGTGCGTCTGTGGCCAATCATATCAATTGGCGGGGAAACAACATAACATTTCTTTGATTCTTTCTTCTTTAAAATCTATATTACATTTTTTTGCAGATGTTGTGAAGTTTTACGCGCTTTAATACAATAAGCACATTTTTTGTAAAGGATTTTTTCAGAACATTAATTGTCCAAGCAAAAACTTGTTGAAGTTATTCAACTGTACACACCTAAAAAGACAGTTTACTCGTCACCACTTTACACTGAGCATGTCACTACCGAGTTCTATACTAATCTGAACATATCAGTAGTGAGCAACGAGGTCTCGCAGGCATTTCTAGAAGATTTTGTTAGAATGTTTTCTACTACGAACATTCTATTCTTGCTGGAGTGATCAGTCTCTCCCAGATACACTCTTGTAACTTGACTAGGAGGAATAGGCAAAGCTTTATAAGAAAATTTCATTCAGTGCATGAGTTGATCACGCAATGTGGCAATACAAAGTACATATGTAAGAAAGTGAGGTATCTTTCTTAGTCCCCTCTTACAAGCGTCAAGTCTTGAAAGCAATTTTGTTTTGGATTCTCTTTTGTGTTTTCAATTTGCTTTCATTTGAAATTAATTTGATAATTGAGTCGAATTTTATAATTTATGTAAATTCATAGATTATTTTGATGTAACAGGACTATTTGATTACTTTATTGAAATTAAGGTCTTATATCTCTATGAATGTATTTATATTAATTTTTCACAATTAAACATACTAGCAAAATCAAATTCTATATGTATACCCGCTCGTTTTGACACCGAAATGGGAAAAACAAAATGAAATGGAATGGGGAAAAATGTTAAACGCAACGAAAATGTCAAAAGCAGGGCAAGAAAAATTGAAAGACTTGCCTGTACAGAGGTCTTTGTACCCTTCCCCTTTCTTCTCATCACCCTCGTCAACGAACTAGCAGACTTGAAAGCAAGACTTGACGCGTGTGAAAGTGGACTCAATTCCAGAGACATTGTGTGGCAACTATCTTTAAAAAGCTGAAGTGACAGCAAGCGATGCCGTATGAAATAAAATAAATGACAAAACTTTGAGTGAGAATACAATGCCACAAAAAAATATGGCCTGGCTTTAATTTTTAGCCTTTATGGCCCGTTTTCATAATGTCCGCTTAACTTAACCTGTAACCGGAGGATAGCTAACCGCCAGATAGGCGGATGTTACACTTTCGTTTTCACCAAATTCTGGTTACTTAACTTAAGGGTAGTTTGATCAATGTGAATATTTTAAGGTAACTTCACAAAAACTTCTGTTGTGAATACATCAAAAATGCATGGCAACTGGTATTTTTTTCTGTTTTTTTTTTTTTTAATTTTATAGTTTGTATATGAAAAATTAATTTAATGAAATTCATTTCAAATTTTTTTACTTGGGAAAGAAACTTTGATATTTTTTAAATTACATTTACAAAATGTATGTAATATATATGGTTTCTTTGCACCTCAGCTATGTTTCCGTCGTCAGCAACGGATATTTCTGCTGGTTCATGCACTTGAATTTCTACTTTATCCAAATTAGAGTCATTCTGGATGGAAATATTGTGCAATACTCCACAAGCAACAACGATGTTCATAGTTGTGCTGAGCGAAACTCTTAATCCAAGGATAGTACTGCTCCATACCCCCTCTCCATGCAATTTCGAGTACGGATTTGAGTTTCATTGTAAAGAAGAATATTATTATTTCTATCTAAAACATTTTCTGGCTTCACTTACGCGCTTAAAAATTTTTGAAGTGAGAAAAATAGTAAAATGAATTCTGAGCAGCTGAGTACTACTGTGAAGTTTTTGGTAGGTAGGAGTGCAACCCGAGAGATTTTAATGTTACTATTGAAAGACCTTTATGTTCCTGCTAACACGATTAAATATTGCGTTCAAACCGTTTGGCGTTTGGAATGAAACCACTTGTTACTACGGCAACTTCTATAGAGGGCAGGTCCATTTTTAATGTACTCGTATGTTCTCCGAAGCTCCAGTAAAACGTTATTTTGGCTGTAAGTCTATACACACTCTCACTGAAATTCAATATCTATGCAATTTTTTAGCAACGTGTGACTGTCAGCACCTTAATGATAAGGGCTGATTCACATAAAACTTGCTTCGCTTTGCTTGATAGAAGAAACAATGACTACAGAGCGTAGAAAAAGTAGGGTATGCCATAATGAAAGCCTTAACATATGTCAAAACCTCTGGATGTTTAGAAGTTTTGTTGCTTAATATTGAAAAACATAACATAATTTATTCTTCCTCATAGGAAAGAGTTAATTAGAGTTATTATTACTGTACTTGGAGGATAGGTAAAGAAGTGGAATGTTGGGCTTTGATTTGCTTTATCGATGGCCCAAATACTTTCTATATGTACTTGCTTACACATATGTACATATGTACATATACCTATACAAGTTAAAATTCTAGTTTGTGTTACACTCAAAAAAATAATTGAGCGATCAGTTCAAGCAATAAAACAAGGGAAATTCCTTTTAACAAGTTAATTTTATTTAAGTAAGCACTAACAGGTTCTTTACACTAATTGTAAGTAATACATAAATTAAAGCCCATCCCGACCTACAATGGATTTACCGTCCGCTGAGATCGTACTCCGATATATTACCGTTGTTTTGTGGCATTGACGCAATAGTTGTATATCATGTTTACAGCCCGTTGTCTGAGACTAGCTTTGGCTTTGGTTTCCCACGAATAAGCTATGGAATGCTGTTGGAAAAGTATGCCGTTACATTTTGATGTGAACCTAATAAGTGCTGACTCTGCGGCACGTGTAATGGGTGACCGTTGGAGTCGCAGCGAATGCGATTGAAGTGGATTAACTTACATACGTACTTCGAAAATTTCATCATAACTGAACTTCAGGCAGGCAGGCAAATTTAAATTTTGTGTTTTCTTGTTTGCAATATAATTAAACAACAAAAATAAAAATATCGGTTAATTTTTAGGTTTTCAATGTGGTATTACCCCGACTTACATCGCTCAGTAGTCAGAGTTTCATCTGTCAAGCACGTCGGAGCAGATTTTATGTGAATTAGCCCTAACTCCTCCGATAAATTGACAACCACGAAAAAGGAAATAAAAAAAGTACGTCAGTTGGTTTAATAATTTATTTTTTATTCATTATCGTTCTATTAGAAGCAATCCGTATTTATTTGTACGTTTTAACGTTTTATTAAACAAATTTTTTCATAACAATTATGGTAAAATGATAACAAATGTAAATGTTTTTTGTTTTGCTTATATTAAATATTATTTTGATGTATAGTAAAAAATATTGCGTTAGTTAATTATATATAGTAATCTATAACAACTAAATTCGCTGATCGTCGAATCATAAATATTTAATAACTATTTATCCGATATATAATGTTAAATACTAATAAATTAAAGTCTACAATCTTTTTTATTGATTTATTCGTTTTCTCTCGACACTTTGAGAGCATAAATGTAATTTTTGAAGGAGAGAAAAGGTCTGCATGTTGACTAGTTGAGATTCAAAGTTTTTAAATCGAAAAAAAAATAGATTTGATAATTTGCTTTGGTAGTTGACGACATGACATGACGAAGAATTAATTTGAGGAACAAAAAGTAATGCTAGACAATAAAGAACTACAGCGCTTTCAAAATTGGCTAGTGAATAGCACAATTTCCGTCAACGAACCATTTTCGAAGATTGTGTATTTCTGTTATTTTTCGAAATGTAAACCGAAATTGCTTATATAGGTCCATACCCAGTTCTTAAGTTCTTTGTCAATTACTTAAGGAAAAAAATTGTATTGGAAACGTACAATCCTACCGCAATCAGGTTGGTAGAAAATAACAAAATAAGTTTAATTTGTGCCCAATGCAAGACCAAAGGATTTTACACCCGAAAGAGCGAAGTTAGCAATTGCTCTTGAGTATGTATTTCAATAAACTAATGGGGGAACAGTGTGCATTTATATTCGGCCTTATGCTGAATATCGCCATCGTCAATGAATGTGGCGATACCGTAACATTGGTATGCCATTAAACACCACCGTCAACAGTATCGCCAGACGACGCTGTTGCGGTAGGCTAGTCATCGTTATCGCCATCGTTTTCTGTCGTTTCTTATCGTCTCTTACCTTCAGCAATTTTACTGACGATCCTTCAACGTAACAGAGGATGCAGAAATTAAAGCTGTTAACGACAAGGGATCTAATTGGAAACTAAGTAATATTTAACTAGGGGTTTCAAAAAAAAGTGATCCTATACAATTTAAAAGGGGATGGGAAAGTTATTGCCACAAAAATTAATGCGGTAGATATTTTTAAAACATCAAAAAATTCAAATGTTTCCTGTTTCATCATTTTAACTATTTTATTTTCAAATTTAAAGTGAAAAAAAGAATGATGAACAACAAGAAAGAGTCAAGAGTAACCGGCGGAGGGTCTTACAAGCAGATGGAATTGACTCCTCTTGAAGAATCTGTAGCGAATTTGATGCTATTCGAAGAGCTGTAAAACCCAGCTGGTGCTATATTATATTATTTAGCACCAACAATACGCCAACACATTCAGAGGGAGTTCCTGAAGTGTCAAAAGAGGTATCTTCTCGAGGAGATGTTCCATCAGTAGATGATGTGTCATTTGCCAGCACTTCGCGTAGCACAAATTCTACAATGATCGCCACAGTCTACGATGACTATTTAAATTTTTGTTCTCTTCTTCATCGATTGAGCTTGAAAAGAACAATTCCATTTTTCTATTTAAAAGCCGGTTTTATTGATTTAAGCAAACTTCACAGCTTGAATATATGACATAAATATATAACCATAATTTCACAAATGAATTTCTCAAAAAAAAAAAAAAAAAATTCACTTGCACAGGGTTTCCGCGTTTTCTCAATTCACAACGTTTCGTCTGCATTGCTTGTACAGAATACCTAAATAAAGACGAAGCTATGAAAGTGACGATGAGCATTGACGATCGTCAGCGAAGACGAAGACGATATTCAGCATAAGGTCGATTATTTTCCAAATTTCTTGTATGTCACCTGAGTACAAAGCCACATTGCGTCCTTTTATCGGATAAGCAAACAACATTTCACCAGCATAGTAAGTCATGTGCAATTACAATTACATTGATTTCTTACTTTCCTTAAGAAAACAATTGTTGAATATTTTGCCAAGTTCGCACGGGTTACCACATTAGTTTTTTTTATGAAAAGGGGAACATTTATCGAAAAAAGGTATGACGTTTTCGATTTACTTCCTTAAGAGCAGCATACCATTCAAAGTTCACATGACAACAAAAATTTTCTTAATCATGAACTTAAGTGTCTTTTTATATGGAGTTTGCTCATTACTTAAGAACTGGATATAGGCCTTATCTGGACGGAAACTTAATTTATAATGTGTTTCTTCTTTTTATTAATTATTACATGACAATCTATGTATGTATGTATGCATTTTGTATGTCTATTCAAATCCTTATGATTTTCTAATTTCTATAGCTAATTTATGACAATAAGATTTTGTATTTGAATTTTTGGTTTACTAATATTAGTTTTCTCTTTTCCATTATCTTCGTTAGACTTATTGCTTTCTATGTATTTAGTATGTAGTTTGTATGTATATGACTAGAAATTTTTCAGTGCTACTATTTTATTTTATTTTTTTAGTATTTAATATTCTTTTTATGGTAATATGTTAGTTAAATAAAAACATTATTTATTGGCTACCACAATATCGGCGTACGTACATACACGTACATACCAATGCATGTGCAATATGGCTAATTCTAGTGTTTATGAGTTATTTGTAAAATATAAATTTTATATATGTACATATACAAATGAACGTATGCACGTTAAGTTTTGTGTTTACACTAATTAAAATTTGTGAAATATTTTTTGTTTTACTAATAACACCTGTTTATGTATCCGTACAGTGGTTTCGCTATTTAATATTTAACTATGGTCTTGAACTTATTTGTTTAGATTCTTGAAGTATTCTTTATAAATTTCAGCTATACAGGAAATTTTATAAATTTTTTTAAATTTACTGATATACTAAATATTTTTATATTTTTCATTAGTTTGAAAAAGCAAAACAGTCTTTATAAAAATATGTGCTTATTATAAACAAAATTATATTATAAAAAAATCTGTATGTACGTTATATTTAAACAAATCACTGTAAGTGCTAAGCAACATAGTTTACTTTCGTTATTGCACCAATGTCTATGATATTCAATATCTATTATTCAATATTATATTCGTAGTTTGTATACTACATTACTTTATGCGAACATAGTATACCGTCATACTGTTTTTATACCACGCAAAAACTGAAAAACTGACTTCTATAATGCAAATGAAGATTTCACACCATAATCGCTGTGGTCGGCATTGTAAGGGGAGAGCGACCAAAAATATTTCCAGTCGAAGTAGAGGCTTGCAACTTTGCCTAAAATTTTTCTTTTTTAATTACAAAATAATATTTAAAAATTAGCCAGATCAGACTACTTTATCATATAGCTGCCATAGGAACGATAGTTAGAAATCAAGTTTTTGGAAATTTGTTTATTTTTCATTATATTGCGGCAATATGGGTAGACAAAATGGTGAGTTTTTTGAAGAATAAAAAAAAAAAAAAATTGGAAATAAAAATAAAATTTAAATACTAACATAAAAACGACGACACAGTAACGGACCAAAAACAGTATTGTTAGAAGAAATTTGACATTAAAAAATAGAGAGATGGCGTTAGTATTTTTAATATTATATGCAAGACCGTAACTAACAGTTAATTTCTTGAACTCTTTTATTATCATAAAACATTGACAAATTCACTGATAAAGGTTTCATTACAGAAATCAAGAGGGAACAGAACTAAAACGTTAAGTTAACATAGAAAAAACGTTAAAAAATGCACAATAAGTTTAAATCATTTCAAATCATACAAAAAAGATTTAATCAATCATATTAAGTTCACAAAAAAAAAAGTTAATACCTTAAACGTTCAAATTCATTTTAATTTTTTCAATGTGGTTAGATTTAGCCACTTTCAAATTGGCTTTTTTTTTGAAAAATACAATAGTTTGAAAAAGCAAGAGATGTTTTGGCTGCTTTTTGCGAAAGTAAGCTTTAATAAATTGTTTGATTTATGGCCCAAGGGCGCAACACGCTGATATGTAATGAGACATTGTAGAGAATTTTTTAAGCCTAGTATGTGTATGCTATACACACCGTGCATAACCATAGCAACAAAGCACAATCAAAAATGCTATAATATGAAAAATAAGGTTTCAACCGAACTCCTCGAACTGGCTGGACCAAATTTTTTTGTTTTTTTTTTGATATTTTATGGATGAAATCATTAAAAATTCGATTTTTGTATTGTATGAAAAAGAAGTTTTTAATATTTTTTTTTAATATGGCGTGCCGTTTCTGAAAATTCACGATACTCATAAAATCATAGAATATCGAATGAGGAATTTGAAGAAATCTTGTGGGCCGATAAAGCTCTTAATTTTGTTCCCCTTGAAGCTACTATTGTGGCCTAGTGGACGAAATGGTTGACGGGGAACTATTTCGAGGAAGGCGTCAAAAAATTGTTACCCCGCTTCACCATCTGAATATAAAGAAATGGCGACTATGTCGAAAAACAACTTTTTTTTATTCACCTTACTTTCTGGATATGCCTCGTAAAACTTAACTTTTAACTGCGGAGAAGAATTTTTTGGGCATAACTTCGGACGTGACGGTAAATTTGATATCTTTTAATTATAGTGCAAAAATGTAGCCAAAACGTAGTTTTTTTGACATAAATTTATGCTTTCCAAACATACTAAGCTACTACAATTTTCACTAAAATCAAAATCAAATTTAAAACTTTTTTTTATTATTCAACTAAAGGTGGACCTAATTCCACATGCTTTTTCGCTCGGTAATTCAAATCAATGTGAAAACAGTGTAAAATTTACCACCACCTCCACAGTTAAAGGTAGTACAAAAATCGATAACTAAAGCTTTATAATGGAAATAAGCTAGTTTGTGGTCCTTCCAAATTGTTGGCAACACTTTAGAGACAGTGATGCTCAACAGAAACAATTACTTTCAAAATTTATATAGTCAATTTCGACATCTCAAGCAAACATATGTCCACAGTACAGCTATAATTTATTATTTATATTGATTAAATTGTTTGAAAGAAGTATTTGGCTATTATTTTCGAGAACATTATTAAAAGTGGATCAACTTCGTAAAAATTTTGAAAATATTGTAAAAAATTAAATAATGATAAATTCTACAAATTAAATAGTTAGCGACTATGTTATGTGACCACATGAAATACATCATGAAAAACTACTCTAATCTATGTACATATACATATAAATGTAAAATAATTTAATTAAAAAAGTTACTATTATTCATACGCAACGCGTTTGTGTATTATTCTTGTAATTCAATTCGATAGTTTTATGTTTTTTTTTGAATGTGTAGAAATTTCGCTAGAATATTATACTTTAGTTCACTATATAAACAGATTATTTGGTTTCAATTCAACTTTCATTAATCGATTTTGTCATATTCATACATAGTTGATGATCCCGACGATCACCCCAACCGCCGTTACCTTTACGCAATTTCGTTTTCTTCACTAAACTTGCCGCCGTTAAGGATAGGCTGCGGGGAAACAGCTGTTTGGACTTACGTGCTATACGCAAGACTTGTTGCACCTTGGCTATCACTTGATTGGATTCACAATTCTTCTTTTTGTGATGAACACCGCTGCAAAAAAAAAAAATAAAAATTAAATAAAAAAATATTAATAAAAATAAAGTTTTAGTTTTCAAATTCTATATGAAAATGAAATTTATAAGCAGTAAAAAATTGTTCTGCAGAAAAACACCAAAACCGCTTACCACTCGCCAATATGGAAGACTCTTGGACCTTTAACGATCATTGCATGCAGCTTCTTCTGCAAACACTGTTGGGACACATAATGTAGCGACCAATCCCAATTATAATCATCGTAAAAACAGAAATGTTGCGCACACTTTCTAATGTTGGACCAAGTGCTGCGATTAAATGCGAAACCCATATTATGTTTACTGCTAATCCAAGGCATCACTTCAACCTTTTCAAGAGTAGAAGAAAAAGGAAATTCATTTAAGCAAGATCATGATTATGTTTAAAATAGAAATTAAGCAATTATTGGAATATAATATAAATATATGTATTTATGTATCTATATAGTGAAGGGATATGCAGCTCAAACGTTAAGAGATATTGAAATTTTTAGCAATTTTATTAAAGCTTATTACAAAAATATATATGTAGGTATGTACATTTTCAATTTCAATGGCAAATTATTTAAAAAATATAGAGCAAAACAAGGGGAAGATGTGGCAAAAGTATACAAATGATTGTAAAGAAGAGCAAAGCATGCAGTTTAAAGATTTTTATCTTAATAAATAATCATTTGTAAATCACGCTGAATGTGTAAAAATTGGAAAAAATATATAAGTATGTACATGTGTACATACACTAGCAGACCCGGCCACATGTTGTTGTGTCTTTCTATATTTAGTCCAATTTTTATTCGAATTGTTATTGCAAAAAACGATAACAAATATCTAAATTAAGCATCATCTAACCCAAAATATTACTTTTATTATTATATTATTGATCTACGTATTTGTACATGTGTACCCCTTTTAATCCTCTACCTACAGTCTTTCACGGATGTCGCTATGAATGCCTCGAAGTTAACTTAACGCACCATTCGGATCTACACGTATGCTTATTCACACTAAAGTTGAACATATAAGAATAGCTTGTAACCCGAACATACCTGTGCACGATCTATGCATATATCCAAATCATTATAATTTTTGCCTATCTGTCGATCATCCCTTTCCCGGTCATGAGTCCATTTAAGGAAGACAAAAGTCACTTCTACTATTTTTCTTTGTTGTATTGTATAACAAAAATATTCACTTCATACAGTCAATTAGGTCTTTCGCTCACTAAACTTATAACAAAAAGGTATTTTATTTAGGTAGCACCAAAAAAAATTTTCAAATAAGAAGAAAACGACGCTTTATGGAAGGAAATGTAGTGCTTCTGCTTTATTTTAGCCAAAAGCTACTTACTTACTATATGTACCAAATTTCAAGTAAATCGCACCATAAATAATATTTTTTTCAAATTTGCCGGATCCTGATTCACTCCGAAAAATAGTTTACGTCCAATTCTCAGACCTACTGTATATAAAATATGGTTTTTTGACGTTTGATTTTCAATGAGGCAATTATTTTTTTGGTGTAGATATTTTGACAGCTGGTTTCATAATGAACAGATTTACTGCGGAATAACAATTGGAAATTGTTCAAATTTATTACCAAAATAAACAAACTAGCACCACAAGCCCTTGTTGAGACGCCCTTGCATCCTTAAAATGTCACTGTTTGGTGTGCTCTATGGGCACAGGGAATCATTGGTCCATATTTCTTCACATATAAAGCCGGCTATAATTTTATAGTCAATGGGGAACGCTCTAGAACCATGATTAATGACTCTTTTGTGAAGGATGTTGATGTGGACGCCCTTTAGTTCCAACAAGACGGCGCTACATACCATACGGTCAACGAAACAATTAATTTATTGAAGGGAACTTTTGGTGAGAGCATTAACTCGCCTGGGCTATTTTTTGTGTGGTTATGAAGTCGCTTGGATAGGTACGTAGATAAGCCCGAGACGATTAACGACAATACAGGGCACGCTATTGCTAACATAGGGTCCCAATTGCTGGAATAAGTGGTTGGAAATTGGGCCACTTGCCAAATATCATAATCACATAATAAAGTTAAATTCTTGGCCATAACACTAAATTAAATGCGTTTTATTTTCTCTTGAACGTCATAAGACTACATTACGGAAGATTTTGGTTACAAGCACTGGGGCACGAGAATTTGTTATGTAGTATATATGTATGTAGATATAATTGATAAAAAAAACTGTGAGAAATGCCAGTAAGATTTAGCCAGTAAGGAAACGTCCAAATTGCGCTCTTTCAGAACAGAATTAATGTAAGCAGTTTATGGCTCAGTTAGACAAAATTAGAAAACTTAAACTTGACGTAAGTAGTGTCACTTAGCTAATCTGTTCAATGAATTTTGTGTACATGTGATTAGCCAGGCAAACACAGCTTTATTTGGAAGTCAATTGAATTTAGATTTATTGTGTTCAGTCCAAGTGAAATTTAATACCTGTGATTTTTTTTTAACAAATTGTTTCATATTCATAAAATACAGAAGGTGAAAAAAACAAAGCTATGCCAGCCTTTCTGTTCTATGGGCAACATCATCACCTCTACGTACCGTACCACGGTACCGTAATATGACTCTGCCAGAGTATTCAAATTTATTCTTATTTTTGGTAAAGCAGAAACTTAACATGTACGAACTGGATATTGGATATCGCTATGTTAAGATTGGGTTCTAGTTAACAACAAATATTTTTCCCTGCAGGGTCGCTCAATTTGTCCGCCATTATGCTTTTTTCAATGTAAGCTAACTTTTGAGAAACTCTCTCGAAAATCCAAATTGAAAATTCTTATAGAAAATACGCAATTTTTGGTGAGATAATTGTGGATTAATGAACTAATAACCACCATCGTTTGATACTGTTATTTGGTTGTTATTTTAGTGAAACTATCAAACTGGTTCTCAGCAGTTTGTAGGAACCTTATAGGTAATTTTGTGATTGTAAATCGATACACTTGTTCCAGAACTCAAGCAAAAACACCGGAACTATAAGTTAATGTTTTATCTATGTTTACTTATCTCATTGTAGGCATTCATTAGACATTAAAAGTTATGAACTTGTAGTTAATGTGTTAGTAAAAACTAAAGGGTTTAGAAATAAATGAAATAGTATATTTATGAAATGTTGTAGCAGTGCATTACGTGATTATAATACCCACATTGCCTAGGTATTATAAAACTCTATAGCTAATTACAGTTAAATCTGATTAAGAGAGAACTGGGCAAGCAAGAAAACTGTTTAAGTGAGAACAATTCTCAGATCCCGGACTTTGACCCCTTAACCGATTATAGCTGAGTTGAACAACAGAGCGCCATTCATTCCTCCATTTCGCTGTTTGGGGTCAATTGTTATCTAAGTTATGACTGTCAACGGTGATATATACGTTTTCCTTCCTTATCTAGTCTGGAGAAAGTAGAACTCACGGCGCGGCTGAGAAAGCCAATGATGTCAATATCATCGGCGTACGCCAGCAGCTTTACACTCTTATAGAAGATTATGCCTTCTCTATTCAGCTCTGCAGCTCGTATTATTTACTCCACCATTAAATTAAAGAAATCACAAAATAAGCTTGTCTGAAACCTCGTTTGGCATCGAACGGCTTGAAGAGTTCCTTCGCGATCCTGACGGAGTTTTTAGTGTCGTTTAAAGTCAGTTTACACAGCCGTAGAAGTTTTGCGGGGATACAAAATTCCATACATAGTGGCGGAGAGGCAGCACTTTTTCGTGCTGTCGAAGGCTGCTTTAAAATTGACGAAGTAGCGATGTGCGCCGAAATTCTTTTCACCGGTCTTATCTTATCTATGGTGGATTTTCAAGGATTAAAGTCACACTAATAAGTTCCAATCAGTTAGTTAATTTAGGAGGCTTATCTCACGGTAATTGTTCCAATCAGTTAGTTAATTTAGGAGGCTTATCTCACGGTAATTGGCGTAGACTATGTTGGTCCATCTTTTTGTGGACTGGACAGAGCACACTTAGGTTGCAATCGTCGGACATGCTTTCGTTCGACCGTATTCTGCGAAGAATCTGATGCATGCACCTATTCAGTTTTTCGCCGCCGTATTTGAATACGATTACTTTTGGATTATTATCTTTTAACTTTTTTTTTAACTTACATTTTTATGCCTAAAACTATCGTAAGTGAGACAGCCTTTTTTGTACCTCCATAAGCTAGGATCTCTTGATCTCTCTCTTAACCAGGTTTCAATGTATAAATTACCCAAATAGAGTACCATATATGTAAAAATATGAACTATACTATTTGAGACGAATTTAACATTTACTCAATGAAATACAATTTTCTTATGTCATCTATTTTAGGCCTTAGGCTAAAATTACTATGAGCGGATTTCACTAAGTATGAGAAGCTATTATCTGTAGTATAAGTTTATAATTCAATTACATGAACCCATATATTTAAACTCATGTCAACTGCGCGCTAAGGAGTCAGCCATTAATGACATTAATCGTTTTATTATATACCTAAGTTTCTAGCCTTAAGATAATTAGATTTATTAGTAATAAAATACAAATTGGTTACTATATATACCTCACGAAATTTAGTTTGTGTTGGTGGTTTTGGCATACGTGTTAGTGACGTACGATAAACAACCTAAACAGTCAAAATAGATTATTAACAATTATCGACAAACATATTTTTGATTGAGATTAAATTAATAACATGTTAAAATACGGAAAACATTTAATGACAACACCCAGGTACACAGAACACCGACACGTAAATAGAATACAGATAAAAGTGGATATGAAAATTAGAAAATTTCTATAATAATAACAAATATTAATAGAAAATAATAAAACAATTGAGATCGTGTACAAAATATACAATACGCATGCATATAATTAGACAAAAAAAAAACTTACAAAATTACATATAAGCTTGTATCATTAGGGATAACTTCAACCTGCAAAGGTGTATTGATGACTTTGTGCTTCATATGACGGCAAATAGTAAATAAAGTTATGATTTTTTTGTTAACTTTTATATTATATACTATTAAGCGCTATGATTTTCTAAGTTGGACTGTATAAATTAAATTTAAAAATAAGTGCTTTGTGCTTACATATGAATGAGTCAATGAGAAAGGCTCTCTTAATACATATACTTTGAAGAAATTCAAGATAATATTCTTTGCGAATTATTATAAAGGCCAGTCGGCCCCAGGAAGGTATCGAACTCATCATTTCTTGGTACCTATAAAATACTTCGATCTCTATTTATTATTATTCAAAAAAAAGAAAAAATATCAACATCAGGAAAAAATTGCTTTTTCAGCACCTTGTGAAATGATTGCTCTAAAAATTGAATATGGTCTAGCGCAGAATAGGAGCTTCAAGGTAAAAAATTAAGTGCCTTGTCGGCTCAGAAGATTCTTCAAAAATAGCGAGGTCATGCTCAAAATTTCAGTTAATTGAAATTTTAAGCAAAAGGGATTTTGAAATCCTTTTTTTAATTACTCAGCAAAAATGTGTGAAGAAAATAAAAATTGCATGAAAATTGCTACGTCTGACTGCACTTTCAAGAATTATGGGGTAAAAATTAATTTGATCCGTTTTCAAAAGATGGCTCCACCGGCTAGTTGTAGCCTATCTTGGAAGTGATTACCTATTTCATTGATAAGGTGTCCGGATTTGTGTTAAATAAACAGTAACTATTTGGAAAAAATTGTACCTGAAACCTATCGAGTTCTTGTGTAAGTTTATGGTGAATCTGCATCGACCGTTAACTCAAGCAGAGAGTGGATTCACCGTTTCAAAAGTGGTGATTTTAACGTCAAAGACAAAGAGCATTCTGGTGGGACCAGACGGGCGTGGTATACAATTGTACGGCTAAAACCAGGCGAAACCATTGATGCAAAACGTTATCGACTACCACTGATACGCTTGAGCCGTGCATTGTGTGAAAAACGACCGAAAGACATGACAAGGTGATTTTGCAACAAGACAACGCTAGGTCCCATGTCACTGTAACTGTCAAAAACTATCTGTAAACGCTGAAACGGGAGGTCTTACCGCACCCGCCGTACGATTGGTATATCATCGGTTCGGGAAATCGAAGAATAGCTCATCGATTGGATCGAGGACGCAGAGGACTCGAGAGGACCGAATTAGTTTGTATTCCAATAAATTAAAAAAAAAATTCAAATTTGTAGCTGTCTGCCAAATAATAATTAAAAATACAATTGTATAATTAATCTTTAAAACAATTTTTAATCCACGAAAAAGAAGGTTCTGAATTCATCGCGTATAACGTTTCACGTTAATCGAAAAATTTCTATCGTTTCGGCTGAATCATTTGGAAATATTAAATTATTATTATTAATATTTTACCAGAAACGCAAAGTTGTTGTTAATGATAAATCGTTAACAGATACTGTTAAACGTTTAACGCAAGCAGACACTTTAAAATTAACATTAACGATTTCATTCGTTTTGATGGCGCCGCAACGATACGATTATTTCGTTAAGTTAATTTTTCCTATTAACGAAATGAAATGAGATCGTTGCATTTGTTGAGCATCTTTGGTATGACCACACTTTTTTTTTGGAAAGGATATAGTTCGAAATCGGTCACATCGATATTTGGAAAAAGATCTTTTAACCAAATGGATCGGAAAGGAAGGTTGATTTTCAACATATATAACCCGCAATAACCCGTTACCACATAAACGTAGTTCGTTTAGGATAGTTCCTTCTTATAATACTAGATTGAAGTTCCGCTCCACATAAAATTGTAAAAAACAAGAAATTCTTGCCATAAGAGTGGGAAAATGGGTGTGGTTTAGTTAAACATATTCCAAAGCAAAGTATCTTTTAAAGTGAGTTGTTACATTCTTCACAAAATATTAAAGGAATTATAAATCAGTAAAAACGACATATTAACAAAAGAGTGAAATGCAGCTGAAGATGCAAACAGAAAATAAACAAAATTAAAATAAACGGAAAGTCGATGATTTTCTTTTCATTGCAGTCTTGATTTTTCATCAAAAAACAAAAAAATTGATTTTTGAGACACAAAAGAACTTAACTCAATTTGAGGTGCATGAAATAGTTCAAATAAATAAAATACGTTTTGTTGTGTTCCTTACCACCTTAGAAAAATTAAATGACTAATGCTTCAGAAATATCCTTTGGCTAAGTTGTTCAATCTAAATATAAAGTTTCATTAAATATTCAAACGTAATTACTCCACCGACACATGTCTGATCAACTACAATCAATATAAGAGTGTAATACTTGGGCAGAACCTTTCTTAATGCGAATAATGTTTCATACAAGGAATGTGTCGAAATGAGTGACGTCAATCATCATGTCGAATGCAAAGCCAATAATTATTAAATTTTAATGAAATTTCCATAAGCGTAACTATACAAAGCAAGACAGTTGAAGTTTTTTTTTTTTACAAGACACAAAAAAGGCAAATCACATACAATTGGTACCGTTATAAAAATAGTAATATATGGCATATGTTTGTGTATATACTATATGTACTATATGTCTGTATGTCTGTACAAAAATAAAAGGTAACGATCCAGCGAAAAGTATGAATGAATGATTACAACGACAATGAGATAGTAAATTCACATGCAAGTGTATTGCAAATAAAAATCAAGCAAGTCGAGTATCGATTAATGAATAATGGTAACTAATTTCATTTTGAGAACAATGAGAATATATACATATATGGTATGTACGAGTATGTAACAATAGAAAGCAATTAGCGGTGTTATATGATTACATAGGCAGGCAGGTTATTTGATATCTACATATGTATGTACATATGTTTTTTTTATTAGCCCAACTACCTTCTGATAGATTGAATATAGTGATGGTAGCACGTGATAACTCCACGATTGCTGTGCGGCGCTTTTATCTGTTGTGGTTGTGGTGGAAGTGGTTATGGTATTGTGGTTATTAATGATGTGTGCGTTGTTGTTGTTGTTGTTGTTGTTGTTATTGTTGACATTGGTGTTTGTATCACCAACATAGACTTTATCTTTATTTTCATTGTCATTATTATTATATATATTTTCGTTAAAATACTTTTTATTAAAACTATTCGCTGCTGATGTGGACGATGACGATGACGATGCGTGCGATGACATTTGCAGTGAATTTCTATTTTTATTGCGATTATATCCTAATAAATTGCTGGAAGTGAGCAACGATGAAGCATATTGGCTGCTAAGGGATTTTTTATTAGTCTGTCGCCAAACCAAAAAAACCAAAAACCAAAAAAAAAAAAACAAAAAAACAAAACATGAAAATGAAAAAGAACGCATAACATCATATTAAATAGTTCAATAAAAAGTAAGTAAACAAATAAATTAGAACATTTATTTTTGTGTAGCGCAGTGATGTGTAGGAAATTCGAATGAAAATTAAATGAATTTATAACAATTATAATAAATGTAGTAAAAAAAGAGAGAAAGAGAGAGAAATAGGTTAATGAGCACAAAAGCAGTTTTAAAGCATTAATTTGTATATGCCTTATACATATGTATGTACACGTATGTATTTGTCGTTCCCCATTTTCTTAATCTCATAATAACTTAATTATTTATGGGAAATTTTTTTCTCTTTAAGCACCCTCACGTATTGAAATTTAAACTTAAGAAATTTTACTAAATTTTTTAAATCATAAAATTGCCTGCAAATTTTGTATATTAATTGAAAAACTTACTTTGCTATTGTATGTATAGTAGTTGAATGTTTTTAAATATGTGCCCAGCGAGAGTATATCGCACTGCGGGCAAAGACTGCCAATTGAAGATTGCATCATTTCCAGAAGATATAGAAAATCTTCTGCCACATAATGATCTTCCTCTAGGAACAATACAAGACCTGGAAATAATTGCAGAATAAATGTAAATAAATAATTTTAAATAAAATAAGAATTTATTGTATAACTCACCAGTATGATAACGGGTCACATCTAATTGATCGAATACACGATTCGCCTTCCACCACCAATGGTGTTTGGTCTGTGTGAATTTCGCCTCTCTGTAATGCCCATACAGATCGGGATATAGCGCATTATTACATTTACGCGCTATAGCTCTGTTAATGAAGTTTGTAATAAAATTACTGAGAAAATCGCTGAGACATAAAAATATGTTTATTTAATAATATTTTCAAACTCACTGATCCTTTTTCATATCACGTGGACAATCATTGGGATCTACGCCGGGAAATTCATTTGGATGTGTTTGTATAGAATATGGATAGAATATCTGTTGTTGTAGTAAAGAGAAAAATACATTACTTTAAGAATTTATTTATTTAAGGTTTTCGTTTTTTGGTGGTCTAAATATTTTGTTTAAAAGTTTTTATTTATGGGGAGAACAAACTGATTCGGTCCGTTATTTGGTGTTCAAAAAGTGTACATAAATCAAAATATTACCCGTCAGAAGCGACTACTTTTTCTCATCTTTCTAATAATTTTTGAATAATAACATAATATATGTACGTATAATTGGCGTTTTGTAACCGCTGAAGCGAGTTTCGGCCAAGCTGCGGCTCCTATTTGTCGTTTGTGTCTTGTTTTATTTCCAACAAATAAAGGAATCTACAGTTTATTCTAAGCCGCCTCCGAATGGCCGAAGGATTTTTATGAGGACTCATTATTTCATGTCAGAAACACACTGGGAGGGGTTAACATTCCCTGCCGAGGGGCGACCGCAATTAGAAAAATTAATTTTCTATATTTTTGGATGTTAATCAGACCAGAACGCGAACCTTGGCCTTCCGAATGACAGTACATAGTGCCAAACACTCTGCTATTGCGGCCGCCATCATACCATCTCTACGAAATTAGTCCTCTTAGTTCTTGAGCCAATCATTGAACCATTCTTAGATTTTTTCAAAAGATCTGAACCGGTAACCCCAAATCGTTTCGTAAGATCTCCCATCTCAACATTACCAGTCGATAACGCAGTAGCTCATAGTCCACCCACCGCACCCGTCTGGTCCCACCAGAAAGCTCTTTGTCTTTGACGCTAAAAGTACCACTTTTGAAACGGTGAAGCAACTCTCTGGATGATCTATCGATCGGCGCAGATTCCACATAAATATCAAGCCTTGGATGGGCTTCAGCTCCACTTTTCTTCTAATTAAAATAGAAAATAAACACTAGCTGCAAATGGTCTTTATTAACATAAATCTGGACAGACGCTAATGCATATTATTTATTGTTGACGGTTGGGAAACCTTTCCAATGAAATAGACAATCGCTTCCAAGATCACTTTGAAAACGGACGGAATTCGTTTGTACTTCTAAATATTTTTCTTTTGTAGCTAATATCTACTAAGTACTGCATGCTAAATTTTTGTTTGTAATATATAAATCATCAAGATTAAAATATATATATTTTTTGATAATTACCTGTATCACTTTACAAAAATCGATTGTTTGCACCAAATCATTGATGTCATCATCGTAATAGTCATGCGAGAATATTAATAAAGTCTTGGAAATATCCTTAGCCTGCGCTAGACTAACGATTAAATGGCGTAGATAAGTTATACGTGTATGTACCTGAAGGAGAAAAAAAGGATGTGGAATAAATTTTCAAGCAAATAATAATTATTTATAAATTTGTATTTCTGTATAATTGCATTTCTCCACAATGCAAAGCGAAACCGCTGCCGGTAAACACTTCTAATAATTAATTGCGGTAGACATAAACACGCTCCCTTTCGATTTGTTATTATTTGTTTTTGTTTTTATGTGTGCTTTTTTTCTTTTCTTTTTTTCAGATGTGCTTTTATAACTACCTAACATCTATCTTTTAGAAGTTTTTTTATATTTACATTAATACCAGAAAGTTTCCGGAAATTGTCATTTAAACTGCTCGCGCTGAATATATTTCAGCAATTTTTTTTGTTAATTTGGTAGCACTGTCTTTAATTACTAAACCTAAAATGAGCTCGATCTGTCAACGAGTTTGTTTGCAGCAGGTGTTGAAATCAGTCGACGTCAGTTCCCTCTGCGAATTTTCGAGTCGAAACGGGTTCCACGGAGTGTTAACTTGAGTTTTGGAAACAAAAGAAAGTCGCATGGGGTCAAATCTAAATACGGTGGAATCGATGGCATTGAATGAGTTTTTGGTCTTAAAATCGTTCACAACTACAGCTCGGTGCGATGGCGCATTATCTCATGAAAGTTTCCGGAAATTGTAGGCCCACAATTCCAGCCGTTTACGACTGATGTTTTCACGCAAACGCCTCAAAACGGTTAAATAATATTCTTAATTGATCGTCGGTCTCGTTGGAACGAATTCATGATGAACCAAACCGCGAATATCGTAAAAAAAAAAACAATTTCCGCAAACTTTCTGGTCTTAATGTAATTTACATGAATGTGATAAGCGGCTTGCTACCCTAGTAGAGTATTGACAGTATTTAAATAATATTATATTACATATTTGTGACAGAGAATAATAAAATATTAACTACTAGATAATTATTTAAGTGACTAAGTGCGCTGTTATATTATATTAGTCATATAGATAGCAGCATTTGCGGCGAGTCAGTGTGTCATGTGTCCTAGGATATAAATTCCTCGAAGTGTATTTATGGCCTGAAAATATTGTGCACTAAAGGCCATGTCTAAAATACCAAATTTTAAACTGCCTTTTAACTGGCGTTATTAGTAAAAAACAAAAAATTAAAAATTAAGTTAATAGGAAAAATATACCCAATATAAAGGATAACTTCGAAAATACCAAAAGCGTGGAGCAAGCTCAGAAGAAATTTTGTGAAGTTTATAACCAGGACCATTGATTAAAACGCCGTCAACAGTCGTAGATAAACTTGAACAAAAGAAAACACACCGAATTTCTTTGATAACTGTAAAAAATTTACATACTATGCAGCTCTATTGGGAATTTGGTTTTGAATATATATATATATGAAAAAGCATTTTAATTTTCGAACACTCTAACATTAACTTCTCATAAATGAAACTTTTATCAACTGTTTGGAGACGACTCGAAGCCGAAATTAGGTCGAAAGCGGCCGCCGCGGGTTGCTTGAATTAGTTCGAGGCTAATTTTCGACCACTTATTGCAGCAAATTGACCCGTGACATGTCAACAATACCGCACCGAATATTATCTGAGATTATCTACCTAGCCAAGCGACTTGAGATAATCCCACAAAAACAAATTCAGCGGTGTCAAATGGTACGATCCTGGAGAACATGCAACAAGCCCACGTCAGGAGTTAAGGCGTTCACCAAAATTTTCCTTCAATAAATTGATTGTTTGGTTGGCTGCGCCTTCTTTTTAGAACCAACAGTAGTCGACATCAATATCCTCCAGTTCGGATACAAAAAAAAGAGATAATTTTGGCTGTATTTCGTTTCCCATTGACAGTAACATTACGGCTGGCTTCATTTGTGAAGAAATGCGAACCAATGATTCTCTCTGCCCATAGGGCCCATTCATCAAACCTGCTACTCGTACATTCTTGCGCAAAATCTTTCATAATGTGGATGGGCACAGCTCCAATTGTTGCGCATGATGGCGGATGGGCTTGTTTGGATCTTCTTCGAGACTTTGTTCTAGAGCTCCATGGGGTCTATGATGCTGCGCATTATCCTCTAGAGTAAACGTGGTGTAATATCAACACACGGTTGCTCGAATCACCGAGTCTGCTGGGCGATTATATAGGCCAAATGTTGAAAGCAGAGCGCAATGCGTCGCGCGAATCGTATCAAGATTTTGATAATAAATTTCCACATTTGAAAACCTTATTCCATTATGTTCATGATGAAATGTTCATGATGAAATGTTCATTATGAAATGACAAACCTAACTTAGTATAAATCAAGTAACGGCTGTTAAAAAGATCAACTCCGAAAAAAGTATTGCTTCATTTAAAACCATAGTCTAAAAAACTATTCAATAACACGCTTGCATTTAATTTTACATGTAAATCTAGTTAATTATCAAAATTCAAAATCGTAAATATTCTATATTCTCCTTCTCCTTACCTGTACTACGATTATCACAGAATCATTTTGCAAAGGACCATAAGTGTCCTCATTTAAAACTATTTGCAGTTCATTGTATTTAGCGATTTGTTGTTTTATCTCCGAAATATTTGGCGGATGATAGTAATCCGTATAGCTGGAGGAATTATATCTGCCACTAGTGGTACTATTGTGCTGCACTGTGAGTGAAAATCGAAAAAAAAGAACGAGTCAGGAATAAGCATGAAATAGTAATAAAGCTTTTTGTAACTTACTGTGCGCAGCGGCTGTTTGATTTCGGGATTTTTGTGTTAGAAACTTATGCAGCACAGATGGCACCATAGAGAGCATTGCATCTATTGAATCATTAGTTGGTTCATTAAGCATCGACATTTCACGAGAATCGGCTGTTGAGTGAAAATAGTATATAAAAACTAAATTGAATTAAAATAAATAAATTAAGTACTATTAATAAAGGGTTATTTCTTTTTTCGGTTTCGTAGTTAAACGTAAATAAAATGTACATAAAATTATTATTTTTATATGAAATTTCCTTTTTTAAATAAAGATTGACGGCATTATATGTGAAGCACTACATCATTCAAAAGACTGTCTCGCGAATTTTTGAGGAAATTTTCGACCACTTTTTGGCACATATTGGGTTGTGTCTCAGCCATAACTTGACAAATAGTGGTTTTCAAGTGCTCAAGCATTAAAGGTTTATGCGCATAAACACGATCTTTCGCATAACCCCAGAAAAAAAAAATTCAACGGTATCAAATTGGACACCTCGGTAGCCAATTTACATCGCCAAGATGAGAGACATCACGAAATGGACAACCGTATATGTTTATTAATATTTTAGTTAAAAATCTTATATGAAAAATTTAGTTATTTAGTAGTTTATATAATACATATTTCTTTCCTTAAAAATAAAATACTTACTGAAACTGAAAACATTTAGCTGCATTAGTATAAACACGATCAGCGCTGCACACAAAACTACACGCATATAATATGTATTCCTCTTGCGATGCATTAATCCCGTGTTAGGCAACGGTAAGGGGATTTTGCGAACTGAAGATTTGATTGAAAGAGAAATATAGCAAAAAAAAAAACGAAATAGAAAATCCATTATAAAATACTTATTCTGCAATCAAGGCCAAAAGACAAGTATGCAAGTAGTGCAGAGTAGTTAGAAATAAATCAATTAAGCCAAGCACTCTTGCACTTACCCCTCATTTTTGATTGCGCAGCAGTGGTCTTGGTAATTGCTGCTGCTATCGGCTGCGTTTAATTACAGTTAAATCAATCAATTCGTAGTTCGCTTAGCAATCAGAATGCGTCTCATGTCTGCAAAATAGAAAAATAATTACTAAGTTAAATCCTTTCTGGAAAAAATAGAATGAAAAATAATTAAAATAAACTCAAGAAATAATTTTCCTGATATTATATGCATATACGCTTGTTATTGTCCTTTTTCAGAGCCGCTAGATGTATGAATGTCTTGAAACATTCGACGTTTTAAAGAGTTCTGATACTTTAATAAACGTATGCAAGTGACGAATGACCAGAAATTATAAAATTGAACACGTAAAGAATATGTAGACACGGCCGGTGCTGTCTAAAGGGTGAACTTTTTGTGTGGCAGTAAAAATGGAGTAAAAAGGATATATTGATATATATATATATATATACTATAAAGGTAGGTAGCTTGAGTATGTGCCGGGTTGATACTGAGTATCTTAGTAACCTACACCTGTCAGTCTAATTAATGAGTGAGTTTGCAAAACCGGGAAATCCTCGTATTTAAGCCCTACTAAGGTTGGTGCCCCTAAAGACTTCAACCCACTACTCCAAAGTGCGTGGCATTTGCAAAAAAAGTGCCTTAAGGTTTGAGCTACCTCTTCTTCCTCTGAGAAGTGCCCTTTCTTTCGAGTTTATCCGTCATCTCATTACCTGGTATGTTACTCTGTCCATGCCCCATACCAGGTTTAAAAAAGCTTAATCATCACGTTAAGAGATTTTATTCTTTTTTCGAAATGAATTTAAAAAAGAAGATGTCTTCTGTCTAATATGCGCCAAAATCAGTAGATGCAATTAAGTCCGCCCCTGTAATTAATGTACATACGTAGGCGGGCCGCATTGTCATCACAGGTGCAACAATATGTATTTCAGTGGATAATTCTATTTTTAGCAATCAAACCCAAGTAAAATGAGAAAAGAGTGGAAGTGGAGATATTTATATTCACTCATTTAACTGCTTGATTGTGAGAATTATGATGTGAAAATTCAAATCTGTGTTATCATTTGCATGTTTGCTATATGTTATCGATATTTCACCTATGAAGTGTGAGCGGAAAACCAAATTTCACATTTTTCCCCTTCAAGTGAACAGAATAAAAAATACGAGTTTCTCATATAATTCGGTCCCAATTGATCCAGTTATCTGCGACTTCGAAATTATGACTGCCAACCGTGATGAGGGAGCCAAGATGCACGTGTGCTGACATATTTTGTTTTCGTCTTGTCCTCGTTCCCTACTAGACCTTGTTTCTTTGTCAAGTCTGAACCTCGTAATGGTCGGGTAATGGAATGTCTTTTTCATTATCATCGATTGGATTTTCGGGTTCACCATCTCCGGTCGAGCTGGAGAAGTGTTCACTCATAAGCCAAGTTTGCTCTAGTCGGTCACCAGGTTATCATCTTGGTTCCCACATGAGTGTTCTCCGGTCTTGTATCCTTATTTGTGTAGTCGCAGCTTTTTTTCGACATTCCTCCTCATACCAGCTCTTCTTCTGATACTGCCGGAAACCAATTGTTACCGTAGTAGCGGGTACTAGTGAGTTTGAGATGCATGTCCACAATTCTCTTATATATAGTTACTGATGAGTACTCTCAGAAAGCTGGTGTGCAAGTCGAGTAGAAAACCATTCGGTTATACATTGTAATTGCAGCATTTCGACATCGAATTTTCCTTCTGTTTGTTGACGGACGCTTGATACATAGAGGTGGGTGCTCTTCCCCGTTGCGACAATATAGTAATGCGAGTCGATGTAAAGTCCTCGGAGTGTACTAACCTCAAGAACATTAGGGATATGGCTTCCGTCACAACGTGATCGATTTGGTTGCGTGATTTTCGTTCAGGCTACAGCCATGTAGCATACTGAATTATCTTGTACGGAAATCTGGTACCATATTTCGGGCCCCAGCGAAATGGATCAGCCTCGGCCCGTTAGGATAAGTTTCGTTTAGGAGATGGAATTTTCCGACATTTATGGCGAAGATACCTTCTTATGCCAACCTGGCGTTGAAGTTTTAATTAATGTTAATGGAGAAATATTAGAAGCATAACTTCTTTTCCATATTTAACTCCTATTTGAGATACAATATGTCTGTGCATAATGCAAGATGATTTAAAATTGTGGCGGTTTTGCACTCTTACTGTCTTTTACCTTCTATTATCGTATATATATGTATAGTAAATGAAATATATTTTTAATGCCTCTAGATTACAAGTAGCCCCCTCTATATGGTATATGTACATATATGTATGTATATAGATATGTAATGCATATTTACGAGTTATAATAAAACCGCACTTAAAGGTAAATTATATTTATCGCTCTAATCTGCTGTGAACGTTAATAAAATTGTCACGAATAAAGTGTTCTAGTTTGCCAAGTAAGCGTTTTTATATCTATCACAAGGGTACGTACATAATACATGCATACTACCTAAATAACTATATATTTGAAAGAAAATATTTGAGAAGATATAAATACGGGTACGCTAATGACTTTCAAATGGCTACTGTTTATTTATATACAATAACATTCATACAAATATTCATAAGAAAACGCCCGCGTGCATTTTTTATATTCCTACATATGTAGTATATGGCATATACATATATTTATTTTTAAGCCATATTTACATTTAATGATAACTGTATATTTATATCTCGAAGGAAATTACGAGAAGCTTACCTTCGGTTAGTGGTGTACAAATAGAATACTGGCCACATTTACTTGAGAATACCCGCAGAGAAAAATACTATTTGTGAAGTAGAATCCAACTAGTTTGCATTTTTGCTCTAACTAGTACATATTCCAACTATTTACTAGGCAAGCAACTGGTATTTCTAACACGGCGGGGTCTTACGAACTGTCAGACTATGCATCAGTTTCAAACTAGTTAAATACTAATTCGTTTAGACACGTTGAATTTCTACTTTACCACAAAACAATATTAAAGAAATAAAAATGCGTTTGCCTGCAGTGAGACTTGAACCGTGAACCTTACGCACTACAGTAATAACCTCTAACCACTAGGTTTTCGTGATGATCTTCATTTTGGGCACTTCAACAGATCGTAACTGAGAATGGAACTTAGCCGTAGTGTGCTAGATACATATAGCACCAACACACGGTGGTGGGAATTATTGTTACTCCCGTTACTGGTGGACTGGTAAACGAATAACTAACTGGTTTAATTTCATCTTCAAAACACTAGTATTTAACTAGAATTTTTGCATACTAGTCTACTTTACCCCTGCAGGGTATTCACAAATATGCATATATGTATACAAATACATATACAAATATAGGAAAAATATAATTTTATGTATTTGGCGTTACTCATACATACTCGTACTTATATGTATATACGTATTAATTATATGAAAAGAGTACTTGTGACTGCTTTTATTTGCACATTTCATTAGCACTTAGCGGGTTTTGCTAATTAGAATACATACATAGGTAAGTATATTTTCCCTCAAATTATTTTAACACATTTATAATTTTTTTAGTTTTGAGTAAAACTATGAAGGCGATATCTATTCAAACTTCTTCCTAGTCGGAATTGATTGTAATAACGGATTCGCCACCACTGCCGCGCAACAGAGAGGGAGAAGTGTTCTCTCCACAAATTCAGTATACTCTGGCCATCAGTAGTTAGAACACCTCTAGGTCCCACAAGAGTTTGCTTTGGTTTTAAAAACTTCTTTAAGTCGCTGTATATTTTTGGGGAATTTTCCAGCATTACCCTTATCGACCAGCGTCTTAAGCTCTTCATTCTTACGCACAGCGGTACCGCAATTCTCATTGTACCAGCTGATTTCTTGACCTTTCCGGTAAGCTATAATTTCGTTTGCAGTTGTAGGTAGAGAGCTTTAACTGCCGTCCCGCAGTTCTTTTTTACCGAGCTGATGATGAGTGCTCTCAGAAAGCAGAATATTGTTGGCTATACAGAGGCGGAGGCGTATTTTCGATGCTACAAGTTAGTGGTCCGTGTGAATGTTGGGTCCTCGTAGCATACGCATCGTCCACCGGAGTGAGTATCAATACTCGGCGACGTAGTCTCTCTTCCACTATGAAGCTGACACCGAATTTACGTTAGTTTATGTGGCTGCTGTAGTAAATGCCGCCAGGACTAACTCATTACCGTCCTTGCCTCATTCATCGTTTTCTTAGACGGCGGTGATGTCAATCTTTAGTTTTAAGAGGACAACAATCAGCTAGGTATTGACACCCTCCCAGTTAAGTGATCGGACATTCTAAGTATATGCCCTTAAATCATAGTCCTTAATATATTTGCAGTAGTCGTCGTCAAAAGTGGGTCTCTCATCCGAAGAGCTGTTAACATTTTCATTGGATTTTAATCAGTAAATCCTTTTAAATTTGAACAGAAAGCGAAAGTAATTCAATTCTAAAATTCCAAATGTCAATAAATAATCTTCTTTGCCTTCAGTGCTATTCGAACTCGTTTCGTAGATTTGCAGTCTTATTGGACTTTTCATCACAGAGCAAGTGCTTCTTACAGCATCTGCGTGACATTTCATATGCCGAGATCTAATGAGCTTCCGTAAGTCTTTCCTCATAAATTCCTTAAGAGCTTATTATGTATAAAAGCAACTTTTTTATTTTCTACGAATGCTTACATACTACTATGCACGGAATAAATACTACAAGATTTATAAATTAGTAAGTCAGTGTGTATTTAAGTATATATACGTACTTATTCAAAAGTTAACGAAATACAGTTGATGTCTCAACTACGTATCAACATGAGAAAATTTGCAATTGAGCAGAAATCACAGACTAAATATTTTGAGAAAGTGAGTAAGATGATATAGATATGCATACATATGTATATAATTAGCGCTTTGTGACTGCTGAAGTGATTTTCGGTCGAGCTCCTTCTCCAATTTGTGGTGTGCGAAGGTTTTCCAACAAATAGAGGGAAATACAATTTATACTAAGCCGCCTTTGAACGGCCTGTGGATTTTTATGAGGAGCCTCTATTTCATGTGGGAAATACACTCGGAGGGCTTGACATTCCCTGTCGAGGGCCGATTGCAATTATAAAATTTATTTTTCTATAATTTTGGATGTTGGTCGAACCAGTGGTAAGCATTGCTAACCACTCATGATAACTAGGAACAAATAAAAGAAGATCGTAGATGCAAGCTATATGGGTCGGGGCTCTTTTTCTAGTAGCGGCCGTGATCCCCTGGCTTTTTGTTCAAACTGAATGAACAGAGTGGATTGCCAGAAATTGTTTGTGGAAACCTTTGAACAGAGAGGATTACCAGTAATTGTTTGCGAAGAAACCAGAGCAAGATAAATTTCCCAATTACATGTTGACCTAAACGAGGTAAAGTCACCGAAAGGGTGACAGTCCCACAGCGTGGTCCGAACCCGTCGTAACAGCTCGACATGAATTTCGCAGTGAAACAATGTCGCTCTAAGTAGTAGTAGGTTAGCATAGGGTAGTTGCAGTCGGGATGGAATTGATCTTTTTTGTTGGCTTATTCTCTTGTTCAAATCCTATTGAGAACCCTTGAGTTCGGCCAATAGGGGGGAAGTCTTGGCAAAGCAACGTAGTTTTCTTTTGAAGCTGTATTTTTTTCACATTTCGCTTCAACTACGAATTGATATTATTAATATTCACTATAAAAATTTCATCGAAAAATCATCTTGACTGATGAGGCCGATTTTCACCTCGATGGCTACGTCAATAAGCAAAAACGTTCCTTCTGGGGCTCGGAAAACCCAAGATTTATTGTTGAAAAGCTTCTTCATTCTCAACCTATAACTGTTTGGTGCGGTTTATGATCTGGAGGGGTCATTGGACCTTCCTTTTTAAAAAATGAATGGATTGCCCTATCGACAGATGACTGAAGATTTTCTGAATTGGATGGTATTGATCTACACAACGTTTACTTTCACACTTTCACGTGCCACACAAGCAACGAAACCATCGATCTTTTAGGGGAAAAGTTTCTTTGAATATCAAAATAACACCACTTTTTGGAAAACTCGTTGTATAATTCGTTTAAAATAAAATAGATAGAAAATTGCACTAATAAATTAAAATAAACATATTTTGTTTGTTCCTATTTATCACCTTATCAATTAGTATACATATATAACTGCTGATTTGGGGGCCGAACTCTTTCTCTAATTAATTTGTTTATAATTTTGGATATTTTTCTGACAAGGTTTCGAATCCATGACCCTCATTGCGGTTAATGCGAGTGTTACTCACTTTCTAAAAATATTTTAATGACATTCACTCAATCATTTCAGAGTAATTATTTTCAAGTGGGGATGTAGTTGCGACATGCACTGTAGTTGCAATTCATACGCTACATGCAGTGTGCCTGAGAATTTATGTCCATTGAAGATAGGATGAGATGGGATGAGTTGCACATCGGAAATGCATAAAATCTCTTTGAACTTTTTAAGGCTGTGCACAATGTATTTTTCTTTCAGTATTTTCGCATGCAAATGTACACGTATTTAATATTGCCAGCATGTATTTGCATGCTTAGTTGCAAAAAAACTGAAATCGTCTGGAAAATGGCATCTATTCATGCAACAGACCACACTAACATGTGATGGGAAAATTTTTATATTAAATTCACATGCAAGAACATTCCCACAACTGAAGTTTTCTAATCGCAATAAGAGAAAAGCTTTTCTTCATGTCACAATTTTTATGTTCTAGAAAGAGATGACAAAGGCGGTTCATTGTTTTTGAGTTAGTTAAAATAATATTCCCATACTCAATGGATTTGGCACGAGGCAATGTAATATGTACATTTTCTAAGGTGATTCTTATTATAATTTTCAAAATACACATATACCTATATTTATTCCTTCATCTATTTCACCGCCTTTGAAGCAAGGTGGTTGATGCCCAGAATATGCTACATTTATGGAGGGAACACTTCTCCAGCTAGCTGAATGGCAGTGAATATGGAACACCAGGAAATGGCGAACCCGACTCCCCAATTGATGACGTTGAAACAGCCATTTCATTGCTCGACTAAGAAAAAGTTCAAATAACAATAGCCCGCTTCAAAAACCCCCATGGGATAAGCCTCCTAAATATCGCACATAAGGTCCTATGGAGCGTTTGTGGGAAAGACAAGCCCTAAGTCAGTTGGTAACTAACTGATTGGAACTTATTAGTGGGGCTTTTTATAAAGCAATGTAAACTGACGTTAAGCAACACCAAAAGATCCGTCAGGATCGAGAAAACCTCTCCGAGCCGTTCCATACCAAACTCGGTTTCAGATAAGGTGACCCTTAGTCGTGTGACTTGTTTAATTTATTGCTGCAGAGCTGAATAGATTCGATAGAGTCTTCTAAAAGAGTGTACGCCGATGACATTAACATCATTAGCCTCAGCAGCTGCGTCGTGAGTTTAACTTTCTCCGGACTGGATAAGGAAGTGAAATATCAAACAAATAGCTCGTGTCTATCTTGGAACACGAACAACAATTTCAGCCTTGAAATTAAACGTAGAATTTATCTTGCCAACAGGGGCTTCTTTTAAGTGAGTAGGCAATTGAAATACTTTTCTACTCTGATGAGTCGGCGTTGAGTGTTTTTAAGAGAAATATTTTGCGCGTTGGCAACGGTAAATGCCGCTGTTGATGGAACAGTGACCTGTACGAGATATACGGCAACATGGATATGGCTAGCTAATGTGGTTAGGATGGATAAGAATACTCCTTTGAAAACTTTAAAAGTTTTCGATGCAGTGCCCGCCGAAGCAAGCAGAGGAAGAGGAAGACCTCCACTCCGTTGGAAAAACCAAATGGAAGAAGCATCCTGTTATATTTAGTATTTTGAATTAGCGCCAAACAGCGTAAAAAAGTAGTGGAATGGCGCACTATTGTTAACTCTGCTAAAATCGTATTAGCGGTCATTTAACAGAAGATCCAGTTAACAAACGGTGTCGACAACGTTTGTTTTGGAGAATTTATGTCGGGGTGTCGTGGCCTAGTTTCGATATGCAGAAGTTGAATTTTATGGTGCCGTTTTGGCACTTTTGATTCATTCCTTTACCAAGTTGCAGTTTAATGGCTTCTTGAAGGTAAAAGAACTATTGAAGCAATAAGTTTGGCTACAACTTTCCAAGCCTTTCCCATGATATTTCTAGCAAATTTAGCGTCGATAATACGCCGCCGCAGTAACATTGGGTACTGCCATTCGGTAGGCGCGGGTTCAAATCCCGCTGCGACAAAAATCCAAAATTATAGAAAATTAATTTAAAAAAATTAAGTTAAATTTTCTAATTGCGGTCGCCCTTCGGCAGGGAATATTAACCCCTCCGAGTGTATATCCGACATGAAACTAAAAAGCTCCTCATAAAAAACCATCAGCCGTTCGGAGGCGGCTAAGTATAAACTGTAGGTTCCTTTGTTTTTGTTGGAAAAACTTCAAGACGCAAAACCACAAATTGGAGAAGGAGCTCGGACGAAAATTGCTCCAGCAGTTTTTATATATTATAATTTATATAATACATATAATACGCAAACGGTTATTTACAATTCTGTGCAACGGCCACGCACATGGTATCTTATATGAAAATCTCTTTTGGTGAAACGATAACGGACAAATGCTATTAAGCTTTCAAAGACTAAGATCACAACACAAGTTAATAATGGTTTTCACTCAGCATCAACATAGTTAAGCAGTGATGTGCACGTCGTCAAAGCAATCTGTGATTGATATTTTCGATATGGAATTAGTGTCTGTGCGTAACGGCACTTCACCGCTACTTTTTCTAGGCAACCAGCTGCAGTCAAGTTGTTGACAACTTATCACCGACAACATTTCACAGGTGAGCTGAACTTCCGCATGACATTAGACTATTTGTCTATGCTGCATATTTATGTAAATAGTCGATACAACTCCGCCCGAACTGCCGCTTGTGCGGATATGTGTGTGTATGTGATTAACAATGGGCTTGGTAAACAAGTTCATCATTCACACAAACAACTTATATGTATGTACGACTATGTGGGTAAATGAATTACATGAATATTTAATTTAGTTACCTGCGTTTTTTACTGTAGTCATGTGACGCCGAATTTATTTTCGCCGAAATTTTTGGTCTATGCGATTTTCGTAAGCACAGCTCCATTTTTTTTTTCTATGAATGCTTTTCTTTCGTTGTTAACTTTATATATGTACGTATGTTACATATATGTATATGTATGTATGTATGAATGTATGTAAGCGCGTGTTTGTAGTCGTTGGTGCATCAAACAATAAGAAATCGATTTTCCTGAATTTTCCTTTTAACCGTTGCGTGTTAGCAAACTTGCGCCGTACATACATACTATGTATGCATTTATGTATGTATGGTACATATATTTAATACAGCCTAACTTTCTTTAGCTACCTAACAATCCTCGAGCGTAAGTTTATTCGAATACTGGCACACCTTAGTATGTTAAGAATCCATTTTCAGCTCTAGTAACATCATTTTATATTTATGGAAGTCTGAATGTTAATTGTGTCATCTGGTCTCACTGGGACGTAACGGCACACTATATAGTTTGCTAATGCTTTTCTTAGCTGATGCAACTTAGATTTGTATATACATATACTATATATATAATATATGTATATGTACATGCATATGTACCTATGTATGTATGTATGTATTTGGGTATGTTTTCAAGTTGTCACAGTTGGTGCTGATTCGATTGCTGGCGAATGCGTTCAATTTGTTATTGTAGTCGGTCAATTGATTCAATTAGTTGCGGCTTGAATTAGATAATGGCTTGAGATTTTTATCTCCGCTTTGTATTCAAACGATTTTATAAACCGTATCACTATCACTTTATTATGCACATGAGGAAGGCGGAGTGATCAACCGACTAACCGACCGAGTGCTCATCTGTCGAAGATGTATAAAACTCAGCGAATCGTTATTTGATATTTTGTTTATTTTGTTTTTGTTTAAGTTTTCCACTTTGATTATTAATTTGTACATATGTACACATTTATGTGGTTATGCATGCACTGCGGCTACTTTTGGCTCGCGTTCACATGGTTTATTGGCACATAGTCGTACATATGTACACATATGTATGTGCATATGTGCATATTTACTTGTATATATTTAATTTAAATTAAATTTATTTAGATATGTATGTACATATGGCCCACTGCTTAGAGCTTTGTTACTTTAGTTTTTCTTTTATTTAATTCACTCAAAATTCATTAAATTATTTTTTTTATTTACCCACATTTTTGCAATATTTTTTTCACACTTTTATGATTCATTTTAGAATTCATTTACACATTTGATGTTTAACATTTAACGTGGAGGCTATCACTTGGCTAATTCACAGCATTTCTGACAGTTGGCCAATATACATATGTATGTAGAAACACTCTAATCAACTTTTTTCCATACACAAATGTACCCCCCACGAATGTATGTATGTATGCACACATGTATTATATATGGTATATTATAGCACTACAATTATTTTTACTTTGCTTTACTCAAGCAATATCACGCACTTTTTTAGCACCAGAGCGCAAAAATGATTTTCTTTCCTTGACTTCTAAGTATTTTTTGACTTTTTAATTTCTAATTTTTATTTTGTAATGGCTTTTTTGTTTTGTTGTGACCGGGAGCAGTGCGCACCAGCGATTCGCTACGCTCATCCAACTCGGCTTTCCTAGACAAACTGCTTAACTGAACGCTTTTGATGTGGGAACGAATGCGAAAACGCGAATCGGCCTTTTTATTTAGTATCTGTGAGATACATACGGACTCTTGCTGTCGCTGGCGTACATTTGTGAAAACTCATTTGTTGACTTTGTTGTCATGACATTCCCACTTCTCTTTGGCTATGTGCTTTGTGTTTGACATTTAGCGTTGCTATGTTTGTTTCCCTTATTCGCTGGTTAAGCTTTTTTATTTGGCTTATTCCACTACGTTTTGTTTACAAAAAACTTTTATGAATGAAACTCTCTTTCTCTTTGCTCTTTGCAAATTTATGCATGGTAGGTGTGTGTGTGTTTATGTGTAAGATGAAATAGCACCCTACATAGCGCACTTTGTTGGTGTTGCTTTTAATTTATTATTTATGTTACCAAAAAGAGGGATGATAACTCTGAATATTGACTTCATTTAAACGTAGAAGCGCTATGAAATAGACGTAAGCTACAGCGACTTTTCTGAAGCCAGGGTTCGAGTTCTGGTTCGAGCAACATCCAAAACTATAGAAAACTAATTTTGCTAATTGCGGTTACTGATAGGAAATAAAAGATCCTCCTAAAAATCCATAGGCCGTTCGGAGGTGGGTTAGAATAAACTGTAGGTCACTCCATTGGTTAGAAAAACATCAAGGGGCGGAACATCTCCTCAGCGGCTACAAAGCGCGTATTATATATACATTAAGACCAGAAAGTTTCGGGAAATTGTTTTTTTTTTCAATATTTGCGGTGTGGTTCACCATTAAGAGTATTATTTGAGCGTTTTGAGGCGTTTGCGCGAAAACAACCGTCGTAAACGGCCAGAATTGTGGGCCAAAAATTTCCGGACACTTTCATGACGGTAATACGTCATCGCACCGAGCTGTAGTTGTGAACGATTTAAATACTCGTTCTACACCGTATTCAACGGATTTGGCTCCAGGCGACTTTTTTTTGTTTCCAAAACTCAAATCTTGCTACCCTCTTCAACTCTCGGTCGTAGTCGATTGCAACATTTCGAGGCAGTCTTTTTTTCTCTGCAGTAGGCATCGCTCATCGTACCTGCTCTTTTTTCAACATTGTCGAAAACCAATTGTTTCTTTAGCGGCGGTACGTGGCCAGAATTGAATGCCGTTCCACACTTATCTTATATCGAGTTGATGATGGGTGCTCTTAGAAAACAGCAGTGCAAGTCGAGTAGAAAACCATCTCGTAGTCTGTTGCGATTGTAGTTGTTTGTCGTCGAACCTTCCTTGTGTTTGTTGACGTGTGTTCTTTGCTGCACAGAGGTTATGCTTATCTTTGCTGTTATAAAAAATTTCTCCGTATCAATGTTAGATCCACATATAAAACACTAAAGACATGCCTTTCTTCAAGCAAAATACCGCCGATTTGTTTTCTATATTCGACCCGATGTAGCTAGAAAAATTTTTTGTGTGTGATATTTCGAGCTCCGGCGGAGTCGATCAGCCTCAGACCGTTTTGACTGCTGTGCCTAAGATACCTTCTTGGCTCGAATTGGCGTTTTGACATTTTGGTTGGGGCAGCGCTCATAGAAAGCATCTTTGGTCACATCGTCCTTCTTTAATGACATGGCGTTGGCAGTAATCAACGATATGTGGAAGAAGCTCTCTTTGATACGTATTGTGGCTAGACGTTGATCCAGTGAGGTGAATACCAATATTCGGCAACGGAGTCTTTGTTACTTAGCAAATCCAGCACCAAATTTGCGCTTCTTTATATGGCCGCTGTAGTAAACCTCACAAGGACCTACTCGCTTCCATCCTTGTCCCATCCATCGCACTTCCTTGACGGCAATGACGTCAGCCTTTATTCTTACGAGGACATCAATCAGCTGGACAGCGATACATTCCCAAAGAATTCTAATAGAATTTTAATTTTTCATTATCCGTTTATTGTTTGAGTAAGTGAAGCGAACTACTAGAGTTTTAGTTCCATTATAAGATCCCTAACTAAATTCAAGAGATCCTCTAGGAACCTTGACCTGGGTTTCGCTTTCTCGAGAAATCGTGTTGATTTGATTAATTGAATTCTTCTTGTACCTCCAGTCTCTAAGTTATGTAAAGCATATATATATATATATATAATTGGCGCTTTGTAACCACTGAAGCGAATTTTCGGCCGAGCTCCTCCTCCAATTTGTGGTTTTGCGGTTTGATGTTTTTCCAACAAATGGAGGGACCTACAGTTTATACTAAGCCGCCTCCGAACGGCTGACGGATTTTTTACGAGGAGCCTTAATTTCAAGTCCGAAACATACTCGGAGGGTGTGGACATTCCCTGCCGAGGGGCGACCGCAATTAGAAAATGTTACTTAATTTTTTATTTAAATTAATTTTCCATAACTTTTTTTTGGATGTTGGTGCCACCGGGATATGAACCCGAGCCTTCCGAATGGCAGTACGCAATGCTAACCACTCGGCTACCGCGGCCGCCAGCATAGACTCCATAATTAAATGATACTACTAGATGTTTTAGTGAAGGCATCACCAACTAAACGTTACCATAAACGGAATATAAATAAATGAAGTGAGGAAAAATTCTTTCCAAAAGCGCTCGGAACATTAGTCCTCATAAGAGGTGACGCAGAAAATAGCTTGCATGATGACTTGGTCATGTTGAATCGATTTCGGAAGCTTCTGAGGGTAGTGAAAGATATCCTTTAAGAAAAATAGAATAAGTGCTATATGAAATTTTCGGATTTTGAAAATTTTAGGCTTCTGGATTATTTTTTGATAGATTTTCGAACCAATACTTCATATCTGAATAAATCGGTTGAACTGTATATTTGCGTGTAGAATACCGAATTTCATAAATTTAGATGGTATTATAAGAGAGTTTTGGCCAAAGCCTCATATATTTTTAGACAAATTTATGATCCAAAAACTGAAGTCTGAAGATTTGGTCAAAATATCCTTAAATGTATCAATGCATCGGGGTAACAAGTCTGCGTACAGAGAGTTCATGGCTAAATCATTTCGACTCATTCGGTATAAACTTTGATGAGCCTATCTCTTCTCAAATGTCAATTTTGAAACTTTTTGACATTTGACAAGTAAAAACTACGCATGTTATAAAGATGAAACGATACACTCGTCAACAACGCATTGAAATTATTAAAATTCATTATAAAAATGGTGAAACCTGACAGAGACGGTTTGTAAAACTAAAACATTGTTCGGTCGTCGTGAAGCACATTGTCGGACCGCAATACAGAAATTGGTGGAAAAAATGAAACTGTTGGAACAAGTTAGTGATGTGAAGAATAAAACACCTGCGCGTCGCCCAAAAAGCGCCTGCGGGTTAGGGTCTCGAGAATTTGCCCGTGGTAAGGCATGTCTGTCGTAAGAGGCGACTAAAATCCAATAAAGACTTGAGTCCTAAGGCTTATAAAATTCAAATTCAATTATAAAGCACAAGAGCTCAATTCAGCCGATCATCAACAACGTCGTGTTTTTGCTGATTGGGTCCTTGAAATACTTGAAAATGATCCGGAATTTCATAGAAAAATCCGTGATGAGGCCCATATTCCCCCGATGACTACGTCAATAAGCAAAACTGTCGTTTCTGGAGCTCGGAAAACCTAGTACTAGCGAATGGTATTGATCTTGACAACGTTTACTTTCAACAAGATGGCGCTACAGCGAAAAGTTTCCGGACCGAGTTACCTCTCGAAGAGGTGATGGGAATTGGCCAGCGAGCTGATGTGATTTAACACCCTTCGGCTTCTTCCTTTGGAGCGAGTAAGATAAGGTCTACGTCGGCAGGTCAACGTCGATTCAAGACCTCAAAGATGGAATTCATGGGCACTCAGCACTTTGCGATTTGGTGATGGAAAATTTCACAATAATGGCATATCTTCCTCTTATATCTCTTATCAGAAAACCCTGTGTAAGAATACCGAAAAATTTTCTACGATATAATATCTGCCATATAACCTATCCTTTAAAGAAATACTGAAGAAGAATTTTTCCACATTATTAAAACAGTTTTTTTCTCTTGTTTTCATATATATAAAAAAATACATCAATATTTATTGTGCGCTCACAAATCACTAAAATTTAGAAGGTATACAAAACATTTAAACACTTACATACGTTACACATACTCACGATATAAAAATATATAATTAAAAATTAATTACAAAAATATTAGAATTTCATAGAAACAGTTATATTTGAAATACATTAAATTTAAAATTAACTTACATAGTCTCATTCGCAATAATTTTCTTATACTTAGAAATAAATATACATATATGTATTTATTAGTATTTAAGAACTCTCTTAACTAATTATTTATTTGTTTGATTCGCCAATCGATGCGGTCTTTTGTATTTGTTGGTTCAAGAAGTTTTCGTCTGCCAAGAATGTTGTTTTACCAACTTTTACACCAGTTTCCATATTGAATTCAAAAACGCAGGGTATACTATTCGGAACATTCACAGTGGAAATATTTTCATCTGATATATCTGCAGAGAATGAAAACAGAAAACAAACACATTGTAATAAACAAATGTAAATATTTGCTTTAAATATATAATAAAAGTTACTAGATATACATTTGTAATATTCACACTCACTGTCAATATGCTTGATTAGGGCACGCGCCACGGTGCCATGTGCCACGATGAGAACGCGCTTGCCCGCAAGCACCTGCTTGAGTATGACATTCTCAAAGTAAGGTATGACCCGTTGCATAAGAACTTTTAGCGATTCCGTGTCTGGAAATTCTGTTGTTGGTATATTTTTGAAATTCGGATTATTGCGTATTAAGTCGTAGTAGGGATTGTCTGGCGTAATGGGCGGTGGAAGAACGTCATATTTACGTCGCCAAGTCTGCACCTACAAACGTATAAGCATTTAATGGTAAATAATTAAAAAGAAACATTTAAAATATTATTTGTGAAATTTTATTGCAATTGCATAGTGCGCAGTTAAATTATTTATGAACATATCGATATTAAGTGTAGTTATGTGTAGTATATATTATGCATATGGTATGTATATGCGAAACATAACATAAAAACAACAGAATTGGACTGTAATACCATAATTGGCGTGGTCTGATAAATACAATTCTTTAAAGCTTATTGGCGCCAATTGCTCAAAGCGTTGGCCATAAAACTTGAATTTACAAAGTTCATTTTAACCAAGTTACATATACATATCTACTTAAACTACATAAATACATAAACTAACCATAATGCTAGCTTATTATAGAATATTCAACAATATATACACGTATAGTGACTGGACGATTGTATTTGTGGGGTTTTGAGGCAATTCTTTATTATTGTCTTAACCTAGCAAAAAGTTGTATCAACATTCCTAAAGTCCAAATTTTACGTATTTAGCATTAAATGCAGCTACATGAATGCTGAGGACCGTTAAAAACAAAACATAAGAGCTGTCTATGGTCATGCCGAAATCTTTATGCCTTTCATGATCATATAAAATTTATTGCAAAATACGAAATTCGATTTCGATTTTTTTCTGTTATAATACCGAATTTCACGCTCTTAGATGCTCTTTTGACGAATTATTTACCCAACATCTTATTTACGCTATAGTGGTCCCATCTGACTGGTTCCGACAAATACATAGTTGTTGAAATGTAGCACATCTGTGTTGGTTGATTTATCTCAAAACCTGAGGTATTAGTTTTCGGAGATTTAGCCATGATTAACTCAGCTCGTCATTTTGACTCGGAGGGGTCTATTTCTTCTTCTTAAAGTAATCCATTATCCATTGCCCATTATTTTTTCACTAACTTGAAGGCTTTATTTACCATAGTTAGGATTACCCGAAAATCATTCGCAATAGGTTGGGTAATCGAAACAGTGCTCGCATGACTGTCAGACTCGCCAATGTCCATAATTTTATCGACATTTTCGACAATTGGTCTTCCACTCCGTGAAGCGTCTTTTACATCAAAATTACCGGAATGAAACCGAAATTGCACGTGATTGGCTGTTACGTTATCAGGACCATAAACGCTATTCATATTTTCAGCCGCCTGGCTTACGTTTTAGCCCTTATCAAACAAAACTGAATCAACCAATCACAAAACTGTCAGAATAGCTTTTTTAGTACGACGCCGTCTTTCTAACGTTATCTAGTGGAACCCGATTAGACTTATACAACGTGAGATACAGATAAATAACACCATCTATTGGAAAACTAATGGATTTTTTTTTACTTATCCATATAATCTTTCTAACGTCATATAGCGTAATCCAATCACATTTACAGAAAGCGAGATACAGATCACTAGTCATTTGATAGTAGACCAATATTATGATAGAGTGGCATGATAAAATGACAGCTGATTGGGCTGGCAGACAAAGACTCTCTGTAAACACGGAAAAATCATAGGTCTGCCGCTTTACAGAGAAAGACAAAAGCTCATCATGCTAACAGTACAGATCATCCAACTTGGACAAGTATCTCTGAAATACGTACAATGTTCCAGTCTATTTGGTATAGAAGGCGTAAAGTGGGCTAGCCCAACAAAGCCCCTAGGAGTTATTCTTGATATCAAGGCTATTAACAAATTAACAGGCAAGTGACGTAAGATGCAGCATTAACAGATAACCGATTAAAAGTTCGAGACAATTGCGGCCAGTCTCCTGTGAAGTAACCAGCAGCATATAACAAATTTTAAAAAAAATTTGGCTAAACGTATAATGCGTCCCTCCTACCGGGTGGATGCCAGCTAGTCCTTCCCGATGGTTAGTAATTATGAATTATCATTATTTACTGATGGGTCTAAATGTGAGGCATTAACAGGTGTGGAGTTCTTTTGTGACATCCCCAATAGAGAAGGTAGCTATAAACTCAAGGACTACAACTCTGTCTTCCAAGCATTACCGGAGGTGACAAATGACAACCGTTTTAATTCCGAAATCTATAAGGTTTCTGGTTGATAGCTAATCAGCAATTAAGGCGATTAAGTGCTTCAATACAAAGTCAAAATGTGTGTGAGAATATTAAAAGTGGGCAATGAACAGACTATTACGGAAACACATCACCTGGGAAGTAGAAAGTGATGAAAAAGCGGACAAATTGGCTCGAACTGCCGACTGTCGTAAGGTTTTTATTGCCTTCAAATCTTGTCTAAATCAGTGTACCTCAAAGAAAAACTTAAAGTCTTAGATCATTTCCAACGTAGGGCGTACCACCACTGTGGGGCAGGGTGTATTGTAGACAGGCGAAACTGTTACTAGCACTAAGCAGCTGCCGCTTGTATTAGGTGAGTAGGTAGTAGGTGAGTTGATGACTTATCTACATTTGGGATATCAGCTTCTTTGACACAACTCTTACGACAGCCGGTTCTACGCATCGGAGTTGACCCGAATTTCTAAGGACATTAACGGAGCAACAGCTGCAAGCACTCAAATGCCTCCATAGCCAATATAGCAGTGCTTTCAGCACCCCTCGCCACATTGGGTAACCACCTTCAAACTTCGATAGTATCGCGGATCTACAAAAATTAATATTATATTTAATACTAAAATGAAATGCCAAATATTTGATATGGTCATGAAAGGCTTCGAGTTGGCTGACGAAGTTCTTCTTTATTATTTTTTTTTTTTAATTAATTTCCTATTATTATTTTTGGATGTTGGTCGGACCAGGTCTTGGGCCCTGATCTTCCAAATATTATTACCAACCACTCGGCTCTTGTAGCCGCCCCGAATCCTCATAGTCTCAAAGAATAGTTGCGTGAAATTTTCTAGGCTTAGATAGAATTAATTAATTTTTTACATACCTGCTGCTCTCCATATTTATCGGCCATATCGCGTTTGTTGTATCCAGTGAGGTTACCATAGTGTCGCTCATTTAAATGCCAATCGCTGACAATTTCTAAATCACAGATATTCATTTCTTTCAATATAATACTGAGTGATTGTTTGGCCCGTGTTAGTGCCGATGAGTATGCAATATCAAATTTTAAATTACTTTCACGCAATGCTGCGGCAGAAATGTTTACAGCATCTTTGGCACCTGCGAATAAGAAGTAGTTAGGGGATAGAATGATTGATTTAACTTGATTTCGTAAGAGAGTTATAGCTTAAAATACAACTTTTGAAAATTATGACACAATCAGAGGAAAGATTAGGTGAAAAATTCAAAACAAAAGACTCGGAGACTAAAAAAAGAGGTCGGTTTTACCACCAGATACGGCCATGGTCAATTTAGTCTGGGGTACGGGTAAATATAAATTAACTTGAAGTGACAATAAAAGTACAGAAAATCTACGAGCGAAAGAAGAGTAGATGAACAGGATAGCAAGATTACCATAGATAGTTGAAAATAAGTGTAACCAAAATTCTAAGTAAGAATATAACATTCAAATGCCTATCATAAGTTCTGTTCGGCGACTAGATGGGCAGTAAAAATTTTTACTGAACTTTACTGAATCGTGTTCATTGAAAACTCAGCTAACTTCTCTCATTTTCGTTACTGGCATTTCTCAACGAACACAGCTATTGTATTAATTTCAAAATGCTCCTGATATGAAAAAAGCTATTCGGACGAAATTTAAACAAAACCAATCGAGTCTATCATTGAAATAAAACTAAAAAAAGTTCCGTTACTGATAATCTCATTTGTTAAAAAATGTTGTCATGAAGGATATATTCGGTGTTTTTTGAATTTCTTTGTTTTTCAAAGAATGTCTGCGGAAATTGACTTGGGCAATTTCTAATTTTAAACATAGAAAAGGTCGTATAAATGACAATGTTTACTAGGAACAGTGTTGAGGTGCGATCAAACCGGAAAACTAGTTTTGTTTACATCTTACCCATTTACATATGTATATGTATACTCTTTTGGCAACTTTCCTCTTTATGCCATTTGCATTGTTGACCTACCTTGTTCACTCAAATCGGCATCGTGCCAACCGCAAAAGAGATTCAACTTATTCCATTCACTCTCACCATGACGGACGATCACCAATTGATTGGTCTTCATATCTATTTTTTGTTTCGCCTTTGCCGCGGGGCACAATGCCTTAAAACTGTGTAAGCGAGAGAAGAGAGAAAACAGCTGGTTAAGTATATTTTAATAGATTGCATACTTATGTATATAGATTTTAAAAATAGTTTCTTTAAAAATCTGTTTGAGTTGTTGCATATTGTTTACGATTAATATGCAAAATTTTTCGCGCTATTTACTGAATTATTTTTTTTCTGTTTCTTTTTTATATCTTTCATATGCTTATAATTATATGTATACTTAATAATAATAATACTATATTCACTTTGGTCGAAGCATATACATAAGTACCAGAAGGAGAAGGCCGATTATACATTTCATGGCAGAAAAAGGATGTGTTCAATAAAAATTTGTTATTACAACTCTACCTTGATCCAAAACACAAATCCCATGATAACATAAAACGCTTACCAACATCTTATCATAATACACAGCTATCATTCCTATCAAAATCTTTGGGCCTATCTTGAAAATCTGCACCTATTAGCACCATAATAAATACTCTAAAATGTTATTTATATTTAGTGCATTTTCAAATGAATTTCAGTGAAAAACAAACTACTTCTGAGAGCTTTGAGTTACAACTTTCTTTTTGCGATTTTTTATGATTATTTGTAATATATAACATTTTTTCGGGTTTTAATGAAATATTTATGTGGAAAGCTATGGTCATAAGAACTTAAAGCTATTTCAGCAAATAAATCAGAAATAAATTTAAAAAATCAAAGGTTTTCTTAATCGTCTTCATATGAAAAAAAACTTTTAAAAGTAACTGTATGCACAGACAAAGAGTGAACACACCTAATTTCTTCAGAATCCGTTGCCTAAAAGAGTTTAATTCCTGATTTGAAGAAGATATACATATTGGGTGCAAAAAATGTGTTTAAACCGTGTTATGGAAATCAGCAAATCGTACTGGCTGCATAGTAAATGAATTGGATTGAGTTAAATCATAACCGCTTACATTCTAATTCACCCCTCCAAGTGTATTTATGACATGAAATAAAGCCTCCTTATAAAAAACGTAAGTCCCGACGTTTGTTGGAAAAGCATCAAGACGCATACCACAAATTACCGAAGGGCGGAGAAGAAGTTCAAAGCAAACTTTAATCGATAAAAATTGTTTTCTTATGTTAGCGTCGAAGAAACTGAAATTTAACATGTAAGGCTCAGATCCAAAAGTTTTGTTGACCAGTGTCTTACCGGCAGGACAAAAAGTACTCTAACGAGGACGCTTGAAAAATATTAAATTTACTTATGAAGTCTATACTGGCAGCTTTGTACAAAAGCGAGCAATCAGCTGTGACGGTTTTATGGAAAAAGTCAAAACGCTCTGTATTTCTCTGTTATGGCAGCCAGTAGTGGCAGCGCATGGCGCTCTCACCAGACAGGTCGTATCAGCTGTGTGACTTTGATTTCGGCTGTTTGAGCAATAAGAAGTACATCCAATGAAAATCCATTGTTATTTGAGTAAAAATTGTTCGGGTTCGCGAACTACGTCTAACTTTCATTTCATTTCAAAACTCATTCAAAGAGTTCGCGTTTATGACTAAATAAACTTTTCTTTTGTAACCAATAGTAATATACTAAACTGACTAAAAAAGTCTGTCTTTTACTTCATAATTACAAAACATGTTTTTTATAATTTAAAAAAAAAATTTTAAAGTATAAATTTCGAATTTTTAAATAACATTAGAATCGAATCCTTGACACTCCAATTAAGTAATCTTAATAGTATGCTGTACAAGTTGGAATTATTTTTGTGCACACTGTAAATAAGTATTTACCTACATATGTAGGTATATTTGTAATGATCACACGATATTATCACAGGGTAAAAACCGTTGCAATCAGAAAACATTAAAATTTTTTAGTATTTAATTTCATTTTTTCACGCTAATTTAAAATGCCAGTCAGCGTTAATATTACATTAATACTACTCATACCATACTTCCTTGCCACAGCCTTTGTCGGAAATGTGACGCGCGCGGGTATGCAAAGTGCCGACCCCGGCCGCCACCAAAGCAGCCATTGCACCCACTGCAATAGCTCGGCGTAACAAATTTCTATTAGACATATAAGTCACAAAAAAAAATTCTTTCCTTTTTAATGTAGGAAATACAAAAGAATAGCAAACACGCACAAACAAAAATGAAAATAAAATTTAATTTAAAATTTACAAAAAAATATATTTTCACTATATTAAATTTAAATTAAACTTGTTTTTACACCAAAACTATGCACTTAGAGCGACACACCAAGCGATCAAATAAGACAACTTGGAAAAATTCATCTTTTTGCAAGAAATTAGATTTGTTCGGTGAGAAATGTTAGTAAAAATTAAACAGTAACGAAAGTATTTTGGCGGTCAAATTTGAATACGTTCATTTATACAGCTTATTTTTTCTGCTTTTAAGTATTTTAATAAAATTGGCAGTTATACGTGTATGGTATTCATATTTTATTAATTGTGTATAAAAATTTATGGTATTGCTAATTAATTTCAGCAGTGATGAAGTTCTACATGCATTATAGCCGTCAAACGATAAAGATACCATGTTTTTTCTAATAGACCTCTAATAGCACAAAGATTTATGTAAAATTTGATTTGCAAAAATTTCATTTACAATTTGATTTAACGAGTGCCTTACTATTATTTAAATCATTGATATTATTAAATTTAATTTAAAAAAAATACGGTTGGGCACTTATTTGGTTACTGTATCATTCATATTAAATTATTTGTAATTATGCAGCACATTTTTGTATAGTTTTAATAAAAGCCGCTGTGCTCCATAATTACAAAATTATTAATATTATTTTCATTTTAAATTATTTTTGTTTTGTTGAGAAAAATTCATTCATAAGATCACAAATCAGCTGTTTCTAAATTTTTCCAGCAGCAACTTTCTCGTTACTAATTTCACTGGGTTTTTGGCTCACCGAACAGAACTATTATATGCACGTATTACATATGTATGTAGGTATGTCTAGAGATATGCGAATTTAGTACACATTTTCATGTAATCACAATTTTGCACACATACATATGTATATAAATTGAAGTGTGTAAGTGAGAATGTTAGCGCTGCACTCCAGTAGAAGAAGAAGAAAAGATGCAGGTCAAACAAACTCTTGGAAACAAAAACTTACGCGGCCCAATTATTCTGCATTTTGTTTTTGCTTTGTGTTAGCCGAGCGAAAATCAACGGTAGACTAATCGTGTACAAGCAAACGATGGACAATGACTGAGTGATTCTCTGATAAATACACTTGACTACACTTTTTTCTGTTTCTGTTTTTGTATTTTTTTTATACCTTTCATGAAGATGAATTGGTAAATTAGGTTTGGAGAAGAAATAGACTCATCCAAATCTATAGCGTTCGGGTCAGAATGATGAGTTGAGTTCATTTAGCCATGTCCGTCAAACCCTCTGTTTGTACACAAACTAGTCCCTCACTTTGTGAGATATTTCAACAAAATTTTATACACAGATTTGCACAGGTTTATTTAAATGATCACTTGTCGGAACCCGTCACATTGGATCAACGAGACCGCTATATCAGATTGGAGATTTTGGGTTATAAATTTTTTAGAAAGGCATCTAAGAGATTTGTTATTCTGAACACATATGATGAAAGTTATCAAAAAATCGGACGACTTTAATACATACCTCCCTGCACTGATTTTTTTCAGATTTGAGATTATGGGTAAAAAATCAATTAAAACAGAATCTAGAAGAGTGACATTTTTTCCATACGGACAAATATAGCCACTAAAAATCATCGAAATTGGAGAACTGTATCATAACCGTTCGGATGTGAGGTTTTGGCTAAAAAGTCCGCCAAAAAAGCATCTACATTGTATTCTACATACGTATGTGTACACAAATAAAAATTGACACCGAAAATCATCGAAAACGTAAAAGTTCATTATATGGCCTCCTCAAACTAATTGTTCAGATATGAGAATTAATATTTAATCCTAAAATTAAACACCATAAATTTGATATACTCGTACTCGTAGTCATAAAAGGTATAATGACTTCGGCATAACCGAATACAGCTCCTCTTTTTTTGTTTTTGTATGCGTTTTATCTTTTGTTTGCTTTTTCGCTATTTTTGCATGTTTAATGTACGTATGTACATACATTAAGACCAGAAAGTTTCCGGAAATTGTCATTTAAACTGCTCGCGCCAATTATTTTTCAGCAATTTTCTTTTAATAAGTTAGCAGTATTGTCCTTAATTAAAGGGTGGTTAAATTGTAAGGGCCGATGTTGAATGTGAACCACACCTAAACGCCAAGTTTTTTTCCGAATTTAATTTGACATTTCTCTATTTCAGACATACTCAAATTGAACCATGGAGAGATACACAATCCAACAACGTGTTAAAGTTATCCAGACTTATTATGAAAATTTTCGAAGAAAATCATCTTCAGTGATGAGGCACATTTTCACCTCAGTGGATTCGTCAATAAACAGAATTGCCGCATTTGGGCGAATGAGAATCCAAGAGTGATTGTCGAAAAACCAATGCACCCACAAAGAGTGACTGTTTGGTGCGGTTTATGGGCTGGCGGCATCATCGGGCCGTATTTTTTCCAAAATGAGGCCGGTCAGGCAGTTACTGTGAATGGTGTTCGCTATCGTGAGATGATAACGAATTTTTTATGGCCACAATTGGAAGATATGGATGTGGACGATATGTGGTTTCAGCAGGACGGTGCCACTTGCCACACAGCTAACGAAACAATGGCTCTTTTGCGCAACAAATTCAATGGCCGTGTTATCTCACGTAATGGCGATGTCAATTGGCCCCCAAGATCATGTGATTTGACACGGTTGGACTTTTTTCTCTGGGGTTATTTGAAAGAAAAGGTGTACGTCGATAAGCCAGCAACAATTCAAGAGCTAAAGGATGAGATAATTCGGCACATTAACGGCATAGAAACTCCATTATGCCTCAGCGTCATCGAAAATTTGGACCATCGTATGGAGGTGTGCCGCCGAGGTCGCGGCGCTCATTTGGCCGATATTTTGTTACATACATAATTGAGTAATACCAATATATCATAATAAAATAAAATTTCAATAATTTCCTAAATAGTTTGTGTTTTATTCAAAATCAACATCGGCCCTTGAAAATTTAACCACCCTTTATTATGCTGAAAGTGAGCATGATCTGACAATCAGTTTATTTGCAGCAGCTGTTCAAAATCCGTCGACGTCAATTCCCTCTGCGAATTTTCTTTTACAGCCTCAATGAGTCGAAACGGGTTCCACCGAGTGTTAACTTGAGTTTTGGAAACAAAAAAAGTTGCATGGGGTCAAATCCGGTGGTTTTTGGTCTTAAAATCGTTCCCAACTACAGTTCGGTGCGACGACGCATTATCGTCATGAAAGTTTCCGGAAATTGTTGGCCCACAATACCGGCCGTTTACGACTGATGTTTTCACGCAAACGCCTCAAAACACTCAAATAATACTCTTTATTGACCGTCTGTCCTGTTGGAACGAATTCATGATGAACCAAACCTCGAATATCGTAAAAAAACCAAATTCCGGAAACTTTCTGGTCCTAATGTATATTGTATATAAAGGAACAATATATTACATACGTATATACATATGTACATCTGTATGAATATATAATATAATAGTTTACTGTATGTTTGTATGTACAATTTTACTTTGCTTTGCTATTGTACATACATATTTTTGCATACAATTTTTTTTAGTTTTGGCGCTATTTTGCTACACACACGCTGCGAGTCACGTCAGTCACTAGTGATAATATAAAATATAAGAATAGCAATAACGTATCATTGTTGTTATTGTTTTATTTCAACTGCATTTTATTGTTATTTGCTATGTTTTGCTATGACTGTCCGGTGTATACACTTAAATAAATTTGTGCATACATACATATACGTATGTATTCGTATATATAAAAAATATCAAATTTGCATATTCGTTTTAGAATTGATTCGAATTCTTGACTGATGAAGTCCCCTTAACCGCAGACACTTTTGATTGATCATAAAAATTCGAATAGATTTGCCGCTGCACCTATTTGTAAATACTTTATACATACATACAGTCATACATACTCACAAATGTACGAGCGTAGGTATATGCATATACATGTAAAGGGTGGTTAAATTTTCAAGGGCCGATGTTGATTTTGACTAAAACACAAACTATTTAGGAAATTATTGAAATTTTATTTTATTATGATATATTGGTATTACTCAATTATGTATGTAACAAAATATCGGCCAAATGAGCGCCGCGACCTCGGCGGCACACCTCCATACGATGGTCCAAATTTTCGATGACGCTGAGGCATAATGGAGTTTCTATGCCGTTAATGTGCCGAATTATCTCATCCTTTAGCTCTTGAATTGTTGCTGGCTTATCGACGTACACCTTTTCTTTCAAATAACCCCAGAGAAAAAAGTCCAACCGTGTCAAATCACATGATCTTGGGGGCCAATTGACATCGCCATTACGTGAGATAACACGGCCATTGAATTTGTTGCGCAAAAGAGCCATTGTTTCGTTAGCTGTGTGGCAAGTGGCACCGTCCTGCTGAAACCACATATCGTCCACATCCATATCTTCCAATTGTGGCCATAAAAAATTCGTTTTCATCTCACGATAGCGAACACCATTCACAGTAACTGCCTGACCGGCCTCATTTTGGAAAAAATACGGCCCGATGATGCCGCCAGCCCATAAACCGCACCAAACAGTCACTCTTTGTGGGTGCATTGGTTTTTCGACAATCACTCTTGGATTCTCATTCGCCCAAATGCGGCAATTCTGTTTATTGACGAATCCACTGAGGTGAAAATGTGCCTCATCACTGAAGATGATTTTCTTCGAAAATTTTCATAATAAGTCTGGATAACTTTAACACGTTGTTGGATTATGTATCTCTCCATGGTTCAAATTGAGTAAGTCTGAAATAGAGAAATGTCAAATTAAATTCGGAAAAAACTTGGCGTTTAGGTGTGGTTCACATTCAACATCGGCCCTTACAATTTAACCACCCTTTAGTATGTAAGTGCATGACCTGCGGGGATAGACATAGTTGTACATCTTCTGTCAGTAGTTAGTTAGTTGGGCCTAAAGGTACGCTGTGATACCAATGTTGAACCTATCACCGTGTCTTTTATCGGATATACTAGGTTGCTGACTCTTCCGAGGTAGCGATCTTGAGTCGAACCGATGGCTGGACTGCCAAGGTAGAGTTTTAACGACTCTTTTTCAGCTATGTATGTAATTTTTATTCCGTAAGTTCCCATCAGACATTGCCTTGTTATTATGTTGGCAACGTTGTTGAAAGAATAGAGAATTTTTTTTCTTCCATAATGATCCGTCGCGTCTCATTATATGTGCTTTTCTCGCGCCACCTGCTATATTGCTGATCAGCCAACACAGAATCTCTTCTGCCAACAGGTGTTATTTTGGTCTGAGTAGGCAATTGAAATGTAAAGTCATCTCTCGACGTACAGAAACAAGTCGCTCACCCTTTGTACATTAGCAACGGCGGCAAACGATGAATCAATGAGCTGTACGAGATCTACGACGGCATTGACATATTCAGTTCAGTGAATAAAAAGGCAGCAGCTGCGAGTTAAGGGGCACAGTGCTTTGTTGTGCAAGCGATTTCTGCTTGGATGCTACCGAAGTCAAACCACTACCTATAGCAGACAGAGAGCTCAAGCTGTCTCCAGAGGCCCGCATAATACTCTCCCAGTTTGTTTCCTGGACCTCACGTTAGATGATTTCGATGACTTAGACTAACTAGCCTGATCTTAAGCAGGATTGGAGGACCGCAACAACAACAACAACAACAACAACAACAACAACAACAACAACGGCAACGACGACGACAACAACAACAACAACAACAACAACAACAACAACAAAAACAACAATCAGCGGAAAGATCAGGTGGAAAGCGATCTGGTTTTACTTGGTATTTTCAATTGACGCCAAAGAAACAACGAAGAATCGTACATCGTACTCACGCAAGCGATGCCTACCTCAATGAAGAAGAAAATGAAGATTGATCTAAGGCAAGAGAATAGAGGTCTGTTCGTATTGTAGGCAGAGTTTACTGTAGTTAAGATGTTTTCGCATGGTTGCCTTGAATACCAAGACCTTTGAGCTCTAATCGAGAGACGGGTGCTTTAAAAACGGTGATATTTTACGAAATATCAATGGTCCAATTGCCATGCATCAACTTTTTACTAGTTAAATACTAGTTGATTTGTGCGTACTGTTTTTCTACTACGCAGAAATAAAAACTAAAGTATAATTTGCGGTAATCACTGCCACTTAGCTGTATATGTATGTACATATGTATATATATTTATTTGGAGCGTTGTAACCGGTAAAACGATTTTCGGCTGGAGGTACCTACAGTTTATACTAAGCCATCTCCGAACGGCTGATGATTTTTTATAAGTAGCTTTATTTCATGTCAGGAATACACTCGGAAGGGCTCACATTCTTGCCGAAGTTCTACCGCAATTAGAAAAATTAATCTAATTTTTTATTTAAATTATCTTTCTGGAAGAAAGTACTGCTAAGCAGTCGGCTATCGCAGCCGCCAACTCGGCTATAGAAGCTGTTATTATTCTCGTGAATGGTGTCCTTCCTACTACAATGAGTACTGGTGTATTTTCAGCTTAAAAACAACTAGTATTAAACTAGAATTTACACTGGCTTACCTTATTAATAGGTATTCATACATACATACATATGTATATATATTTATATACACATAGGTATGTATTTATGTCTATTTCTTTTTGCCTCAATACATTCGTGGTTCTGTATAATTATTACCAAGCACGCTATTAAATATCTTATACTTTTATTCATTTTTTTATTTAGCGGTACAGTTTTTGAATAATTTTTTATTTTTGAAATTTTTTTATTTCTTTATTTCAAAGAGTTGTTATTGTATTGCTTGTATTAATTACGTTTGTATTCGCATTTTCGCATTTGCCGGTCTGCGCAGTTGAGCGTGGCTTGGCGACGCTTGGCGCTTGAATGCTTGTCAATAATATATTCATAATAATCAACAATTGGCTATTTATTTATTTAAATATTATAGATTTTTTTATTGTACACGTATGTTTATATGCAAATTAGTTTTATCGTTTTATTACGTGATTTTGGGCTCTTTATTATTATTGTTGTATAAAGGCATGCAAAGTTATTTAATACCTTTGGCGTTTATTGTTAATGTTGTTGATAGTTGTTATTGTTACATAAAAATTCATCGGAAAAGAATTTGAGTTTTTTTCGTGCGATTTCTTTTGCTACAAATATGATACGGGTAATTATATACGTGTATTTGTTGTCTAAAGTTTTACGCTACAAACGTTGGGACGACGTCGTGATTCATTAGACAACCACAATTTTTGAATTTTTTGTATTTTTTGAAAATGTTAGTGAGTGATTTGAATAGTTTTCAAAACAAAGATACTAAGGTGTTACTTAGTCAAGGTTGAGAGAGAAAAGGTTACTTTCATGACAGTTTTTTTTATACATGAAATCTTGAAACTTTGATCCGCAATATGTAAATAACAGAAGGAGAAGAGATAGACCCATCAAAATTTATAACGTTAGGGTCATGTAACCATGTCCGTCTGACCACAACCACAACATAGTCCCTCAGTTTGTGAGATATTTCAACCAAACTTGCTGCACAAATGCATTGCTACAGTTAAACGATCATTTGTCGGAACAGACCAGATCGGGAAACCCATATATGACTGAATTAAAAGATATGAATAAGAAATGAAATTTGGTATTCCATATACGTATCTACTAATAAATCGGAGGACTATATCATTTATCCTCCATACGAGATATTTGTTCAGATATGAGGTTTTGAGTCAAAAATCTGTCAAAAAAGAATGAGAATCTTCGAAATCGAAAAACTATCATATAACCCTAATACCATAAATTTGTTATGGTCAAGAAAGGTATAAAGACTTCGGCATGACCGAGCTCTTTTTGGCCAACCTCTCCACAATTTATTCTTAGCCGTCCCCGAACGGTCGATGAATTTTTATAAGGAGCTTTTGTTTCAGGTCAGAAATACACTGTAAGAAGTTGACATTCTCTGCCGAGAGGCCTGTAATAAGATATAATTATTTAATTTTTTATTAAAATTAATTTTCTACAATTTTGGATGTTGGTCCGACCAGGGCTCGAACCCTGGTCTTCCAAATAGTAGTACTATTGCGGCCGACTTCAAACTATATCTTTTCCAATAAAAAAGAATAAAAAATATTTTTGTTCATACTCCTCGAAGTAGTTTAAAATTCTAGTGATGATAATTGAGCAGGTGTGCGAATACTCGTTCTTCAAATGTTTGAAAATGTACGATATAAATCTATAAATCTAGTACTTATAAACAACTATTTTATTCAACAAATTATTATAAATAGATTTACATCTATATATGTATGTATATGGAGGTATTACAGCTCTAGACTTTTATAAATGAATTTTAAATAAACTAAGAAAATGCCCATTCTTTTAAAAATAAATGAATTCTGAAATCGAATTATTTATTGCAATATATAATTTTAATTTTGAAATTTGAAAGGATAGTACGGTTGGGAGGTATGTATGATAGCTGGTTCTGCTCTACGCGTTGCCTAGATCAAAGAGAAGAAGAACAACTCTTGTGCGTAACTAATAACTAATTTTAACATCAATTAATGTACCGAAGAGTTTGTCTCTTTATTCATAATATTATTAATATTAAGTATGCCTATGAGATCTGTCAATTGTGCATTAATTGATTTTAGCACTTCTATGTCTGCTCAACTCACTTTTCCTATTCAATAATTACCTTTATTATGTTTTCCATATCACTTTACTATGTTTTATTAACAAAACTGTTGCGGTTTTTCACTAATAATGGGAGGAAATTAAAGCTGCTAGTATTACATTCAACAATGTATGCATTCACATTAGGGTGGGCCAAAATCCAACCTACAGTATTTATGGTTTAAAATTAATTTTCCTACTGAGAAAATAATCTCCCTGCAAGTCAAACTTTTTTACTCAATTTGAAAAGTTGTCGGGGAGCATCAATGTCTGAATAGGTGGGACTCTGTTATGCTACGTTATGAGGTATTCTACAACAACTCAAGCCATACACACGTCGATTGGATTCTTGAACAACGAGCAGTTGATAGCGGTTTTCTTCAGTGACGAGGATCATTTCTCACACTCAGAGGATACGTAAATAAGCAAAACTGTCGCTTTTGCAGCTTCGAGAATCCTCAAATAATTGAAGGAAGGGCATTACTGTCTGGTGTGGTTTAATTGAAAACTAAAACGGTGAGACCATCACTGTCAATTCGAAGTGTTTTGGTTGTATGATAACCGACTTTTTTGCCTGTAATTGTAGAACACGACTTGGACAATAAGTGTTTCAACATGCTACACAGCATGAACGAAAATGGTTTTGTTGCGAGATAAATTTCCCGGCTACGTGAACTCTCGTTTTAACGATGTCAATTGGCCACCGAGATCGAAATCGCACCGTTGGATTTTTTTTGTGCAGCTACGTGAAAGAACGTGTTGTTTATGCGGACACACCTTAAATTTTGAGCACTTGAAAGCCAACATTCGTCAAGTTAAGGCTGCCTGCCATATATGTACCCTATATGACAAAAAGTGTCGAAAATTAATTCATCAAACGTCTCCAAGTTTGTAAAAATTCGCGAGGCCGGGCACTTTAACGACGTAGTATTTCACATATAACACCAAGGTTGAAATCTTATAATAGAAAAGGAATTTCATGAAAAAATTATATTAAAAGCATTTTACATTATTTTCGATAGTGGATAATCCTGGATAAATAAAGATTTTCCAAATAAAAAAAATAATATATATATACGTGTATATATATAATATATAAAAATTATATAAAATATGCTTTCTTCGGTACTAGTGTGTTTACCATAGTTAGGAAATTGTCCTCATTTTCACGTTGTTAGGTTTACATGTAATTTTTAAACAAGAAAAACTTTTTTTATAAAATAAATATCATGTCTCGCCCACTGTAAATATGACGAAGTTGTTTCGATGACGTGAACTGTTGGCGTAAGCTTCTATTCTATAAACCTTGATTTGAGGATGTTATTTCTTTTTGTTTTTGGAAACTATAAGTAAGCACTTCATTGTGAATATTTCAAGGAGTTTTAGGGCCATTGACAGTTTGTTTTTCCTTAATTATTAATTTTTGTTAAATTAATTAAATTAATTCGTGGTAATTGATACAACTTTTTTGATATTTTATTTAAGAATAGATCAAAGATTAAATGGCACAAATATTTAACCAAGATTATACGCCTAATGGTATGCAATAAAAATACATTAAAACACTGGTATTAAAGTTTGGATTTAAATCGTCAGTAAATTTATTCTAACTCACTTTTTACTTCTTTAAGCTGTTTAAAAAAAAAAACTGGCGTAGCGTATTTATTGTTCTCACTCTTTAAAAAATGCGTCACTATGAATATTTTCAGTGCCGTTATTTACGATATTTATCCGTTTATTCCTTTTTTTAAGTATATTCCAATGCTATTCTTTTTTCCGTCTAAACCACTTTTACGCTGAATATCAACTAATTCACTCGCATTTTCACAATCACTTATATACGAATTGGCCAACAAGCGTACAAAAGTTCTATTAACTTACAAACAAACATACAAACATGTGCACATACCAGTATTTACAGAAGTAGTATGCATGGACGCTGACATGTGAGCATGGCTGTATGTATGTATGTATGCACTCATACCCTTGTCCATAATAAACGTAATGAGTAACAGCAAAAATGACGTCGCCAACAAAGATCCAAGAAATGTCGCTAAGAAAAAGTATCTTATTGTGCTCCAGACTTTTATTGTACGTTACGTATGTATGTAAGGCGTAATTAATCTTTCACACTACAACGCCAGGTAAACAACATTCTGAAACAACAGCTACATATATTTACATTAATATGAACATGCATAGGTTAAATACGAAGTGAATGTGGATTTTGTTTATGTTATTTTCACTTGTCTAAAACTAATCTTTGGCGACAGTGGCAGTGGTAGGTGGCAGGCTGCAGGCGGCAGGCGAAATATCATAAAATTTTAAAGCTTACTTATCTGAGACTGCACTGAGTCAGGGATGCTGCAGTGGGCTAACATGTATGTATTTTGGGTTTGTTAATCAACATAAGGACAGGAAACACGTATCCTTATTTGCGTTTCGGCTATAATTAAAAAAAAAATATGTACAAAGATACATAAATATAGCTTGCTTGTTATAATAATGTCAAATAAATTCCCATATGCGATATCAGAATGGTTAGTGGTACTGCTATTCGGAAAGTCAGGGTTGGAGTCCTGGTCCACTTAACATCTAAAAACTACTGAAATTAATTTGAATAAAAAATTAAGCTTAATTTTCTAATTTCGGTATCCCTGCAGGGAATATCAACGTCTCCGAGTGTATTTCTGACTTGAAATGAAGGCTCCTCATGAAGAACATCAGCCGTTCAGCGATTACGTAGTGCCAATAATGTATATATTAGTAAAATTCTCTGTGTATTCTAATACTTTTTACACGAGCATCCTCATTTGCAAGCTGAGGTGTGCGTGTAGGTCTATTTTTTCATATGAAGCTTATTAGTACAGTTAGTACAAAATGATTAAGTACTGTAATTAAGTCATTAGCATCAATAGATTTAAAAAGATATTTGAAATTAATGTCATTAACACGGATTTTAATTTTGAATAACAACCATTCAGTTCAATACATCTGTTTTACGGTAACAATATTAAAGCGATGCTTTGAAACAAATGCTCTGGAATAGGTGTTTCATCTCAAGGAAATCCATTTTTATACTAGGCGGCCGCAATAGCCGAGTGGTCAGCATTAGATACTAACATAAAAAAGGTCAGGACAGTAGTCTTGGTTTGATCAACATACAAAATTGTAGCAAATTGTTTAATTTCCGAGTGTATTTCTGACAAAATTGTGATAGAAAGTTCTTCATAAAAATCCATCCGTCCGTTCGGAGGCGACTTAGAATAAACTGTAAGTTCTTCCAACGAAAATTTTTAAATTTAAAACGAAGGCCTAATGTGATATTTCTAAAATTTGTTTATTTAGACGTGTGGTTCTTAATGACGCTATGGTTTTTTCGGAGTTAGCATTTTTGATTTAAATTAAACTCAGTTTGGCGTGCCATTTTATAATGAACAGACTTACTCCGGAACCACGTTTGCAAACCTTGAAAGCTTATTATCAAAATCCTATTACTCCGTGGACATAATCGTCCAGCAGAGTGGATTGATTTCGCACCACGTTTACTCTGGTGAATAATGAGCATGCTTAGAGACGCCGTAGATTGTGCACCGAAGGCGCTATTGCTGCTGTGAAATAGGGTATGGAAGAAGACCCGAATGAGTCCATCGCGCACAACAATCGGAGATATGCTATCTCTCATCCAAAGTCCAATTCGTACAAGAATTGAAGCCGAACGACCATCGTTGGTCCACCATTACTGATTATCACAAGAAAATTTTTTTTAACGATAAAGCCTCCACAAGTCACATTATTAAGACGCCGTTACATCCTCAAAAAGTTACTGTTTGGTGCTCTCTATGGGTAGAGCGAATCATTGGTCCATGCTTCTTCAAAAATAAAGCCGGCTATAATGTTACAGTGGGATAATGTGAAGTGGCGGGTCTACGCAGATAAGTCCGAGACGCTTGACGCCTTGGAAGAGAATATTCCGCGGGTTAGTTCTGATATATATATATGTATATATAATCGCTGCAAAAAGTAGTAAAATTTATCCGACTGAGCCGCGGCGGTAACTTGACCGAAATAATTTTCGAAACATAATCGCAAACATTTATGAATGTTTATATAAAAAGCGAGATTCTTGGCCATAAAATTAAATTATACACGTTTTCTTTCTTTCTCAAATCCACATGTCTAAAAAACCATTATGAGTTGAGCAAGAGAAAACGAGTGATATCAGCATTTCCAAGAAGGCCGTGAGAACGTTGAAGATGTCGAACGCACTGGACAATGAAAACGTGGAGCAAGTTATGAACGATCGCCGATTTACAATTGTGGAAATCGTTAATGATATTGCCATATCAGTTGGATCATGTCAACATACTTTTCTTCCAAGTATTAGATATTTGTTGAGTTTTTAACGAAACGCCGGCGAATGAAAATTGCTCGGGAGTCACTAAATATAGTCAACGACGATGCAGAAAGTTATGCTCACTGTGATCTTCCATTTTAATAGCATAATGCATTAAGAATTTCCGCCAATAGGTCAAACGGTCAACAAGGAGTACTACCTAAAAGTATAATGCCGTTTTCTTGAAGAAAACCGAAGAAAATCACCGGATTTGTGAAAAAATATTCAAGGCTTTTGCAACATGATTTTGCTCTTGTACGATGCCCCAGCCTCCATATTTGCAAGAGATGACTTCGTGCGACTTTCCTATTTCCAAAAATAAATAGAACCTCAAAAGGCCGTCTTTTTACAGACGTAGATGGCAATAAAAGCATATTGCTGAAAGAACTAGATAGTATTTATCTCAAAGATCGAGTTTTAGAAGTGTTTCCGGGCTTGGATGCATCACCGACTCGAGTGCGAAATCTCTAATGAGAACTATTTTGAGAACAATTCTGATGTTGTATCAGTGTAGACGAATAGATAAATAGTTTGTCCAAAAAATGAAAAGGGGTATTCTTCTAGTCTAGGAAATGGATGATGGGTACACGGATTCCAAGGGTTTTCTATCCGAGTATGCTACGATAGGAAAAATATCCTACACCCAAACCTATGTATGGTATATATTTCTCACAGTTTGACTTGAATTCTCGTTCTCTAGCAAATTTTCTCAGCACATATTGCAGAGCACGGATTTCCCATACTAAGAAAATACCCCTAATACTCTCGTACTTTTTTGAATCCACATGGTAAGTCTCTCTCTACTCGTCGTCAACGAGAGAGTTTGCTATTGCTATCAAGAAACTTAATTAACAATACGTACTGATCACTTGTAGAGAACATCAAGTGGACATCTCTGCTGGAGTTGGCAGACTTTAAGGCCCGAGCTCTCTTTGTTATTTGTCGAATAACTTAAAAACGAATTATCGGATTAACTTGAAATTTTTAGAGATTATTTTTAAGATATTATACTTAACGAAAATGCAAAAAAAAAAATTTTTTTTTTTGAAAATCCTGACTACCCCTAACCCCTTAAGTTGACTTGGTAGTCTATAGTGAACTCCGTTTCAACAGGGTCAAATGTTATCTCTCAAATTTCGAAAAAGTTATAGTGAAAGGTGTTTGAATTTACAGACCCTGCACGCACTACACAGAAAGCAAGATGTATCTGACAGCTCTTCTATTTTCTGAACCCCATCGCAGCGGAGTGATGCACCATAATAAATTCTTACCTATGCAGATTATATGCACTAATCACATCTTGGTGGGTCTGCTCTAACAAGATAATTAAATCTAAATTATTATTTACATTTTACAAGCAAATGACTTGAAGAAACGCATAGGGATATATGGTACTTGACGGTAGTACTCGAGTTTTGCACCGCAATTCATAGCACGCATTTCCTGCTTCTATTTATTTGCCAACTATTCTTCTTAATCACTTTGTAACACCAGTCTTCCTATATTCATTTCCATATCTATAAATCTCTTTTTATAGTTTTCAAGCTCAAAAGATTAAAACTATTTGATTCAGTACGTTTCACAGTTGTTTAGTCGCACTCAAATATAATTAGGTGAAAATATTTTTGTTTATTTATTTTTTTTTAATAATTTTTATTTACTTTTTTATTTTGATAATTTATTCCATGTTCTCTTGCGCAGTTGTGTTTAAAGTCTCCTTTATACACGTATTGTTTGTTTTTTCTTTTTTAATATTTAAATAATTGGCACAATTGCTTAGTTTAATTGCTTGTTGCAACAATAACTAACTAACTGTATATTAAGCAATAAAATGATTTTTGATTTTTGATTTTTGATTTCAACAGCTGACGTCTGTTGTAGTTGCGAGTATAATTGCAGTTGTTCGCTGCTTTGGCTTTAATTTCGGAGAAAAATCAATAAGTGAATGGTGATTGTAATCTGTCTTGTCGGCCAACCCAAGAGAGCAAAGTTGTCAATATGTATGTGCGTATGTATTTTGTGCTCCAGCATAAACGTGAGTAGCATTTGCTTACGCTCTTTACTTGATAAAACAATTTTTTAAAATATTGTTAACCACTGCCTATGTACATATGTACAAGAAGGTATTATAGTTTTGTTCATCTCACGGTTGTTGTAGAGCTAGAAATAGTCCAGCCAAATTAGACAAAATTATATGACTAAAGGATTGTAGAAAATTTTATTATACCATAAATAAAATCTAAAAAGTCCTCACCTTCTGGAAAAAAAAATTCCACTAAAATGGTTACGAAAACGAAAAGCTTTGCAATAAAATTATTTAGGTGAAAATTTAAGATAAAATATTTATCCACACAAAATGTGTTGACAGTTCTTTCCCTAAGAGTCACCGTTTTTGAGAATTAACGACTAAAAAAAGCCTTCGGTATTTCAACAGGGAATAACTCTGTTGGGTTTTAGGCGATTTTAAAATGTCATTCAGTGATTTTTGAGATAAAGTTTTGATGGAGGATGAAGCTCATTTCACCCTCTCCAGCGGAGTCAATAAGAAAACAAAAAACCCACACGTCATTTCACGAAACACCACTGCACGATCACTGTTTGGGCCGGAGTGTGCTCAAAAACCATCATCGGACCACTTTTTTCAAAGTTGGAGAAACCGTCGATAGCGCACTTTGTGTGTCCACAAATGCATGAAAAAGGTCGAACGAACTATGCACTTTTTGCAGCGCTAGTTCCAGGGACACGTTGCATCGAAAAATGGTGATTTGGAGTGGCCGCCTCGTTCTCTAGATTTAACAATACTGACTCTTTTCTTTGGGGCTATTTAAAAAGTAAAGTTTATGGCAGCAAGCCAAAGACAATCGACAAACTAAAAGGTAACATACGAGCCGAAATATGTGCTATAACGCCTGAAATGTTGTCAATGTTATGCAGAATACCCGAGAAAGAGCTGCTTTTGGGGTATCGAATGAAGGTGGTCATTTAATCGACGTTGTGTTCTAAAACTGATTTGAAATAAAAGGCAAAGTATATCCTAAATAATTCTTGCTCATTTGTCAAAATCGGCTGAAAAATAGCAGAGTTCCTCAATGTTGAAATAATTGTGACTTGAAAAATAGAGTAACTCTCCCAGAGTGAACTGGGTGGAGAACGGAATGCCCAAACTCTTCCATTATGACATCTGTCTGACATCTAATTATCCGGTATGTTACTGCTTCCAGCTACCCATACCAAGTTCAAAGAGAACAGCTTAACCTCACGTTAAGTGATCTGCGGTTTTCGATTTTACAGATATTCCAGAGCTCTTAATGTGGGCTGACTATCTGAAAAGTTTACGATTTTCTGAGAGCACCATTGAGCTCAGACAATTGACAGCCTGATATATAGCCGCCAATTTCGCCTGAAAAATACTATAGTGATCCGGTAAACGAAAGGATTTCCAAATACCCAATAGTGAATGATACGCAGCAATCTATTTTTACTGGTAGATGCAACGTTCTTAAGATGATAGTATGCCTGCGGCTTATTACTTTCCAATCGGATACCTTTTGTAGCCTTACCGCGACACAAGCAGCATTATGCAGTTCCACAATGGCATCCAAGAAGACATTCATGGCTTCAGTTAGTGTGGTATGCAATGCTCTACTAATACATAGGAATATTGTCCTCTGCACCCTATGAAATTTAGTGTTGACTAATTTTTCCAAGTGTTGCCCACCAGACTGTAACATACTGTAAAGCCAACATACTATTTTATGTTACATGTCACATTTTTGGCCTATCGCGCTTTTGCAAGTATAGAGGGCGATTGACCAGCTTAATTTCCTGTCCAGAATGAGGCCTAGATATTTTGCAGACTCAGTAATGTACTCCTCCGTTCCTGAGAGCAGAAGTATTGCAACCTTTTGAATTTTATACTTCTTAGTGAAGAGAACAAGTACTATCTTCTGCGGGTTAATGTCTAATCCAGCATTATTAACCCACTTTTAGCAAAAATAATTCAATTTTCTTTCGAATACCATTTTCCTAATTCCAGTTAAAAAAATTAGTTGAGATTTTACAAAATATCAGTAAAACTCCGCTACCTGGCTCTGCCCTAACTTGAAATATATTATTATGGTAGGTCGGAAGATTTGCCTGATAATAACATAATAATAAAGGCAAGAGTGGTAATTTGGTATTATTAAAATTTCCGTAGAGCGCTCAAGTGTTTATTTAAAATTTTCACGTTTTTCGAAACCATTCGTATACATCAAGTGGTTAAAATAATGATTTCAAAAATGTTTGCTCTTCATAATTTGTTAATATAGGAGCATAAATATATATTATTAAATGCTATTAAGCATATTTATGGTTGGGGTTGATGTTTTGATAAGTTGGTACTACTTTCCTCGAATTGAGATTGTTCAATATAAAAATAAAATAGTAAAAAATTCAATTCAAAATTTTATTTTAGTAATTCTAACCACACAATAAACTGATATTATTCACATTTAAACAATATTCAATATTCAAATTTAAAGTAGTTGATAGCGATAATTTCAGAAATTTCAACGAAAGAGTAACTAACAACAATCTATAGAAAATATTAAATTAAATGAAGTATTATTAAAAAAATTAATTCATTTATATTTATAACATTTTTTATAATTTTTCAGTTCCCTCTAGAAACACAATTTTACGAAGGAACATTGAAATATTAAAATGGAAAACGAAACTAATATTTAATTAACAGTTAAACAATATTCCATTTCTGAATTGAGATTTGAAAACAATAAAAAATAGAACGAATTTAATTTAATTTACAATATTCAATATTCATATCAAAGAAGCTAATAATAATAATTGTAATTGGAATATTTAGCAGTTTTGCTAAAATATAAATGATTTCTGGTTAAACATTGAATTCTTGAATTCCCTTTAAGTTACTTCATTTTAATCAGAATCCGGAGAGTATTGTGGACTTGCAGGACTATTGGGGCTGCTTGGACTGATAGGCGACATTGGCGAATCAGTGCGACCATATACGGGACTTGTAGGAAAAGATGAATAAAAACTAGGACTAAGTGGTGAGTAATTGATATTTGTATTAGATGTGGTGGAATAAGTGGGGCTAACAGGACTGCTCGAATATTGTGGACTAGTTGGTGAGTAACGATTTGAATTGGGTGAATATGTTGGTGATGTAGGTGAATAAGCAATCGTGGAGCCGGCTGAGTATCGTGGACTTTGTAAAGATGCTGTATATTGTGGTGGCGAACTTGGTGGTATGAAATGCATTTGTGGTGAAGATATTGTTGGAGAGTAGTTAATGGTTGGACTCAATGGCGAATACTGTGCTGAATTAGCTGTATAAGATGGGCTTACAGGCGTATAACTGGGACTAGAAGGATTATAGCTAAGCGTTGATGGCGAATAACGTGGTGTTTGTGCAACATAATTTGGACTTGACGGCGAGTAGTGTGCATATATAGGGCTTGTGGGTGAGTATGTGGCAGAGCTTGAAGGTGTGGCATTATTTTCAGCAAAGAAATACGGTGTAGCACGATATTTTTTGGGTTGTGCACGCTTCAAAGTTGTACCAGTTATTGAAGAAGATGTCTCTAAATTATCTGGAGTATTGAGCGGTGAAGACGGTGAATATAGCGATTCATTATTACTTGTTGGCGAGCTGGGCGAAAAGCTGCTACATCTCTTTGAACTAATAGCAGTTGGTGAATAGGATGGTGAAGTCGGTGAGTAGTTATTTGTTTGTGGTGAGTAACGGGGTGAAGTCGGCGAATAACGCGTGGAACCTGTAACGCTGGCGCATGACTTTGTTGGACTGGCTGGTGAATAAAACGTTGAACTACTATTCGATGGCGACTGTGGCGAATGCACTTGCAGATAATGGTGATAATGCGGTGAGAATTCTGGTGAGCTTGGTGAATATTTTGGCGATTGCATAACCGTAGAAAGCAAATCATTACTACCTGGTGAGTTACTCGATACATTTGTGTAAGCATTTGGATCATATAGGGGTGACATGGGTGAGTAGTGAGAGGAGCCACAATAATATGACTTAAGCGACTCGGCCGATGGTGAAGAATATGGTGAGCTACAAAAATCATCTACATTCAGGGTTGGTGAACTTATATTCGATGAAGGCGAAAAGCAGGCAGAACGCGCCGATTGCGGTGTTAAACCATCGCTTATACCAGGCGAAAACTCGATGATGCCACTACGTCCACTACCTGGTAAAGTATGTGGCGTAAACATAGAACCGTAAAATAAAGCATTTTTGTTGTTCAGTGAATCCACTTCCATAGCGAATTTGCATTTGGATGCATCAAGTATCATGTCGAAACAGCCAGTGCCGATAGGTGGCATTTGACCCATTATAATGTTTTCGGAGACACCACGCATGGCATCCCGTTCGCCGTGCGCTGCTGCATCCATTAACACATCAACTGTTTCCTCGAAAGAACAACGCATTAAGGGGCCCGTTTGCTGGCGATTGATACCATGGCGTGAGATGGCCATCAAGTGACCCTTGGCAGTCATAACGTCACAGAGTAACGCCAAATGGCGATAGTTAACGTATAAGCCTGGAAATATGTAAATACAATATTAGTAAAAGGAGAGGGAATATTTAGTATGCAAAATGCTAGTGAAACTCACCATAAAATTGCAACACGTTATTCATTTCCTTTTCAATCGATTTACGAACCGCCTCTATGCCCAAAACGGTAAACATTTCACAAATATCATTACTGAAAGTGCGTGTTTGATCGACATTCCGCTCGCTCAACACTCGCATCAACGCTGTACCATCAGTTTCCAGCAGCCATTCAGCCACCGATTTGAACTCACCGGTTTCGGTAATGTAGATCCGCTTCTTATTTGTTACCTGCGGTAAATGCATATACACCTTGGAAATCGATTCGATACCCTGTAATGTCATGTCGGACAACATATTGCTCTCAATGCAGCGCAAAAACATATCGTCATCTAGACGGGTGAGCGATGCCTCCTCCTCAGCCAAATCGGCGCCTTGAAATTTATTTTCGGAACTAGTTGAATTCATTATACGTATACGCATTATCAGGCGCGGTGCATTATCGTCATTAAAAATACACTTGAGATCGTTACCGAAGGATGCGGCAATGCGTTCGGCAATCAGTTCCATTGTGAGCTTCTTCTCGGTCATATGCTTGCGGTCGAGTTCGATGCGCAAGAGCCAGGGTGTAATTTCATCTGCGAAAATGGTAATAATAAAATCGGAGATATTAAATGAAATGATAAGAATTGTGTTTTGTAGGAGCCCCCTAAATCTAAAGCCAAATTTTAGAAAAATTCTAATCTATGCATATGTATATACGTAGATATGTATATAAAAATACTGTTAGAATAGAATAATCAAGTTTAGCTCGTAACAAATAGATCTTTTTGACTAACTTGGATCAAAATCAGGTATTTCATAGTAAATGTTAACGAATTCTTGATCTTCAGGTACAACTGTATGCATTGGATCTGGATCATAGTAGATAGCCGTATTGGCCGTAACTTTCTTTAGTGTTGTGTGTTCCAAACGACACAGGACATCTTTTGCCTTCTCAACGTCGCGTGCGGGTTTGCCCGTAAGAAACACAGTTAGAGATGGCGAGCGTGGACGCTTCGAAACGTTAATGATCTCCTTTAAACGTGGTACGCCCAGAGTAACATTTTTTGCCGAAACACCAGCAAAATGAAAAGTGTTCAATGTCATTTGTGTAGCTGGTTCACCAAGCGATTGCGCCGAAAGTGCACCCACCATTTCGCCCGGACAAACTTGTGAGAGTTGAAAACGTGTAGCGATTTCGCCGAGTAGCATTTCAAATGATTCGGTCGTTAAACGATGATTTCCAGCTACCACTTTTGAGCATAGTGTCGAACGTACCAAACACTGGAAGAGGAAGGTAGCATTGTCATTGGCCTGTTGGGAAATGTAATCTGAACCAGCCACAATAACGCATTGCTTAAGCAGTTCGCGTACGCCTGAAAGTAAATGAAGAGCATTGTAAATATTTAATAACCTCTTTACCTCTTTTATCTCACCTTTAATCACATCCAATGGATTGAGAGTTGTAGTTGAGCGTTTGTTAATATGAAAGACTTTCTGCACATTCCATATCATTCGCTGTAGATTGCATGGTAAAACAACTTTCGACTCGCCGGTAGGAAAAATTTGACGTAAAGCTTCGCGATCGCGACACAGTTGCTCCCACTCAACCTCCAACTGTGGAATAATTTCCGGCGATTCTGTTATATCACGTACGGTCTCCTCGTCGAAATATTTGCGCAGGTTGCGTGTTTGGGTAACATCAAATTTAAATTGCTTCTCAAATGCCTTATTCGATAGTTGTATGGTGGGTAGTGTTTGAAATTCTACCGACTCACCACAAAGACCATCTTCACCGTAGCGCAACTGCACAATTTGACCTTCAGCATTTCTCACTGTGCCATCATATTGCACCATAACCGATTCCATAGCTTTTATTAGGCGCCGTTGTATGTAACCCGTTTCAGCAGTCTTCACAGCCGTATCGATGAGTCCCTCGCGTCCACCCATTGCATGAAAGTAGAATTCGGTTGGCGTTAAGCCTGCTAGGTATGAGTTCTCAACGAAGCCGCGTGCCTCTGGCCCATAATCATCCTTGATAAAATGTGGCATTGTGCGCTTACGAAAACCATAAGGTATACGTTTACCTTCAACATTCTGTTGACCTACACAGGCGATCACTTGTGATATGTTGATGTTGGAGCCCTTGGAACCAGCAATTACCATAGCCTGCGAAAAGTTTAAATGTACAGTGGTAAACATATTTCTGTATTTATTTTCCTATATTTGTTACCTTCAAGTTATTATATCCTGTCAGCGATTTCTTTGCCGAGCCACCGGTTTTATCGCGCGCGTCGTTTAAAATACGATTTACTTGATTTTCAAATGTCTGACGTAGGGTATTGCCCGGCGTTGGCTCTAACTGCATGTGATGAGCCTTTTGTATGACTAACATCACGTCGTTCTTTGCTTTTGCAATAGCATTTTGAATTTCTTTGTATGTTTCCGGATCGGCAATAGTATCGCCAATACCGATACTGTGGCCCTCGATTAGCAGCCATGCGTTGACTACTTTTTGTATATTTGCATAAAATTCTCCGGCAATTTGATGACCGAGCTCAATGTAAGCAATGTGTAACAGAGATCCGGCGGCAGCGCCCAATGTGCGTTTGCAGAGAATACCCATAATGAGTTCACTGTATTCGACAACAACCTGAAAATGGAAGTGGATATTTTTGAGTTCCGCCGAAAATATGAATTTAGCTCTAAAATGGGCTCGGGTAATGTTGGGTTTGGGGTATTGTTTGAATGGAATACAAAATACGATTTCGTTCCGAGCATTTCTGAATTAAGAAATTGAATTTTGTTGATTCCTATTAGAAGCACATAGCATATTCTGACCCACGACTAACAAAATATATGAACAACATTTACAAGATAGTTTGTTAAATGTAGTATAATACTCGTATTCAATCTGTAGTTACCTTGGTATCACCCGGCGAAATCCAACAATATTGACTATCATCCTCTTCATCAGGATGCGTTGAGTGTGTACGTATCATATTCAAATTTCCCGGAATGATTAAAGAGAAAAGTTGTTTACCCGACCATAAAAGTGTCGGTTTCAATATACATGGCTTCGGCATTACACCATCCCAGCAGGGCATATGCATGAGTAAATTCATAAGCTGTTCATGAGTTATAAAGACATCGCGTTTGGTCATTTTGCATACACCCGTCAAACAGTCTTGTACAATGCCCATTACCGGTTTATTCGTTTGGGGTGTGACTATTTGTCGTGGTGTTAGGTGAAGATTTTCAATTTCGGCGCGAGTTTCCATGCTCTGCGGCACGTGTAAGTTCATTTCGTCACCATCAAAATCAGCATTATAGGGCGAAGTGCAAGAAAGATTCATACGAAATGTGGACCACGGTAAGACTTTCACGCGATGACCCATCATAGACATTTTGTGTAGAGTTGGTTGACGATTAAAAATTACAAGGTCATTATCACGCAAATGACGTTCTACCTTGTAGCCAAGCTCCAAATGTAAGTCACTGGGTTTTGGATGAAAACGCAAGTCGATACGATCGCCATTGTTGCGTATTATGTACTTGGCACCAGGAAATTGAGTATTTCCCCGATGTACAAGGGTTTGCATGAACTATATATAAATTTCACATATGAATCACTTATAAGCATAATTGCACGATTACTTACTTCAATATTGAATGGTGTTACCACTTCGGGGTAAGTTAAATTCTGCGCTACCGATCGTGGCACGCCAACTTGATCGATATTTAAATTGGGATCGGGTGTGATGACGGTACGTGCAGAAAAATCTACACGTTTGCCCATTAAATTTCCCCTAATACGTCCCTCTTTACCTTTTAGGCGCGCCTTGATGCTCTTTAATGGACGTCCGGATTTTTGTAGAGCACGAGGTAAACCAGGCATTTCATTGTCAATGAGCGTAACCACATGAAACTGCAGCAGTGAGGAACACTCTCTGATTATGTGATCGGCAGCGCCTGTTTCAATACACTTCTTCAATTCATTATTTGCTTTGATGATATCAGCCAATTTGTGTGTCATATCATCATGAGAACGTGAGGTGCCAAACATTAGGACCGAAGGACGTACGCAAAGTGGCGGTACTGGTAGCACTGAAATGATCATCCAATCGGGACGGCAGTGTTGTGGATCCATACCTAAATGAACACAATCTTCATCGGAAATATTTCGAAAGATCTCTAAGACACGATCTGCAGTTAAAATGATTTGACGCTCTTGACGCTGTTCTGTTAAACGCTGCCAGGTGGCATGTAATTCTAGCTTATGTCGTGTAATGCGTGGTTGATGATAACCACAGCCACCATGATCCGAAATATTCATATCATTATTATATTTAATTGGTATATCCATGTTTTCACCACCTTCGCATATTGTCTTCGATTTGCATAGCTCACGCATTAGACATAGACGCATCCGTGGGCGTGTTTTGGTGCGATTTAGTAATTCTTTTACCTATCGAAGAAATTGTGATTACTGTAATTTATGTATGTATACGTATGTATGTATGTACACACCTTTGGATTTGTGGGTGAAACCAATAACTTAGAGCAAGAGAAGCATACGCAACGTAAAATTTTCATAGTTTTTATGAGGAATCCAATATGAAAAACGGGCAAACTCAAATCAATATGCCCAAAGTGGCCGGGGCAGTTGACAATATTGCCGGCGCATGTAAAGCAACGTGATTCTCGATTTAAAACGCCTTGGCGCGGGTCCATTAATCCGCCTAACGCTGGCTTACCATCTTCCACAATCACTGCACGCGTGATGCCACCTTCCGTAACGGATAAGCGTTTGATTTCATCCGGTGAGAGCACACCAAATTGTATGCCTTTGACTTTTCGTGTAACACAAGCGTCACCCATATTTTAGTTAAATTATTAGAAGCTTATTTATATAAAAATGGAAAACTTGTTGCGCAGACTTATACACCAATGTTAAACTATAACGGGGCTTTATTTTTTTTTTATAAATTAAAAGATTGTGCACAGATATGAATTAGTTTTCATTATTTGCAACTGAAATTATAACGAAGCGGATATTCCATTTTAAATCAAGCTGTACTGTTATGTCCGGTATGTTCAGTGCGTGCGTTAAATCAAATTGGACATTAGCGTTTGAGTTTTGACGTTTCCAACTTTTAACTTCCGTCATGAAACCGTCAAATTTGGAGAAATGCCAAATTTCGCAAACGACAAAATCAGATGATTTTTGAGAAATTTCAATTTTTTAGAATTATTTATTAAAAATCATGCATTGGACATAGAATGAAGCGTTTTACAGAGAAAGTGCACCATGAGCAACAAAAAGAAGTGGTATGGGTAATGCAAGAGAGGTATGATGTTCGGCCTGAGCTAGAGTCAGAAAAGCGGAAATCAGATACGGAACAGGAAGATGATTCTTTTAAAACGCCAATTGTATACTCCAAACGTTATGGCGTGCGCTTTTGCGGCATGGAAAAGTTGCATCCCTTCGATGCCGCTAAAGGTGGACATGTACTCAAGGTATTCTCTTAAAATTCTGCTTAAATCAATAAAAATATAACAATGTAATCGCAGTTTTTATTGCAAAATGATATTTTGCAAGCTGGCCGTTTTTATGAACCAACTGAGATCACAAAACAAGATTTACAAAAAGTGCATACGCGTAAATATTTAAGAAGTTTGAAGGTATTTTGATTTTATAACAAACATTCTTTATATAAGTAATGTTATAATTTGCTCTTTTTTTCATTTTTCAAGTGGAGCTTAAATGCCGCTAAGATTTCAGAAATCCCTTTATTACTTTTTGTACCCAATAATTTTGTCCAACGCGGCTATTTGCGTCCAATGCGTTTTCAAACAGCTGGTTCCATACTCGCCGGCAGTTTAGCATTACGTTACGGTTGGGCCATCAATTTGGGTGGTGGTTTTCATCATTGTTGTGCCTATAAAGGTGGCGGATTCTGTCCATATGCTGATATTACTTTGCTTATAACAAAAACATTGGAAGAAGAACGTGATGTCGAGACAGCTATGATTGTGGACTTAGATGCACATCAAGGGAATGGACATGAACGTGATTTTTATGAAAATAATAAAGTTTACATATTGGATATGTACAATGCCTCAATATATCCCCGTGATCATGAGGCCAAGCTGGCGATTAGTTGTGCTGTGGAATTAAGGCCTCGAACAGCAGATGAAACGTACCTGAAGAAATTAAGAAGGTATGCTACATACATACATATGTATGTATGCAGTAGGTGTAATGTATATATATTTAACTTTTATTTATTAAATTTTTGATGGTATTGAAACAGGTCATTAATTTACTCTTTAAACGAGTTTCGTCCTGATTTATTGGTATATAATGCTGGAACGGACATATTACTTGGTGATCCTTTGGGCCTACTTTCAATAACGCCAGAGGTTGAGTATATGCTTATTCTTTTTAAATATAACTATTTCACTAATCCCTTCCTCATCTCATCTCATCTAGGGAGTTGTGGCACGTGATCAATTTGTTTTTGCAACATGTCGAGAACAACGTATACCGATTGTAATGCTGCTCAGTGGCGGCTATTTAAAGTCGTCTGCAAAAGTTATTGCCGAATCTATTGTTAATTTAAAAGCCAAAGGCTTGCTTGCTTGCTAAAAGCACCACAAGTGTTTGTATTGTATTAAAATACTCAGTATTTTTTGTCCCAATTGAACTAAATTTGTTTGAAAAGACTTTGGAGTTATTAAAGAAATTGTCATTTGTAGTTCTTCATTGCAATAGATGTACCTATGTATATGAAGTATATAAAAAAATTATATGATGAAGTGTTCCTGCAAGTGAATGTTATTACAGAAATTTGCTTAAATTTGCCTAATTAAATTTTAAATTTTATAGATTTAAAGATTTATATTATATACAAATAGTAACTGATCGTAACTAAATTTGTGATGTAATTAGCGTAAATGCAATTTGACATTCCGTGAATAAAATATATAATTGTTAATAAAAAATAATGTTATCCATTGGTGGCTCAGCATAAACTTTTTTATCTTAGTAAGCACAATAAAACACGATAATTAATCAATATCTACTAAAGCAATACGAGATATTTTATGTGCTTAAAAAAATTTTAAAATACAATAACTTTTGCCCTGCAAAGAACTTTTTAGTGCCAGCGGGTTATATGTTGGTAAGTCAAAATCGGATATTGGCTCATCGTCTGCGACAGGTTGTGGTTGGATTCCGATTACGTTATTTATGGTAGAGTTGAGGAAGATGTTGACTCTCTGTGAATGGCGATTAAGGCTTGTCCTTATTTAGTCGCGTCCAGCGAATTTTTGAGTTATTGCTATAAAGAATGAGAACAATTTTGACTTTCTTGTGTGCTTGGAAGGCGGTTCTACTAATAGGTGTCTTGTTTGCATACGTTCATGCAATACGCAATCTAAATATCTTATCTTTGCTGTAAATTAATAAGTCTTCAAACAGTACGCTTTCTTAGAAAATAATATTACTTACTTTTTTATATCAAAACGATATATTTTACGTTTACATTATTTTATTTATTAGAAATGGGTTTGTTTGAATTATACATATATATAGTAAATCATAAAATAATTAGGAGGTGGCTAATGAGTCCATTTATGAATGTATGCAGATAATATATATACATATATTTATATGCACACCCGTTGTTTTTCACGTTTAATATTCTTTCACTAACATAACTTTTTTTTAACTATATTTAACTTATTGTTTACAAATAAAATATTAAAAATTACAAATAAATCCGTTTAGAAATAACTACACGTACAAGTAAGCTCTCAAGTTAAGAATTTAAATTTATTTTACTTTTGAAAATTCTCATTTAGTGTTATGCAATAAAAAATTTAGCTTACAATTATGTATGTGTTGCCAATGCAACAATGCTTGACTTACACGCACATACAAGTTTGTTTGGATTTGTAACTACAATGCACTATACGAAAATCTGGAAACATATTGAGTAATACAAAGTTAATTAGATTATGAAATGGAATATCATATTACACATAAGTATACATATATATTAGTTTTGATTCGAGTTAATACAAAAAAAAAAAAAAAACTAAATGTCAAAAACCCACTAAATGATTGTACTCGAATATAATCGACATACACAAAGTGCTTATTACAAAGCTATTTAATGTATTGATAAATTTATATATATATATTTTTTTTAAGAATAACACTGTAATTATTGTTTAAGTTATTTAATAATGCCGTAATTTTCAGTAAGAAAAATGCCTTTTATTGCTAAATGTCACCTATTTATGTATGACTAAAATAGTTTATTTTATTTTTTCTATTTATTACTTTAAATCTCTTGTTAAATTTTTCTATTGTATGATATTGTGGTTTTTATTTTGGTAAAAATGTAACAACTTTGCAGCAGTCTTTAAGTGTATATAGTACGTCGTGCGACAACATTAATGTGTACGTTTTTTATATGCACATATATATGTATGTATGTATATATTTATACGCATCAGCACTTGTGTCGAGTTATACATACAATTATTTTGTTACCAATTAACGAGTGCTGTAGTGTATGCTGATGTTGATGATGTACTTGATGACGAAAATACTGCAAGGCGATATAATGCAAGACAGGACAATTGTGGTAGGAAGTAGGTGTGATGTTGTTGTTGTAGTGATTCTGATGTTTATGAAATTTGATTGCTATTGTTCTTGATCTTTATGAGTAGACGATTTGACATTTATTTGTTGTTGTGTTGTAAGAAAGTATATGTATGTATATATTGCCACATTCCAATTAAGCACAGGTGTAAGTTTTTTTTTTAATTTTATTTAGTTTTTTTTTAATTATTGCTTTTTGTGTATGTTTTTGTTATTAACAAGCAGTCGGAGCCGATAACCTAGAAAAAGGCGACAAACATTACAAATTTTATCATAAAACTAATGAATTATTCATGTACATATATATGTATGTATATAACACAATTATACAAATGAGTATGCACAATGCATTCCAGTTTTGATGATCATCATATAATAGCTATGAGTGAAATATTTTCAAAAACTCGATGTTGATGTTTTCCTTCGTAACTTGCATGCAAACATTTAAACATAAATGTACAACTTTTTGAATAAAAACATAATGTAAAGAGAGAGCATTTCGCGAAATATGCTAACCCGTAGTTTGAGTATATAAAAAATGCCATACATAAGCAAAAAGCAAGCACGTTTGGTATATAGCTTGCCTGAAATTAATTTGCATTCGACTTCTTTTTTATTTTTTCAAAATTCTAAAATTTCCAACTTAGAACGAGTTAGTACATTTCAGCTGTACAATGACAAATGCAAATTTCAGTACATATCTATGAATTATGAATTATAAACATGCTTAATTATGCCATTATTTCCGAGGATGCAATTCACGAAAGTTACTTACGCATCGGAACTTGACGTTGCGCCTTCGAAAAGCACCTCTGATCGACTACTAATTATGTACATTAAGCAAAATGATATTATCAACACAACAATGCCAATTGAGAGTGTGACGATTTCGTGTACTCTGGACGGTCGTAGGAACATGCGTGCGCTAAGTTTTGTCCAGGTCGATTCAGTCCAGGTTGAGTATTCCCCAGATTTCCAGTCGTAATCTAGTTAAAAGGCAGTAAAATGTTTTTGCTATAATTCAAAATTTGATATGAAATATTTTAATATTTACTATCGATTAAAAATGCTGGACTCAGTGCGTGAGTATAATTATTTGTTGTGTGTCGACATTCGCCGACACCTTTTGGCCCCGCAATCCACTGCAGTGGCAGTGTCGCACATTTCTCTTCGGTTGTATCTACTTCGTCTGACAATAGAAAACCCAAAAGACGATAAGTCCAGCCAGAAGCGTCTTGTGGGCTCATAAGAACGCTGATATAACTGTAAAAAATGCATAATAACTAAATGTAAAAAAAAAGAAAACTGCAAATTTTACCGCATTGGTGGGAAAGGTGGTCCTGGCAAGCCATTCACTGGCGAAATATCCTTAAATAGTCTGCAATCAGCTGATTCTAGGAAACAATGCAATAACTCGTCGACCAATAAAGGATTAGCGTAGCCTTTCGTTTTGGGAACTTGATTAAACAGGATTTGCGTTAAGGCCAATGCTATACTTGAAGACGCATTACGTATTTTCATTTGCACAGATTCTGCTGTGAATAGTTGTAGTGCCTCCTCTGTGGAAATTAGTTTTGTGTAATTTTGTTCGGTGTGATTACCATAGGTAAAATTCAAATTTGCCGCATTATCGTAGATGGAATGATAGTATTTGTTTTGGGGCTTTGAGTTTAATATTACGGCAGGGAATGTCTTAATTTTGCGGAGGAATGACTGCGCTGAAGTTGGTGGAATATTTTTACCCACTTTTAGTTGATAGTTTATGTTAAAGTTCTGGCTCTGGGAATTTAAAACTTTGACGAATTCCTCAGCTTTGTCGGTTTTATTTAGTGTATGCACATTTATTGTAGAGATTTCATCTAACACACCAATATCGATCATTAATTCTATATTCTCAAATGTTATAGGTGCCTGGAGTGTTGAGGCCGATGGAAAGTCAAAATTTTCCATATCAAACACCAAACGCTGAGAGCCGATATAATCGTATGATTCGCCGTTGAAGATGACAAAAAGTATATTTGTTTTCTTAGCTAAATTTGAAGAATTATTAGGTAGATATTGTTTTAAAGTATTCGCTATGCTCATCAGCGTAACATATCCTATCAGTGAATCCATGGCACCGAGGGCTAAAAGCAAATTATAAAAAATGTTATATAAATATGAATATGGTATGTTTCGCAATATAATTACCTATATTATCAAACATTGACGCCGTGTCCATCCTACAGCTGATCAAAATAAACTTTTCTTTTTCATCAGTTATGTTCGTTTCATTACTTTGCTCAGTGACAGAATTTGGTTCAATATTACGGGGATAAAGTGTTGCATACACATTGCTACCTTCCAAGGGATCACAGTATTTGGTGCTCCCTAGGTTATTAAGGAAATTTGAACGACGGATACACACCTCGGAGCTTACCGCTCCAACCATAAATGCTTGCAGTTCTACAGCACAAAGGCTGCGTGTGTTATGCCCGTCGTAATCGTAATTGTTAAATTTTTCAAAACATGATTTTAGTTTATTAACCTCTTCCTCATCGGATATATATAAGATGGGAAAAGGAAAATCTTCATGCAGCAATCCTGTACCCCAAGGATTCCAAGCATTCTCTGGATTACGCGTATCGCATGTCGCCGTTTCGTTGCTATCCGGCAATAACAGGCCACTATATCTATTAGGGCAGGTAAGTTCATGAGAAAATTGTGTCACCTTTTCTTTGCCGTTAATTAGGAGCACTGCAGAAATACCGCTTGTCCCCTGTTCCTTCAATCGCATTATATTTTCCCGGGTGAAGAGATGCGGTGGTATCATAGGTGCATATGGTGGTGCAGGTGGGTTGCGTAGTAAAAATTCAAAGTCTTCAACAACTTGTATAAGATGTAATGCTCCCGTCGAACCGTATTGACTCGCTGTTAAGAAGTGTTTTTTTTAAATAGTTATATGCGGAATTCTAATAACGGTACTTACATTGACAGCCTGTTTGGTGCGTGCCATTGAGACGTCTGAAGCAGCTGGCTCCACTTATGGATGTGTATATTTTGTCATTTACACGACGACTGTCGACGGCTAGATGATTTTTAAAGGAATAAAATATAAACAAGAGAACTATGAGTGAGTCACTGATATCAACAGACCTGTGGTAGCGATAGTTAACAAGTAAAAACAATAAATATAATACTAAATTTGCTAGGAATATCTTCAGTGTACCTTCCAATAAATAAAGCCAGTTGTTTGCTGGAACTCTGCCATATAATTCAATATAAGCTAAATTTAAGTAGGTTTGCGAAATTTGTCACCTCTCCCCAAAATAACAGAGAGATGTACACATTTTCAGATAGGTGGGCGTTGAAAACTTACCAATTGCTTTGTTTAAGCTTATCGCTAGCAGGATAAGCAAAGAGATCACTCCAAGGTACATTTTTTACTTTTGCCACTTTTAATTGTTATAAAATATAAAATCTTTCACAAAATGAAGAATGCAATTTTTCGCTGCAGTTAGCAGCTGAGGATGTTGTCTTTTGTGATAATTATTTTGCGGTATGTTCAATGAGTGCAAATAAGCATTGCCCATGGAATGTGTTTAGTAAATATACAGTTGGAAGCTGAATAAAGGTATTCACAGTACCGCACTTAATGTTACATGAATATTAAATTGTAATGAAAACAAATCGATAAATCGGATTGTAAAATATCAAATTCGTCGCATAATCGGATACGAGCCTAAATTCTGACAAATCAAATCTAATGGGAATTCAGTACATAATTATGTAAATCCGATTCCAATCGAAATTGGATTTCAGAGCAATTTCTAACGATATAAAATACGAGGTGGGCATGTTCCAACTTAAAAAAAAAATAAATAATCAAATTCTCTTTTTTTTAACGAGGCCCTAGCAGGCTAGGGCGCACGTTTCTGTGGATTTTTGTATTTAGTCCAATTCTCGTTTTAGTTGGTACTGCAAAGAATAATAAGTATAATCTAATAAAAATATTGAATTTCAAGTAACTGAAACCATAAATAAGTTGTATATATAGAAAAGTTATAAAAAAAAATAGTAAAATTGCACTTAATTTAAATTTATTTTTGCTTTTACTTTATTGAATGTAATTCTCTAAAGAATTTCGGACACAAATATAAAATTTGACAATCGTGTAAATCTCCCTTCCATTTTTATTGGACAACCATCAAACGTGGCGCAATATTCATGGACATTAGCTCCTGGAAGAGTAACTTTGCGGCATACGGCAAACGTACTTGTGATATTTGAGTTTTGTTCTTGCAGCCTTTGCATTCAAATGTATTATTACGCAAATTGGCTATAGCGATAAGACCACAGAAATTACAAACGTGTATACGATATGGATCAGAAACTTCGAAGAGACGTTCACGCAGAAATTGTGCAGCGCCGTGAGAAATTTGACAATCACGTTCCATCTCGCCGAAACGTAGACCACCGTCACGTGCCCTACCCTCCATAGGTTGGCGCACCAAAATCTGTACGGGTCCACGAGCTCGCGAGTGAATTTTGTCATCCACCATGTGCTTCAAACGTTGATAATATGTGGGACCCAAGAAGACTTGAGCATTGATTTTGCGTCCGGTATGCCCATTGTACATTACTTCATTACCACGCAAATGATAGCCATACTCTTGTAGGAAAGTAGAGATTTTTTGTACGTTTACTGCATCATTGAAAGGTGTAGCATCACCGATTTCACCCTTATTTGAACCCAATTTTCCTAGATACGAAAATAAAAACTTAGTAGACTATTTCATTTTCATAATTCGAAATTCTGGTACCTTGTAGACACTCGATTAAATGGCCAATTGTCATACGAGATGGAATAGCGTGAGGGTTAATAATAATATCTGGTGCTAAGCCTTCGCATGTAAAGGCCATATCTTCCTGTCGATATTGGATACCACATGTACCCTTTTGTCCGTGACGTGAAGCAAATTTGTCACCAATTTGTGGTATACGCACTGAGCGCACACGAATCTTACAGAACTTGTAACCTTCGCTATTAAGTGTCAACATCACCTGATCGACAATACCAGTTTCGGAATTACGTAGGAAAGTGGATGCATCTCGCTTGGTAAAACGTTTTGTGGTGCTGTCAAGCTGAATGTATATATTTAATTTTATGAAAGTTAGTTCAATACTCATGACATCTATTATCTTACCTCATCATCATTTTCCGGCAAAGTTATGGTTTTGCCGATAACCACATCGTCACCTGATACACGAATGCCAGGCGCAATTATGCCGTCATCATCCAATTTGTCGTAGTGAGCATTACGCATGCCCTGACAAGTTTGTCGATTGGGCTTTTCAAAGTTTTCTTCTTGATCGCCAATACGTTTATTTTCCGAGTCCTTATATGAACGGTAGAAAACAGAGCGGAAGAACCCACGTTCTACAGCCGAGGCATTCAAGATAACAGAATCTTCTTGGTTGTATCCGGTGTAGCATAAGATGGCTACAATTGAGTTAATGCCAGCCGGCAGTTCTCTGAAACGTAGATACTCCATAGAACGTGTTGTGACCAAAGGTTTCATGGGATAGTAGAGCACATGAGCCAAAGTGTCCATCCGCACATGGAAATTGGTAATGTAGACACCCATAGCTTGTTTACCTGCGAAAACATGAAGATTTTAAGGTTTATAATTTTTCATAACATAATTTTTATGCATTTACGCACCCATAGCGCTTTGATAGGTGTTACGTGGACTTTGATTGTGATCGGGGAATGGAATAATGGAGGCGCATACGCCTAAAATCATAGCTGGATGTATTTCACAATGCGTATAGGTGGTACAATATGCGTAATCTTTGTCCTGCTTCAAATCGTACGGTGACATAGCTATCATCACTGTTTCTTCTTCCAATGTATCAATGTACTCCACTACGCCGGATGCGACCAATACTTGCCAACTATAGTTATTGTAATCACGTTCCTTTAACATGTCCACGTGAGTTTTCTTCAATAGCAGTGAACCATTTTCAACGATTAGCAACGGACGACAAATGCGTCCAGCATCGGTGTAAATTCTAATTTCACGATCGCGGATATCACGAATCATGGATACCTCCGAGACAATAATATCCATCTGACGGCGCAATTTGCGAAGGGTTGCCATTAATTGTTCAGGATCACGATGTATGCCAACCCAACAGCCATTGACGAAAATCTTAGTTGCATCTGCAATGGCTGATGGTGCGATTTCTTCCAAATTTTCCATAGACCACTCTTCCAAGAACTCTAGAATTGGTGAAGGCTGCGAACCGACGGAAATATACGCCATAAGAGCCAAGTTCTTAACCAGACCGACAGCAGCGCCTTCTGGTGTCTCGGCGGGACACAACATGCCCCAAAGTGTATTGTGCAATTGACGTGGTTTGGCCAATTTACCATCGCGACCGATTGGCGAGTTGACGCGACGTAAATGCGATAAGGTTGAAGCAAAGGTTAGACGATTCAACACCTGAGACACGCCTGCACGGGCTTGATGTGCCTTCTTTTGATCACCCCAATTGCCTGTGGCCAAAGAGTAACGCAAACCATCAGTGATGATGTTCGTTTTAATGGCCAATTCCAAGTTGAAGTCCTTTCCACGGTCGATGAACTTCTGTGTGTACATCCGTACCTCTTTCATTAAGTTTTTAAAGAGACCACGGAAGAGAAAAGCCAGTAGGGGACCGGCAAGATCCAAACGTTTGTTACCTAAAGGAGTAGATTTGTTTTAGAATAGTCTGATTTAATTATAATTCCCATACAGTCTACTCACCGTAGTGATCTCGGTCATCTAATTCTCGACGACCGAGCGAAGCAAGCAGTAGGCGATGAACCATGTAACCCAGAAAGTATGCCTTCTTTGTTTCGCAAAAATCGGAGACGCCTACATGTGGCAACATTTCTTTTTGTAAAATTTCCTTTGCGTATTTAATACGTTTATCTTTTGTTACACCTGGTCGTGCACCACGCGCACCGATGAAATTCAATGCAACATTTTGCTCTTGTACGACGAAAGCTTCATCAAGTGATGGTTTAACCATTTCCATCATTTCGGGATCATCAAAATCATAAATGATATGCTCTAAAATATCCCTGTCTGCTACAAAGCCCAAAGCGCGAAATACAATCATAATTGGTATCTCCTGCTTGATATACGGCAAAATGGCAATTATACGCTGACCAATGGCTGATTTTTTAATATTTTGTGAACCACGCGCCATCATATTCACCCATAGCGTTGAAGTTGGTCTGGAGCTGTGTTCAAGACATGAACGAATTTCAGATTTGAATGCGTATTTGCCATCTTTCATGCTGAATACATATACAGTATTCGTAGCCATTTTCTCTTGAGCGATTAGTACTTTCTCTGATCCGTTAATAATGAAATAACCGCCGGGATCCAATGGACACTCATTTAATTCTGTTAAATCACGATCTGTTAGTTGCGATAGCAGGCAGTATGTTGAACGCAACATAATAGGAATTTTCCCAATAAAAGTTTTCTGATGCTGCGTTTCAACTGGATCGGCACCTTCTACAATTTTTGTTTTTGTTATATCCACATAGAGTGGCGCAGAATATGTTAGATTGCGCAAACGTGCTTCGTTCGGCATCATAGGACTTGGTGAACCATCTTTCTCCCAATGTGTGGGTTTTGAAAGATAAATTTGCTCAAATTTAAGTAGAAAGCGGGGCTATTCAAAAAAAAAAAAAAGAAAAAAAAATGATAAAAACTTATTTAAAGGTTAATAATCTACTTACCGGAGTTTCTATTTCGCCAGATGTATGTTGCGCCTCCGCTTGTAAATCAATTGCCGGCGAGTCTTCGACAATACGCTGTACTGACATTTGTATAAATTCGTCGAAACTGTCCAGCTGCTGACGCACCAAACCTTTTTCATCGAAATATGCGTTAATTACAATCCAACAAGCCTCCTGCCACAATTCATGGGAGATTTCCTCCGCATTCTCTTCCTCATACAATTCTATAATTAAATAAAGGTTTGGAAAAACTCAATCCAATAATGGCGACCACAGCACCCAGGTGGCATAGCAGCATTTCGCAATGAAAAAGTTTCAAGTACTTACCATCTTCTTCGTACATCATTTTGTCGGCTTGCAAAGCACTTATATGCGGCTAATGCAAGTGTATTTACCTTTTACAAAAATTATATATTGTTTAAAAATATTATTTTTGTACAAAAAATTTCACAATTTAATAAAAAGCGACTCAATTGGTGCTGCAGAAAGCGGCACTTACAGAAATGTCAACAATGACAGCTGAGCAAGAGTGCTGCGCCGCATAACGCAGTAGTAACGGCGTGAAATTAGAAATTGAGATACCATTTTATTTTCAGTTAGACAACTAAGTAAAAAAATCATAAAAAATTGAATAAAATTTATTTCGCTCATACATGATTACCAACAATGTTTCGTCAAATATACATATGTACATATGTAGTTGCGATTGTAAAGCCTATAATTTTCGACGGTGCTTTAATATGGTGGAAGGTTATGAACAAGATAACACATCTAAGTAGGTTGGAAAGATTCTTCAGACAATTTGCAGCGCTACTGGCGATTTTGAGTGCTACCAGCTAAATAAAGGCATTCCTAACTGCTGCTATACGCTTTTATACAGCCGAATGTCATGACTTACAGTAGTATAGCATTAGTTTACGGCTGCGTCTGACTATCGGGAAGCCCTTGACAGTTACAATAGTTAAATAAAATTTCTAAATGCGTTTTTAATTGATCAAAGATTTTAATTTCCATTTGCATAACATTATGCAATTTAAGTTGTGGGTGGTTTATTTTGAATGAGCATTCTGAAGGAACGGTTTAACGGTTTTCTATTCGCCTTGCACATGTTTTCTGAGAACTTTCATCAGCAAATCGATATTGGTTTTCGGCAGTGCCAGAAAAAAGGTTGATACTTCGCAATCTCAATACTGAGAGCTGAAGAGGGAAACAAGATGAATTTGCAGACAAAAATATAAAAAATCCAATATGCATGAGAAAAAAGAGCTTGAGAAGCTTGCAAACAAGGGTAATGCTCGAAAATTCCACGTAAAGATACGGCTACTTATGGAAGATTTGAAGGCAGGAGTAAACTCAAGTCTTGACTCTGGACTGAATTTATGGAGGAAACCTGCTGAAGCCACATCAAGCGAGACCGAAACCTCAATCGATGATGACGGAGAAAACCAACCGTTACCCAACCATGACGAGCTCAAAAGTTGCATGAATAAGCCTCTTAATATCGCATATAAGGTACTATTAAGCGAATTGTGTGAAAGACTAAAGCCCACTGTCAACAAACTGATCGGACCTTATCCGTGTGGCTTTAAACCTGGTAACTCTAAATATTCACCATGAGTAAAATCTTGGAAAATACCCATGAGAAAAGAATCGATACACATCACCTTTTCATCGATTTAAAACGGATTTCGATAGCTCAGTAAGAAGCTGCCCCTACGCAGCTTTGCCTGAAATTGGTATCAATGTAAAACCTATACGGCTGTAACGCTGGACAACACCAAACGAGCAGTCAGAATTGGGAAGGACTACTCCGAGCCGTGCGGAACCAAACGAGGTTTCAAATAAGTTGACAGAGCTAAATAGACAAGATATAATCTTTTACAAGAATATACAACTGCTGGCGTAATACCTTCTGACGAAATTGATATCAGAGGCCTTAATAACCGCACCGTTAGTTCTGCTTTCTCCAAATTGGATAAGGAAACTAAGCTTTTGGGTGTGTCCTGTCATCAAACAAATAGTCAACGTATTCGTGACTCGGTTCCCACGTTATTCTTTACTGACATAACTTCGAGAACGTAGATAATTTCATCTATCTAGGGATCTGCATTAACACCAATAATAATGACAGTCTTGAAATCCAGCGCAGAATCACTTTTGCCAAAAGGTGCTACTTTGGGCTGAGTAGGCCATTGAAAAGTAAAGTCCTTTCTCGACGAAAAATCAAACTCGACAAGTCGCTCATCATTCCCGTCCCGCTAAGAGAGAGTAAAGTTTGACGAACGATTTATGGTTCTTTGCACATTGGCAACGTCGAATACAGTATACGATGGAACGATGCGCTGTACGAGTTATACGACAATATTGACTTAGTTTTGCGAATCAGGAGACAGCGGGTACTTTCGTTAGGTCAAGTTGTCCATAAGAAAAAGAAGGAAGAAGTAGATCTCCACCCCTTTGGAAGGATCAGGTGAAGAGTGACCTGGTTTCACTTGGCATTTCCAGCTGGCGCTAAACAGCGAAAAGAAGGGAAAATGGTGCGCTATTGCTGATCCGACTATAATCGCGTAAGCAGTTCCTACGCCGATGAAGAATAAGAAGAATTTAAACGGATCATTTTTGCATGTTGCCCTGTGGTGTATTTTTCTTTACTGACATTCGGCTACACAGAAGACTTTAAATATTCTTAATGACACCAAACAAAAAAAAATTAGATATTTGCATAAATTTCACTCTGTCAAACCGTCTGTCACCTAGCGAAAGTAATTGATTATGTATTTTATAAAAATCACAAGAAAAAATACACTAAAAAAACTGTGCGCTCAATTCATCTAATTGCTACTTTCTCCTGAACTGCATTTCTTGTAGACAAGATTGTATTGTATAATTAAGTTCACAAGACCTAAGCAAATCACCAAACCTAAATCACTACACATATAATAAAATCACTAGCTATCCATCCATCTAATGGAGGTGGCAATAGACGACAACGACGACGCACAGTAGCTTCTTCTGACCACACTATTATGCCTAATTACTAATTAAACATAATAAATTAATTGGTATACTGTTAACACCTGACAATACGTACCTACCTACATACACGTACCTGCTGGCATGGTGGCACATAAAATGAGGGAAAACATAAACAAAACGCAGAAAAAATAACAAATGCAAAACTAATACAAAAAAAAAAAAAATAAAACAAAAAAAAAGAGAAAAAATAATAAAAACAACAAAAATGTTAAGCCTTACAAATTAATATTCAGTTAATTGTTTTCGTTGTTAATAAGCGACAACAAATATCAATTGCTGTGGTCACCTATAAACGTCGGCAGCTGTGTAGGTGCGTATGTATGTATGTGAGTTTTGCTATTGAAATTCATACGCTTAATTATACCTCATTGATGGCCACTTGGCATTGTACTACTGATGTTAAAATGGGATAAAACTCTCAGATGGCGCCTTCAGGGCGTCACACTTTCGATTCATTCGCAAGCAAGCCAGCGGTTAATTTTAATATTTCGCGGTTTTACCTTTGCGAAATAAAATGCAAGAAAAAAGGAAAAGCAGCTAGGATAGATATGATAATTGCATAATCACCCCGTCCAGCTGGAGTTCAAATATAAGCTTATCAGCTTTTATTTCCATGAAATTCCTTTTATAATATAAAGTTTGAACTTTGGCATTATACGAGTTTGTGCAACACTACATACGTAATTCAAATGACCGTCTCCTAAATTTTTGCAAACTTTACGATCCGTTTGTAGAAATTTTCGAACACTTTTTGGCACATATTAGGCGGTATCAAAGCCTTAATTGACGAATTTTGGTTTTCAAGTACTCGAGAGTTAAAGGTTTATCCGCATATACACGGCATTTTGCGTAGCCGCACAAAAAATAAATCCAACGGTGTCAAATCGCACCATCTCGGTGGCCAATTGATATGGTCAAAACGGAGGACTACGCTGTCGTGAACTTTCTATCGCAATAAAGCCATATTCGCCCTTGTTGTGTGGCAAGTGACCCCATCTTGTTGAAACCACAAGTTGTCCAAGACGTTTTCTTCAATTGCAGGCTGAAGAAAAGTCGGTTATCATACGATCATAATGCTCCGGATTGATAGTGACAGTTTCGCCGTTGTCGTTTTCAAAGAAGTAAAGTTCAATCACTCATCCGGACCGAAGAGCGCGCTAGACAGTAAGTTTTATTTCATTTATTTTGTGTCATGCCATTTTTTGAATTCTTTGAAGATTCTTGGAACCTCAACTGTGATAATGCTGCTTATTTACATATTTCTTGATTGTACCTCGTCACTGAAGAAAACTTTATGTACATACACGTATGTCCAAATATGTATGGTATTGTGAATGGTCAGATGTAAGTCCATGTGCAAAAAAACGCAATAATGTGCCGAAAGAAAGTTGTGAGAACTTACAGTAGCGATATTTGAAGTGGAAAGAGCAAACCGAAGTTTGCACAGGCCTTGAAATATCTGTAATCGATCCAGACTGTTCAAAATTCTTTAATATTTTACCAATTGCTTGGGTAGTTGGACGATTATATGCACCAAAATCTTCTCTTAAAGCACGAAACGTGGCCACTTTGAATCATCATCTTTGTAGTAGGTTTAAAAAATTTTTACGCATTGTGCGGTTGTTAAGGGATCCATTTTCATAAATGCATTACTTTTAGTAAAATAAGAGATATTTTCAAAACGTGTGGCCGCAATAGTTGAGTGGTTGACATAGCATACTGCCAATCGGACGATCAGGGTTCAAGCCTTGGTTCCAACAACATCTAAAATTATAGAAAATTAATTTTTCTAATTGTGATCGCCCCTCGGCAGGGAATGTCAAGCCCTACGAATGTATTTCTGATGAATTTCAGATAAAAAAGCTCTTCATAAAAATCTTTCGGTCGTTTGAAGGCGGCTTAATAATAAATTCTAGGTCCCTCCATTTGTTGAAAAAACATCAAGACGCATACCACAAAACTGGAGTAGGAGCACGGCCTAAAATCGCTTTAGCGGTACATATACAAAAAATGTTTGGTTTGACAATTAAGTTTGACAGATGTCAAAATACAACCCGGTACTTTTGAAACCATGAAATATATAAAAATATCTGAATTTTGTTACAAATTCTTTTATTTTAATAATTTCTTTTTAAACATGCGTGGTTGAAATGTATTCGTATGCCAATAGACACTTCACCAAAACAACATCGAAATTATGACGTATGCATAAATAACAACAAAATATAATTGCGCAATCTATAATACATCATAATTGGATATTTGTATATATGTATATATAATACATGAAAAACATACACATCTATAGGAGAAATTAAATGTGTTTTTGTAATCCACTACACAAAGGCGACAATGATGGCTACTTCCACGCACGCCGCCAAAATTAATGGCTTCATTATGTTTGTCAATTAACACACCCGCCCAACTCAGCGTACAGGCTATTGTATTAAAGCAACTATGAAATTACAGTTGATATTGTTTTTCTTATTGTAAGACACATATGTACATACATATATAAATATTTATTTATTATATTTTTTTTGCGAATATTTATTTATAACTAACAAATTAATCACATTTATTCATAAAGTAAAATATTTAAGTAGCCAGCGGCACTTAAATTTAATCACCAAAATATAGCTGTGTAATACAAAAACAACTAAAAATGATTAGTAACTATTTTAACGAATTTTACTTATAATGCTGATTCTCTACATACTATTATTTAGTATTTAGTACTTTATATTCTTTTAATTTCTATCATTTAAACACCAAAACAGCTGTTCACAATTTCGCACCTTTACTTCGGAATACGCTTATCGCATAAAATTCGGGCAATCGGTATAATTTAAGACGTTGATGACTAAATTGACCATTGGCCAACGCCTTCACATAGAATATATCTTTCATGGTAAGCTCACGCGGCTCATTGTTACCACCATCCAGGCCATTCAGATGTTGCTTGGTTGGCCGATAGGCTTTACGCTTCAATAATTTCACATAAATTATATTATTGCCATCATCATCATCATCCAATTCGCGACCTTGCAGTTGTAAATTTCGTGGCAACGGATAGAGTAGTAGTGGTTGTATGGGCAACACTTCGTTGGGTTGTTGTGCGTAGTCCAATGCCTGCGCTGTGCCTAAGGACTCAATTGTGGGCAATGGTGTAGCTGAGGTGATGGTTGCGGTGAACTGGTGTACTGTGAGGTAGATGATGATTATGCTGATAATTTGGTGATTGGCGAGCTGTGTGTTGAGTATGAGAAATTAAAAAAAAAAATTAAATAAATTAGTGTTCTTGGGTACAAGAAAATATATGTATATGTATGTATGTATTTAATTCGAGGTATTGATTGAAGTAGTATCTTGGGAGATTTGAAAAAAATAACAAATTGTAACTGTAACAGTATTTATTTTTTTATTTTTTCTTAAGTGAGATGACTCAATCTTTTATAGGAGGGTCTACAATGCCAAATTTCATAATTGCGCTGATGAAGAGATATACGAATGTTCCGGGAGTTGAATTTCGATGTTTACACTTCCTGTGTGTTTTATTCAAAAGGAAAATTTTTGACTCTACAAAGCATTTTTGAATATTCAGTTCAGAAGAGTTCAGATTTCAGAGTCATTCTTAAAAAGGATACGGTCCTGTAACATTTGGTTGAGTTTTTCCATTATTAATCAGTATAATCAGTATATCATTTATCTCACAAATTCCATTTTTCTTTGAATATCAAAATAAAAACTCTTATTGGAAGGTTCTTTACTAAGCCGTCTCCGAACGGATGAAGGATTTTTATTGTATGTGGAGCTTTTATTTCACGCCAAAACTACACTCGGCATGATTCCGTGCGGAGGGGTGACCGGAATTAGAAAGCTCAACCTAAATTTTTTATTTAAATTAATTTTCTATAATTTTTAATGTTGGTCGGACCAGAACACGAACCGATGTTTTTCCGTATGGTAGTACGCACAGCTAAACATTGGAGTATTGAGACCGTCAATCAATGCAAATTGGAAATTGATTCGTCAAGCTATCGATTGGTTGTAGCTGAGTAACTCCAGGTTGATAGAAGTGAAACATTTTTACTCTCATTCAACAATATAAACAATAGTAGAGTAGAGCATTATAGTTTCTTTACAAAATTTTAGTTGCAAAATGCCAAGCGACAATTATTGCGTAATGTGCTTTTAAAATATTTTTTTTTATCAACAATTTGTTTTTATTTTTGTGCAATGTACATAAGAGTTTATTTGGAGGACAAATTGTTTATTATTTTCATTGTGAATTGAATGTTTTTATATTTTTTTCAATAGCGCTTTCGAACAGTGTTTAACACTTTGAGCGCCATGTTAACCAAAAGCAAACGATGATTAACACGGTACAATTTTTATTTTTTAATAAATATCCTAAAGTATAAAAATAGGTGAAAAGATTACGCCAAACGCGAAAAATACATATAAGGAATAACACTTGGAAACTAGAAAATTTTCTTAGAGTGAAATATTCACCATAAAAATTAGCATTCATTGTAAAGATTCACACTTCAATTACTCCTCAAACCTCAATGTATCCAAAACACCAATTTTTATTTTCAAAATTGCTTTATAATTTCAAATAGAATTAAAAACACTATTTTTTTCTCGCTCTTAACCACAATAAAAAACTGTAATCGTACCATTTTAAAATTTATTTTTTAGTTTTTAAGCCAAATTCGTTCGATAAAATTATTATTTTTTTCACGCTTTTAAGATATCACTTTGCGTCCTTTGGTGATAAAGAAATTTCGTTGCGCTAAGTTTATTAAAAATTTATTGTACGAGAGCTTGCGTGAGTTACGCGCCAAAGTCAAATCTTAACTGACACTACGCACGCGCAAGGCCGTTGTAACATCATTTACCGCAAAGCGCCTGCGCAGTGTGTTTAAGCAGCACCAGCATGGGAGCACAATGCGCAAAATAAACATAAGCATACTGTTGTACGCACGTACATGGTGTGTGATAAAATATTTGCGACAAAGCGAATGTAAGAAATATATTAACATACATATGTATAATTATAAATAAAATAAAAAAGGAATAACAACAAATACTAAAAAAAAGTTGAAGTGTTTGCAAATTGGTGGAGAAGATGCCAAGCATCTTAGTTGGTGACTTATTTGTAGTTGCAAATACTTGTAGGTGAATCTGTGTTTGAATTTAAACAAACGAAAAATATGTGTGAATAGGTATATTCGTGTAACTTTTATTTATGCTTTGTACAATAATATTTGTAGGTAAAATACTGCTGTGAGTCAATTGATAGCGAATAATAATAATAGAATAAAACATGCGACAGACATGCGCTTGTTTTTGTTTGTTTTGCGTTTTTTATTTTGTTTTAAAATGTTTTCCTCATCTCTCCACAGGTGTGGACATTTAATGTTGAAGATGATGACTTTAAAAATATCAATAAAAAGTTAAAAAAAAGCTTTCACAGGTTGTTTAATTAGCTATTCAAATAAAATAAAATAAAATAAAATAGAATAAAATGAAATAAAAAAATACTATAAAATAAAATAAAACAAATTAATATAAAACAATATAAAATAAATTGAAATAAATGATATGAAATAAAATAAAAATAATTACTTTAATAAAATAAAATTATTTAAATAAAAATAAAGTAAAACAACATAAAATAAAATACAATAATATAAAGCAAAATAAAATAAAATGAAGTAATATAAAGTAAAATGAAATAAAAAATAATAATAAAACTATACAATAAAATAAAACAAAATAAAATAAAATAAAATGACAAAAATAAAATAAAATAAAATAAAATAAAATAAAATAAAATAAAGTAAAATAAAATAAAACAAAATAAAATAAAATAAAATAAAATAAAATAAAATAAAACAAGATAAAATGAAATGAAATAAAATAAAATAAAATAAAATAAAATAAAATAAAATAAAATAAAATAAAATAAAATAAATAAAATAAAATAAAATAAAATGACAAAAATAAAATAAAATAAAATAAAATAAAATAAAATAAAATAAAATAAAATAAAATAAAATAAAATAAAATAAAATAAAAAAAAAATATGAAATGAAATGAAATAAAATAAAATAAAATAAAATAAAATAAAATAAAATAAAATAAAATAAAATAAAATAAAATAAAATAAAATAAAATAAAATAAAATAAAATAAAATAAAATAAAATAAAATAAATAAAATAAAATAAAATGACAAAAATAAAATAAAATAAAATAAAATAAAATGACAAAAATAAAATAAAATAAAATAAAATAAAATAAAATAAAATAAAGTAAAATAAAATAAAACAAAATAAAATAAAATAAAATAAAATAAAATAAAATACCATAATATAAAGCAAAATAAAATGAAATAAAATAAAACAAGATAAAATAAAATAAAATAAAATAAAATAAAATAAATAAAATAAAATAAAATAAAATAAAATAAAATAAAATAAAATAAAATAAAATAAAATAAAATAAAATAAAATAAAATAAAATAAAATAAAATAAAATAAAATAAAATAAAATAAAATAAAATAAAATAAAATAAAATAAAATAAAATAAAATAAAATAAAATAAAATAAAATAAAATAAAATAAAATAAATAAAATAAAATAAAATAAAATGACAAAAATAAAATAAAATAAAATAAAATAAAATAAAATAAAATAATAAAACATTCTACGTTCGCCGTGAAGCACAAAATAAAAACGCAATGGCTAAATGAATTCAAAACGACATTTTGACTCAATCGATATTTTGATGCGTCTCACTTTTCTGTTCTGGTACTTATGTACAAACATCGGACCAAGGTTAATAAGCCACTTCATGTACATGAAAGGTATAATAAAATAATATGTCCTGTTTTTTATGTTTTCTTATGAGATGCGCCATTTTGCCATAATAATCATTTACATACAAATATTTCTTCGGTAATTGCTTATGCAAATTTTGTGTATTTGCACTTTTAAGTCGTCAGTAGCTGATATTCAGTCATGCGCGTACTTACTATCTAATTGCCGGCTTCTCTAATGTTTTTTAAAACTATTAATATACTAAGTAATATTTATTATCCCGTCTGTATTCCGCATATTTGTCTTGTTTACTAAGCATAAAATTTGTATTCTTGAAATGGCCATCGCCTTAGATTCATACATACTAAATGTATGTCTAAAGATTTTGAAATATTAATAGTATTTTTTTAGACAAAAAACTAAACATGTTTGCTAGTCACAAGTGAGATTTAGCTATTTAATTTTCTTGATTTATATGCCATTTGCTTTTCCTTATTACAGCGACATTATAAATATTCCAAATATAATAAATATATAAGTGATATAGGTATGTATGCAAATATGATAGATTTTGATTTGCAGATTATTTATCACCCCTCTTTAAACCTCATTCTGACCTAAAGTAAAAGCCTCTCATGAAAATCCATCAGCCGTTCGAAGAAGGCTTGGACTAAAACTTTGCGTCCCACCATTTGTTGGAAATTCATCATCACAAATTGGAAGAGAACCTCGGCAGAAAAACGCTCTATTGGGAAAAAAAGGTAAACGTACAAAAAGTAATTTAATCTCTAAATTGCTAAATATTTTTTTTTATTTTTATTTTTTTTCTTAGAAAAATTTTTTATCTTTATTAAACAAACACTTTCACTGGTAGCGTAGGTGGTCTTCACTTGCCGCTGCGTAAGTTTATTTTTGAAATAAATCCTTCTCTCTTTCAATTTATGCTTTTACGCTTCTACTTAAAATTCTACTCAATTCGGCATTTTAACTATTCAAAATTTGTTTACATTGTACATTTTATAATACCCCGAAAGCGAGTGATGTGAAGTGCACGTTTCTTTCTGTGTCGCAGACTAGCTAGCAGCAATGGGTAAATAATATTCTTGCACAAGCGACGCGTTGAATAGCAAACGAATTAAAAATGTCATCCAAAAATAAAAGTAAAAAACAAAGTAAAAGAGAAAAATAAAATCAGTTCAAAGCGAAAGTAAATCTCTGTTGCAAACATTTGAACAAAAAGCGAAAAAATGGGAGTTGCTTTCTGGGCATTGGGAAAGGGGAGAAAACCACATGAAATCCAAGTAGTTGTTGTTGCAAGTAAACATCTGTCGCTTGCAAATTTGAATTGGAAATCAATTAATCGCCCACGATTTACAGCTCTAAGCTGAATTAAAAGCGAAATCCAAATGTCTTCATCAGCAGATTTTTGCATAATTTTGAAATCTTTCTTGGTGCGCTGGAGTGGCGTGCGGTGCTCGATCTCTTAGCTTTACCACTTATGAGTGGACTTAAGAGTTTGTGCTTCGGAAGCTAAGTGTGGCATTTAGTGGCGTTATAAAGTTGAAGTTAGAAAGTAGAAAAAGTTAAATACTGTGCTTGCGTAGCTGAAGCTTTTTTTTTATCACAACAAAAAGTTTTCGTTTATTTTTTACATTCTTCGTGTACGTATAAAATTAAATCATATAAAATCATATAAAGCCAATGAGTACCCTCCCACTGACACTAGGGGCGACATTCGCATAACGTACGGGATTTGCCGAGTCATGATTGGCAAGAATTTGTTGAGTGTCGAGATTTAAAACTGTTCAGCTACAGAAAATAATATTTAATCAACATCTGAAATTTATTATTTAAAGAAATTTTAAAATTTTATTGTTGAGAAAAGCAATCGGTGAAATGGTTCCATCAATTCATAATTTGCTTTAAATGATTTTAATAGTAAAGGCCTAAACTGCCTACTAGATGTACGAGTCGGGAACATTGAAGTTAGTTTACCTCTGACAAGGGCCAAGAACTATCGTACAAATGGATCCGTTAAAAAGTTTGACTACGATCATTGCGCCAACATTTCTCTATAGCAAGAGTAAGTACACTTAGAAGCTTTCAACGGTTGGTATAGAGAGGAAGATGTATCGTAGAGTTCCATCGGAAATGCCTGAACAGACTCTAACTTATCGCAATAAACTTGACAATTGAGGTTCCATATTAGTGAACCATATTCCACCATTGCTCTCACCAAAATCATATAAAGTGCTTTGCTCTTCATCATGTTTTGACAAAGGCAAACGCATTTTTAGCTTTTAACACTGTGGTAGTTTGTATGAAAATGAACTTAAGGTTAGGTCTCATCATATCCCCCAACTCAACAATGTTATACACAAGTTCTAGACTATAGTTATAAATTGTATGAGGAGAAGATTGATCAAGTCTTCGCGAAAAACACATCGTCATTTCGGAAGGCTTAAAGGCATGACGTTAACAATGTATATATGTACATGTATATGGTAAGAACGTTTGTTTACTGTGATCTCCGAAACTACTTGGCAGATTATACTGATAATTTGTTTGTTTCAGTGATTCCAGGGAAGGTTTCTTCGAACATTTTTTTTTCGAGAAGCGTACCAGAGACTGATGTATTCGAAAAAATCGTATTTATGGTTCCAATTACTTAAAATTCGGTGCATAAGTAACTTTTTATTTAGATTAGCAGGCAAACTGCTCTTCATTCCCGGATCTAGATCAGAGACAGGTACGAATAAAGAGCTTGTCATTAGTCCAGTAGCTCATAGTGGATGATTGCTTACTTATCCCGCCAAACACAAAAAAAAAAAATCCCCTTGGTTACCGTTTTTGTTTTCTCACTGTCCTTTGACCACGATGGCTCTCCTTTGACATTGCTGTAAGTGATCCATTTTTCATCGTCAGCTTCAGAAATGAATCAATTTCGTTGCGATCTAGCAGGGATTCGTCGATGGAAATTTGATCCATGTTTTTTCCTCGTTAACTCATGTGACACCCATACATCGAGCTGCTTTGTGTATTCAGCTTTTTTCAAGCGGTTCCAAACTCTTTTCTGTTTGTGCAATATTTAGCTTCTTGGCAATCGAAATAGTACTCGCACGACCGTCAGACTCGACAATTTTCATTATTTTATTGACATTTTCAACAATTGGTATTCGCCACCGCAGAGCATCTTTTACATCAAAACTAGCGGAACGAAATATGCATGAATGACTGCTACAGAATCAGGACCATAAACATTATTTACATTTTCAGCTGTTTAACTTGCGAATATAGCGTATTTTTACTTTGCTGGTGTCCATCATATACTTTCATGGACTCTTCACACTCATTTCAATATATTTGAGGAGTCCGAAATTAATTTTTTCAGAAACAATTGAATTGAATAGAAATGTTCAATTCAAGCATTCTTTTGACCAAAAAATAAATAAGTACATAAATAAATCCTAAGTCGCTACACGCTGAATAAACAAAACGAAAGAGATTTATTTATTTTATTTTATTTTTTTTTGCTTTGCAAAAAATCAAATCGAAATGCTTTTTTATAAGCCGCTTAAACTTCTTTTGATCGACCGACACAAGTTTTTCTTCTGTCCGTCTCTTTGCTTAGGGATATTTAAATTGTGTTTCACTTTGTATTTCTTTGTTTCTAGTTTCCTTCATTTGACAGTGCAAAACATTTCTCAATAATAAACTTAAAACTACAATAATAAAAAAATAATCGAAAAACCAAAACATATTTGCTTGGAACTGCAGAGACACTGACCTTACGCACTTAGAGATCCCATATTTCAACGCTAGCTAGTGTGTCTATTAAGAAAATTCAAAACTTTGAAAGAAATATTTCGTTTTATTTCCATTCATTATTTACCTTTACCCAAGCATTTGCCCCTGACTTTGATTGTACCTTAATGATTTATTTATTTTTTTAATACAATTTACTTTGCAGTGATTTTTAAATTCGAGTGTGTCGAAATCAAAATTATCATAGCGGACACACGTCTGCGGAAGGAAGTGCCGCCGTCAACATTATACAAATATATTTATAATTTACGACCGGAACCATAGTTACTGAAGAAAAGTATAGGTATACATATAAACGATACTTAAGTTTTTTATTTTTTGTTATTATGTTTGCATATCTTTATGTGTACATAAGTAGGTGCAAGAATAAATTGAAATATTGTATCAATAAAAAGTCTCCGCGGTTTTTTGTATATTTTTGTACAAAATTTTTCTTTATATAAATTAATTTTAATCAAGTTGACCATTATTATCTAAAAATTTTTGTCACTTTTCGGGTAACTCATAATTCAGACAATAAAAATTTGTGTGGTTTATCGTCGAAGAACTTTGGCAAATGGTTTTAAGCGGTCGACAAAATTTTTTTAAAGTCAGGAGAGTTTTTGTAGTCAGATGGTGCAAGGTCCGGCTATATGTATGCTTCCTAATCAAGCTTCCTCAATTTTTGTCTGGTCATCAAAGATGCGTGTAGTCTGGTGTTATCCTGATAAAACACAGTAATTTGTCTATTGATCAATGCTGGATATTTTTTTGCTCAATCACACCATACACCATACATTTGGTACATACATCAACTTGTTTGCTATCAATTCAGGCTCTAATGTGGTTTGTGAAGGATCATCGGCCTTTGACAACGATTTTTTTGATATTCTCGTATTAAATCTACTTTTCCACGCACCTGATTAGTTGCCGCCGTTAATAACATTGAGTTTCTTAGAAAATAAAATAAAATAAAATAAAATGAAATAAAAAATAAAATAAAATAAAATAAAATAAAATAAAATAAAATAAAATAAAATAAAATAAAATAAAATAAAATAAAATAAAATAAAATAAAATAAAATAAAATAAAATAAAATAAAATAAAATAAAATAAAATAAAATAATATAAAATAAAAATAAAAATAAAAATAAATAAAATAAAATAAAATAAAATAAAATAAAATAAAATAAAATAAAATAAAATAAAATAAAATAAAATAAAATAAAATAAAATAAAATAAAATAAAATAAAATAAAATAAAATAAAATAAAATAAAATAAAATAAAATAAAATAAAATAAAATAAAATAAAATAAAATAAAATAAAATAAAATAAAATAAAATAAAATAAAATAAAATAAAATAAAATAAAATAAAATAAAATAATATAAAATAAAATAAAATAAACAAAAATAAAATAAAATAAAATAAAATTAAATAAAATAAAATAAAATAAAATAAAATAAAATAAAATAAAATAAAATAAAATAAAATAAAATAAAATAAAATAATTTAAATAAATAAGATAAAATAAAAAAAATGATATAAAATAAAATAGAAGACCGATAGAAGGTCATATTTCTTGGATTATTTAAAAGTGATCAGAGTCGGAAAACTGATTTTCTGAAATGACTCACAGCGCATTTTATTACATTCCATTACTCCATTGTCAACTATATGTATGACATATATAACATATCACTTCTTACTACATAACTTTACAAACCAATTTATCGTATGACCCGTCGCTTTCTATTAATTCACTTATATTACTATCACACATCATATTATTAGTATCACCCTCATCACATCACATCATATCGCAACGCATGACGTGACCTCACATCATATGATCTGACATCATGTCACATCTATCCACTTAGATTCGATTTTCACTTATTACACCATCGTTGTAAATCTACAAACACACCCATTGTATCCAATCACGATTGAAATGCTAAATAATATTTCGAGCGTGTGTTGTACTCGTTTTATAAAATAACTTTTTCATTTCCAACATTGTTATATAGAAAGGCACGGAATTTAATTTTTCTAATCATTCACGCCATTAAATAGAAACGAAAGCATTTTATTAAGCTTGTGTTAATTTGTTATTTTTAACATTAAAGTTGTAAACAACAAACAATAACGTAACTTTTTTTTCATTTACTTTGTTTTACTTACAATAAAAAATATATGTATGTTTAGAAAATTTTTAATTATCTTCAACAAATCGCTGACTTGGCATATTTTAAGGCGCACATTGCTTTAGTGTTGTAAGTTGTATGCATGTATGTGCTAGTTGATTGTGTTTTAACTGCATGCCATTATTTATGTTAATTAAACAGTACAACAAGTTTTATTATATTAAAAATAAAAACAACAACTAAACGCTCGTATAATATGTATGCCAAAGCAACAATAACAAAACTCAACGAAACTAAAAATTTAACAAACGGAAAAAACAAGAAAATCTGACCCATGTTGACCCATAATGACCGCACGCCAGCCCCGAAGCTAAATATTTTGCAAGACTTTATGTTGAACTAAAGCCACCGGGTGAGGGTGGCAAAGTAGGCTGCGTAGGATTATGGCTCATAAAGTTTCACACAAAAAAAAAAAATTATTTTCCTGTTTTTCACTGTTGTCCGCCTGAACTTTATTCATTTGGCACTTGTTGTTTTCTAAATGAACGCCTTTTTTACTTGTCTCATCGGCTTCGTAGTTTGCGAGTTGGCATATTTCTGAGAGGATGTAAGGTAGACAAAGAGTTACACGATGGAGGGGAATGAGTGCATGGTGAAAAAATGAAAAATGATTTTTGCAGGCAACAATCGCGTGAGTTAGCCGGCAGGATTTTATATTCCATCATACAAACATATATGTTTATGTGTCTATTGGTGCACACCACACCAACAAACATACATATGTAAGCATTTTATGTAAGCATTTTTCCACTTCCATGCTTAATTACAGCTACTTGACTTCCGGTCCTACTTTCCTTTATCTTGCCTTCGTCAAACTTCCATATAGTAGTTCCCTGGCTTCCTGTTTTGTTGCTTCGTTTTGCGCCTACAAACTCTGTACCACCACAATTAATCATAAACGAAGCGTCCGTTTGACAGAGTAAGAACGTTTAAAAGGAAGTTTAAGTCCATTGACCAGGTCGTGAACTATGCAAAATGAGAATAGACTGCAGACATAATGTAATGTGTTTTGAGACACCCATTAGTTAAGGTGGGGCGCGGAATATGTGAAATATTGGAGCAGGAGGGTGGTAATTGTTGACAAGGTGTGTTGTGTGCCGCTCATTCATTTCGAAAAGACAGGTAGATATTTACATCAAGTAGGTCATCTGTGTGGTGAATAAGTGTAGTTGTTGGTGAAGGTAGGCGAAGAAGAGTATGCAAAAAGACTGTTTTAATTTACAGTTACAGTGCATTTGAATAAAAATGTTATGTTGGAACGAACGCATTCATAGAATAACCGTCTAAGTAGTCCAGATTTGGCACATCTGAACAATAATCTGATGAACTTCTTCTTCTTAATTAGCAAAAGCAGCGTTCACTAGATTATAGCCGAATCAGCAATAAAGGTTGCGTTTTTAGACATGCGGTTTCGAAGAAGAAATAATACGTACATAACTGAATATTTAGTTTTATTATAGGGATAAGAGTTTCCCATTATGCTGTGGCTGGCTCGAATAAATTTTAGCCGAGGGATCCAATTTGGGTTAAATTTAGTAGCAATTGGTGCTGTATGTCAGTGCTGATCAGAGACCAGCGCACTTGGGTTGAAGTCCCAATTAACAGTGTCCAGTTAGTATGCCCGTTCTTGAATTAATGGTGCCCCGTTCTACGCGGATTAGATCCCTTGGTCTTTTAGCGTTCAGTATAATCAAACCATCTGGAGTTAGCTGTTTTACTGAAAGTCAGCATTAGTCTGAGTTTGCTCTCGTTAGCTCATTGGCCATGTCCCTATGTCCGGGTACCCAGACCACGGCTGTCTTGCATCTAGCTAAGAGCTTTTTTAAAGTGCTTCTGCATTTTATTTTATTTCAGGGAATCTTTAAACGGATAGAAACATCGAAGCAGTAGAAGGAACCGTATTTATAGTTCGCTTTTCTTCAAATTGTGTGCATGTAGCTTTTGCGCATAGTTTGACATAAACATTACTTTTGCTTACGAGAAGTGCACCAGGGACCGAACTTTTCGACATTTTAAAGGTCCCATTTAAGGTCGATTGCATACTTCAGACGGATGGCTTAAGAGTTGGGCCGTAGGGGAGCAGCTTATAGCAGATGATTCTTTGCGAACTCCACAAAACACAGAACAAAAGTTTCCTGGACGTTAATCCTGGAGTCCAGTTTGTATCTACTCGAAGACAACGATTTTCGTTTGATGTTACTGTAAGTGATCCACTTTTCACTACCAGTTACAATTCGCTTCAGAAATGGGTCGATTCAGCAACGACTAGCAGATGGAAATTCTTGTTAATACAAGTAGCATTCATACATCGAGCTTATTTGTACATCCAAACTGTTTTTTGTGCAATGTTTAGCACATGTGCAATCGAAACAGTGCTCGCCTGATGGCTAGACTCAACGATTTCCATTATTTTTATCGACATTTCCTCACAGTTGGCCTTGGACACTGTGGAGCATCTTTTTTTATTAAATTACCGGAACGAAATCGACGAAAATTGTGCCAATATAATATATATATTTATTATATATGTACAAACTGATTACTGTATTTAAAAATTAGTTTTTTTCTTACAATCTGTGGAATTTATTGTGCTTTTATTTCTTCAAATAAATATATTTACATATAGATCAAAAATTGAAGAAACTTGCAGACTCGGCAACCCATTTCTGTATTTTGTCCAATTAAGTATCATCTATCAAAATATTAAGCTTTTTTTATTGTATTTAGTATTGCTCTAACTGCATATTTTTATGTGTGGATCACTTCTTTGCTCCCAAATGTCAATATGAATGCCCTTCACACTCAAGTTGTACCCCGCTGCCACAGATTTATAATAATGCGAACATACCTACGCACGATCTATTCTTATATCCAATTCCTACTAATTTTTTGCCAATCTGTCGGTGGTTGCTTTGTCGTAACCTAGGTATAGGTGTCTGGCCCATTTTCAGAAAACTGAAGTAATTCATTCAAGCATACTATCCAAAAATTTCTCAAGACTGTATCATAAATATGTAAATTTTTTTTAAATAGATCGGTCCACTAACCGTAAAAAAGAATTTCAAGTAAGAAGAACTATGAATACGATCCAGATCCCAGAGAGAATAAGAATCCAATCAAAAAGGAATTTCAAGTAGATGGAACCACAAACACGATTTTTTTGATTAGATCAGTCCCGAGAAACTTTTTTTCGTACAGTGTTTTCTAATAAGAAGTGTTATTTTGGTATTCAAAGAAAAATCATATTTTTTTGAGATACATTTTTTGATATTTATTTCAGTGTAAAGAGGAAGATATGCCATTAATAATGGAAAATAATATCAGCCAAATAGCCGTCACGGTTACGCTTACAGGACCGTATCCTTTTTTATAAACTTTTCCATCATCAAATCACAAAGTGCCTCAATAACTTCACGAATTCCATCTTTTAGGTCTTGAATCGACGTAGAACTGTTGACATATACCTTATCTTTCACGTGGGGGCATTTTGCTCAATTTTTCATAAAAAAAAATCGAAAATGGTTAGTCTAGCAATTTTAGTAAAGTCGCTACTGGTGAGGAATCTTGATTCTAACAGTACGATCCAGAAACCAAAAAGTAGTCTATGGTATGGAGCCTAATAGGAGCAAACCACACCACACCCACACCACAAAGGAAAGATTCAAAAATGTTTTTTGTCTTTTGTCAGTTCAATTTTCCCATTATAATCTTTTTCAATTTCACTTCATATTGTTTTCATTTGTATTTTTTCTGAAGGAGTACTATTTTTTAAGCACAAAGAATAAACTTTTGTATTTTTTCCATTTCAAACATTTACCGGCGAAAAAATTGCAAGCGAAATTGTGACATTTCGAATTTCAGTTTGATCAGACAGTCATCAATAATAGTTATTCTAGAAAACTGTACTGGTAGTTGCATATGTATATATGTATGTATGCATGTACACGTATGGTAGATATTTGTACCTGACGCGAGCAACGGTTGATTTCATTGGCACCTCATGTGGTTTGATTGTGAACTTTTCGACCGTTATTTTTCTCCAAATATTGAGTGAAAAGCTTGATTTGATGAAAAAATACGCGTATATATATACGTACACATGGGGATGAAATTGAAATTTGATAGAAAAGCGCCACATATACTTGCACTCATACGTTTGTGTGTTTAGTTTCACTTAAAACAATTTTTTTTTCGCTAAGAGATGAGAAAATTTTTCTTCTACATTTTCATCCTCGCAAAAGGTAGTTTTACGAAATTTGGTATAAAAATATCGGGTGGGTTAGATACTGGGACTGAAGAGGTAAACCCCAAACGAAATTTTGAAAACCTGTCGAAAGAGGTGATGCTCGAAAATTCTTTGAAAAGATATAGAAGGTTTCAAAACTTGCTCCGGTATTCATTTAGGAGCCAAGAAGGTGAGGGAGTTTGCGGAGAAAAACTTCTTCAGCATGCTGAATGGCAGTTAGAGTGCACAATTCGGAGGTGATGAAGCAGAAATTTCAATCGATTATGATCGAATAGATCATTTATTACCCACCCATGACGAAGTTCGTATAGCGTTGGCTATTCTGTCCGTCCTTAGACGGCACCTGATAATCCAGCTCATCGAACATACAAGAACGGGCAAAATTCATACATCTTGCTGAGTATGTTGGGTATTACATTGCAATAAATATAAGTGGATATGAATACAAAGATTTAATTGATTTGAATCATATCCATCTCCTCTGTATTCCTCCTACTCTATCCATTCTGTTAGTAGTCATTTTGCATCTAACTATCTCTCTCTCTTCTCTCTGCCTCTCTCGTCTAGTCAAGAAGACATATAATAAGAAAATAACATATAATAATAAAATGAATCATAGAATGAAAGAATCGTATTGAATTCACAGATTACCAAGGAGTATATATGTATGTATTGTATGGTATGCTTATAAAAATTTAAAACATGTCAAAACTTCCAACTAAAGATTTGTACTGAGAAATTCTTGTAAACTAAACGTTACTTTGATCAGCATCTGCTTACTTGCATAACATTGGCTTGGCACATTATTTCGCCATTATGCCGCAGCAAATACTTGGAAAATCATATTTCAGGCCTATCCACCTACATATAACGCTTGTCAACCAAAGCGCTTTATATGTCAAATTGAAGTCAAACCGCAAATGGCTTTAAGTCATCTACGCAATCACGTACAAAGCGAACGAAAGCAAAGCGATGACAAATGACGGTGGCATAAACTAGCATCAAATACACACAAACCTACTTCCGAGTACATGCTGCATAGTGTGGCAGAGACGTGCGAAATATCGAGAATAATTGCAAGCGGATGTTAAAGCAGCTCAGCAGTTGTTGTTGTTGCTTTTGTCGTTGCTGCTGCTGCGAAGATGTTGACAAACCGCAAAGATTTAACCGCACAATGACCTCTACCCTAACACTTTGTAAACACACACAACCACACACATACACACACACACTCCACCTCACTTTCGTTCGTGTTAAACAGTCTTGTCAACTTCGCAGCGGACATGAGCATAACTATATAGGAATATGAATGAGTATACAGTGCGTATGAGTAATACAATTGTTATATCCACCTGCGAGTACATACTCGTATGTATGTACACGTATATGCGTTTGTGTATAGGCGAGCGGGTGTGAACTACAATTTAGCATGCTTGTGACATTTATTTGCAACAACGCAGGTGGTCGATCACGCCGGCAGACAAATGAGAGAACTACCATAAGTTCTGATTTGAGTTGTGTGTAGTTTTTCATGTGTATGTTTGTATGTTTGTATGCATGAATGTTGCAGGTTGTAGCAGATATGAAATATTAACGAAGGTATTAACACATTGACTGACAGGTATGCACGTGTTGTTTACCTTTTTGTTTGCCCTTTGTATGTACCTATGTATGTGTAATTTGTGTGCATGTGTAGTCCTTAAGTTACCGCCGTTGGCTACTTCTGCATGTATTCTGTTTGTACATAGGTATATGGATGCTTGTGCGTACTTAATTGATGCAGAAAGAAGATTATGGTTACAACCGTATTTTTGTACTTCTAACACGATTGTCTTCCAGCTATTGTCAGCTGTCAATTATTAATCAAATTTGGCTTCTTCGGCTTAAATAACAACTACACATACGTCTCAGATTTCTAACATGTAACCAAGACATGGAAAAGGTTTTGTATTAACCCAACAACAGATTTGACCCACAAAGTGGAATTAAATGGCGCAAAATCTATATTTATAAGGATAAAGTGGTAATTCTGTAAATTGGTGTGGCTTACAAGATGACTAAAAAACGGAGTATGTACCATACACTTGCTTCTTCTTTTTTTAAATCGACACGATTGTAGACTAATCAAAAACAGTGCGAACATCGCCTCTTCCTTTCGACGTTTGGTGCGTATTCAAGGCACCATGTGAAGCCAAGTCACTTTTCGGCTGATCTTTTCAACGGAGTGGAGGTCTTCTCTTCCTACAGCTACTGTATTGAATACTTCCACAGCTGGAGATTTTCAACCATTCAAACGTAATGACTTAACCACAGCCTCATAATTCGATGTGCATATATTTAACTAGAAAACTTTCCATCTCATAGGATGTCGCTAAAATTCTTCACCATAAAGTAGGTTGCATGTCCAGAGAGGATTTTATCTTTAAGGTTTAAAGGTAGCACTTGTTGGCGAGAGTACCCAGGAACAAAACTGACGGTATGGTTTTTGATGTCAATGACATCGACAGCATCAGCATATGTTAGCAAATTGTATACTATTTTGTCCCACATACGTGTAATGCAAAATAAGTCACACGATAAAGACACAAGTGGTTTCGTTTAGTGTGGAGGGGTTTGAATTGGTTCTGTCTGATTTTGAAGTACTTTTGGTGCTGTCCAGCGTAAGTTCAAACATACGTTTTAACAGCATAACGGCGGCTTCTTACCGAAAGCCGCTCCAAACTCTACATGCTGGTATATGTCGGTCAATTTCTCATGAGTCTCTGATGGCACATTCATAAGGTCCATGAATTCGATGATAAAGGAAGATTTTCGCCGCCATGCTTTAATAGCTTAGCCGGTTAATCACCTACTCTTGCCACTTTGTCGTTTTTTAAGCAAGCAAATGCTATTCAAATTCATTCAAATTCCATTGAGATCTTTTGGTAATTGGAACTCATCATATCAAAGTTCCCTCCATTAACTCAGTATAATCTAAACATCTGTCACCAGATCATCTCTTTCAGTCCGACATGAGTATGCTCTGGTTTTAAAACCTTTTATGAGTCGCTACATTTTCTCATAAAACGTTCTCTTTCGGCCAGCTTCTTGCTTTTCTACAAACCTCATCCTACAAACTCTTCTTAGACCCTGGCGGCTTTACGAAGGGCCTAACAAAACCGTCCCACAGTGCAAGCCGAAAAACATTTGGCTCTCTGTTGTGAATGTTTCTTCTCGACGTTTAATATATCTTTATATGTGTTGATAATTGTTACCAGCTGCGCATTACTACAGGCTAAATAAATATTGCCTTTTTGCTACATCATATGTGGAAACCTCCACTTTAGCCAGTCCATTAATGCAATACCGAAGAACAGTTTGTAAGTACTCCAATCAGTTACGAATCTGGAAATTTTTCGTAAGGCACAACCACATATTACACAGCCACACGCAGATGCTCTTAGCTGCAACAAAATCTTAGGTTACTTCGCCTACATCTTCCCACACACTTTAATATTAAATGGTAATTAGTTCTAGTAGCTAATTTATTGGCATGTGTTGGTACAAAACACAAATGTGTCAACAGTTATTTTTATGTGTGAACATATTCGTATGTAGCTATGTATAGACGTAAATCTATTCTTGGGGTTATGATCTTACACCAACGATTTGCTTTCGGTTTCGTCTTGTTGTAATTATGATGTGCAAAGTGGTGTGCGCTAAGGGTTTAAAAAGTATATATATATTTCAATATGTACATAAAGATTCCTTCGAAGAGAGAGGTTATATGGTATAAATTAATTATTACTATGAATATTCATCGCCTTCATATTGAGGCTGCAAGGTTGACACATCTGTAAAATATTACTTTAAGACAGAGTAGGCCCATTTCAATACCACTATACTGGCCCCATAACTAAGCTTTATTATCCATTCACTTCGATTCGTTTATAAATTTCATTAAATACCTTACCTTGATATCAAATATCTACAAATAATCGAGGAAAGGTGCTTCTGGGTATCACAAATGAAAGACCGTTTCTTCCTCTTCATAAGTCTTTAAGTTTCTTTAAATCTTTCAAAAAAACTTCCAACCTCAATTCGTTCTACCAGCCGGACATTCTAATCTTCAGCTAATTTAAGATATGCGGCTTCGCGGCAGTTATGTATTGCATTGTATTCAGCTACTAGATTTGCCGGTGGTATATTCAAAATCGCATGAATCACATCAGACTCTTTCCAGCCTTTTCAAATACGTGACTAACACTTGCCGCAATACATGGTTCCTGGACCAACGCTACGTCAAACGACTGCTTCCCTGGCGTGAAAAAAATCTCGCTCGAAGCTCCCTAAATATGTTCAAGGTTCGCTTGGAGGCCTGCACAACCACTTCATTCCCCACACAGGCTGTTATGGCTGTACCATCTACTGTTCAGTCTTCCGTTATTTTCAGCCCAGTCATATCCCGACCTAGGTCCTTCTCAACTTCTACTGTTTTTAGCTTGCTGTTAGTGTACACTGGAGGGACCTACAGTTTATTCTAAGCCAGTTTATTCTAAACCGCCACCGAACATCCGATGGATTTTTATGAGGAGTTTTTTATTTCATGTTAGAAGTACACTCGGAGGGTTTGTCATTCCCTGTCGAAGGCCGACTGTAAGTAAAAAATTAATTTTCTTTATATTTTAGGTTGTTCGCTGAGCTTGGACCCGAACTCTTGTTTTCAGAATGGTAGTACGCAGTGCTAATCACTCGGCTATTGCAGCCCATACCCAACGACATTTTTCCATGCTCTGAGTACAGCAGGTCTTCCCCGCCTTTATTTATTTGGAGAATTTAGCTTTGTCACTACTCCGTGGGCTTAGATACACGAAGTACCTTCCAATTGCGCATTTGTATATTCGGATATGGACTCTGAAGTAGTTGCAGAACATCTTCCGATGTACGGGAACCATAGGGATTGCAGGAAGAAAGGCTTTCCCCCATTTCTAGTCTAGTCATGGAATATACAGAAAACACCTTCAGTGTTCTTCTCACTCCAACTGACGTCTTTGTAGATGAATGAGCATTCCACAAAATAGTTGTGTCCTCTGTTGTCCGCTTATCCCCAATAGGACGAATTACAGAAATCTGCCATTTTTTTTCTACTGATCTGCGGTTTTAGCTTACAGGCGGGACTCTTGCGTCAAGCCTAACCGGGAATTCTCTTATCAGCGATCACAATACGCATATTCGCCGAAAAGTTGTATTGTACAATATAAGCACGAGGAGCACTCAAGGTGGGTTGAAGGACCTTTCGGGCAATCCGTAGAGACGCGATGATTAGGTTGTAATTTCATTCGGACCCGAACAAGTGCGCGAGCTATTTTAGCCAACGCTGCATCATTGGACAGACAAAATAAAGCGACAAGTGAATCATCGTCTGCGCAAACTATTATACACTAGCGCGGGGTTTGATTTCTCCAGGGAAGATGAACAGGGGGTTAACGAGAAAGCAAAAACCTCCAAATCGGCTCCGACGGAGTAAGCCATATTTTTTTGAGTTTCAAAACCTAAGTTTCCTTGAAAATCTAAACCTACTCACTGTAAACACTGTAAACGCTCCGTATAGAATATTGTTACGAATAAAATGAAAGAAAAAATTACATTGCCAGGTAGTAGGATTACATATAAGGGAAGTCTGCTGAAGGGTATAAGAAAAACGGAATTGAGAAATGTAGCGCAACTGAAACAACAGGTGAATTGACGACATAAATGCAAGTGGAAAGAGTCACATAGGTCTGAGCAGAAAGCGAGAGCATTAAGTTTATAGAACAAAGTGTGGTGAATAAAACCAATCCACGATTCTGCGCACTACAAAGCAAATTACAAAGGAAGCTTTTGGCCATGAGGAGTATATATTCCAAGCAAGAAAATTTATGCTTCAGCAAAAGATTTAGTACATCGTCAGCTAAAATGCTGTAAGGATGAAATTGCTGCATTTATTTAATTTATTTCCACAACGTTCGAGGCAAAGGAAACGTGAATTTTTCGCTATGTAGCACAGTCGGAAGCACTACTTTTCTCACTTTCACTTCATTTCGCTTTCATACTTTTGACTAGCATCTTTGGCCCTTGTTGAATGTCAGATGATGTTGGTTGATTTTATAAAATATTTATGTGCGTACATAAATTTTGGGTGTCTTGGTAATAAATTTCGTAATCTTTAGACGTTAAGATTAATTCTACCCTTTGTTATCACCGTTAAAAAGGGGTATTTGTTAAATTTTTAGAATTTGGCAAAGTTTTTGCTTTTGAGTTGCTTGTGTTGAGTAAAAAATATTCTGACTAGACTGTGGGTAACCCAAGGTGTGTCTGAAAAATGATTAATTTGTATGAATAATAGTTTTGCCTTTTTTGTGTGTGATTTCTTTGATTTTTCTTCTTGAAATTCTTTAATGTTTATGCTTAGGGTGGGACAAGTTAATTAGTGGTTTAGTTGAGAACAAAGATTAATAATCTTTAAGTCGCTTACTTAATTGTAACTTTTAATTGTTTTGATATTTTGCTACAAAATTGATTAATTTTTCTCTTAAATCTACTATTTTTTTATTATTTTATTATTTTTCAAATCGGCTTGGTATCGAAATTGCGTAGTTTACTAAACAAAAATTTGTGTTTTGATAAAATATTTTTTCCCTTATTTTTCGTTCAAAAATTTTCAAATTTCGTTTAAAAATAATTTAAATTCATTTTTACCCTTTTCTGATAACTATTAAGATTTGTTACCGGTTAAATGAGATTTTTTAATACATATATCTCTGATTTGAGACCACGTGTTGATGGAGGTAAAATACGCCGAGATTAAGGATTACGCCGACATGGGCTTGGAATGCGAATACGAGCAAAGCGTCCGCTACGAGAGCGCAACGAATAAATTTTTCGTACGACGAGACCTTCGTAGATGAGCCGAGGCACGTACCAAGCCACAACAGAGAGTCAAGCGATTTCTTTTCGACTTGCACTCCTCCTATTTGTGAAAACCCGCAAACAACTCGGTATAAATGAAAGTGCTCTAGATACCCGGGTATCGAGCATTGTGAGCAGCTCGATACTCGCTCGAAACTCATTCGTTGCTCAACTGCTCAAATGATAGTTTGAAAATTTTCAAATTTCAATTTTGTTTGTCAAAATTTCTTTAGTACTTCAATGAGTTTTACACTTTGCATAAATAGAATTAAATTATAGAAGAAAGTTCTGTGAAAAAAGTCAATTTTTTATTCAAAATGCTCGAAAAAGCTAGAATTGTTCGAGCTGACAGTACCGACTTACAAAGGCATCGAGGATAGTTTCTTTAATAAAGACAGAGGCATTTACGACAATTTTAAGTTGAGTGTGCTCTGTGCATATCAGAAGAAAGGGCCTCTACAGTCTGTGCTAATAACCTTGGGAGAAGTCTCCTCAATATCACATACAAAGTCCCGTTTCTATCTTTGCGTGGAGGAACTAAGACCGTCGAAGCTTATCAGCGTTGCTTTTGATTTGCTGTGTCCAAATTTGGTATCCCTGCAAACTTATGCCCTGCTGCTGAATGTCCAGTCAGAATAGGGAAGAAGCTCTGCGAGTCGGCCAACAACAAGCAATACAGCTAAACAGGCAGAATGTGCAACCTCTATGATAAATGGTGTATTATTAATGTAAATTTAATTGACCACGCCAACCGCGTCGCTAGTTCTGATTTCTCCAGATTAGACAGATGTCAACAGGTGTTATAAACAAAGACAAAACTTAACTATCACTGATTATTACCATCCTAATTTACAGTGAAGAGGCATGGACTTTGACAACTTTTGATAAATCTGCTTTAAGACCTTTCGAGATAAAAACCTAGTGGTAGAATTGCTGTAACTGCAGAGCCGCTGGTTAGATCATTTCGTCTGAATGAACTAAAGCAATTTACATCTGAAATATTCGACGAATTTTTTGGCGGTGGAAACAAAGAAAGAAGAGAGCCTCAGATAGAAAATAAGTTGGAGAATGATCTAGCTGCACTATTCCATAACCATTGCCCATGAGAAGAGAATGATCATGACGACATACCGACAAATCCCGCCACACGCAACGCTTGCAATGAGTCCCCGCACGACACTAACCACCTTTTTGCATGTCTATTCATCTCATCTAGCACCCCTAACCCGCCAAAATAGGTAATTTTCTAGAACCACTGTTTTATGATCTCGCCGACATTTAGTTGCTACTAGGCGTGATTGAACTAGCCGCTACAAGTACAACAACTAGAAAACTGTGATATAATGCAAAAGATCAATTAATCAGAGATGCTTTGGCCATAATCGATAGTTATCGATTACTATTCACAAAATCACATTCTTATGTAGAGAATCAAGTCTATTTATACTCGTACATCGCCATATAAGTGCACCAATACGAGTACTTTGCAAACCAGAAAGGATGGCAGCAGACATTTAGTTTCAAACAACTTTTCCTTATCGATTTGCGTTTTGTGGTTCGTGGTTCATCCTTTCTTTAACTATATTGTAAAATTCCGTTTTTGTGGTTTCTTGTATTGTATTATTATTTCTTCGAATAGCCAAACTTTTTACTTCAAATCTCTTTCAAGCGAAACAAATCAGAACAGCTCAGCAGCAAATGAAAAATCTTCATGTTTGGTTACCAAAGTTTTTTGTTGACCAAAAGTCATTGTGTGCTGGGAATGTTGTTGTATTTGGTAATTTCGTATTCTAAATAGAGAATCCATTGAAAGTTTTTAGTCTTTTGTGATAATACGAATTTAAAGTGCAACGAACGATTGTGGTTGATGAAATCTATTTGGATATAAAATGGGTAAAAAGCTGCAAGGGAAGAGATAAAGCTTTGAAAGCAATGGTAAACTTTATCGTTGAAATGTTCGAAATGTTGGAAAAATAAGAGTGACTTATATAAATAGTGTATACTCGTATATATAGTAAATGATTGGTTAGGTTTGGTTACACTTGCTGGCTGTTGAGCCTTTCTAAGACGTTTTGGTGCTTCGAAGTGCCAGATGGAGTTCAGTTTTATTGCGAGATGAAGTTGTTGAGTTTAAGATGACCTTAAACTACAATTTTGCAGCCTCCTCTAGTCCCTTGAACTGCGAAGCTCCGCGATGTCCAAAACGTGTTGTGGCTGAGGCCGGACAAAAACAGTAGAGGTGCTCTAGCGTCTCCCAGCAACTCCTATATGCGGCACTGCTAATAATGATCGCATAAGCTGGCAGCGCACTTGTGGCCAGTAATTCAGTACATAGGCAAACCGTTTACCTTCGACCTTCCACTCTACTGCTTCCCTGCCTTAATTGCCCCTTGGCTGGCGACATATGTATATATATATACAAAGTTCTCCGCGTTGCTCGCTATCTCAGTAGCTTTCTATATTGTAAAGAGCTCCACCTAGAAGATACTTTACTACCTATCAAGACTCTATTGAAGTGATATACCCGAGATCTAGCTCATCATAATAGACTCCGCCGACCCGATCAGCTATTTCTGATCGATCAGTGTATATGTTATATGTACTACAGGCGACCCGCATGTTCCTGTACCTTTCGCCCTCGTAGAACTTAGCTAGGAACCTTATTTCCCAGGTGAAGCATGGGTGAACGAGTATGTGGCCAGTTTTGTCCCCCAGTACTGTATATCGAGCTATATCCGGGCGGTGAATTCAGCCATTAATATCAATTTTGAAATTACATACATATTTAATTTTAATTTCCATTTTTTAAACCGCTTCCGAACGGTTGGTGGATTTTAATGAGGAGCTTTTATTTCATGGCAGAAATACAGTTGAAGAGCTTGACTTTCTCTGCCGATGGGTAACCACAATTAGAAATAGATTGATTTTTATGAGAAGCCTTATTGTCTGAAATATATTCCTTAATCAAACAAAACACCAGGGCAATCCGAAAAATGGCAAAAGCTCATAGGTAATAATCGTCAAACAAAATAATTTTCAATAAATAATTTTTTTTTCAAAAATGTACAATTTTTCTGCTTTAATCCTTCTAACTTTGCCACTTATTTTCCGAGGGTTGCATTTTTTATTCAGAAATTTGGCAACCCTATTGTTACAATCTGGCAACTGGCAACATTATATTAGAGTTTGAAACTTTTAGATTTTTGGAAGAATTATAGGCATTAGGGGGGCCAACATACATTCAAAATTGTATACACTTTGACTCTAAAAAAAATTGTTTACGTCGGATCCCACAAAAATATGTCAAAAGCTCAAAGAGAGAGAGAGAGATAAAGAAGTCTTTGACATCATGGCCGTTGACGAATTCTTGCGAATGAGCCCGAAAGTAAACAGTAGTTGAATGTATGGCAATTTTAAGGCGAGCCGAATCCAAAAAAAGTTCTTCATGAAGCAATTCCGAGCCCATTGGGTAGAGAAAATATGGCCAATGAGAACACTTTTCATCTTGCCAAACACCCAATGCAATATTCGCTCTTCTTGCATAATTCGTAACTGTCACGGTACATTGGGTTTCATAATTTTTGTCTGAAGGTAAAAATATAACAAATTTTAAGTGCAAATTAGTAGTTGACTTTGGGAAAAGGAAAAATAAAAAAAGCTATTATTCATAAAAAGATTGTTAAAAAGTGAAAAATATTTGAACAAAATTTTACAAAAGCAACAACAAACTTATTAAAAGTGGCACTAAAGAAAAAAAAAAAATTATATAAAAAGTTATTGAATTTTTTTTACTTCGAATGCCACTTGACTCCTCCAAGCGAATGTTAAGTGTATAGAATAAATAAAAAACGCAAACACACACAAATATGCCCAAAATGCTTGCAATCGTTGTGGATGTGTTACTTTTATGCTCTACTGTGCTTAAGTGGTTGCAATTTTTCCACACTATTGAAAAATGAAAACTTTTAGTGGTATACATATGTATAGTATTCACATGTTTATATACCTATTATATGTTCACATGCATGCTATAGTTGAGAATAATTTGGCAAATATAATTGAATTTTCCTTGAGCTTAATTGAATTTTCGCATGAAAATCCTGTAAGATAAAATGACTTAATGCAATTTTTGTTTGGCGCAACGCAGCACAAAATTCATGAGAAATATTGAGAGAAGATTTACTTGTACTTATGTAATTATGGTAAATGCAGCTTATTACCCACATGCTTTCACATTAGTATTATCAAGTACTTACATAAGTAGATTTTCGTAGAAAAATGAGTTTGAATTAATCTTCCAATAGTAGATAGTATCTTTGGCGTATTAGTGATTTTTAAATTGTAAAAGTTTCTATAAAAACTGAAATTTAGTTAATTATTCACATGCAACACATACTTGTAGCAGTGGCTTAAGAATTGGAAATCCTCCTCATGTAAAATGAAAAACGGGGAGATGTTTATATTTTCTGGTCCTTCAGGACATTTGCACGCCCGATAAGAGTTTCTTTTAGTCCTTTTACTTTTTTTTACCGAACTATCTTCTTTAAAAAGAAGGTGTAGAAAATATACCATCGCTTACTGAGTACTGACAAAGCTCATAAGCCTCTTCAATACCATGCAAATTCTCTGAAAGACTAAAGCACACCGTCAACGAATTGATTGAACATTATCAGAGGTGTTTCAGAACTGGCAAACCTACAACTGTTCTGATATTAACCATATGCAAAATAACAAAAGCATCGATACACACCACCTCTTCGTTGATTTTAAAGTTGTCTTCGATAGCACGAAAAAGAGCTGCCTCTACGACGCTATGACTAAACCGTGGTGACCGCAACGTAAACGTCTTTATAAACTGATGCTAAGCCATACCAAGAACTCGGCTTCAACAACTGCGGCATTTGTTCTGCTATCCCATGCCATCAAACAAGTAGTCAGCGCATTCGTGATTTGGCTTACACGTCACTGTTGGCAGTTAAAATTTGAAGTCGTAGATAATTTGGTCTAACTGGGAACCAGCACCGTAAACAAGAGTTACTCTTACCAACAGATGCTACTTCGAATAAAGTAGGTAATTGAAAAGTAAAGTCTCTCTCGATGAACTAAATCGAAAATCTTTCTATATGGTGGAGAGAGGTGTACGTTGACAATATCTGATGAGTCGGCTTGGATTGTCTTTGAGAGAAAGATTTTGCGGGAGATTTATACTCCCTTTCGTATTGGCAACGTTGAATACTGCTGGCGATGGAGCGAAAAGCTACACAAGATATAGGTATTATTGTTCAGCATATCAAGAGAGGGGCTAGGCTGGCAGGGTTTTGTCGTCCGTGTAAGGGAAATATCTGATTTCCCCTCCATTGGAATGATCAGGTGGAGAAGGATCTGATTTTGCTTAGTATCACCGATTGGCGTTAAATGGCTAAGAGATGAAACAACTGTTGTGGTATTGTTGAACCGGCTATAATTACATTAGCCCACGACGCGAGATAATGCGTTCATCAAAAGTTTCTTTCAATAAATTGAAAGGTCGTCGACATCAAGATCCTCCAATTAAGGCACGAAAAAATCATTATTATCACTTGCTTCATTTTTGATTAAATATAGACCAATGAGTTCCGGGACCATATAATACAACAAATAGTGATTATTTGAGGATGTAACGCCGTCTCAACAATTTTTTTTTAACAAAATTCGCATTTATTTATTAGTTCTGCTTCGATTGAAAGCCCCACAATAGGTAATGAAAGCTTAAAGTCCAAATTAAAATTAAATATGACAGCCCAATAGCCAGGAATTAGCTCCTGGCTCAATGTTGCTCTTTACAAGGGTAGTAGTTCCCTTGTGCTGTTTTGCTAAGTATCTCTTCTTTGATTGTGCCTTTATTTAGATCTCTATTATCTCTATATTTGTCATGCACGTTGTGCCCCATAACTGGATTCCATATATCCATATCAGTTTTATTGTCGCGTTATAAAGACGGACTTTGTTTTCGGGGCTGAGTCCAGATTTATTACAAAAAAGTAAATGCAAACTGGACAATTTAAGCATCAGCTAATTTTTTTTTACAGAAATGTGTCGTCTCCAAGTTAACCGCCGATACAAGTGCACGCCAAGATATGTAATTTCGTTAGCTTGTGGGATAGGCACATATTTACTAACTTTTATTCGCCATATTTATTCTATTCTAATTCTAATACTTTTCTTGCTGTCATGGGACATTTGTGCTAATGACCCAAGAACACTACCTTGCGGAACACCTGCCGTGATTTTTTGTGCCCGTTAGATAGAAAGGATTCAATACGGAATGTGTTAGGTAATGATTGTTTCATTGTTACGTGCTAGATTTTGTAAGCCTACAAATCATGATCCTTCCGCAAAATCTTACATAGTTCTAATGGCTATGACGGATGGACTCATTCGAGTCGTCTTCACTATTCTGCTCCACAGCAGTAATATTGTAAAATAAATATAGAGAACGTGTTCTAGTAGTTTGAGTTCAATAACCCTTTTTATATAAAAAGTCTATTTCCATTAATCTTGTTAGATATCTATATTAATCAAAGACTATAGTCACAGTTGTTTCGCATAACAAAAAAAAACGCGTTTATTCAAGCAAAATTTCTCGGAGTCTCTTTAAAATTAATGGCAAACATAACTCAGAACATTTGGTACATAAATGGATTGAATAAATATTATATTGGTTAACAATAAAAAAAAAACGAAAAACAGAAACACCGCCAAAACAAAACCAAACAACCAAACAATTGCTTGCCAATTGAATTGTTGAGACAAACTTGTGAACAAATATACCTAATAAATAAATAATTTTTACACAGTGGAAAAACACACTCACATATAAATATCTGTATATATATATGCAGTCAAGTGTAGCATAGATACGCTTGAATACATACCTATATACTCGTATGTAGGTATGCATGTTAATGCCCCTATCACCACTGCACTTGGCTAACCTAGTCAAGTTCATGGTCAAATGGCATTGACTAGTGATACCGTGGAACTTCCAAGTTACCGAAAAAAATACATACAAATAAATAAAATTATGTGTATAACTTTAAGTCCTACAGATAAATCTCTGTTTATATCTTCGATAGTATCATTAACGACTTTGCCAAAACAGCCTGTCCGCCAAGGTAAGCACTTGAAATGTCTGCGGCCGCCAGCTGTCTGGTACATTTTTTTGGTCTGACCCCTCTGTGTTGTTGTTGTGTGCATGTCTATGTGCCACTTGTAGTCTGCCGTGTGTTGTCTGCTTTCAAATAAACCCACCACATTGATAATTATCAATTCAAACTTATTTTCACTGTTTGGACAACATTTGCAATGCTTCGATTGCGGTGTCGTCTGTCGTCGATAAGCGAGCACCGAAATTGAGAAAGTTGGTTGGTTGGCTGGTTGACAGGTTGGTAGGCAGTTGCCTGTGTACGCTCTGTGCTCTATTCTGTCCGCATGTTATGTACTGATAATGGTCGAGTGCTGTTGTGCATTTTTTATTTTTTATTTTTTATTTTTTATTTTTTTTGATTGCTTGCTTGGTTGGTAGTATTTGCTTTTTTTATTGAAGGCTATTTCTTAAGTGGTTGTTATTTTAAGATTTCTGTTGTTGTGTCTTCTATGTTTTTACAATACCTTTTTGTTGGCTTGCAGTCCATTCGCATGTGCTTTGAATTTCAATTTGAAATTTTGAGCAGACATCACTCTTTGCGGTGGCAGAAGAGAAATACAACAAGAAAAGAAAGCCACACAGAATTGATCGAAGCAGAAATCAAATATGATGAAACCCCAAGAATTTGCAAACGTGGGATTAGTAATTTCATTTTGAGTAACGCATCGTTTAGAGTGTGATTGAGTTTGCTAATTTTGGCGGTTTTAGTGGTTTCTTTTTATATTGAAATTGCGTTTTGCAAGATTTTCTAAAAAAAAAAAATAGATGATGCCAATTTACCGTTAAAGTGGTTCCCAACAGTTAGTCCGTAATTCTTTTGCAAAACCTTCCACATGAAAACTAAAAAATGCCGACTCATCAGGTGTCGTCAACGTCCAGGTTTGTGCACCATATAGTAGGACGGAAATGATGAGTGACTTGCAGAGTTTGGTCAATACATTTTTCGGCTTTGTAAACTGACAACTCCTTTTCCTGATGTTGAAGGCAGTTGGTAAATTTTAGATTCGGGAAGTCTAAAACCACATTGCAAAGGTTCAATCAGGTCATTTGCGGTGAGCTTAGCCTATGATGATTACGGGGCCCCTTTTTTTGTAGCTTGGGCAGAGGACTCTTAGGCATCAAATGCCGGGTATGATTCCGTCCAACCATATTCTGCAAAGAGCATGATCCATACGTTTTGTGGATTCTTCGTTGACGTATCTGAATAGCTCCGCAGGTAAGCCATCGGCTTCCCCCGCTTTGCTCTTTTGCAAGTGGTAATTGCTATTCGGATTTCGAATACATTGCTATTAAGTAGGCTGAATCGGTGTTCCCTACATAATTCATTATTCTTATTGGGTATCATACAAACGTACCGGCTTTTCTTTTGACCATACTGGAAACTAAAAGATTCGGCTGCAGCTATATGTAGTGAGCTTGTAATACCGTCTTCCAAGCTGATTTTAGACACTCGGAGCCATGAATTTTCTTATACTATTGTATAATCTAGTAACACTGACAACCATATTTCGGGCTTCGGCGAAGTCGATCACAATTTTAACATCGTGTCGGGCAGTGCTCAGAAGTATGTTTCAGGCGCTCAAAAAAGGGATCTTTGGATCAGCGATATGTTGGCAAATTATGCTTTGATGTGTATTGTAGCGAGAAGTTCATTGACCGGGATGATGTCAGCCTTTAGTCTTACGAAGACATCAACTAGGTGGGCACCGATACCTTACCAATTAAGCGATCGGACATTCCAGGAGCATCTCAATGTTTATTGGATCTGGTTTCTACGTGGCTCCGCGAGGTTAGAAAGTTTAAATTTTTATAACAGTTATATAGCAAACTGGTTTCTTTAAGATTGGCACCCAGTAAACATACTCTGTAATTAGACTTCACCGAACCGAATATGCCAGAGTTGCTCTAAACTTTCTTCACTTTAGGAGTGACCCAATGCACCACTCATGTTGGTTACCGGATCTTACACAGTGCCCGATATGGAGACAAAAGCAGAAATTGAGTACAGCTACACGACTGTAACTGCATATCCAAAAACTTGACTACACCCCATTTCTGTCACTTTGAGTATTGTTTTAGCCACATAAAAATGGCCAATTAGTTTTAGAAGCATTCATATTCGACACCCCACAACAAAAACTTCATGTCTCTAGTACTATCACAACTTGCTTATACAACGAACTTGCCGGCACCCTTCAAGACACCAAAAGTGTAATAAAAAGCTGGATGGACCTACACATAGTATAAACTAGCACAAATTGCATTAAATACGCTTATCCTGCAAAGGGAAAAAGAGCGCATACAAATCCATTATTAATTGTGCAAAAAGTTTAGCCGATAAGCGACATCTGCAGGTGTCAACTTACATTCACCGGCGGAAATTACTACCGAGAGTAGGTGACAGCTGACACATCCGAAAAAATAGGACCGACCACGTCAAAGCAAAAAGTCAGGCGCTCATGCACATGCAATGACGTAAAATTCATTTTGATACAAATATACATGCGAAATAGATAAAAGCAACTTTCAACTCTGGCAATTTTTCAATTTTTCAACTCAAAATCCGGTTGAGATGAGTTGTTGGAGAAATGGCTGGTGCGCTTGTTGTTGTAAGCGAAATTGCATAAGTAAAAGCGCAGTCAAAAAGTTGAAAATTCACCTGAATACTTTTTTAGTGACTTTTTCATTGCAAACTTATCCGACAAGCAAAAAAAAAAAAGCTGTAACAAATGCCTGTGCATCATAGTTTGATATTCTTTTGAAGTGCACTTTGGGTTGAACTAAAGTTTGCCCATACTCCAGTATGGTTTCTCAACTTGAATTTCGTTGAATAAAAGAGGCTGAGCAAAAGTTCGCGGAGTGTTTTTCAAATTTGTACGAGCATTCTATTGAAATATCAGTTTGAATTTTTAAAAGCTTAATTTTCAGATGCCTACATACTTATGTACATATGTCTGGTGTATGTGCAACCTCGTGTAAGCGAAGTTTGCATAATTAATATGTGCCATAAAAGCTTTCTAATGAAATTCTCATTATTTTCAAGATCACTTGTAGCAAATAACGATATTTACATATAAAGGATTATCAATTTCAAGTTTCATTAGTTTTTTAAAGAAAACAAGACAAATACTCCAAATTTAATTGGGAATGTTTATTATCATTCGAAGAATATTCTTTGGCATTTATTTTTTGAAGATTATCTCGTTCAAATGTTGGCTGTGGCTACGTCTCAGATGGTCCATCCGTTGAGTCCAATTTTCTATGACTCGATTTCGACTGGTAACCTTCGAATGACACGCGTGATGTTTTGCTCCAAGGCCTGAATCGACCATCCCTAAACGTGAAATTATCTGCACACCGAAGTGTTCTCTCAATAAATCCATTGATTGATGCGATGGGTGAGAAGTGGCGCCGTCTTGCCGAAACAAAATTCCGCCGACATCACGAGCTTCAATTTCAGGCAAAAATAGTTAATTATTTGGCTTAAAAACGTCGGATCTTCTTCGAACTTTTCACGAGCCCCAAGAGCGACGCGATGACTTGGTTCTATTCGGTCAAAAAATATCCAATAATGGATGCTGGTTCTCAAAATGGGTGAGCGATGCGCGCGACACATATTCTTTGCAGCACGTGAATTTCCGTAATAAAGTTGAACGATTTGTAAAAGTTCTTCAGGCGTCTTTCCATGATGACATGCCAAACAATACTGCACAAAAATAATATGACAGCTTGACACCACTCACGCGTGATCTGTTGTCGCGTACTGGCCGCAACAAAAACTTCTTTTGTGTTTGTTTGTTCATTTCCTTTGTTTTGCCTAATATTCCTTTCACTCCAAGCGTTGGCAGTGGCATCTGTCGGAAAATAATTGTATAATTCAAAGCCATGAATTGTTGGCACGGTTGTACTCGGTGTGTGCCTACCAAGTGGTATAAGTCTCCAAAAGGAGATGTTCGCCAAAACGGTTCCTCCACTAACAAATATTAGGGAAACGGAATGCTTTGCGCGGGTATTCCGTAAAAAGGGGTGTCGGCTTTCTTTTTATACGGCGAGGGGAAAATTATCCCAGTGTACTTGGTGTGCCATGGTGGCGTGCGCTACACAACTCTGTCCCTTTGGGTAATGGGGGCGGCGCCAAATGATTGGGCACCAATACACACTCGCCTGAGAATTCTGACGGCCGACGCGTAGCTTGCGGCCTGGCTCGTAAGTGCGTGCCGGATCAGATTCTTGTAGTCTTCGAAAGTGTGAGCACATCTTTTTGCGCAGGCGTGCGAGTAGTGATTTTAGTGAAAAAAAAAACATAAATAGTAGAGTGTTGCCATTAGAGGCAACAGACGTGATTTTTTTTGTGTTTAGCCAGGAGAGGCAGAGAGGGCAGTTGAAGCCCAAAGATTCATATCAGTGCATTGGATAGTGGCGGAGCCGAAGTTTGGCGACATCACCGGAGGAGCACCGAAGTTGGGCACTCACACCCGACTGAAACCGATAAGTATCATTTTGCCTGTTTATTGTTTTCGTACGTTGTTTTTGTCGTGCCGACAGTGCCGTTCCCTCCGTTCGTCCATACCCATCCTTTTAGCATCCCGCACCCAGAGCCCAGTCATATTTTGCTTATTTTGTGTGTGTACATATACGTTTAGTTTTGCCCTAGTGTCTAATTATTGTTGTGCGATCTTCGTTTATCTAAGTCAGCGGTGATCATTTTACAATACTTGGTTTTGTTCTTGCTAGTAGTTGCTGTTCTTGCACTTAGCTGTTGACCCACGCCGTCTTCACTAAGCTGGCCGGTCGCTTTGTTAGTTTTGTCATCTCCTTTTTGTGCGGTAGTTTGTTTTGTTGACGTGTGTGGTTGTTGGTAGGCGCTTGACCAACAGCCACTGTAGGTATACATATGTATGTACGTATGTACATATGCACATACATATTGTAAATTGAAAAAGTGGAGGTGACACTGTCAAAAAAAATGCTAATGAAAAAAAGACCTCTACTTGGTTTACCCGTTACTATGTACATAGTATAGTAGTTCAGCGAATGAAAATACAGCAGCTACGCTGGATAGGTCATGCCATTCGAATGAATGAAAGCACTCAGGCTTTGAAAGTATTCGATGCAGTACCGGCCGGTGGAAGCAGATGAAATCGAAGGCCTCTACTGTGTTGGAAGGATCAAGCGGTGAGCGACTTGGTTTCACTTGTTATTTCCAACTGACTCCAAACAGCAAAGAAGAAGTAATAAAGTACTTGTTTATTTACATATTAAAATTATTAAATTAGTATAACAATATAACCGTTCTATTGCACAGTTCAATGTTCCAGTGCATCAATTAAGGTGTCTAGTAAAAAAATGGTTGCAATAAAAATGGTAATAAACAACTTTGTAATCTAATCAGAAAATGTGAATTTTGAAAATTACTCAAAGAGCAATAAAAGCGCAGTAAAACGATGAAAACCCGCAAAGTGAAATCAAAAATATTACACACTGGGGATTATTTTAAATTGACTAGAATTTAAAATCAACGTAGCTGTAAGATAGTCAATGAGGCATTTACAATCGAAAGCGAATTGAATGGTTTTTTGTGGCTGTGGATATATTTATGCACGCAGCTATATACGAGTAACCGCTTGATTTCCATAAAGTAAACTGTATATATATATCAGCTATATAGAAACTAATAAATAATTAATTACGAATTCAGTTTTCATTGCTTTTGAAAAATCAGATATTTTTTAAATTATTTAAAATTTTGTTTACAAAAGTCTCTAGTGACAACCTTGTATAATAGCGACCAAGCGCCTGTTCTTCTGCGAAGTAGAGGTTTCCACTTCTTCTGTTTTAAAACTGGACTGTTCCTATCCCTTCGAATCACATGACCTAGCCAGCGTACCATAGCTCTTTGATTTGAATTATGCTAACGTCGCCGTATGTCTTGTACAGCATATCGTTTCACCGACTTACTTACTTACTTTCTTTACTGGCGTATTGCGCCATTAGTTTCTTTTATTCGCTGCTTGGTGCCAATTGGAGATACCAATTGAAACCAGGTCCTTTTTCAGCTGGTCTTACGAACGGGTGGAGGTTTTCCCCTTCCCTTTCTTCCCCCGGTGGGTACTGCATAGAAAACTTTCAGAGCTGGGGAATTCTTATTCATCCGGAACACATGACCTAGCCAGCGTAGTTGCTGTTTCTTGATTCGCTGAACTGGAGGAAATGCAGAAGACCGTAAATATTACGCAAAAACTCCTAACGCTGACTCATCAGATGTTGTCATCGTCCATACCTCTGCACCATAGAGCAGAACGAGAATGATAACCGACTTGTACAGTTTGATCTTTGTTCGTCGAGAGAGGACTTTACTTTTCAATTATCTACTCAGTTCAAAGTTGCATCTGTTGGCATGAGTGATTTTGCATTCAATTTCCAGGCTGACATTGTTGTTGGTGTTAATACTGGTTCCAAGGTAGACGAAGTTATCTACGACTTCAAAGTTATCAGTTCCAATCAGTTTGTTTACGGTGGGCTTTAGTCTTTCACAAAATACGCTTGATAGGACCTTATATGCAATATTAAAGAGACTTATTCCACGGTAATTGGCGCAGACTGTGGCCCCCATTTTATGGATTGGGCAGAGCACACTTAAATTTCAATCGTCGGCATGCTTTCGTCCGATTATATTTTGCAAAGAATCTGATGCATGTACCCAGTCCGATACAGACGAGGTCTTCAATAACAGCTGCATTGTAGAGCTTAGGTGTTGACACTACATTAGTAGATTTTATCAACCAATTACTATTAAGCAGTTTCTAGTAGTTCAACTAGATAGTAAGATAGATGCTACTGCCCTTCATACATGCACAAAAGCAGTAGGCAAGAAATGGGGTCTAAGTTACAAATAAAGCTTCAAATGCTTGTTATATTCGTACAAATATATTTACAGCGCTTTATAACCGCTGAATCGATTTTCGGCCGATCCGATTACATTCATTGAAAATTACTTTGGAATTACGGAAGTGAAAGTCGGCGGAAATTGTTTTTCATGGAATTTTGTTGGGAAACTCTCTTTCAATGCCCCATTGCAGTGTCTTTCAAGCAGATATATTTGCAAAACAAATCGAAGCCATCTTTAAAGATAATGATGTCTTCATTTTTAGCGACAGTCAGGCAGCAATTGCGCTGGACTGCCGCTGATCTTTAGAGCAGATATATAAACATAACAGACTGTCTCTTATTTTGTGATTTTTTCTGGGTATATCGAGGGAAACTGTAAGGCAGCTGAAATTTCTAGGCAAAACATCATCAAGTAGATTTTTCTTCTCGATAAAGAAGCTTTTCCAAAGAATTTACATACTTGTATGAACAAGCCACTTCAAGGTGGAGTGAAACTACAACTTGCCGCATAATTTAGACATACTTGACCGAAAATTGATAAAAAGGTGACGTATGTACATTTTAAAAAGAAGGAATATGTTTAAAGTAATAGGAGTCCTGACAGGATACTGCCTCACAAGACAATATTATATCATCTCGTTCTAAATTATTTCTTTACAGATCGCCAACTTAATCTTAGTCATATTATGAACGTTTAAGCTAATAGATAATTGAATTATACGAAACAAATGATGAGCTTTGAAACGTATTATGTATGTGCATACATATTATGGAGTACTTTGCTTGAAATTGAGTACAGAATAAAATTAGTAGCTTATTCTCAAAGAATAACAATAACTTCAGATTTCAATCAAAGTTATCCTCCACAATTCAATCTGTTGCGAATATATTTCTCATTACATGACCGAAAACAAGATGACCGTACCGAAGGCAAGTAATTATGAATAGATTAAAACAGCATAAGTCTGTTGTCAGCAGAATTGCATGAATTTCATTGAGCAGTGCTATCGACTTCATGACAGTGATTGAAATTGGATCAGACGCTGATTATGTGCCTACACATGATTATAATGCGTGCATACTTATATACCTACTCAATCTTTGTTGAAACAACTACATACGAGTATGCCCATACATATTTACATGGATTCGACTACATGTGTTGCAGTATACACTGTGGCGTATGAGTAACAATTGTCTAAAGCCACAAGTAGTGTGATTCTGGTAGAATATGGGGTTTGTGAAGTATACACATACATTAGGGTGTGCGTGTTAGTAACAGTGAACAAGATGCATACACTGCAGATATTACATATTGCGTTTCTTAATTAAATTGTGAACAAGCGGAACACAATTGCATTGGTATGAATATATGTATGTACATATGTATGTGCATGCTGCTGACATTCCCGCTTACTGGCAGAATTTGAAACCGTTTATTATGAAAATGGGTCTTGCCGCATATTTTCAGTTATGGAATGCTGAATTCAAGGTTTTGGCATAACAAACGATAACTCGTTAATATAGTACGAGAGCTTTCCGTATAGATCCAGATTTTCATTTATTCATATTATTCTTCAGTTGAATACAATTTTAAAGGCATTCTGCGATCTGCTCCTTTCCTTACTGCAGATATGTCACTCGCTTAAAGACACTCGGATGACATAACAACATTATTAGATATTTTCTCCTGAAAACCTGGATCCTAAACAGTTGCTTATAAAATAAGGCAAATCTTCCAGCTAAATAAGCAATACTATGCTTCGGATGGACATGTATACATAAATGTATACATAAATATGATGAATTATTTTTTTCTCCATTCCTCTCTGTAGCCTATTGTATGTATAAACACTTTAATCGTGTTTTTTCTTTATAAACTTGGATATGCAATTAAGGGGTTATATATGGTACAGTTATGATTTTCAAAAAATCGATTTTTTTATTTTATTTTCTGTATCTACATATATTTAAGAATACACACAAGAAATTTCAAATCGATCCGGCAAACATTTTCGAAGTTAGACGCACATTTGTAAAGACGTTTCGGAGCGCTTGGAAGTATTAGTATAACTTTAAACGCGTTTTTCTCAGAATGGTATTTTCAAAGTCGGTGACCACTATACCTAACTCGAAAACAGCTGAACCGATTTGTCAACAAGCTTCTTGAATATATTTTTCAGTGATTAATCTAAGGTTTTATTTTTCCGATAAATACTTTTTTTATAAACAATTTAAAATCGAAATTTCGCTGAAAAATCGACTTTTTTCTTTGAGAAGGCGCCATTTTGACAAAAAATTTTTTTTTCTTATTTATTTGTGATTAATCACTAGATTTAACGTTACTTAAATGAAATCTGTTTGGTTTTTTAATTTCAGATAATCCAGTTCAGAGATAGAGTGGTCACCGCAAGACGTCTTTTTTCAGAGGACCTCCTGGAGATCAGCTGTAGCTCTTCTCCAGAGAAATATTTTTACTAGTTATAAGGATTAAAATATTGTTGAATAATACCATAATAAGTATGTAAACTTTTTGAATCAATAAATTCTAAAGACTTCTCAAAAAAAAATTCTTAAAAATTCGTTTTTTTTGTACCATTAACTGTATATAACCCCTTAAAAAGTAATTACAGTAGTAATTCGAGAAAGAGATGTATAAACATAAATAAGAGACTGTTTTTAAAAAAACCTATTAAAAATATAAATACTTTTCAGCCTTAAGGGGGTCTCCTCATCAGTAGCTTACAAAAAAAGAGGTTTTTCAGGATTTTTTTTGAACATGAAAACAACAAGAGAAACAAATGATCTTTTGCATATTTTTGAACATATATTTATTCAACAAAAAAAAGTTTATTGTATGTCAAAATAATTAAAAATGGCTGATTTATGAAAAATCTTGCGCAGCAGCTCGCGATTAACAACTCAAACTCCGTGCATGATTCAGCCCGTAATTTTTATCTGAAACAAAAAATGGAAATACTTCCTTGTTCAGAAGGCTTTTTTGCAGATCATAGACTATTATGGTGATTGAAAGTTGAAATTTTAACATTTTTGTCATTTTTTTAAAAAAGTACTCGATTTTTAGTGCTTTTTCTAAGAATAATTGAGTTGATAACATTGTAAAATAAAAATTTTTTAATAAATATTTTTAGTTCAATCTATGGACAATAAAATTATCTAAAAAACGGTGTCTTACTTGTATACATAGCTTTAATGGTTCATTTTTAATCGTGCACGGAATTTTAAAAAATACGGTTTTCGGGAAATAGGCTTTAAAGTTTTTAGTTTAGCTCGCGCTTGCCCCACGCGAGACTCTACTCAGATTTGTAAATCCTAAACGAGTTTGAGTTGGACTCTCAAAATTTGCAAGAATATTCTTTAATAATAATTCTAACGATTGAAGCAAAAAAAAAAAAATCGATTTTTTGAAACTGACTGATGAGGAGACCCCCTTAAGCGCGTGGCCGACACTTATTCTAAGCATGTATATAGACGTCCGCTATAGCTGCATGGTAAGCAGTCCTGCACCGAACAAAAATCAAAATTGTAGGAAATTAATTTAAATAAAAAATTAAGTGAATTTTTATACCTACCTTTCATGAACATGAATAGATAGGAGTTGATTTGAGTTGATTTACCCATGCCCGTTTGTCCGTCTGCTTGTAGGTGTGAAAACTAGTTCCATAGCCTTTGAGATATTTCAACCAAACTTGTCACGCAGGTATGTGGAACCTGCCAGTTCGGACTACTATAGCATATATGCGATCGACTTTTAAAATTTAAAATTTTGGTCCATAAATCCGACAAAAACTCATCATTGCAGTGAAAATCATTTCCAGAGAAATAGCAGCTACGATTTTAGAGCGGGTGAAGTAAACTGACTTCACTACTTTTGCTGCTGATTTTTGTTGCTTAGATTTTACGGGTGGGTTTGCTCCTGTTGGGCCCCATACCATCGACTGTTGTGTGGTTTCTGGATCGTACTTATAAAACCAAGATTCGTCAACAGTAACGACTTTACTAAAGTTTAAAGACTGACCATTTGCGAATTGAGCAAAATGCATACGAGCCTCTTTTTGGGCCTCATTTAAAATTTGTGGTACGCATCGACCAGATTTCTTCCTGTATCCGAGATGATTACTTAATATTCGGGATACAGCCATGGCATACAAGCGCAATCCATTAGCAATCATTTCTTATGTTAATCGTGGGTCTTCAATTTTGTATAAATTTTGGACTTTACCTGAGCTACAGTGACGTCATCAGTGGAAGATTTTGGTCGACATTTTCGAGGCTCGTCATCTACGGAAAAATTTCTGGTCTGGAATCTTCGGAACCACTTAGTCTTTACAGACGGTGGAATTGTTCCATATGCAATTTGCATTCACTGACCGAACTTTTGTTACTCCCCTCGTATATATGTATTAGTAGTGCTAAATCATATCAAATGACGTCTTTAAAACATCTACGCCATCCCATTGCCAATACGCCTCTGCTGAAATAACGTACCCACATTTAAAACATACGTACATATCTTCACTTAAGTTCTCAACTCGCTTTGCATGCAAGTTTATAATTAGCTATGCATGCTTGTATGCATTTCATTATTCCTTCGTTTGTTCGAGTGAGGCACTTTTAATTATTGACTTGCTCTTAATAATAAGAACATGTAATACAGTAGACGAGTAGCATTTGAGTAAATGGCAGCTTCAGTAGCTGTTTGTTTGTATAATTGAATGAAAGTTACATAGATACATTCGAGTACATATGGTACATACTTATGTAGAAATTTATTGAAGTATTTTGTGCATATATTAAAAATAGCTAACATAGAGTAGCAGATTATTACACAAAGGAGACCCGGTTGTCTGGCTTTACTGTCCTTATAAATAAATATATGCATGCTTGTCGGCCGCAATAGCCGAGTGGTTATTAGTGCATACTGTCAGTTGGAAGGCCAGGGTTCGAATTCGGTTTCGACCAACTTTTATTATAGAAAATTTGGTAATGGCGGTCGATCCTCTTCAGGAAACGCCAACTGCTACCAATGCATTTCTCACATGGAAATAAAAGCTCCACCTAAAAATCCAGTGGTCGTTAAGTCTCTACATAGTTCGTTGAGAAAACATCAAGACGCTCAGCAGAATGTGGAGGCCGAAAATCACTTCAGCAGTTACAAAGCACCAAAATTATTTATACGAGTATACGCATGCTTGTAGCATAATAATTTTGATTTGAACTGCTTATACCCGTATGTTTATATGTGTGTTTCCCTGATAATATTTGCTAAGCGTATCCTTGACGATTAAATATGTAAATGTTATCTGTCGTTAATTGTGGTATTAATGTCAAATTCGATAGTATCAGAGCATACCATTGAATTTGGTATAAACCAAGGCGTTTAAACAACAGTTATTAGTTATTGAAGCAATTTGCGTGTATTTGTTATTGGTTCCTTAGTGACAGTAGGCCGCATAGGATAGAGCTTTTAAAATATTAATATTTTATTGGATTTTAAGTGACTTATAAGTAAGTGGTTGTGATTGTTTGCTGGGTTTGAGGATCTAAAATATACCAACTAATGGTAGGTAAGAAATAAAATACTACTAAGCATAAAAGGTTCCTAAATATGAAATTTTTTCAAATGGAAAAAAAATTTAAAAATACTTCGTTTCGAAAATAAATAAAATTTTGAAATATAATTCAAAATTAAAACTCAATTCACTAGTAATCAACATAATATTATATAGTGTTATTTACTCTAAACTTTTCGGAAGTAAAATAAAGATAAGCACAAAGTATGAAAAAATTAAAATATTGCCTTTCTTTGGCCGGTTACTGCAACTATCTACAGCAGAAAACTTAAAGTTAGTATTTGGATGATATTATCATTTTCAGGCAATTATCTCAACCGACTACTACGAGTAATAGAGAGGGCATTCGAAATCACAGCTGATAAGGCTGAAAGACAACGACAAAATCAGAGATTTCTCTCTTTCAAAGAAGGAGGAGAATTCATCAATTCAATCCACCATCTTTAAGAGATAATATTAAATTACCTTCCAACTCTGTTAAGTATCTCGGCGTAATCCTTTATAAAAAGGTTCAGTGGAGAGAACATGCTAAAAGCAGGGCCAGTTAGGCGCAGCGAATTTGGAAAACTTGCGGAAGAGCCTACGTCATGACATGGTGTCAGTCTACTTGGTAAAGCAGGTGCGATAACGACTACCTGTTTTTTGAGGCTTTAGAAGTCATACCTGTAGCAGTGCTAAGAGCAAGATACCAAGTTATATCAGAACGAGGGGTCACCCACCTCTTCTCTTATTCTCACGAGTTATTCTATGACCATCACAATTACTAAGATTGCTTCACACTCATTGACTGCAACTCAGAGATTGTGGGCATTAGCTCCTACTTCAATTTGTGGTTTTGCGTCTTGATATTTTTCCTACAAATGTATGGGCCTACAGTTTATACAAAGCCGCCTCCGAACGGCTGATGGTTCTTTTCTAAGGAGCATTTATTTCATTTCCGAAATACACTCAGAGGGACATCCCCTGCCGAGGGGCTACCTCAATTAGAAAATATAGCTTAATTTTTTATTTAAATTAATTTTCCATAACTTGTGGATGTTGGTGGCATCGGGATTTGAACTGGAGCCTTCCGAATGTCAGTACTCAATGCTAACCACTCGGCTACCGCGGCCGCGGCATTATACAAGCTGCCAAATGGCCAACCGATTGAAATGGAAAATCTATCATGTTTCTGTTAGACAGTCAAGCGGCAATTTAGTGTGTCAAAATAACATTCAAATAGACAATTAACAGACTATCGCGGGAAATTACAGTGAATATCATTTGGGGCACGGGTCATGCGGGACAATGAAAAGTAGGATGATTTGGCTTGCGCTGGCACTGCTGGCGATGCTGTCACCATCGACTGCGCAGATTTTTCAGTGCCTTCAAATAAAATTGTCTTGAAACCTTTCCCCGTTGTACGGCTGTATGGATTGCAAATAAATCGAACTGTTACTGGTGTAACTAGTGAGAGAGAACGTAGCATTCTTGTTGACGTATTAACATGGTTACCACTGAGATATCATCTGCACAAGCTAGAAGATGACTACACACTGGAGCACTACCTTTGCGATTGACGGGCCTTCAGCCGATTGAAACGTCACATCTCCCACGGTGCACCAAGATATGACCTTACGGAGGTGAGTTTATATGGTTGGAAGAAATTAATTAAGTTTATTAAATGGAGCGAAACGTATGCAAAAGTATAGTTATGTGAGGTACAAGAAACCTACTACATATATGGCTTAGGTGTAACCGCTTTAACCAACCAACCAACTCTTACGAAAACATTTTTTATTTATCGTAAAAAATTTGAAACGGAAACCAGAAAAAAATTTTTTTGGTAAAGGAATATTATTTCATTTAGTACAAAAATATGGGCGTCTGTAGTACGAGATATAAGAAAATCCATCAGCTACATCATGATGTCATAGACGGACGACAAGTTTCCTGATCTTTCAGAACTGTTACGAGGAATATCAAATTGCTTCCGCCGTTTTGCGATAGGTGGCTGTACCGGCTGAGGCTGGTTGAAATACATAGATGATAATGCCTTTAAAGTGAGTGTGGACAGTGCCTAACGAATTGTCATCGCCGTTTCAGTGACAGTTGTTCTTGTTTTCGTATTATTCATGCTCGAAAATGTCCGTTTATGTGCCCAATTCTCGCCATTTGCGAGAAGTTTTACTTTTCAGTTACAATTCGAAAAAAAATGCAGCTGAAGCACATCGAATGCTCTTAGAAACTTACAGTGATGCTGCTCTGAGTGAAAGAATGTGTCGGGAGTAGTTTCAACGTTTTAAAAATGGTGATTTCGATGTCGAAGACAAACATGGTGGTGAAAGAAAAAAAACCTTCAAAGATGAACAACTAGAAGAATTGCTTGATGAAGATTCGTGCCAAACCCAAGAACAGCTTACCGAATCGTTGGGAGTGAGTCAGCAAGCCATTTCAAAACGTCTCAAGGCCCTGGGCATGAATCAGAAAGAAGGAAATTGGGTGCCGTACGAGTTGAAACCGAGGGACATCGAGCGCCGTCTATGTTTATGTGAGCAACTGCTTCAAAGACAAAATCGTAAGGGGTTTTTGCATCGAATCGTAACCGGTGATAAAAAGTGGGTTCGATAAGATAATCCTAAACGCAGGAAATCATGGGGAAAGCCCGGGCATGCTTCTTCGTCGGAGGCAAAACCGAATATTCACGGCGCCAAGGTTATGATTTGTATTTGGTGGGATCAGCTCGGTGTGATTTACTACGAGCTCTTAAAACCGGGTGAAATCATCACAGGAGATCGCTACCGAACGCAACTGATGCGCCTTAGTCGTGCGCTAAAAGAAAAGCGTCCACAATATCAAGAGCGACATGACAAAGTCATCCTCCAACACGATAATGCTCGGCCTTACTTCGCAAAAGTGGTCAAAAAGTACCTGGAAACGCTGAAATGGGAAGTCTTGCCCCACCCTCCGTATTCCCCAGATGTCGCTCCTTCCGACTTCCACCTATTCCGTTCGATGTCACACGGCCTGGCAGATCAACATTTTCAATCCTTCGAAGAATTGGAAAAATGGATTGCTTCATGAATAGCGTCAAAAGAGGACTCCTTTTTTCGAGCCGGGATCCGAAAATTGCTGGAAAGATGGGAAAAGTTTTTGCTAGCGAAGGACAATACTTTGAATAATATATCTGTAAGCACTTTTTCGCAATAAAGCTTTTAATTTTGGAAAAAAACGATGCTACATACACGATGGATCATAACAAGAGCAAGATAAATGGACAGCTAGAAAAAACAGAAATGTGAGAAAATGAAGTGCTTGGAGAAGCCCGTCGACAGGGGAAATGATCAAAAAATCTACGAAAAAATGAGGTGTCTTAGCACTAAATTTACCGATGCATTTTTTAACAAAATTCGTTAGAACCAATGGCGATATCACAATCTTATTTTCAAGAAATTCTAATAGAAAATTTAAAATGTGTTATTTGACTGGAGTAAGCATTAGAAAAGGTTTGAAAATCGGAACGTACTCATGTAGAAATGAAACTGGAAATCTGATGCCCAGTTTTCAAATCATACTGTGTTTATGGTTAACGAACCTGAACCCCAATCAATGTTGATGGAACATTTCCTGATTATGCCGATGTTCGGCTGGTGATTACTTGCTGAAAGAATAAAAAAACGGGAGGGAGCCGATGTATTATCAGCTGAGCTATTCTAATATAGCAGCAAAGTATTGATGCGGTCTGCTGAGTGTATGTTTGAGGATTTAAGCCTTCGAATATTCTGGCAAATTCATTAGAGGAGGAATCCCAGAGTATGGGGCAATTATCTTAGGTTGAACCTCCTCAATATCGCGTATGAGGCCTTATTTTCAGCAAATCGTGTGGTAAAACTTACCGTCAGTGACCTGATCATTGTTCATAGCATTAGATCTGGTAAATCCATAGTTGACCATATACGCAGCATGCACCAAAACCTGGTAAAGACTCTTGACAAAACAATCGACATACACAACATTTACATCGATTTTTAAAGCTGCCTTTACGCTGCTATGACTGAGTTTGGTATCCCTTCAAAACTTATTCAGATTTGTAATCTGACGCTAGATAATAATAAAAGCACTGCCAGAATTGAGAAATACCTCTTCGAGCCTTTCTGTACTGACTCCTAACAGTGTGGTTGTATGGAGAAAATGATGAAGTATACTTTTCATTAAGAGTTTGCAACTGCTGGCGTATGTCCATAACATTTAAAGAGATCAAGACAAATTATCTGCTGTCATCAAAGGAATAGCCAGCTAATTAATATCTTGGCTCCCAATTGATTGCTGACAGTCATAACCTCGACAGCATAGATAATTTTGTATACCTAGAAAACAGCGTTAACAACAATAATAACGTTGGCATTGAAATTCAACGCGGAATAACTCTTGCAAACAGGTGCTCTTTTGAGCTGAGTAGGTAACTGAATAATGAAGTCATAACTCGTCGAAAATATCAGGTGTTGTAAAAAAAAATCCATTATTTTTGGCTTAATTTTTTCTTTTGTTATCCAGCCTTATTCAAAAGGTTCCAAACGGGTTTTCGTGCAATCTTTAGCTCTTGGGCAATCAAAACAGTGCTTACATGACGGTCGGATTCGACAATGTCCTTGATTTTATCGACATTTTCGACAATTGGCCTTGCACCTAGTGAAGCATCTTTTACTTAAATGTATCAGTACCATAAACGCTACTCACAATTTCAGCCGCCTGGCTTGCGTTTTTGCCCTTATTGAAGAAAAACTGTAAAATATAGCATTTTTTCTCTTTACTCGGTTAAATAAAACTGAATCAACTAATCACTAAACTGTCAGAAAAGCTTTTTTAATATGAAATGTTATCTTTCTAGCACCATCTAGCGGAATCCCATCGGACTTATACAACGCGAGATACAGATAAATAACGCCATCTATTGAAAAAATAATGGATAATATGATGAGTACATAAGTCTGCAATAAAAGTTTTCCAGAGAGATGTTTTGCTCAAGTTTTATGGTTCCCTGTTTATTAACAATGGCGAGTACCGCAGACGATGGAACAATAAGCTGTTCATGTCGTTCGAATAAATGACCTCGGCTCTGTTAAAATTATCAGGTGGAGAAGGAACTGGCTTTACTTGGTATCTTCGATTGGCGCCAATCAGCTAAGAAAAGAAGCGACTGTCGCTCAGTTCGAAAGTACAAGAAGAAAATATTACATAATATGAAATGTTGCTGTTTAAATAGAGTTCAAAACGATTTCATATGTTAATCTGAAAGTTTTGTCTCTATCCTTAATCGTAAATTCACAAAATCGAAAACCTCAAAGCAAATTATTTAAGTGCACATCTTTACAAGCGTTTGAATATTGCCCTATCTATGTGATTACAAATAAATCTCCATTTATCCGATAATCACTTTGTCTCATTAAGTATTTGCTCACTTTTGATGGGCTAAATGCCAATCATATTTACATTTAAAACATTTGATCAATTTATCAATACGTTTCCGCCAAATTCACTGTCATACATATTATTTATTGTAATAATTTATGAAACAAATGCTTAATAGACAAAACACATGTCAAATTAGTATTGTTTTTAGTTTTCTGTTATCGGTGGTTTCATTTAATAAACAATAGGAAGCCTTGGCATAAACATATAAATATTTAAATATGCTTTACATATACATACATATGAAACAATAAATTCATAATTATGTACATATATTGATATACGCATATTTGTAGAGTCTGTGTGTTGAAGTACGCATAATTATACTGAAATTTATTGTTTATTATCAATTCATTTGCATGCAAAGCATTGGCATGCTCTAATTAAATTTGCTTTTGTGGTCAATTAACGCGTGGCAATTCAGTTTTTAATATGATTTTCTATGCAATTGTTGGTACTTAATGTTTGTTGATTTTATTTCAGTCATTAATGGATTATTTATTTAATCGTACAAGATTATGGAAACTTTAATGGATGGATTTTTTGACAAGAGTAAAATTTGAAAATTTGAAAATTTGATTATTAGTCAAAGTTATGAGTAAATGATAATATTTTTTTTAAGTACTTGAGTTCAGTTGAGTTGCTGTAGCTGCTAGCTCAGCGAGACTGGACAGTAACGGAGGTAGTGTTCAATAGACTCTTCCTCTTCTACGTCTCTACAGCTGCGGTAGAAATCATTAGAGTGGTAGCGCATTATTTTCCCGTGGAGCTCCATTAAACAATGGTCTGTTATTAAGCCTGTCATTATGTTAATGAAATGCCGGTTTAGAAGAATAAGACGTTTTGATTTTTCCGCGTCCAACTTTAGCCATATCAGTCTGGATTTATTGTATTGATCTGATTTGAGTAGCTTGACTGTCGGAATATATTGTAACCGATTATCCGTAGATTTAAGCAGCAAATTGACGGCTTCCATGATTGCAAATAGATCTGCTTGGAAAACGTTGCAGGGGTCTGGTAGTCTCGTGCTCATATTTTTTTAGAGAGCATCGGAGAATAGATACCGCAGCCCACTTTTCCATCGAGCTTTGAGCCGTCTGTGAAGATGACTATGACTCTCTAATCGAGAGCATTGCTGTTTTGCCACTTATTTCTGTTTGAGTTTCTCTTAGAGAAAATATTGTCGAAGCACATACTGGAGCTGAGGTAATAGTAATATTTTTTTGAATATATATTTATATATTATCTGAAAATCTGTGATTAGACAGGTTTTATACATTTCATGAAATGGTATATTATCTTTTGTTCGAAGTCATATCTGCTTGTTCGTCCGTTTGAGCGTAAACTTCTTCTTCTTCTTTACTTGCGCTTATGCGATTAAAGCTGCCATTCCTTCCGAGTTGCCGCTGCTTGTCGTTAATTTTTAGTAAGGATTTCTTTAACTGATCTTTCCAATGGAGTTGAGGTCTTCCCCTAGATTATATTTGGATTTGGAAATCAGACCTGAGTGAGTCTCCGTATTCGAATAGATATATATATATATATAATGAATAGATTATTGAATTTCGTGAAAAGTTCGAAATAGAAAAAAAAATAATAATAAATAAAAGTGATGTGTGTATGTATAGATAAAAACACCATATAACCTCTAATTTATCCATTCCCTTTTAATCTATTAATTATAGTAATAAAAGCAGTTTAGAGCAAGCATTAACTCAAAAACAATAACAAACAAAAACAATGAAGTAATTAGTTGTTTTTTCTCACTCACTCATTCCCCCCGGCATTCATTCAACTCAACTCTAGTCATCATAGAGATGAATGGAAAACTAAGGTTGCGTATACGCAATGACGACCACTTCAGACTAATTAATTGGAGTGATGAGCGATGATAAAATCCTTTTCGCCTGTCAGCTGTTATTCCACTGCTTCCTCGCTGAATGCTACCTAATATGTGAGTGTATGTATATATATATGTGTGTATTTTCAGTTCCAGGAAGCTGGAGCAACATTTTCAATTCTACGCTCAAAAAGAGAAGTGAAAAACAAAAAGTTAAAACAAAAATTAAAAGCAATCACGGCAAAAACACAATAGAAAAACGAAAATTCAAAACAACAACAAATGCAACTAAGCAATTAAGCAATAAAGCGGCAAAATAATAACATAGTGATAAAGACTTTGAAAACAAAAATAATCAAATATATACATACGTGTATGTACGTGTGTATGTATGAATGTAAATTAATATAGTTGTATATCAAGATATATATATATATATATATATATATATATATATATTTATTTATTTACTAATGGCAATTCAGTGTAACGAAACAAAGTTGGAATGGAAATTTGATAAGCATAGTGAGGATAATAGACAGAGCCAGGCGATGCTTGAAGTCTGATGTTTATGGACATTTATTGGATGTTGACGCTGAAATAGCTTTTGATGGGAGTAGCGGGGATAAGCCTGTAAAGCAATTCTTCTCGCTACTCAAGATGCTCAACTGAGGGCATATAGCAATGGTTGCTGGGAATTTAATACATATTGATTATTTCTTTACGAGTAGTTGAGAAAAATTAACTGTTTGCAAGGCTAATCTGTTTTCAATGAAAAGGAGGAAGATAATAAAATTTATGAAGATAATATAACATGATAAGGTCATGTGGAAAAGTTCACGTAATTGAGGAATATTTTTGACTGTCATTCAACTGGGATTGGCCAGAAACCTTTTTTTTTATGTATGGTTCAAACAGCTCAAGATTTTCGGTCTAAAACATCCGCTTGAGGATGGTTAAAGTTCCCTGGGATTGTGTGCAGGGTTCGCTAACCACCACGTAAAATAAACACCCCAATGAAAAATAAAAATATGCCACGGATGATAATGACCTCTGCAAAAGTTGTTAGGACCACGATTTGAGGGAATGCCTCTGGAAAAATGCCGTTGTTCAACTGATTAATGTCCTTGTAAGACTAAAGGCTGGTGTCACCGGCATCCAATATACAATAAAAATTTTAGAAGGAGGCCTTATGTGGACTGAAGGCAGCATGTTCTATAATTTGAGCCTTAGTTTACTCTGCCCAATCCATAAAAAGGACAATTATATAAGGTCCTAGCAAGTGTATTGTGTCAAAGATTAAAGCGCACTGTCAACGAAATAGTTGGAACTTTTCAGTGTGGCTATTGGCATCGCAAATCCATCATTGATCAGGTATTCACCATGAGTCGAATCTAGGAAAAGACTCGAAAAAAACGATGCACACCATATTTTCCTTGATTTTAAAGCCCTTTTCGACAGCATGATAGGAGCTGCATATACGCCTCTATGTCTGCATTTGGTATTCCCGCAAAACTTATACGTTAGTTTTGCCTTTTCTGGGCTATAAAGCGCAGCAAATGGATCTGGTATCGTCCTATCATAAAATAAATAGTCATCGCAACCGCGACTCGTCCCTCAAGTCACTGTTGGTAGGTGTAACTCTAAAGTCGGTCGAAAATCTCCTGAAGTACAGATGTGCTCGGCTGAAAATGGCTTAAGCCGCTATAAATATAAAATATATAAATATATATTATTTTCTGTCAAGCTACATACATAAAAACCAACCAACCAATGTGTATAAAAATATTAAGCTAAAGTTTTAAGCCGCTTATTTAGTTGATTTCAGACTATAGCAAAACTCTTTTACTGACTAAAACATAAACAGATTTATATGTTTACTGCTTTTATTGCATTTAAATCAACTTTATAAAAAAAAGAGTATGTATGAATACCACGAGCTGCTGTCAATATGGTTTATAGCAATAAAGTTGCTACTATTTGTGTGAGATACGGTCAAAGCTTTAATTTAAGAATTTAATTACAACTTCTGCGACTGAATCTCCCAAGAATTTTACGCCTTCCTCAGAATATCGATAGTAAATATATTATAGTAAATTTATAATAAGCCTCTTTTTAGGCAGAAGTTAAATTTGCAAGTGAAAATTTTTAGCATAATATTTAAGTTTCGTGCACAAATAGTTAAGTTCAAATGGGCAAATAATTTACGCACTTATAAAGGGTGGCATTTTGCGCTTGCTTTTTGAACTACGGCTTATTTGAGCTTTGACATCTTTGGAAGGTTTTGGACAAATATACAGTCGAAGAAAATTGGGAAATGTTGAAAACTTACTTTGAATGAATCTTTAAGTGCAATTGCAAGAAAATTACGCACGAGGTGTGGGCGAAATATCTCGGCTTTCACGCCGTCTGTGGATCAATTTGTGGCATCAGCTCACCAAACCCTTTCGTTATTGGGCAAAAAAACTCACGTAAGTTACTGTCTAGTGCGTTCAGAGAAACAACAGGAATTCAACATTTGGTGGGTCGACAGAACATACTACCGCAAGACCAGTCGTGGCAGAGGGGTCCGTCGTTAACCGGATTGTAGAAGAATTTCAATAAAGGTAAAATCATTGAATATTTTAGAGCTCTGATTAATTACTGAATTTGCCTCAATTGAAGTATGCTTGATGTAGACGACCCTTATAGTTCCAACAAAAAAAAAAAGAAAACTTTTGAAGAGCGCATTATTTCGCGTGGCCTATGATGAGGCCTTAAAAATCTTGAGATTTAACATCGCGAGGCTATTTTTTGTTATGTAAATTCGCTTGTCTACGCAGATAAGCTCCAAATGAAGAAACATATCACCACAACTTCTGCAAAAAATGATCGAAAATTGAACCTATGGGCTTGAATTTATCCGACTGAGCCGCGGCGATCACTTAATCGAACTTATTTGAAAGCATAAGGGTAAAATTCTGCGCCATAATATTAAACTTCATGCATTTTATTTCTTCTTGAAAACCACAGGTCTTAAAAAACACCCTTTATTAAAAAATTTCTTTCCACCACAAACCAAACACAAAAAAAAAACCACCTCACTATCAAGACAAATCAACCGGAATAAAAATCTCCCTACAACCATTTGACCTCAAAGCTTTTTCTCTTCTCTTCAGGCATTAAAATTATGTTGTAAACATTTTGTTGCTGTTATAACGAGCAATACTCAACTTAGGTACTGCCACATCTTAATGTTTTACATTTATAACTTTGACTGCATTAAAATTCTTGCCGTGATGATTTTTCATGCCGATTGAGTGGCAGCCGTCGGGTTTTCTGATTGCGATGCGCGCCGGCGGCCGGGTTGTCTAATGGACTTCGACCGTCGACCGTTGATGGCACACCGACATTAACAACATCCCCGGGCATTACCAAGAGAAGAAGAAGAAAAAAAAAATTAAATTAAAAAAAAATAATAAACAAAAAATATATGTATAGTTAAGTGGCTTAGCGAACGAGAGTAGCACAAAACAAAAAGGAGCCGCTGTGTTGCGAAACCTGTGAAAAAGCAACATTAATAGCGGCTTAGTGGCTCGTAAATATATATTCTGTAAATGCCTACTTTCAGGCTGGGTGGGCGGTAGCAGTTGAAAATAAGTTTATGGATTTATTTATGGTATATGCTTCTTTGTAAATGTAGCATAGCGCTTGTATATTTGGAATCTGTGGAAGTGTGTCAGTGGGTGTGGTTGACGGAATTTTTACGCTTTTAGCTATTTTCCAACGCCAAATTTAAATGCTGACTTTCACGTCCTCATTAATTGAGTACAATAAATTATTTTTTGCCGCATTTGGAGAGAAAAAATATAATGGGATTAAAAAAATAAAAAAAAATGAAACTAAAAACTAAACATAACTTCAACCAAACCAGATGTACAGAAATTCAGCAGCTGTGCCTTCCTCAGATGTGAATTATGTGCTTAAAATGGGACTAAGCAATTATCCATTCTGTCTATGCTCTGCAGAAAACACCAAATTTTTCAGTTTTCTGAGCCTTAAGGCAGACCTTATACTCATATTAAGCAAACCAACTGACGATTTCGGATGTTCTAAGATGTTTTGGCGGGAGAGATTGTTAATTTCATTGCAGATGATTGTCCCTACTGCTTGTGCTATGATTAGGTGGCAGCATACTAAAGGGATGGATATCCTCATTGCAATGAAACACCATGCTTTTGAGTCTAAAAAAAGAACGATACAGTTATCGATTGTTATCGATTTTAATAATCTATAGTTCAGCATGGTGAGTGAACGTGTATGAACCAATATATTTTGGTGTTGCCCAAGCGCAAGCGGGGTTCAAAAAAGAAAGCTTTAAAATAATTTCATCCTTCTTTCACTTATTTGTTTCATTTTAATCATTTCAAGGAAATAATGGTGAGTAGGAACTTACGAACCGGAGAAGGTGAGGGCTAAGAGAAGCGCAATTAGTATCGAAGAAGGATTCTTAGATTCTGTTAGGCAGTTTAAAGGCTTTTCTATTTTGTTAATTTTGTCATTAATGGTTTTTGAAAGGCGCAACCCGGGGCACGATTGGAAATATTCGGCAGAAGACCCAAGATAAGCAGGGGTAAACATGGCATCGTGTACAGTCCGCTGTTGCTTTCACAGTCACAAGGACCAGTCATGTTGATTACCTTTGTGTATCTCATAAGAGTGCCCGATGATATTGACATCATTCTGCTTTCTCCACACTGGTTATGGAAGCTAAACGTATGGGTTTGGTAGTGAGCGAGAGAAAGATGAAATAACTTCTGTCATCAAACATTAGTCAGTCAGCGCATTCGAGACTAGGCTCCCACCTCACTGTTGACAGTCATATTGAGAAGTAAAGTCCCCTCGATGATGAACAAAGATCAAACTGTACAAGTCGCTCATTATTCTTGTTTTGCTATATGGTACGGATGCATGGACGGAGACAACATCTGATGAGTTGGCTGATGAACGATGAGCTGTACGAGATATGTGGTCATTGACTAAGTTCAATGAATGAAAAGATAGTAGCGTCACTGGCAAGATCATGTAGTCCGAATGGATAAGAATACTCCAGATTTGGAAGATGCCATACCCCCGGAGAAAGCAAAGAAAGAGGAAGACCTTCAATAGGTTAATGTCAACGTTATTGCTTTTGTTTGCTGAAGCAAGTTTCCAGAGGAAGTCGATATAAAAATTACCACCGTAATGATGTAGAGCCGCACTGAAGGCTGCTATACGAGGGCTGCATATATATTTTTGGTCTAATAATGAAAATACGAATATTTATCAACGAAAATGATTTTTTTTTTTTTTTGTGGATATGGCTCGTCTTGGAAGACCCACACGGTCGATTGCTGTTTTGTTTCGGGCTCATACGCATAGATCCATGATTCGTCACCTGTGACGATCTTATAAACGTCTTTTGAAGCACCGCGATCGTATTTTTTCAACATTTCTTTACACCAGTCCACACGAGCCTTTTTTTAGCGATTGTCAAATTGTGCGGGATCCAACGAGAGCAACCCTTTTTTACGGCCAGGTGTTCATGCAATATCGGATGTATGCTGGTGGGAGAAATGCATAGGCATGCCCCTATCTGAAGGTATATTACATGACGGTCTTGCATTAACAGTTCATGTACGGCATCGATGTTTTCTGGCACAACGGCTGTTTTTGGACGACCTTCACGGAATTCGTCTTTGAGCGAGCGTCGGCCACGATTGAATTCGTTGTACCAGTTTTTCACAGTGCTATAGGATGGAGCTTCATAGCCATACAAAGATTTTAGTTCATCAATGCACTCTTGTCGTGATAATCCACCTCGAAAGTTGTGAAAAATGTTTGCACGAAAATGTTCACGAGTTAATTCCATTTTTTTGCCGAGATGAATTTTTTAACTCCCAGTAAATAAAACAATTCACGATTAAATGACAAAACGTTCTGAGTGATGTTGTGCTAAAAAATGTCAAACTTTCCAATGGAAATGTAATCTGACCTGCACCTGGCAACACTTAGTGTTGCCTAAGCCAGACCTACATATAGCAACCTACGTAGAAGTCATTAGAGGAGCAACTCACCCTCATACCATAATCCCCCATGAAGCAGTGCCCGTTTATTACGCCAATTGTTATGCTCATGGATATTCTGTTTGGAAGGAGTAGATACTTTGTTCTTATCTCTTCGATCAATAGCCAGTCTGTTTTCATTGCAATAAATAGATATGTCCACTTTGTGTGTAGAATTTACTATGCTTATGAGTATTTCCCATTTAACTAAATCGTTGATCACTCAATTTCCTGTGATGTCTCTGTGACCGGGGTTTCAAGCCACGGATGTTTCGCATACAGGCTCTAGTTTGTGTAATTGCACTGAAGGGACTTAATGACAGCTTGAGTGCAGAGTTGAGTAACCACGACCGACTTCTATTATTTCAGTTGGTTCTGTGGGGACCAGGTCCAATAATGTCTGCTGTGCTCTTTAATATAACCTCTATTCCCAAAAAATAAGGGCAAGAGCAGCTCATAACATAGAGAAATATAGAAAATACTTTTTTATATTTGAATATTTCTGGGTTTGCGGCCATCAATAAAGTGAATAAAGTAAATAATAATAACATAATTAAAATGGCCGCCACGACATCTTTTTCAGGAAAGATTTCGATGAATCCAATTTTGAGCACTTTTTCCACTAAATCTGTCGTTTGTCATGAATAGCACGTTCAATATTGACTTTTAAATCTTAAAGAGAGTCTGGTTTATTGCTAAATATCAATGACTTCAAATAACCCCAAAAGAAGTAGCCTAATGGTGTTGAATCACTTCTACTTGGAGGTCATTCAATGTCACAATTTCTTGAAATAATCGAATCACCAAACCTTTCTCGCGAATATTCGGTTATTACACGTGCTGTGTGACACGTAGCTCCGTCTTGTTGGAACTAGGTATTGTTATGATCAACTTATCATCGACCTATACCGCTCTCCATTAACAGTAACAGTGCTACCAGCTTCATTTAGAAAGTTGTACGGACCGATGATTCCACCAGATCAAAAACTACACCAAACTGTCAATTTAGGTGAATGTAACGGTTGTTCTTGATTAGTTTGTGGATTTTTTTTTTGCACCAGAATCGACAATTTTGTTTATTTACCGCACCACTCAAATGAAAGTGAGCCTCTTCGGAGGAGATGATTTTCTTAAAAAGTCGTTATCGTTTTCAAGTTGATGTTGTTGTTTGTAAACGTTCTTCTTGCATATATCTATGACGAAATTGCAAACATTACTGAATACAATGAAAAGATGAAAACCCTTTATTATATTAAGTATTTATTATATTATTGCTCTGAACACCTACACGAGTATATGTGTTCGGTTCGCTTCTTCGCTGCTCAAAGTCTTTCACAAAAATGGGAATTTGAATGCCAGAAGTATGCCAAACGTACGATCCGGCCCAAATCTGGTAAATGATGATCTACGGAACGAGTGTGACAAATATTTCACGTAAGAGAGAGAGAGAGAAAAAATTAAGTTTGTACTAATTAAATTTCTGAATTTAAAAAAAGGTTTTGTTTGCAAACATATGAATATGTATATTTTTTCAAATAGATCGATCCACTTCCCATAAAAAAAATTCAAAAAAGAACCATAAACACGAAAAAGTAAAAATAATGTGCAAACCTTTCTAGGAACTATATAACCAATCTGTTAAAGTGTCAAGTCATTCGGTAGGAAGCTTTTTCGAGACATGCGAATCTTTATAAGCGAAGATTTGGCAACAGGTAAATAATTTCTTTTTACGAAGTGCAGAGCATTGTTCCATACCAGTAATCAGACCACAATTATACTTGAAAAATAACTAAAGAAAAATATTTCAATTCGCATTCACAGAAGTCTTTAAACTCTTACTCTTTTCTGTACGATAAAAAAATTTAGACTTACATGCCTTCTTAAATTTTTTAAAGGCTTTGGAATTTCATCTGGAATGCGCAAATTAGCTTAAATTAACACTTTACAGTTTGCACTTTTTTTTCGCCAATCACTGTCCCCATTTATGGGCCATGGCTATCACTAAGTTAAAAGTTTTAAATTATATATGGTGAGTGTGTGTGTATGTTCCAATAGGTAGCGGCACGCCAAGCAATTTGTATGATTTATGCAAATTCCATTATTAATTCAAAAGTGAAAATCACTTCAACGCCTTCAATTTGGTGGCGTAATTTAAATTTATGCGAATTAGAATGAACATTCTGCTGCGTACAGAAAAAAAAAAACAAAATAAAAAACTTGTGTTTACGCTTGTATTTATTGGTAAAAAACAAATTGGCTTTAGTTTACTTATTTATATAATATTTTCTTCAAATGGGTATAGTTGCTGCTTTAAATTAAATACCAAAAAGGAGCCCATTTTTTAATATTTCTCTACAATTTCTTCACTTACAGTAGGCGCCATTGAAGAGAGGGAAATTATAGTGACTTTTACTTTCTTGTTCTTCGTAATTCAACCGAAATAACATGATAAAAAAAAAACATTAAAAAATCATTAACTCAGCGCCTCAAGTGCAGAATTTAGTTTCAATGACAAATGATGATTAAGCGAATAGTAAATTACTAAGCTGGAAATGTCGACGACATGCGAGAAGTAAATCGATTGAATATTTAGAACAATACAATAAATGATTTACATGGAGACTAGAATTTTTCCGCGACTTCATCTGCCTTTACGGCTGTTCGAACTGACGATGGGATACCAGAAGTGCAGTTAGAAATGTTAATGACCCACCCGAGCCGTTCGCTATCAAACAAAACTCTTTATCGTGTGATTTGTGTGTGGAGAGAGCTCAATAGAAAAAAATAGACAAGATGCAAACTTTTACAAAAGCGTACAACTGATGGCGGATGCCGATGACATTGATATCATAGGCCTTAAAAACTACGCCAATGGCTCTGCTTTTTCCAGTCTTGACATAGAAGTAAGACAAAACGAAATATTTTCAGTCATCAAACAAGCAGCCATCGTTTTCGTGACTCGACTCCCACGTCACTGTTAATAGTGATAACTTCGAAATTGTAAATAATTTCGTCTCCCCTGAAACCTGTGTTGGAACCAACAACAATTTGGACCTTAAAAACCAACGCAGAATTACTCCTGCCAACAGGTGCTACTTTGGACTGAGTAGGCAATTGAAAAGTAAATTTCTTTCACGACAAATCAAAACCAAACTCTACGAGTCAATCAGCATTGCCGTCCGACTATCTGTCGACATCTGATGAGTAGATATTGGGAGCTTTGAAAAGAAAAATTTTACAAGAGATTTACAGTTAATTGTCCATTGGCAACGGGGAATACCGCATACGATGGAACGAGTTGTACGAGCGATTTCCTTGTATAAATAAATAATTTTTAAAATTGCATGATTTAAAACCATGTTTTTGTGGTACATAACGATTACAACCATTTCCAAGAAAGTCCTTTTACTATGCAAATTTATTTTGAAAATTATTTCCAGCTAAATTTTTTTGAAAAAAACGAATGGTGTGGAGTTATCTTCCATGCAAAAAGGTTGTTGTGTCCCAGCAACCGAATCTCCAGTATATTATCTGTATAATTGGTTAAACGTGTCAAAAGAGTAAATGACGAAAATTTTCACAGTTTTTTTCGAAGCAAATCAAAACTCGTGAGTATGTATGGTATGTGTTTCACAAGCTATTCAAATGTGTGAATGTATAAACATTTATATATGCATAGGTATACGTGTATGTTGTACATCTGCATATGGTAGCGAGTGATAACGAGCTTTTGAATGAACTTTGGTTTGGCAAACGAATGGAGACGCCTCTAAAAGTATCAACCGCGGCAAATGTTATCGTTAATGGTACACCTTATGGGTAATCACACAGCGCGAATGTTGTAGTATTATAGTATATTATATATATAAATGTCATCAATTTGTGTGGTGAATACTATAAAGTACCATATATTTGTAAAAGTTGTGTACATACGAGGGGATTAACCAAAAGTTCGGTCAGTTGGAGACTTTCAATTTTAGAACGATCGGCTAAAATGGAGACTACAAAACACAAGATAGCTGAGGATAGGTCAGACGAAATTCCATCACGTCGGCAAAAAGAAATTCGCCTTGCGATTCTCTTCGGGTTTCGGCGCAATTTACAGCCAATAAAAGTATTCAGTGAATGTCAAATTGCATATGGAATGATTGCATCGTCTTTAAAGGCTATTTCCAAGTGGTTCCGAAGATTCCAGACCAGATATTTTTTCATAGAGGACGAGCCCACAAAAAATTGACGAAGACCCACGATTGAGACAAGAAATAATTTCTAATGAATTGGGCTTGAATGTCATGGCTGTATCGCGAATATTGAGTAATCATTTGAGATACACGAAGAAATCTGCTCGATGGTTACCACGAATTTTAAATGAGGTCTCTTCACTCTTCACTCTACCAAAAGTTTTCAAAAATTTGTTGGAAAACAGGAAGAAAGAGGATTTGTGGGGTTACTTTTTACATCATGACAACGCGCCAACCCACACTGCTGAAATAACGGGTAATTTTATAGCGATCTCTGGGATTGAAGAAATACGCCCTGCACCATATTCTCCGGATATAGCATCTTATAATTTCTGGTTATTTCCAAAAATAATTATTTCTTTAATAGCAACGAGGAAATAATTAATGCGGTTAATGCTGTACTTGATAAGTCCAAAAAGTAAGATTTTGAAGACTGTTTTCAGAAGTAGATCTATAGGCTTAAGAAATACATTGAAATCAATGGCGATTATTAAGAAAAAATAAAAAAGGACAAATATTACGAATAAATACAAAACGAATTTTTTTTTTCTAGTCAACTTACCGAACTTTTCTTAATTACCTCATATAAGTGAAGAATGGGTTGTGAGACGCTATATTCTCAGATACATAAATATATATATATGTATATATATAATACTACCGTCATGTAATAAAATCGATTGTCATATTGCATTAAAAGTTATATACAGAAACTTATGAACATAAATATGTCTATGAAGGTTCATTACAGCATTACAGCCTATCGTCGTAACCGCTAAATTTTTTGCTTCATTGACTTCCACACACCACACACTTCGCCTTCGGGATGCTTTCCATTCTCATCAATTTGTTTCTAATAGCCTTCAAGAGAAATCAAATATTTGTATTTAATATGCAGACACATAAACGAACACTCACACAGTCCCATTTACTACCATAGCAGCATGCTGCGTGTTCTTCTACCTGAAAGGTCCTTGTAAGTACCTTGACTTTTTATTTTTCACCCCAACTTTACATGTTGCTGGCGCACTGAACTCCAGCTACCATCACAGTGTTGCTACTTTTGGTATTTTATTCGCGACTTTGTTACTTACTTACGGTGTTTGCCAACTGATTTCAATATTCAACAATATGGCGCATAGTGGGTTAATGGTATTGAATTCGAGACAAATTACAGTTAATGTTTCATATACGAGTATATATATAATAAATACATATAGAAAATTTAGCATATTTTAAAAGCTTTTTCTTCTTCACTGACAACACTTAAATTGAATGTTTGATGATTGAATGATTTATGTCAAATATGCATCGGTTTGCACGACAACTGCCGCACGACGCTAATCATCTCTTTGCTTGCCCCTTAAAACCTACTCATCTAATCCCCCTCTCACTCTGGTCCGAACCCGTCGAAACAACTCGTTTCCTGCACCACCTGTTGGATGACATCGATAACTTTGACTGATCTTGTCTGCTCCTTCGCAGAGTTAGATGAGCAGCTACAACAACAACAATAAAGATATTTTGAAGGTAAGGTCATTATGTCTCAAGCAGGAACCAACAACAACCAGGTTCTTCCCTACCTGGTCTTTCCAACAGAGACCTTCCTCTTCACCTGCTACCAACTGCGGGTATTGCATTCTAAACTTACACCGCTAAAGTATTAATGGCTGGACCGCGTGTCCTAGCCAGCGTAGCCGCTGTCTCATAATTTGCTGAACCGTAAACTCGTACAACTCGTTTCATATTTGGTGTTGGAAATGCGCTAAGGACCATAAGCTTTCGCAAAACTTATATCTTGAAGACTCCCAAAATCGACTCATCAGCTGTTGATATCGTCCACGCCTCTGCGCCAGATAGTAGGACGGGTATGATGAGCGACTTGTAAATTTTGGTTTTCGTTCGCCGAGAGAAGACTTTACTTTTCAACTGCCTACTTAGTCCAAAGTAGCACCTATTGGCAAGAGTGATTCTGCGTTGGATTTCAAGTCTGAACATGTTGTTGGTGTTAATGTTGCTTTCAAGGTGGACGAAATTATCTATGACTTCAAAATTGTAACTGTCAACAGTTACGTGGAAGCCGACTCACTATGCCTTATTGTCCTCGTACCCTACCAGATCCATACGCTTCGGATCCATATCCAGCCTTTCACACAAAACGTTCCATAGAACATTATATGCGATGGTAATGGACGCAGACTGCGGATTTTTATGGGCAGAGCATAGCTCGATGTTAGGTCCATTGGCCCCAACGTTTTGTGGCTTTCAAGCGGGCACTTGTTACTCGAGCTTCGTCATAGTTGGGCTATGAATCTTCTGTACTATCTTCATCGAATCGGAAGGGAATCGGGTTCGCCAACTCCTGGTTACCCATTTTTATTGCCATTAAGCAGGCTGGAGAAATGTTCCCTCTATCAATTCGGCAAGCTCTAGACATCAGTCGCTAGATCTTCTCTCTGTATCCTGTACGAGTTTGCTCCGGCCTTTATACCTTCTGTAAGTCGCCGCATCTTTTCGCAGAAGTTTTGAGCATTACCGCTGTCAGCCAGCTTCTCAGCTTCTTTCATTTTTGGCTGAAAATGCGTCTTCTTCTTCAACTCTCGGTTTCTATCCCACCCAGCAAGTTTAGTAGTCGATCGCAACATTGCGATTTAGGCAGCCTGTTTTCTCTCGGAGAGCAGGAGAGTCAAGTTGAAACCAGTTTAGATGTCTGTTGTGATTGGAGCATATCGACATCGAACTTTCGTTGTATATGCTGACGGACATTCTTTTCTGCACAGAGTATCTTTGCTGCTACAAGCTAGGGGCCCGAGTCGATGTTGGGTCCTCGGAGCTCATGCACGTGAAGAGCGTGGGTTTACTAAAGTTAAATATTACACCGATGGGTTAACCCAAAGTGAGAACACCTATCAAGCAGTTATGGAGAGACTTCGTAATCATTTTAATAATAAACTGGGCTCTCAGCAAATCCGGATTTTTCACAGTGTGCTCTCGTTAAAATTTTATCAAAGTATCTACACTTTTCCTCATTTTCACTGTCAGGCACTGTCTCCTCTATATTTGAATCTGGTAAAAATATATCTACTTTTTTATATAACACTTAATATCCTGGAATTGTGCCTGTGCCTACTGTAATTACTACTCCCTCCCATCGTTCTCCCATTCCTTTTTTCCTGCTCAGATTTTTTATGTCGCTTCATGGCTTTCGCAAATCATTGCGCTTTGTATAACAAATACTTTTTGTCTTCCCCTCCACCTCCTCTTGTTCTTGTACACAGCATTGCTTGCCACTGTCGGAAAGTCAAAGTATTTACATTTCCATTTCAAATCGCAAAATCGGAATTGCTCACCTTTGCACCTCACTGCACGGTCAACAATCGATGTAATTGTTTTTGTTGCTCTCATTGTTTTTCACTTTTTCGCTTTTATAATCCTTATTCTGCACTGTTTCACTGTTCGGTCTTATCGGCTTTGTTACAGAGGGGTTGTTACAGAGTGTACGCGAGCATCTTTCGACCTTTGCCTTTAGTCGTTCAAGAGTGAAAAGAATTATCAGTTCGTTGCTGTGAGCGAATCTGTTGTAGCTACTTTTCCATATACTTTTCAATTCTCTTTTTTCTATTTATCTTTTATTGTTTCTGTTCATTGTTTATTGTGCAAGTAACATTTCACGCTTCATCGTGCATATACCTGTTTATCTCCATTCGTTATTGACAATTGCGAATTATTTTTTGCTAACAAAAGTTCTTCTCATACTTCATATTTGTGTACTTTTAGTTAGGGAGATACAAAATATTTTTTTTTTTAATTTCTTTTGTACATACCGTTCATGATTTTTTTTTTTAGAAATTTAATAATTTTTAAATTCAGACTGTTCTATAGCGTTTATTTAGTTGCTAAGAAATCCTCGTGCATATTACATATATTATATATGGTATATGTATCCTTCTTGGATTATAAATCACCGGACTCAGGAGGCGTTTTCCAGGTTAAGATATAGAGAGCCGTAGACAGGGTTATAAAGCTTCTAAGCAAACTCATTGAGGTTTACATTATATAAAGGAAATGCATCAAAAAAACTATTTACTCTCGAAAACACAGCACGTCCAGAGCAAACTAGTAGAGCAGCATCTTGCGGAAGATCGAATTATCGGTATGTGAAAATGAGAACATTCTATAGGCATCTTTTTTGACAATATCTAAAGCGTTTAGAGGTACAATGGGGATAAGACGTAGTAGTGCGAGATGCGCACAGACAAAGATGACTACATACGAAACCAACTCAAATTCCCTCGTACTGCTCGGAGTAGTCCTTCATTCCCAGTTCGTATGCTGGCGTTGGCAGCACATTCAACAGCTATTTTTTCAAAGCTACTATAACTAGTTATAAAAAAAAAAATTATTTTAGCAGGAAATATAAACGAAATCATTGTAATATTATTCGATGTAATAATATTCGATTGTTTCACAATAAAATATTGTAGTAAAATTGCAGTTAAAGATGTCGTTGCTCATAAAAAATACCCTAAAACCCTCTAAGAATCCCAAGAAATCATGTTCTATCACAGTAACACTATTTAGAAATGTTAAATGAGGATTTTTGAGCGCTGTTACGAGTTGAAGATGTTCGTATCTAGTTATCTTTAGCACATGGGCAGACCACAGTGATGTTATTACCTCCGATTTGTACCCTCACGTTCAATTGATAGTCGTTGCATATTAAAGGTGGAACAGTTAAATATGACATCCTACGCGGACCACATTTCTTGGCTAATACAGCAGAACTCATAAACTGATCTAGTTATTTTGACTTAGAAATATATATGTAATTTCAGCTAGAGTCATACAATTGCTGTAAGGAATCACTTTAGAGCCAAAACTTGGGAATTGTTTTAGACAGCAAATTATTTTGGGGGATCAACAGGGATGTTTGAGTAATGAAGGCATCAGTGGTCCTGTATACATGAATGCAAAATGGATGTTGGTTCGAACCTGGGATCTTCGATGGGATCGTTACATAGTGCGTGACATAGTGACAAATTATTTTGTGTTGACGGATATAAATTGTTTCGTTTAGATAGACTTGGATATGGTGGTAGCGTAGCTGTGTTTTGTCAAATCCTGTTTGTCCTGTAGAATTAAATGTACATCAGCATCTTTTAGTCAAATTGAATACATATTTGTCGAAATCAAAACGAATTATACAAAATTACTTGTAGGATGTGCTTAGAAGCTTCACAAACACATTGCTTTTGACAATTTCGTATTGAAAATCTAAGTCTTAGCTTCAATCATATTGTTATAGCCGGAGATTTTAATAGTGACTTGTTTACTGAAAACAAACTTTCCCAAGCAATGCAAAATCTGGGTATTTTTCCGGTGATTACTTCATCCCCAACACATTGCACTGAAACTTGTAGCACCATATTGGAGTTAGTGATAAGTTAAAAATACTAATGTTTGACCAGCTGTCCGTTCCGAATTTCCGTACGCAATCAACCAAAAGTGAGTTTCATTGTTAAAAAAAAGTTTCTTGTGATGCTTCGTGCGAACCGCACCTATACTTTTGCCTACATTTACGACGTCAATCTGAAATTAGTCTATACTTAAAGGCTTCTTCTGAATTAGTCGAATGCAGTTAATTTGATCTACGCTTTGGTTGAACGGTTGAACGAATAAGAATAGTTTCTAACTACGAGTAACGTTACAAACTCAAAACAGCCTGCAGCTGCAATATACTAACCTGGAATAGTGATCTACAAACGATTTATTGTATATTTTTATCCAAATTATATCTGGTATCGTCGATCTATTGATATGTGATTACTTTCAACAATCATTACAACGTACTAAGTTTCAAACCATTTGTAGCATTTGTTTGTCTAGACAAAATGATACCTTCGTAAAAATATTCAAGAACGGTGTCTGGTCCACTTTGTGAAATTTCATGTAAATCGAACCATAAAAACGATTTTTTAATATTCGTGATAATCTAAGCAAAAAAGTATTAAATACCAAAATACAAAAGTGTTCCCTGCGCTAATTTAAGCAAAAAGCTGTCTACACGTATGCGCCAAATTTCAAGCAAATAAAACCACAAATAAGATTTTTTGATTTAAAACAGTCCTAGGTTCTCTTCCTGGAAGAAAAAGATTTTCCTTAATTTATGTAAAGAGTTGTTCCAAATTTCAATAAAAGATAAATAAGATTATTAAGAAATTTTATTTTTCTGACACGTGGAAACTCTTTCAAAAATATCTAAAATCGGCTTAGTAGTTCCGGAGTCTTTAGCGGCAGATATTCATATAAACATAGGTACATCCTCTTCTATATATAAATACAATATTATCAATTTTGTGGTTTGGAAAATAAATGTAAATAAAATGTATAAAAATAAAATTTTTTCCTTGAAACTGAAAGTGAGAGCCTCGTCGTTGTCGTTTTCAAGGAAGAATGGTCTGATAGCCGAGTGGTTAGCATTATGTAACATTCAAACTGTCCTCCGAGTGCATTTCTGATATGAAATAAAAGCTTCTTATAAAAACCCATCGGCCGTTCGGAGGCGGCTTAGAATAAATTGTAGACCCTTCGTTTGTTGGAAAACATTAAGACTGAAAAACCACAAATTAGAGGAGAAGTTCAAGCACCAAGTGGACGTGTTGATGTGGTGTTTTGAATGATCAGCTGGCTTCAGATGTTGTGAGAACTGGACTTTCTTTGGATGCAGGTATTAATCCAAGTGCAAAATACACCATAATGTAGCGTTAGAAAGTCCTTGTTTTTAAGAACATCTAGAATTAGACACAATCGAGTCTTCGGCTACACTTTCTCTTACAGTAGTGATATTTGAGGTGAACCGAGGGAAACGATAATGACCTTATGGTATCCGCAACCAGTCTCTTTAAATTTCTTTAAAATAGCAGGACTATATGTACCATAATTCACTTAGTTTTGTTAATACGAGATATAAACTTAACGAAATGATTTCGATAGCATGTCGCCGAAACTAAACGAAATTCTTAATGCTGCAACCGTTCAAGCTCATCGTTAACGTTGATTTTAAATTGGCTGCGTGCTTTGGTATTAACAACATACTTAAATTGAGAAGATTAACATTCTCTGTTAATTATTGAACATTCTCTGTTAACTATTTAACATTCTCTGTTAACGACCTAACACCATCGACAGCATGCGGTTTCGGCTAAAAACGAAATAAAATTTATTTTGACAACGGTTGTAACGATTACATTTTCAAATGTCTCAACCGAATAGATTGAATAGTTTTTGATTAACGTGAAATTTATCGTTGAGATGCAGCTTCCATATCTAAACCATGACTATATATGAATTAATAAACCCTGAGACCATGACTGAATGCATTCTTTTTTTAGAAACTTATCATGATTTATACTCAAAATGATTATCTCCTTCTGGAATTCTCTTTAACTAAGAAAAAAGGTTCAACAAAAATTGTAGCATAAAAATAGACTCTGAATAACTGGGAAAATTTAAAAATATTTTGCGTTCAATATTTTCATTTTCACTTTCATGCGGAGTAGTATAATCATCAACTCACACAATCACAGTTTGCCGGTTTGTTCAATTTTGTTATTTGCTGCTGTAGGCTTTACCTTAGTCTCAACGAGTATGTACCATGAGCTATTCGGAGTCCGTCTGTTGTAAATGGAATGACCTTTAGCGTAAAACTGACAGCGACATCAATTAAATTCTGTGTAGTAGCCGACAGTAATGCCAGTGAATACCAATCATTGCAAGGTACATTACTAAAATTAGTATAGGTATGTGTGGAGTAAAAAATGGTGAAATACTAAATTTTTGTTTGAAACAGATATACAAACTGCCTGTGGCAAAAATTAAAAAGACAAAATTTACCACTTTTTGTTATACAATTTTAAGTATTTGAAGTTTTGAGTAGGGGCATTTATTACACTGTATGAATTGAAATCATTGTTGTTGGCCCAGGAATTTCGAGTTTTGGCGAGGTGTTGTTGTGCTGTTTAGGCTAAAGGCAGGAATTAATCATTTTTGGTACAAAACTGATTTATATCAACATTTACCTGCTGGTTAAACCGTCATTTCGAACATGTGAGTTTTTGCTGTTCACTTAACTAACGCCTTGTTATGTAAGCTAAAAAAGTACACAGGCAAATTTTATTATTTTCAGCTCGTGTTAGGAATTTGGCAAAATAAACATTAGTCATATTGGCGCGCTTGTAGCAACATCGCAAAACAACAACATTGCTGCATTTGTGTTTGTGCTTGTCACACAATTCCTCATCCCGGCAAATTTCGCCGAAAATCGCTAATGGGGCGGCATTAGCTGGCGTGTCAATAAAAGCTTTTGGGCGTTCGAGCGCATATGCCACATACACATGCATGCATTTGTATGTGTGTAAGCGTTGGCGCAAACATGCATGTGAAAATAAATATATAATTTAGGACAGTGCAGAAATTCACAGTAGTTTTTAAAAGTTACGTGGCAAATTAAAACTAATTTTTCTTTAACATAAATTTTCTCCAAACAAGCTTCTCGGGAGCTGAAATGCTTTTACTCACAATTGACATTTTTTAACATTCTAAAACTTTTATATATGTATCTATTATTTATATACCAGAATGGAAGTCATCCCTGAATAGTTTTATAACACACTGTGCCTCATACTCTGACTGGCGGCAAATGGACTAATGCTATAAGAGCCATCCTGCAGCAGCTTAAAATAATATCAACATAATTAAAGTGCACTAAATGTGTAAATTGCTTTCTGTATCTAATT